>OZ008367.1:281927751-283127751 GCA_963931995.1 Phaonia tiefii
CAACAAAAAAGTGCAAAATACATTTAAATTTTTCAGTTCTACACCAAAACGACAGGAAATAGTTAAGTGAACATATTTTGTACCTCCACCTGGTGTATGTAAACATTTCCACAGACCTACCGAGAGAGTGTGAAATGAAACGTCAGATGAGAGAATAAGTTCTTCTATAGTATGTGTTATTCTATGTTTCCAACAAACTAAAATCATCCCCTAAAGTGTAAACAATGTAAACAATAATAAAATAAATAAAGTTCAATTTAATTAAAAAAAGTGCGGAAAAAGTGAATTAAAAACATTTTAAGTAAAATTAAAAATCGTGGTTGTGGTGCAGTTCATATGTGGAACATTTTCAAGCAAGCACATTCTATGGACTCTGGAACGGTTATACTTGGTGGATGATTAGGACTGAGACACAACTACGAACAACATTAATAAACACCCATAGAGACGCGAGAGCACGTCTGAAAAAAATTGTAGTAAAAAAAAGTTTTTTAGTTTTTTCTCAGTGACCACCAGTTTCAAGGGACCTGGAACCTTGATTATGAGAGGTGACACTTGGCGAATAATGAGGACTCGAAGCACCAACTACGGGCAACATATTTAGACTTTCAAAGAGGTGCGTGAGCGGTTCTGAAAAAAAATTTCTCATATAAAAACTTTTTTATCATTGTTTTTTTTTTCAGTGACCACCAGTTTCAAGGGACCTGGAACGATGATTATGAGAGGTGATACTTGACGACTAATGAGGAATGGACGCAGCAACTACGGGCAACATATTTAGACTTTCAAAGAGGTTCGTGAGCGGTTCTGAAAAAAAAATTCTCATATAAAAACTTTTTTATCATTGTTTTTTTTTTCAGTGACCACCAGTTTCAAGAGACCTCGAACGATGATTATGAGAGGTGATACTTGACGAATGATGAGGAATGGAAGCACCAACTACGGGCAAGATATACAAACTTTCAAAGAGGTGCGTGAGCGCTTCTGAAAAAAAATTCTCATGTAAAAACTTTTTTTTGTGTTTTTTTTCAGTGACCACGAGTTCCAAGTGACCTGGAACGATGGTTATGAGAGGTGATACTTGGCGAATGATGAGGAATGGAAGCACCATTTACATGCAAGATATACAAACTTTCAAAGACGTGCGTGAGCGGTTCTGAAAAAAACTTCTCATATAAAAACTTTTTTATTATTGTTTTTTTTCAGTGACCACCAGTTCCAAGTGAGCTGGAACGATGATTATGAGAGGTGATACTTGGCGAATGATGAGGAATGGAAGCAGGAACTACGGGCAACATAATAAGACTTTCAAAGAGGTGCGTGAACGGTTCTAAAAAAAATTCTCTTATAAAAACTTTTTTATTATTGTTTTTTTTTCAGTGACCACCAGTTCCGAGTGACCTGGAACGATGATTATGAGAGGTGATACAGTTCCAAAGTGTCTGAACCAAACCGTACGAGAGATTACACTTAGGGAATGATTCAGATTGAAAGTATTTTTTGTTACATTAATATTCTTCAACTGCATATGTACGAATGTTTAGTTAAATGTATTTTATGGTTATTTTATTAGTAAATATTTTGTTGTGCATTAAGATCTAATCGAAAAATAAAAATATTTATATAATTGGAACAAAATACAAAAAGAATTCATTTGTTAAAAAATTAATTAAACTTCGCGACTAAAATAAATTCTTGTATTTAAATAAATTCTTGTAAATAAAGTCTTGTATTATATTTTAGTTTGGCTGTGCGGGGGTTCATGGAGTGGTAAAATATATTGATCCTGCAGGTTTTGTTGCAGTTGGTGGGCAGTAGAGTGTCCAGAACCGAAAAAACAGTTTTTTGCTTTTACTGTGTGCCAATTTTGTACAAAACATCATTTGTGAAGAAACCGGTTAGTTGACGTCGGTTTTATGGTAACATCGTTAAACAAAATTAAAAATAAATTATGTTTTTTTGGGAATTAAGAAACATGATTTCTATTTTAATTAATTAATTAAAACAAACAATTGTTGTTTTATTGTTAAAATCTGCACAATTTGCGAGTGTATAGAGAGAGAGAGAGGTAAAAGACAAACTTCATTGTTGTATTTATTTTAATGTTTTTTTTTTATTAATTAATCATTTAAATTGATTTGCATTTGTTTTTAAATAAACTTACAATCTATGTATACATTAAAGAGCTGTTTGTTTCCTGTTTTATAGTAATATTACATCGCAATAAATATATGATTTGTTAATGTGATTGAGATGAAACCCAATTCAATAATGAGGTGCAAATGCAATGACCTTAATGAAACGGGAGAGCACACAGACAGACGTTAAAACGTTGCACATGTGACTTTAATGGGATACACCTCAGCGTATGAATTTCAAATACAAGTTAGAGGATGCAGAAAGAAAATATGATGTCTAAAAGATACAAAAGTTAAATATTTTACAAATAAACTAATCTAACGAGATAAATGCACGTTTCTTCTTCGTCGTTCAAATGACAAAATATAGATTGTGGTGAAATGGAAAAAATCCAAAACAGAAACATAAAAACTAAATAAAAACAGCATTACATATATATTGGTATATATACATAATGTTAACTTGTTAATACAGTCGCTGGAGTTTGTTGTGAAATGACTACTCCTTGAAAATTCCTCTCGCTTTGGCAGTAATTTTGCGTATCCGTCCACGGCTACTTAGACTCACTAATTGATCATCGTCGCTGTCCATTGTACTCGCATCAATTTCGTCGTGTGCAGCCGAACTGTCAACCACGTTGGATTCGTTGCGTGATTTTCTTCCTCTGTTATTTCTATTGGCGTAATCTTCTTCGTCACTGAGTTCATTGTAACGCGGACGTTTTTGGTTACGAGAACCTCTGATTGCGACGGCCTTGAAGCCGGCTCTAACCGTCATCAGCCGGTTTCGGTTTTCGAGACCTGTGGCCCCGAGTGCCTGTGTGTTCGTGATCGTCATCTTCATTGGCAACAAACGAATCATCTGAGCGTCGACGTTTCCTGGCGGCGTTTCTACCTCGTCTTGATTTAGGTACATACGAAGTTAAGGGCTGATTGTCATCCGAGTCCGAAACATTGTCGTGAACCGAAACATTGTCGGTTCCACTGCCTGTGCCCATGTCTGAAACACCTTCCTCATCTTCCGGCACATTTTCGTCGGCAGAAGGCTCTGTTTGTGAGTTCTCTTGGCTGAAGCGAGACCGTCCCCTTCTTACGGGCACTGAAGTTGGTTGTGCCGGCACTACTGCTGGAATTACCGATTCTACATTAGCGTAGCGAATTTTGGTGCGGTGAATGTATTGGTACCCTTTTGTTTGAGGAAAAGTTACACAAAAGTAGCACAATTCATTGCAGTGCTCCGTGCGTGGTAGCCAAATTGTTGGTACAGCGTACTTTATTGTTGACCTTCCATCAGTAAACTTGCACAAATTTCTATAGCAATAGTCGCACACGACTTCCGGAGTATACCACAAGTAAGGAACATAAGCAGTCTTAAATATTTTCTGAAACGAATTCACCACTGTTTTAGTAATATTTTTCAAATTTTTACTTGGTGCGAATAAGCCACAAACGTAACAAAAGTTATTTCGCTTCGGACACTGCATTTTTTTATACAAATACGTTTTCGCACAACAGAACTTAAAACAATTTACGCAAGGGAAGTTAACAAACCAAAGATAAACTAAATTTGTTTGAGAGAGAAAGAGACTAAATTGCGAGGGAATGGTAGCTCTCTCTAAGTTATTTTAAAAATCCTCTTTTTAGTATTGCCAGGCAATAATGATGTTCCATTAACTTAATTAGGTGGTATCACTGGGTTTTCATAAGGAATTGCCATTTAATTAAATTTTTTCCGTAAATTTAATAAATATGGTACCACTAATAGAATTTGACAATTCTTTGTAAATAATTCCGAATTTTCTATACGGCAAAGATAACAAACCAAAGTGACATTTCCAACCATAGAACATAGAATAACACATACTATAGAAGAACTTATTCTCTCATCTGACGTTTCATTTCACACTCTCTCGGTAGGTCTGTGGAAATGTTTACATACACCAGTAGCCCGTTTCTGTAAGTAAATCGGTAAGTTAACGATTTATGTGACGTCACAACGACTCGATTGAAAGTTACCGATTTCGTGATTACTGGTGTTTCTGTACGTTCAAATCGGTAAAAATTCGGTCTGTGATAGAAAGAAACACAAATCGGAAAGAAACGGTAAGAATTGAAACAGATGACAAGCAGCTGTTTATTTGCATTTGTTTTCATCTACAAATATTTCGTATTAAAAACACTTTTTTTCAGTTTCGTATTTACTTTAATAAGTTTATACAAAATGAGTAGCATATTTGTTATTATTTACGAATTTTTCCATGATCGCAGAAATATGCTGAGAATCCACCGCCGCCACTTGAGCCAAAAGCAATTAAATAAGTTGACTGTTGGTGATGTATATTTAAAGTAAACAAACATTTGCACTCGGTTTATTTTGAATACCGATTTCGTTGAAACCGGTTCATAAATTGTCGTAAATTTCGGAACAAACCTACTTTACGTCTGAAATTCCTGGAAATTTCTTTTTTTTGGAATGGATAGGAATTGTTATTTCAAAAGAAAAATGTTGTATAAAAAAATCAGACAGTTATTCAAAAAATGTATTTAATTTTTTTTTGCTTATTTCAACTTTTTCTATATAAAGAAGTTGAAACATTGGTCCTATAAAACGGCATCACTCTCGTAATATCGAGCCGTATGTCCGAACTTTAGGGGCCCATAACTCCGAAAATATAATAACAATTCCTACCCACTCCAATTGACAAATATTTTCCAGGAATTTCCGACGTAAACTAGGTTTATGCCAAAGTTATATTTGATGAGTACTTGCTTCCTCATAGTTGCAACACTATAGCAATCGGTAGAGTTTTCACTTGGCTTAAAGTCAGTGAGAAAATTATCGATTTCTAGTTGAGTCAGATTTCTTACAGAAACACTTCTTTAAGCGATTCCTATTGAGTAGAATCGAAACAAATGTCATATTACCGATTTGGAACGAGTGAATGGAATAGGGATCGGCAATTTTTTTTTACAGAAACAGTGATGGTGAGAATGACGTCAGAGTGACGTCAAATAGGTACTTTCAATCGGTAACTGCGATCGGTACGAGTTACAGAAACGGGCTACAGGTGGAGGTACAAAATATGTTCACTTAACTATTTCCTGTCGTTTTGGTGTAGAACTGAAAAATTTAAATGTATTTTGCACTTTTTTGTTGACTTTTAACGTTGGTATTCATTTGTATTGTATTTAACACAACTAGTTTGCAACAAAAACACGAAATTCGGGTGTAGTTCCTTTGTGGATCGCTGTATACTATTGCCACCATCTGGTATTATTGAACCCATATTTTCCACCCTCCACTGTGTAATTTCCATCGTACCTATGACGTTTAATTTATTGAGCGAATAAAACCTTCTACGTATGTGTTATTCTATGTTTCCAACCATAGAATAACACATACGTAGAAGGTTTTATTCGCTCAATAAATTAAACGTCATAGGTACGATGGAAATTACACAGTGGAGGGTGGAAAATATGGGTTCAATAATACCAGATGGTGGCAATAGTATACAGCGATCCACAAAGGAACTACACCCGAATTTCGTGTTTTTTTTGCAAACTAGTTGTGTTAAATACAATACAAATGAATACCAACGTTAAAAGTCAACAAAAAAGTGCAAAATACATTTAAATTTTTCAGTTCTACACCAAAACGACAGGAAATAGTTAAGTGAACATATTTTGTACCTCCACCTGGTGTATGTAAACATTTCCACAGACCTACCGAGAGAGTGTGAAATGAAACGTCAGATGAGAGAATAAGTTCTTCTATAGTATGTGTTATTCTATGTTTCCAACCATAGAATAACACATACGTAGAAGGTTTTATTCGCTCAATAAATTAAACGTCATAGGTACGATGGAAATTACACAGTGGAGGGTGGAAAATATGGGTTCAATAATACCAGATGGTGGCAATAGTATACAGCGATCCACAAAGGAACTACACCCGAATTTCGTGTTTTTGTGGCAAACTAGTTGTGTTAAATACAATACAAATGAATACCAACGTTAAAAGTCAACAAAAAAGTGCAAAATACATTTAAATTTTTCAGTTCTACACCAAAACGACAGGAAATAGTTAAGTGAACATATTTTGTAACTCCACCTGGTGTATGTAAACATTTCCACAGACCTACCGAGAGAGTGTGAAATGAAACGTCAGATGAGAGAATAAGTTCTTCTATAGTATGTGTTATTCTATGTTTCCAACAAACTAAAATCATCCCCTAAAGTGTAAACAATGTAAACAATAATAAAATAAATAAAGTTCAATTTAATTAAAAAAAGTGCGGAAAAAGTGAATTAAAAACATTTTAAGTAAAATTAAAAATCGTGGTTGTGGTGCAGTTCATATGTGGAACATTTTCAAGCAAGCACATTCTATGGACTCTGGAACGGTTATACTTGGTGGATGATTAGGACTGAGACACAACTACGAACAACATTAATAAACACCCATAGAGACGCGAGAGCACGTCTGAAAAAAATTGTAGTAAAAAAAAGTTTTTTAGTTTTTTCTCAGTGACCACCAGTTTCAAGGGACCTGGAACCTTGATTATGAGAGGTGACACTTGGCGAATAATGAGGACTCGAAGCACCAACTACGGGCAACATATTTAGACTTTCAAAGAGGTGCGTGAGCGGTTCTGAAAAAAAATTTCTCATATAAAAACTTTTTTATCATTGTTTTTTTTTTCAGTGACCACCAGTTTCAAGGGACCTGGAACGATGATTATGAGAGGTGATACTTGACGACTAATGAGGAATGGACGCAGCAACTACGGGCAACATATTTAGACTTTCAAAGAGGTTCGTGAGCGGTTCTGAAAAAAAAATTCTCATATAAAAACTTTTTTATCATTGTTTTTTTTTTCAGTGACCACCAGTTTCAAGAGACCTCGAACGATGATTATGAGAGGTGATACTTGACGAATGATGAGGAATGGAAGCACCAACTACGGGCAAGATATACAAACTTTCAAAGAGGTGCGTGAGCGCTTCTGAAAAAAAATTCTCATGTAAAAACTTTTTTTTGTGTTTTTTTTCAGTGACCACGAGTTCCAAGTGACCTGGAACGATGGTTATGAGAGGTGATACTTGGCGAATGATGAGGAATGGAAGCACCATTTACATGCAAGATATACAAACTTTCAAAGACGTGCGTGAGCGGTTCTGAAAAAAACTTCTCATATAAAAACTTTTTTATTATTGTTTTTTTTCAGTGACCACCAGTTCCAAGTGAGCTGGAACGATGATTATGAGAGGTGATACTTGGCGAATGATGAGGAATGGAAGCAGGAACTACGGGCAACATAATAAGACTTTCAAAGAGGTGCGTGAACGGTTCTAAAAAAAATTCTCTTATAAAAACTTTTTTATTATTGTTTTTTTTTCAGTGACCACCAGTTCCGAGTGACCTGGAACGATGATTATGAGAGGTGATACAGTTCCAAAGTGTCTGAACCAAACCGTACGAGAGATTACACTTAGGGAATGATTCAGATTGAAAGTATTTTTTGTTACATTAATATTCTTCAACTGCATATGTACGAATGTTTAGTTAAATGTATTTTATGGTTATTTTATTAGTAAATATTTTGTTGTGCATTAAGATCTAATCGAAAAATAAAAATATTTATATAATTGGAACAAAATACAAAAAGAATTCATTTGTTAAAAAATTAATTAAACTTCGCGACTAAAATAAATTCTTGTATTTAAATAAATTCTTGTAAATAAAGTCTTGTATTATATTTTAGTTTGGCTGTGCGGGGGTTCATGGAGTGGTAAAATATATTGATCCTGCAGGTTTTGTTGCAGTTGGTGGGCAGTAGAGTGTCCAGAACCGAAAAAACAGTTTTTTGCTTTTACTGTGTGCCAATTTTGTACAAAACATCATTTGTGAAGAAACCGGTTAGTTGACGTCGGTTTTATGGTAACATCGTTAAACAAAATTAAAAATAAATTATGTTTTTTTGGGAATTAAGAAACATGATTTCTATTTTAATTAATTAATTAAAACAAACAATTGTTGTTTTATTGTTAAAATCTGCACAATTTGCGAGTGTATAGAGAGAGAGAGAGGTAAAAGACAAACTTCATTGTTGTATTTATTTTAATGTTTTTTTTTTATTAATTAATCATTTAAATTGATTTGCATTTGTTTTTAAATAAACTTACAATCTATGTATACATTAAAGAGCTGTTTGTTTCCTGTTTTATAGTAATATTACATCGCAATAAATATATGATTTGTTAATGTGATTGAGATGAAACCCAATTCAATAATGAGGTGCAAATGCAATGACCTTAATGAAACGGGAGAGCACACAGACAGACGTTAAAACGTTGCACATGTGACTTTAATGGGATACACCTCAGCGTATGAATTTCAAATACAAGTTAGAGGATGCAGAAAGAAAATATGATGTCTAAAAGATACAAAAGTTAAATATTTTACAAATAAACTAATCTAACGAGATAAATGCACGTTTCTTCTTCGTCGTTCAAATGACAAAATATAGATTGTGGTGAAATGGAAAAAATCCAAAACAGAAACATAAAAACTAAATAAAAACAGCATTACATATATATTGGTATATATACATAATGTTAACTTGTTAATACAGTCGCTGGAGTTTGTTGTGAAATGACTACTCCTTGAAAATTCCTCTCGCTTTGGCAGTAATTTTGCGTATCCGTCCACGGCTACTTAGACTCACTAATTGATCATCGTCGCTGTCCATTGTACTCGCATCAATTTCGTCGTGTGCAGCCGAACTGTCAACCACGTTGGATTCGTTGCGTGATTTTCTTCCTCTGTTATTTCTATTGGCGTAATCTTCTTCGTCACTGAGTTCATTGTAACGCGGACGTTTTTGGTTACGAGAACCTCTGATTGCGACGGCCTTGAAGCCGGCTCTAACCGTCATCAGCCGGTTTCGGTTTTCGAGACCTGTGGCCCCGAGTGCCTGTGTGTTCGTGATCGTCATCTTCATTGGCAACAAACGAATCATCTGAGCGTCGACGTTTCCTGGCGGCGTTTCTACCTCGTCTTGATTTAGGTACATACGAAGTTAAGGGCTGATTGTCATCCGAGTCCGAAACATTGTCGTGAACCGAAACATTGTCGGTTCCACTGCCTGTGCCCATGTCTGAAACACCTTCCTCATCTTCCGGCACATTTTCGTCGGCAGAAGGCTCTGTTTGTGAGTTCTCTTGGCTGAAGCGAGACCGTCCCCTTCTTACGGGCACTGAAGTTGGTTGTGCCGGCACTACTGCTGGAATTACCGATTCTACATTAGCGTAGCGAATTTTGGTGCGGTGAATGTATTGGTACCCTTTTGTTTGAGGAAAAGTTACACAAAAGTAGCACAATTCATTGCAGTGCTCCGTGCGTGGTAGCCAAATTGTTGGTACAGCGTACTTTATTGTTGACCTTCCATCAGTAAACTTGCACAAATTTCTATAGCAATAGTCGCACACGACTTCCGGAGTATACCACAAGTAAGGAACATAAGCAGTCTTAAATATTTTCTGAAACGAATTCACCACTGTTTTAGTAATATTTTTCAAATTTTTACTTGGTGCGAATAAGCCACAAACGTAACAAAAGTTATTTCGCTTCGGACACTGCATTTTTTTATACAAATACGTTTTCGCACAACAGAACTTAAAACAATTTACGCAAGGGAAGTTAACAAACCAAAGATAAACTAAATTTGTTTGAGAGAGAAAGAGACTAAATTGCGAGGGAATGGTAGCTCTCTCTAAGTTATTTTAAAAATCCTCTTTTTAGTATTGCCAGGCAATAATGATGTTCCATTAACTTAATTAGGTGGTATCACTGGGTTTTCATAAGGAATTGCCATTTAATTAAATTTTTTCCGTAAATTTAATAAATATGGTACCACTAATAGAATTTGACAATTCTTTGTAAATAATTCCGAATTTTCTATACGGCAAAGATAACAAACCAAAGTGACATTTCCAACCATAGAACATAGAATAACACATACTATAGAAGAACTTATTCTCTCATCTGACGTTTCATTTCACACTCTCTCGGTAGGTCTGTGGAAATGTTTACATACACCAGTAGCCCGTTTCTGTAAGTAAATCGGTAAGTTAACGATTTATGTGACGTCACAACGACTCGATTGAAAGTTACCGATTTCGTGATTACTGGTGTTTCTGTACGTTCAAATCGGTAAAAATTCGGTCTGTGATAGAAAGAAACACAAATCGGAAAGAAACGGTAAGAATTGAAACAGATGACAAGCAGCTGTTTATTTGCATTTGTTTTCATCTACAAATATTTCGTATTAAAAACACTTTTTTTCAGTTTCGTATTTACTTTAATAAGTTTATACAAAATGAGTAGCATATTTGTTATTATTTACGAATTTTTCCATGATCGCAGAAATATGCTGAGAATCCACCGCCGCCCACTTGAGCCAAAAGCAATTAAATAAGTTGACTGTTGGTGATGTATATTTAAAGTAAACAAACATTTGCACTCGGTTTATTTTGAATACCGATTTCGTTGAAACCGGTTCATAAATTGTCGTAAATTTCGGAACAAACCTACTTTACGTCTGAAATTCCTGGAAATTTCTTTTTTTTGGAATGGATAGGAATTGTTATTTCAAAAGAAAAATGTTGTATAAAAAAATCAGACAGTTATTCAAAAAATGTATTTAATTTTTTTTGCTTATTTCAACTTTTTCTATATAAAGAAGTTGAAACATTGGTCCTATAAAACGGCATCACTCTCGTAATATCGAGCCGTATGTCCGAACTTTAGGGGCCCATAACTCCGAAAATATAATAACAATTCCTACCCACTCCAATTGACAAATATTTTCCAGGAATTTCCGACGTAAACTAGGTTTATGCCAAAGTTATATTTGATGAGTACTTGCTTCCTCATAGTTGCAACACTATAGCAATCGGTAGAGTTTTCACTTGGCTTAAAGTCAGTGAGAAAATTATCGATTTCTAGTTGAGTCAGATTTCTTACAGAAACACTTCTTTAAGCGATTCCTATTGAGTAGAATCGAAACAAATGTCATATTACCGATTTGGAACGAGTGAATGGAATAGGGATCGGCAATTTTTTTTTACAGAAACAGTGATGGTGAGAATGACGTCAGAGTGACGTCAAATAGGTACTTTCAATCGGTAACTGCGATCGGTACGAGTTACAGAAACGGGCTACAGGTGGAGGTACAAAATATGTTCACTTAACTATTTCCTGTCGTTTTGGTGTAGAACTGAAAAATTTAAATGTATTTTGCACTTTTTTGTTGACTTTTAACGTTGGTATTCATTTGTATTGTATTTAACACAACTAGTTTGCAACAAAAACACGAAATTCGGGTGTAGTTCCTTTGTGGATCGCTGTATACTATTGCCACCATCTGGTATTATTGAACCCATATTTTCCACCCTCCACTGTGTAATTTCCATCGTACCTATGACGTTTAATTTATTGAGCGAATAAAACCTTCTACGTATGTGTTATTCTATGTTTCCAACCATAGAATAACACATACGTAGAAGGTTTTATTCGCTCAATAAATTAAACGTCATAGGTACGATGGAAATTACACAGTGGAGGGTGGAAAATATGGGTTCAATAATACCAGATGGTGGCAATAGTATACAGCGATCCACAAAGGAACTACACCCGAATTTCGTGTTTTTATTGCAAACTAGTTGTGTTAAATACAATACAAATGAATACCAACGTTAAAAGTCAACAAAAAAGTGCAAAATACATTTAAATTTTTCAGTTCTACACCAAAACGACAGGAAATAGTTAAGTGAACATATTTTGTACCTCCACCTGGTGTATGTAAACATTTCCACAGACCTACCGAGAGAGTGTGAAATGAAACGTCAGATGAGAGAATAAGTTCTTCTATAGTATGTGTTATTCTATGTTTCCAACAAACTAAAATCATCCCCTAAAGTGTAAACAATGTAAACAATAATAAAATAAATAAAGTTCAATTTAATTAAAAAAAGTGCGGAAAAAGTGAATTAAAAACATTTTAAGTAAAATTAAAAATCGTGGTTGTGGTGCAGTTCATATGTGGAACATTTTCAAGCAAGCACATTCTATGGACTCTGGAACGGTTATACTTGGTGGATGATTAGGACTGAGACACAACTACGAACAACATTAATAAACACCCATAGAGACGCGAGAGCACGTCTGAAAAAAATTGTAGTAAAAAAAAGTTTTTTAGTTTTTTCTCAGTGACCACCAGTTTCAAGGGACCTGGAACCTTGATTATGAGAGGTGACACTTGGCGAATAATGAGGACTCGAAGCACCAACTACGGGCAACATATTTAGACTTTCAAAGAGGTGCGTGAGCGGTTCTGAAAAAAAATTTCTCATATAAAAACTTTTTTATCATTGTTTTTTTTTTCAGTGACCACCAGTTTCAAGGGACCTGGAACGATGATTATGAGAGGTGATACTTGACGACTAATGAGGAATGGACGCAGCAACTACGGGCAACATATTTAGACTTTCAAAGAGGTTCGTGAGCGGTTCTGAAAAAAAAATTCTCATATAAAAACTTTTTTATCATTGTTTTTTTTTTCAGTGACCACCAGTTTCAAGAGACCTCGAACGATGATTATGAGAGGTGATACTTGACGAATGATGAGGAATGGAAGCACCAACTACGGGCAAGATATACAAACTTTCAAAGAGGTGCGTGAGCGCTTCTGAAAAAAAATTCTCATGTAAAAACTTTTTTTTGTGTTTTTTTTCAGTGACCACGAGTTCCAAGTGACCTGGAACGATGGTTATGAGAGGTGATACTTGGCGAATGATGAGGAATGGAAGCACCATTTACATGCAAGATATACAAACTTTCAAAGACGTGCGTGAGCGGTTCTGAAAAAAACTTCTCATATAAAAACTTTTTTATTATTGTTGTTTTTCAGTGACCACCAGTTCCAAGTGAGCTGGAACGATGATTATGAGAGGTGATACTTGGCGAATGATGAGGAATGGAAGCAGGAACTACGGGCAACATAATAAGACTTTCAAAGAGGTGCGTGAACGGTTCTAAAAAAAATTCTCTTATAAAAACTTTTTTATTATTGTTTTTTTTTCAGTGACCACCAGTTCCGAGTGACCTGGAACGATGATTATGAGAGGTGATACAGTTCCAAAGTGTCTGAACCAAACCGTACGAGAGATTACACTTAGGGAATGATTCAGATTGAAAGTATTTTTTGTTACATTAATATTCTTCAACTGCATATGTACGAATGTTTAGTTAAATGTATTTTATGGTTATTTTATTAGTAAATATTTTGTTGTGCATTAAGATCTAATCGAAAAATAAAAATATTTATATAATTGGAACAAAATACAAAAAGAATTCATTTGTTAAAAAATTAATTAAACTTCGCGACTAAAATAAATTCTTGTATTTAAATAAATTCTTGTAAATAAAGTCTTGTATTATATTTTAGTTTGGCTGTGCGGGGGTTCATGGAGTGGTAAAATATATTGATCCTGCAGGTTTTGTTGCAGTTGGTGGGCAGTAGAGTGTCCAGAACCGAAAAAACAGTTTTTTGCTTTTACTGTGTGCCAATTTTGTACAAAACATCATTTGTGAAGAAACCGGTTAGTTGACGTCGGTTTTATGGTAACATCGTTAAACAAAATTAAAAATAAATTATGTTTTTTTGGGAATTAAGAAACATGATTTCTATTTTCAAATATGATTTAATGCTTCAATAAGTTCTAAATGACATTTCCAAACATTTAAGAATTAGTTAAGCTTTTCAAACGTTTGTTTTTTAAATTTTAAAAATTAAAATTATTTTATAAATAACAATTTAAACTAATATGATTTTCGAATTTAAATCAGTACAATTGGTTCAATGTAAGCTTAAAATTAAACTTGCTTGATATGTATCGTAGTTTGGTTAGTGTTTCTTTCACACTTTTCAGCTTGATAAAAAAAGTTTTAAAATTATTTTTGTTATTAATATACGTGCTCTTACATACTTCAGTAAGTTACTTTTTATAGTGTAAATTTCCGCACAACCTAAAGGCGAATGCACACATAGCCTTTTTCTATTGATAAAACATTAATCCTTTGAAAATATGTATACGTAAAATTTGATCGGAACAATGTAAAAGATTGAAATTTCTAACATTATTTCAAGATTATTGCATTTATGGCCTAAGAGGTTCTACACATTGCGCGTTAGCCGTTATTTTTAATGGCGGCATCCCCAGTAGGCCTACACCATTGTCTTAAACATAATAAGGTACATAACTTATATATACTAAATTATATATACCTATTGATTATTTAGAGATCGGTAAAATCTTGTTTCTAACTATTTTGCAACCATTTGGTTTAAGTTGAAAATGACTTTGTTTACACCTGTTGCAGATATAATATTTGCACTCTTGGCAAACATATATTTCTTCCTTGTTTTTTTTTCAAACAACCGCAATGGCAGCAAAATCTAGTCTTATCGCCTTGGTGTTTTATTAACAATTTTTTCATACAAGATCTAAAATTATTAGTTTTACTCAAATTAGTCAATGCTTGATCTTGTAGGATTCTTGAGGCATACATCAACACAAAAACACCACAGCTGGATCCATCCTTTTGTAAATCTCGTTCAGTTGTTTCCTTATACTGCCAATTTCGTTCATCTTTGGCCATATAACTAACGAATTGATTAAATTGAATTTTTCCCACGCTGAAAGTTGTTAACGAATTTAGGTACAAAAACTCTTTGGTACAAAATTTCAAAACACATAATGTATAATGATTTGAACTTAAAATTGGAACAAAAATAATTTTTGGATTATTATTGATAAGCAAACGCAATTTGTCAAAATTGAAACCATTTGTTTGGCATGGCAAGCAATGTACACCCCTTATTCTGCTTTCTTTTACAATACATAAAAGACAAGAATCCAGAACGAAATTTGTTAACCATGCGTCATTATTTAAAGACTTCCAGTCTGAAGTTTCTAAATAATCATAGAATCCAATATGAATTGAATCTTCTAAAAGGTAAACCTCTTTGAAAAGATTATCGAATTTAAATAAATAGAATGAGTATTTCGTGGCCAAACAATTTGATATTACATCCGCATCGTTTTTTGTCTTTTTTTTGTCACAAATTTTGATTGAATTAGGATCAAATATTATTTCATCTGATCTTAAGTCTGTGGCATTTTGAGACCGAACTTTATCAATTTTTTTTTGTGATTTTGGACTCAAACATGACTTTGGGTCGAATTGATTTTTGCTTTTTACAATTCTTTTTGCCCCATTCTTCTTCAGGCTCGGCTTTATATTTTTGAGAATAGCTATGCTCTTGCTCTATTTCAATACTTAGATTTAGAATTGATTGCGAAGTATTTAAATCAATGATATTGCCTAAATCACATTCAGTTACTCCAGGTTTGTGATCTGATTTTTCCGAGTAATTAATGTATAATGCTGAATTTGTATCATTAACATTTAAAATGTTTTCTTTACTTATTTCATTGATGTCAATCAAAGTTTGACTTATGTTGTCATTTATATTTTCAGTAAACTTTCCGAACATTGTATACTCATATCTTGATTTTGTCAATGTACTTAAATTATCGGCTCGCGTCACTTTTATGAAATAACTAGGTCTTACAGTCTTTTGTGAAAGAAGAATATGTTTCTGGAGAAAGAAACATACTAAATTCGACTGGTGCATTACTAATGTGATTATCCGATGGATCTGCAAAAATGCCCATTACATTTGTCCAAATAACAATGAAAGCACAGTATTTTTCAATTATAAACTGACAAATATTAACGTTACGATATTCATTTACACTGGCATCCATAGACTAATACATACCTAGATAAACTTATTCTCTCATCTGACGTTTCATTTCACACTCTTCGTGATGCGGTCGGTGTGATAGAGAGATGTTTGACGAAAAGTGATATACACCAGGTGGAATTACAATAACTTCTTGCTTTCATTTTTCATGCCATTTTGGTGAAAAACTGTGAAATTTAAATGTGTTTTAAACTTTTTTATTGACTGTTATTGTTAGCATACATGTGTGTTGTATTTAACACAATAATTTTAACACACAAAACGAAATGACGTTGTTGTTATTTTGTTCGTTGTTTTGAACCATTGCATCTATCTGGTATTAGTAAAGCAATTCTTTTCAACATCAAACGTATACATCACACGAGGACAAATGTCAGAAATTTGGTGAGTGAAAGATTTTCTCTACCCATATTTACTCTATGCTGGCATCTGTCTCCATTTTTTTACTTCATTTAAGACCTCGTAATCATAGAATAACACATACATAGATAAACTTATTCTCTCATCTGACGTTTCATTTCACACTCTCCATCGTAGGTTTGTGGAAATGAGAGCAATTAAATTTAAAATTAACTTACACCAGGTGGAGTTATAAAATATGTTCACTTAACTTTTTCATGTCGTTTTGGTGTAGAACTGAAAAATTTAAATGTATTTTGCACTTTTTTGTTGACTTTTATCGTTGGTATTAATTTGTATTGTAATTAACACAACTAGTTTGCCACAAAAACACGAAATTCGGGTGTAGTTCCTTTGTGGATCGCTGTATACTATTGCCACTATCTGGTATTATTGAACCCATATTTTCCACCCTCCAATGTTTACTTTCCATCGTACCTATGACGTTTAATTTATTGAGCGAATAAAAGCTTCTATGGTATGTGTTATTCTATGCTCGTAATATATTGAAAGAAACATTGCGTAAAAGGGACTTTGTTTAGCAATCGAGTCTAATGGATCACTGTGATAATTATCTGGTATTGTGTATTCTTTATTCACACTTTCAGTATTATCATTGACTACAAAAGTTCGAAGAGCAAATATACTATTCTCAAATGAATGTGTTTTGTGTGTAGACAGGAGTATAATAAAAATATGTCTGAACCATTGCTGGCACTCCTTTATTTTAGAAAAATTGAAAGCGACAATTAAAGAATTTTTGAGCAATGACCTTAAAACATGTCTTTTGCCTAAGTGCAAATCTAAATGTTTGCACATATTATGAATGTAATGACACTTACACCACTGCAAAATAACGAAATCGGGCTTGATGCTATTGTCTTCTTTAAATTTATTGAGAAATTGTGCACAAGCCCGAAGATAACCGAGTAGAGTTTGTTTATTGAAACTTTCTAAGACCTCGCCATATAAAGCAGCGCTTACATCTGTACAAACTCGTTTACAGTAAGGCCATTTAAATTGATATTTTATTTTACCTTCTTTCAAAGTCTTTCAATTTATCAAAAAAAATTCGTATTTCTGTGAGACTATAGGTTTGTTCGAGAACTTTTCCAGCAAAAAATAGCAAGCAAAAACTATCTGGAGAGTAAGAATGATTTTACTCTCTCAATAAAAAATAGCACAAAAAGTACGCGAACGAGAAATAAGAACTTTGTATGTAAACAGCTGATATGCAATGTAAACATTGGAAGAACCAACAAACGCAATTCGAACAAAACATTACAAATCACCAAAACTGTTTTCTTTTTCAACAGAAATACTTAAAGATTTATAACAAAACATTCAAAAATCACATTTTCTCTTAAAAACTAAAATTCCAATGATAAATTTATTATTTTATATTCTTTCTACGTCCTAATTTTGTTTGTTTACTTAAAACAGCTGTTATGTTTGGCTTGCTAATTCGTGCTGGCAAAAATTTTCCCAGCACAAACCATCAACTTCTCCACCATTGAACTGTCAAAATATTCACTCTCTGGCTCTCTCGTTGCTGGCTGCTGGGAGTTATCGAACACTTTCCAGCAAAAAATAGTGACAATTAGTGCTAATTATCACGTTCTCGAACACGTTCTAGACAAGATAGCTTCAGCAATAACTAAAACTTTCTTAATCTTGTCAATTCGTAGAATTATTTTATATATTAGGACTCTCTTTTCGGCACATTCAATTTTTTTTTACACTTTCACCTGTTGCATCAATGTGTAAAGTATAATTCGAGTCATGTAGAATCTCTTTATTTTGCGAAAGAGTTTCAAATGTTTCTTTTTTTAAATAGTCACCATGAAACTGTATATAATTTTTATATGGACCTTTTTTCATTAAATATACGTCAATCCACGGATCTGCATGATAGTACAAATCATAGTTTCGTTCAGACTTACACTTTCGAAATGTTTCAAGTTTTTGTATATCTTGATAATTCCCAATTGCTGCAACTTCGCCAGAAGCATTTCTAATTTGCTCCTTTCGGAATATGTAGGCACTTGTTTTTTGAAGTTTATCTTTAAATACTTCTCTTTTGATTCCTCTCATCTGACCAACATGCGCTTCGCCTTCAGCGTGCTAAACGGCTTTTGTTGTGTACACTGTAACATTCCCTTCGGCAGCTACTTCAAATCTAAAAGTAGTGCAGTCATAAAATTTGCAATATGCATATGCAAAGGTGTTTTGCTTAATTTTTTTGACCATATAAAAACATAATATACACGCGTTATTATATTTCAGATATTCTTCTCGAATTGTCTTCAATAATTTTCTTTTTTGTATGCTTCTTCGGGTTTTTTAGTTCGCTTATATCGGCTGTAAATTTGCAGTCTAAGATATTTTTCTTGAAAATCCGGTTACGCTTTGCTTCTTTTCGTATAACTGGTCTGTTACACTTCTCATTTTGATTTGGTAATATTCTGTAATTAAGAAAGCCTGAAACATTTAACGAATTATCTGTGATTTCAAAGTGTCTGGTCTCGGATAGTGGTTGTAGCATTTGGAACGTTTTCATTTACAGTTTGAAGACTGTTTTCTAATTCCGTTTTCTGAATTTGCGATTTTTCCGTATAATCATTTGCAGCACTTTTTTTTGATTCTGAAAATTTTTTTTTAATTGTATTGAATTCGTTATCAATCAATTTTTGAAATTTGTATAGCTCTTTCACTATAATTTCTTTAAATGCTTTAATTTCTGTTCCAATCATTATTTTTAAATCATTGTTAAGTTCAGCTGCCACCACTTCTTTGAAGTATAAATTGAATGAAGTTTCGAAGTCGGTTTTAAATTCATCAATGAATTTATTTTTATTGTCTGTTAATTCTTTTCCAAGATAAGTCTTGAAATCGTCTTTGAATTCATTTATACATTCGTGTAACATTGGTCTTATATCGCTGAAAATGCTTTGCATATATTTCGAAATGGCTGGTACATTTGGTATGGCATTATTTATTTCTGAAATTGTAACACAATCTTCTATTGCTTGTTTCTTAGAATCCTTAATTTTAGATCCCGATATTAGCTTCTTTTTCAGAAATGCTATTGGCAATGACTGATGTATTAATATCAGACGTTGGTACATTAAGGGAGTTAAAAGAATGCGTTGATATGTTAGAAACTGTCTTCGAATAACCATCAGGGCAAACATCAAATTGAAAGCATTCTACTTCCAATTGATCAATATTAGAATCTTCCAATTGAAATGTAATCATTGGCAAATTCTTGATTTCGGATTCTGTCTGTGACATTATTTTAGATGATGAGGCACACATTCCATAAAGTGATTCATTTAAAATTGGAGGTTGCTGTAATATAGTTCCTGAAACATTATTATTCTCAGATATATTGTCAGTATCATAAAGCAGAACCGACAGTAAGTCTTGCTCAATCATGAACATTAGTTCCCAAAATTGATGTTTTGTTTTGCAGCTCTGAAACAGTTCCTTGAACTTTCAAACTGCAGTCAGTATCAGACGGTAAAACTGAAATAATATCATTTAATATTTCATTAAAGCTACTTGAAGATCTGTTTTCCAGATGAGCACTTGTTTCTAAGATCGAACTGTTTCCATGTACAATTTCTTGGATTATATTCGACTCTTGCTTCGTTTCATTACAGTACTTCAATACATCTTCATGAATACTGATATCTAATGTTGTTTCGAAACTATTGTCAGCCGTAGAACCCGAATCTATTTTAAGCTCATGTAATTTTAGAACGCGTAAATTGTGGGAATTTCGATCAGAAATATTCGATAAATTGCGCTCTTTTAAAATGTTACTCGCCATTTTTGCAATTTTTTTCCTGTTTTTTATATCATTTCGCATTTTATTGCATTTGTTAAATGCACTTAAATTTTTAAAAATGTCATGAAACAATTTTTTATCATCGTTATAAGGATGTAACAAATCCTCTAAAGATGAATAATTGGCAAGAAGTGCCTTAAGTTCATCTAAATTATAAGACCTATATAATTTACGTTTCTTAAATCTACGTTCTAAATTAACTCTACGCTTCATACTTACCTGAATTTATCCAAAGGCAGCGAATAGAATCCTAAATAAAAATATAATTAGTATATGCCTGCCTATAGTTAATTTTGGAAGTTATTCTTATTTATATAAAGTAATATGGGGTTTCGTTCAAACTGTCATATTACAACACTAGGCGGCAACGTGGATATGACACCTCTAGATTCATGCAATGAATCTTCGGTACCCACGTTGGATGCCATTGTGTCATATTGGCCAAGTTGCTATTTCCGAAAATGTCGAAACACGAGTTTGGAAGCTGATCGAGCGGGATGCTCGGTATGCCATGCGTATGCTGGGCTTGAAGCTCGCCGGACGGGGGCGATCTTTCCACTGACCATGCTTGACAACAACTTGCCTTTGATCACTGTTTTACATACCGAGGCTGAATTTCTCATAGAAAGAATTGAGACATAAAAAAAGAATAAAAGGAGCCCGAACAGTAGACACGGATAGATGGAAAACAAACAAAAAAAAAAGAACACCCGATTATTCCTGACACCGAGAAGCTTTATTTCGATACAAGAGAGAAGATGTTTTTGTCGCAAGGTGATTTCAACACACCAATGATGACTGACGGATGACATTGCCAGTCTGGCCCTCCCTCATGAGGCACCTGCTGCCTCACCATGACTCTGTTTAATTTTCAGAGTCCCAAATTAGTAAAGTTGCTTAACCGACTTACCTCACATTATTTCCCTTACCACATTGGCGGACTAGCCAGCCATATTCAAATACATAATTTTTGAAAAACGTTATAATTGTTTGTTTTATTTAACCCGTTTATAGGGCAGAATTCATAATAAAGCCTCTATCGGCTAACAACCAAAAATTTAACAATTTAATAATTTAAATTCTCCAAAAGGGAGCAATTTACAATGCCACAAGGGCGAAGTGCGCTTTCTTAACAACTATAGCACCGTCTATGTGCTACACCAGATACTGGTGAATTAATTTTGGACTTAATCGTAAATTTTAACATTAAATCAATTATTTCTATTACTAAATTTCTAAGTTAAGAGTATTTCATACTCAGAATTTGACTTAACTACAATTAAACAAAACTCAGCACCGTGAGTTAACTTATCTTACTGGGGTGGATAGGGAACTCCTCCCAGGAAATGCGGTTTGACAACTATGCCTATGTAATCTTAGTAAGTTCGACGAGTTTATTTCGCGTAAAACCCGAATCTCATGTTCAACACGACTTGACTGAGAATAAAACTCGTTAGGCCCCGAATGCCTTAGGCCCCGAATGCCTTAGAATCTCGCGGCGAAATATTTTCACGGATTAGTATCTCTCAGAGGCAGTTCGCATGAGATCAAAACTACTAATTAGTATGTAAAATAATAATATAAAATGTTAACAGTCCAGGTAGTCTTAGAATAATTGAGGATTAAATTTCGCCCATTACGGCGGTTAGTTATGCATTCCGTATTGGGTTTCCTATCCTACCTCTTATCTAGTCTAGTTTCTCATTAATTTCCACGAGAACTTCTTAACAAATGCCAAAATACTTCAGTGGGCTTTTGTTAAAAGGTTCTTGTTCTACTTTTTATTATTATTTTTACGCTATCATGTTTATGCTTCCACTTAGGAAGACTTCTTAATCTTAATACATGATCGTGCTCGTACCACTGTTCGTGTGAAAACTTTTGCTTGTGACTGTTCGGGCTATCTAAAAATCACACTCTACATCTAGATGAACTCTAGGAGTATTTAAGGCCTCATATAAAAATAAAACTTTTCTTGGCCGTGACTACTTATCGCGTGGCATAAAGTTTTCACATGAACATTGGCACACAAATCACAAATTTTTCCTTGGGAGCACTCACGATCAGTTAATTTTCACAACTAGGTCTATTTTATACGTTAATCTCGTTTGCGATTCAAGCACAATTTACATTATTTTCATTTCACTTATAAATTTATGCAAATTCGGTTGATTTTGCTTTAAGGCATTAACACGACATTGTATGGTGCTTTTTACGTTATATTCTTTCTAAATTAGCACCACCATGCATGTCACTTTAAACATTTGCTTTTTGGCTTAGAATTTACTTTTTTATTTTGGGCTTATATTATTATTATCTTCAGCTTATACCATTATGGGCATTTTCTTTTCAGCTGGTAACCTTACTCGCAATTTTCACTTAATTCAGCCCCATGAATTGGGCCTTAATATTTCTGTCTGTCCACGGTTTGATAAGTCAGATAAAAATTGAACCGAACTTACCGAAAACCTCCCGCTTGTGGGGGTCTAAGGGATGATTTTGGTGGCTTACTGCTGATTATATGAGCTGGTGATGGGTATAGCTGCTGTGTGTTACTGTTGGTTACTGGAACTGCTGATGGTTATCGATGCAGATGAAGATACTGACGATGAACTACTGGACTGTTGATGGTGTTTTGATGCTATTGCATATGAAGGTTTTAGATTAAGCTGCTGTTGGTTTGTTCGTTGCCTGGAGCTGCTGTTGGTTAGTTATGACCGAAGTAGTTATTAGAAGAGATGACGGTTGATGTCAGTGCCTGATAGGTGGCAATATGAAATGCTGTGCCGACAAAGTAGTAGGAGCGTTCAAAAATAACGCTTCCGCGTCTTCCCGGGACTCGAAAAGATCCACGAGTCGACAGCAGGTGGTCTAGACCACCCCTCGGCTTTGCGCTCTTTCCCTTTACCTGCCGGCCAACGACTAAGCCACCGGTTAAGGAGGGGAAACCGGATGCGCGAACCACAAGGGTGGCGATGGACTCCTTTCTGTCGAACCGTGCACCTTCTGGGGTCCCGTATTTGATGCTGCCTCCGGGCGGCTTGGCACTGCACTGCTGGTACTTCACACGATAAAATATCTCTGGCTGGGGGTAAAAAGGAAAATTTTTAGCACCTCTCCGGCCAGAAGTGAGGTTATACTTACCAACAAAAACTCTAATCTTGATCTTAATTTTGTAAAAAAAACTGTTATACGGCCGTTGAACTGTCTCACGATGACCGTTAGTGATCCCGTTCTTGTCGCTGCTGAGCTGGAAGGGTAATAAGACACTTTAGGAATCCTCCGGCCAAAAGTGAGGTTATACTCACGCCGACACTTTCCTCCTTTTTGGAACTAAATTCAAAAGTGTTGCCTTCCTGGCGTACGCTTGGGTCGCTGGCTTCCAAAACTATTGTTAGATGACGACTCACTCCGTTTTCTATGGTGGACACTTCCAAATTTAAACTTCACTATGGTTGGTGTCTGCTGCTGTAGGTAAATCTCCGTTTTAATCATACAAACGCGTACTACTCGATCGCTGGGTTGTTTCCTAAGTGACAGAATAATGGCGGTTCGAAAAATTGCGCAGCCAAAATTCTCGTCACACACACGCACACATTGATTTGTTTTACTACAAATCTCGAAATTTATTTGTCGCGTGGAAATCTGCTGTTAGACATGTAATTAATTTGGGTTTGTTTACCACTCAACAAACAACCCTGTGTTGACGTTTGCGATGGTGCATTATAGCAGATAGTGCATATGGGTTGTTGTTGTGTTCAACATACCTTCTGACAATCAGTTGTCACCCCGAAGGATGATACTGACCCATCAGAAGCCTGGGAATTACTGCCTGGTGTTTCTCCTATGGTTTCAGTTTCTCTTTACTTCCTGTCTTCTTTGTCGCCGCTAGATGTTGTAGCTATTTTGCAGATTTTCGCGTTTTCATTTATAGGAAGCTCGCCTCGCCTTACAGCTCTTGGCGATCCGCACTCGCTCCTGAAGTCTGCGGGAGCGCGTCTAAAATCTCCTGCAGCTGCTCTTCGTCCTCTATCTCCCGAGGTTGTGCTTCACCGGCCAGGTGAACGATTATCTGGTCCTGGGACAGGCGTAGCGTCTTCACACCCTTCTTCCTGAAGAGCTGGCTTCCGACTCTCTTGTACAGCCTGTTGATTCGGACGCAGTCTTTGACCTGCAGCTTGCGGCTAGTCGCTCTGCCGCTGTCTTGCAATCTGCCAAACCGTATCAGGACCTCGAATTTTAGTCCAGGTGTCGCGAACTCCACCAGCACCTGCCACTGATCCCCGTGGACTAGCATCCGTGTGCACTCAACCACTGTCACCTCTTCAGGGGAGTGTGTTACAGCTAGCCTCTCCAAAAGCTTCAGCACTTCCGCTTTTGGATCTGCCACCACCGAATCCCCGAAATGCCGGATGACCAGACGACGGTCAACGGTACTCGATCCCTTCCTCTGGGCTGCGTCCTCCTGGAAATGGGTCTTGTAGGCTTCTTGCTCTCTGGTCAGGTTTACATTTGACCTCTGCAGGTCGTACAGCTGGAACTCCAGCTCCTGGTTGCGCTCCGTCAAGCTGCGATTCTCCGCCTTCATGGTGGTGACTTCGGTGCGAAGTTTGTCCATAGTTTGCCGGGACTTACGTTTTGTTAACAACACTAACGAAACAAAACGTTCAATGAAATATTAAAATTTCCTGCCAGCCATGCATCAGGCCATCGTCGCTACGCGGTTAAATTTGAAAACTTTCACCGGGACTTACGTATGTACTGACACAATTATACTGTACAAAAACTAAACTATTGACTCTACGTTAAAATATTATTAAAGATCAATCAAACTTAAACCGATTGTTTGCTTGGAGCAATTGCCACCGACATCGTCGCAGTGACAAGACTTCACAAGAACAAACATTAGAAAAAGTATTCAAAAAGAAATTTATTGCCCCTTGGCATACTCGTCAAGGATTAAAAACTCCTAAAACGGGACTTACGAGAAGTGTAAAAACAATAAAAGACTTCATACTAAACAAAAACGGACTACCGATACTACTGCTCGGGCCCCACGTTGGGCGCCATTATGTCATATTACAACACTAGGCGGCAACGTGGGTATGACACCTCTAGATTCATGCAATGAATCTTCGGTACCCACGTTGGATGCCATTGTGTCATATTGGCCAAGTTGCTATTTCCGAAAATGTCGAAACACGAGTTTGGAAGCTGATCGAGCGGGATGCTCGGTATGCCATGCGTATGCTGGGCTTGAAGCTCGCCGGACGGGGGCGATCTTTCCACTGACCATGCTTGACAACAACTTGCCTTTGATCACTGTTTTACATACCGAGGCTGAATTTCTCATAGAAAGAATTGAGACATAAAAAAAGAATAAAAGGAGCCCGAACAGTAGACACGGATAGATGGAAAACAAACAAAAAAAAAAAGAACACCCGATTATTCCTGACACCGAGAAGCTTTATTTCGATACAAGAGAGAAGATGTTTTTGTCGCAAGGTGATTTCAACACACCAATGATGACTGACGGATGACATTGCCAGTCTGGCCCTCCCTCATGAGGCCCCTGCTGCCTCACCATGACTCTGTTTAATTTTCAGAGTCCCAAATTAGTAAAGTTGCTTAACCGACTTACCTCACATTATTTCCCTTACCACATTGGCGGACTAGCCAGCCATATTCAAATACATAATTTTTGAAAAACGTTATAATTGTTTGTTTTATTTAACCCGTTTATAGGGCAGAATTCATAATAAAGCCTCTATCGGCTAACAACCAAAAATTTAACAATTTAATAATTTAAATTCTCCAAAAGGGAGCAATTTACAATGCCACAAGGGCGAAGTGCGCTTTCTTAACAACTATAGCACCGTCTATGTGCTACACCAGATACTGGTGAATTAATTTTGGACTTAATCGCAAATTTTAACATTAAATCAATTATTTCTATTACTAAATTTCTAAGTTAAGAGTATTTCATACTCAGAATTTGACTTAACTACAATTAAACAAAACTCAGCACCGTGAGTTAACTTATCTTACTGGGGTGGATAGGGAACTCTTCCCAGGAAATGCGGTTTGACAACTATGCCTATGTAATCTTAGTAAGTTCGACGAGTTTATTTCGCGTAAAAACCGAATCTCATGTTCAACACGACTTGACTGAGAATAAAACTCGTTAGGCCCCGAATGCCTTAGAATCTCGCGGCGAAATATTTTCACGGATTAGTATCTCTCAGAGGCAGTTCGCATGAGATCAAAACTACTAATTAGTATGTAAAATAATAATATAAAATGTTAACAGTCCAGGTCGTCTTAGAATAATTGAGTATTAAATTTCGCCCATTACGGCGGTTAGTTATGCATTCCGTATTGGGTTTCCTATCCTACCTCTTATCTAGTCTAGTTTCTCATTAATTTCCACGAGAACTTCTTAACAAATGCCAAAATACTTCAGTGGGCTTTTGTTAAAAGGTTCTTGTTCTACTTTTTATTATTATTTTTACGCTATCATGTTTATGCTTCCACTTATGAAGACTTCTTAATCTTAATGCATGATCGTGCTCGTACCACTGTTCGTGTGAAAACTTTTGCTTGTGACTGTTCGGGCTATCTAAAAATCACACTCTACATCTAGATGAACTCTAGGAGTATTTAAGGCCTCATATAAAAATAAAACTTTTCTTGGCCGTGACTACTTATCGCGTGGCATAAAGTTTTCACATGAACATTGGCACACAAATCACAAATTTTTCCTTGGGAGCACTCACGATCACTTAATTTTCACAACTAGGTCTATTTTATACGTTAATCTCTTTTGCGATTCAAGCACAATTTACATTATTTTCATTTCACTTATAAATTTATGCAAATTCGGTTGATTTTGCTTTAAGGCATTAACACGACATTGTATGGTGCTTTTTACGTTATATTCTTTCTAAATTAGCACCACCATACATGTCACTTTAAACATTTCCTTTTTGGCTTAGAATTTACTTTTTTATTTTGGGCTTATATTATTATTATCTTCAGCTTATACCATTATGGGCATTTTCTTTTCAGCTGGTAACCTTACTCGCAATTTTCACTTAATTCAGCCCCATGAATTGGGCCTTAATATTTCTGTCTGTCCACGGTTTGATAAGTCAGATAAAAATTGAACCGAACTTACCGAAAACCTCCCGCTTGTGGGGGTCTAAGGGATGATTTTGGTGGCTTACTGCTGATTATATGAGCTGGTGATGGGTATAGCTGCTGTGTGTTACTGTTGGTTACTGGAACTGCTGATGGTTATCGATGCAGATGAAGATACTGACGATGAACTACTGGACTGTTGATGGTGTTTTGATGCTATTGCATATGAAGGTTTTAGATTAAGCTGCTGTTGGTTTGTTCGTTGCCTGGAGCTGCTGTTGGTTAGTTATGACCGAAGTAGTTATTAGAAGAGATGACGGTTGATGTCAGTGCCTGATAGGTGTCAATATGAAATGCTGTGCCGACAAAGTAGTAGGAGCGTTCAAAAATAACGCTTCCGCGTCTTCCCGGGACTCGAAAAGATCCACGAGTCGACAGCAGGTGGTCTAGACCACCCCTCGGCTTTGCGCTCTTTCCCTTTACCTGCCGGCCAACGAATAAGCCACCGGTTTAGGAGGGGAAAGCGGATGAGCGAACCACAAGGGTGACGATGGACTCCTATCTGTCGAACCGTGCACCTTCTGGGGTCCCGTATTTGATGCTGCCTCCGGGCGGCTTGGCACTGCACTGCTGGTACTTCACACGATAAAATATCTCTGGCTGGGGGTAAAAAGGAAAATTTTTAGCACCTCTCCGGCCAGAAGTGAGGTTATACTTACCAACAAAAACTCTAATCTTGATCTTAATTTTGTAAAAAAAACTGTTATACGGCCGTTGAACTGTCTCACGATGACCGTTAGTGATCCCGTTCTTGCCGCTGCTGAGCTGGAAGGGTAATAAGACACTTTAGGAATCCTCCGGCCAAAAGTGAGGTTATACTCACGCCGACACTTTCCTCCTTTTTGGAACTAAATTCAAAAGTGTTGCCTTCCTGGCGTACGCTTGGGTCGCTGGCTTCCAAAACTAGTGTTAGATGACGACTCACTCCGTTTTCTATGGTGGACACTTCCAAATTTAAACTTCACTATGGTTGGTGTCTGCTGCTGTAGGTAAATCTCCGTTTTAATCATACAAACGCGTACTACTCGATCGCTGGGTTGTTTCCTAAGTGACAGAATAATGGCGGTTCGAAAAATTGCGCAGCCAAAATTCTCGTCACACACACGCACACATTGATTTGTTTTACTACAAATCTCGAAATTTATTTGTCGCGTGGAAATCTGCTGTTAGACATGTAATTAATTTGGGTTTGTTTACCACTCAACAAACAACCCTGTGTTGACGTTTGCGATGGTGCATTATAGCAGATAGTGCATATGGGTTGTTGTTGTGTTCAACATATGAGGTGGTACCATATGTGCTAATTCCATTGCCGGCGTTACGGCGCCGCCACAAACCCCACCATCCCGATGACTACCACGACGAGGGATGGGAGGGAAACTAAAACTCGGAGGTGTATAGGCCATTGGGGACAGTTGATGTTGGGTCCTACCTTCTGACAATCAGTTGTCACCCCGAAGGATGATACTGACCCATCAGAAGCCTGGGAATTACTGCCTGGTGTTTCTCCTATGGTTTCAGTTTCTCTTTACTTCCTGTCTATGTTGTAGCTATTTTGCAGATTTTCGCGTTTTCATTTATAGGAAGCTCGCCTCGCCTTACAGCTCTTGGCGATCCGCACTCGCTCCTGAAGTCTGCGGGAGCGCGTCTAAAATCTCCTGCAGCTGCTCTTCGTCCTCTATCTCCCGATGTTGTGCTTCACCGGCCAGGTGAACGATTATCTGGTCCTGGGACAGGCGTAGCGTCTTCACACCCTTCTTCCTGAAGAGCTGGCTTCCGACTCTCTTGTACAGCCTGTTGATTCGGACGCAGTCTTTGACCTGCAGCTTGTGGATAGTCGCTCTGCCGCTGTCTTGCAATCTGCCAAACCGTATCAGGACCTCGAATTTTAGTCCAGGTGTCGCGAACTCCACCAGCACCTGCCACTGATCCCCGTGGACTAGCATCCGTGTGCACTCAACCACTGTCACCTCTTCAGGGGAGTGTGTTACAGCTAGCCTCCACCTCTGCCACCACCGAATCCCCGAAATGCCGGATGACCAGACGACGGTCAACGGTACTCGATCCCTTCCTCTGGGCTGCGTCCTCCTGGAAACGGGTCTTGTAGGCTTCTTGCTCTCTGGTCAGGTTTACATTCGACCTCTGCAGGTCGTACAGCTGGAACTCCAGCTCCTGATTGCGCTCCGTCATGCTGCGATTCTCCGCCTTCATGGTGGTGACTTCGGTGCGAAGTTTGTCCATAGTTCGCCGGGACTTACGTTTTGTTAACAACACTAACGAAACAAAACGTTCAATGAAATATTAAAATTTCCTGCCAGCCATGCATCAGGCCATCGTCGCTACGCGGTTAAATTTGAAAACTTTCACCGGGACTTACGTATGTACTTACACAATTATACTGTACAAAAACTAAACTATTGACTCTACGTTAAAATATTATAAAAGATCAATCAAACTTAAACCGATTGTTTGCTTGGAGCAATTGCCACCGACATCGTCGCAGTGACAAGACTTCACAAGAACAAACATTAGAAAAAGTATTCAAAAAGAAATTTATTGCCCCTTGGCATACTCGTCAAGGATTAAAAACTCCTAAAACGGGACTTACGAGAAGCGTAAAAACAATAAAAGACTTCATACTAAACAAAAACGGACTACCGATACTACTGCTCGGGCCCCACGTTGGGCGCCATTATGTCATATTACAACACTAGGCGGCAACGTGGGTATGACACCTCTAGATTCATGCAATGAATCTTCGGTACCCACGTTGGATGCCATTGTGTCATATTGGCCAAGTTGCTATTTCCGAAAATGTCGAAACACGAGTTTGGAAGCTGATCGAGCGGGATGCTCGGTATGCCATGCGTATGCTGGGCTTGAAGCTCGCCGGACGGGGGGGATCTTTCCACTGACCATGCTTGACAACAACTTGCCTTTGATCACTGTTTTACATACCGAGGCTGAATTTCTATAGAAAGAATTGAGACATAAAAAAAGAATAAAAGGAGCCCGAACAGTAGACACGGATAGATGGAAAACAAACAAAAAAAAAAAGAACACCCGATTATTCCTGATACCGAGAAGCTTTATTTCGATACAAGAGAGAAGATGTTTTTGTCGCAAGGTGATTTCAACACACCAATGATGACTGACGGATGACATTGCCAGTCTGGCCCTCCCTCATGAGGCCCCTGCTGCCTCACCATGACTCTGTTTAATTTTCAGAGTCCCAAATTAGTAAAGTTGCTTAACCGACTTACCTCACATTATTTCCCTTACCACATTGGCGGACTAGCCAGCCATATTCAAATACATAATTTTTGAAAAACGTTATAATTGTTTGTTTTATTTAACCCGTTTATAGGGCAGAATTCATAATAAAGCCTCTATCGGCTAACAACCAAAAATTTAACAATTTAATAATTTAAATTCTCCAAAAGGGAGCAATTTACAATGCCACAAGGGCGAAGTGCGCTTTCTTAACAACTATAGCACCGTCTATGTGCTACACCAGATACTGGTGAATTAATTTTGGACTTAATCGCAAATTTTAACATTAAATCAATTATTTCTATTACTAAATTTCTAAGTTAAGAGTATTTCATACTCAGAATTTGACTTAACTACAATTAAACAAAACTCAGCACCGTGAGTTAACTTATCTTACTGGGGTGGATAGGGAACTCTTCCCAGGAAATGCGGTTTGACAACTATGCCTATGTAATCTTAGTAAGTTCGACGAGTTTATTTCGCGTAAAAACCGAATCTCATGTTCAACACGACTTGACTGAGAATAAAACTCGTTAGGCCCCGAATGCCTTAGAATCTCGCGGCGAAATATTTTCACGGATTAGTATCTCTCAGAGGCAGTTCGCATGAGATCAAAACTACTAATTAGTATGTAAAATAATAATATAAAATGTTAACAGTCCAGGTCGTCTTAGAATAATTGAGTATTAAATTTCGCCCATTACGGCGGTTAGTTATGCATTCCGTATTGGGTTTCCTATCCTACCTCTTATCTAGTCTAGTTTCTCATTAATTTCCACGAGAACTTCTTAACAAATGCCAAAATACTTCAGTGGGCTTTTGTTAAAAGGTTCTTGTTCTACTTTTTATTATTATTTTTACGCTATCATGTTTATGCTTCCACTTATGAAGACTTCTTAATCTTAATGCATGATCGTGCTCGTACCACTGTTCGTGTGAAAACTTTTGCTTGTGACTGTTCGGGCTATCTAAAAATCACACTCTACATCTAGATGAACTCTAGGAGTATTTAAGGCCTCATATAAAAATAAAACTTTTCTTGGCCGTGACTACTTATCGCGTGGCATAAAGTTTTCACATGAACATTGGCACACAAATCACAAATTTTTCCTTGGGAGCACTCACGATCACTTAATTTTCACAACTAGGTCTATTTTATACGTTAATCTCTTTTGCGATTCAAGCACAATTTACATTATTTTCATTTCACTTATAAATTTATGCAAATTCGGTTGATTTTGCTTTAAGGCATTAACACGACATTGTATGGTGCTTTTTACGTTATATTCTTTCTAAATTAGCACCACCATACATGTCACTTTAAACATTTCCTTTTTGGCTTAGAATTTACTTTTTTATTTTGGGCTTATATTATTATTATCTTCAGCTTATACCATTATGGGCATTTTCTTTTCAGCTGGTAACCTTACTCGCAATTTTCACTTAATTCAGCCCCATGAATTGGGCCTTAATATTTCTGTCTGTCCACGGTTTGATAAGTCAGATAAAAATTGAACCGAACTTACCGGAAACCTCCCGCTTGTGGGGGTCTAAGGGATGATTTTGGTGGCTTACTGCTGATTATATGAGCTGGTGATGGGTATAGCTGCTGTGTGTTACTGTTGGTTACTGGAACTGCTGATGGTTATCGATGCAGATGAAGATACTGACGATGAACTACTGGACTGTTGATGGTGTTTTGATGCTATTGCATATGAAGGTTTTAGATTAAGCTGCTGTTGGTTTGTTCGTTGCCTGGAGCTGCTGTTGGTTAGTTATGACCGAAGTAGTTATTAGAAGAGATGACGGTTGATGTCAGTGCCTGATAGGTGGCAATATGAAATGCTGTGCCGACAAAGTAGTAGGAGCGTTCAAAAATAACGCTTCCGCGTCTTCCCGGGACTCGAAAAGATCCACGAGTCGACAGCAGGTGGTCTAGACCACCCCTCGGCTTTGCGCTCTTTCCCTTTACCTGCCGGCCAACGAATAAGCCACCGGTTTAGGAGGGGAAAGCGGATGAGCGAACCACAAGGGTGACGATGGACTCCTATCTGTCGAACCGTGCACCTTCTGGGGTCCCGTATTTGATGCTGCCTCCGGGCGGCTTGGCACTGCACTGCTGGTACTTCACACGATAAAATATCTCTGGCTGGGGGTAAAAAGGAAAATTTTTAGCACCTCTCCGGCCAGAAGTGAGGTTATACTTACCAACAAAAACTCTAATCTTGATCTTAATTTTGTAAAAAAAACTGTTATACGGCCGTTGAACTGTCTCACGATGACCGTTAGTGATCCCGTTCTTGCCGCTGCTGAGCTGGAAGGGTAATAAGACACTTTAGGAATCCTCCGGCCAAAAGTGAGGTTATACTCACGCCGACACTTTCCTCCTTTTTGGAACTAAATTCAAAAGTGTTGCCTTCCTGGCGTACGCTTGGGTCGCTGGCTTCCAAAACTAGTGTTAGATGACGACTCACTCCGTTTTCTATGGTGGACACTTCCAAATTTAAACTTCACTATGGTTGGTGTCTGCTGCTGTAGGTAAATCTCCGTTTTAATCATACAAACGCGTACTACTCGATCGCTGGGTTGTTTCCTAAGTGACAGAATAATGGCGGTTCGAAAAATTGCGCAGCCAAAATTCTCGTCACACACACGCACACATTGATTTGTTTTACTACAAATCTCGAAATTTATTTGTCGCGTGGAAATCTGCTGTTAGACATGTAATTAATTTGGGTTTGTTTACCACTCAACAAACAACCCTGTGTTGACGTTTGCGATGGTGCATTATAGCAGATAGTGCATATGGGTTGTTGTTGTGTTCAACATATGAGGTGGTACCATATGTGCTAATTCCATTGCCGGCGTTACGGCGCCGCCACAAACCCCACCATCCCGATGACTACCACGACGAGGGATGGGAGGGAAACTAAAACTCGGAGGTGTATAGGCCATTGGGGACAGTTGATGTTGGGTCCTACCTTCTGACAATCAGTTGCCACCCCGAAGGATGATACTGACCCATCAGAAGCCTGGGAATTACTGCCTGGTGTTTCTCCTATGGTTTCAGTTTCTCTTTACTTCCTGTCTTCTTTGTCGCCGCTAGATGTTGTAGCTATTTTGCAGATTTTCGCGTTTTCATTTATAGGAAGCTCGCCTCGCCTTACAGCTCTTGGCGATCCGCACTCGCTCCTGAAGTCTGCGGGAGCGCGTCTAAAATCTCCTGCAGCTGCTCTTCGTCCTCTATCTCCCGATGTTGTGCTTCACCGGCCAGGTGAACGATTATCTGATCCTGGGACAGGCGTAGCGTCTTCACACCCTTCTTCCTGAAGAGCTGGCTTCCGACTCTCTTGTACAGCCTGTTGATTCGGACGCAGTCTTTGACCTGCAGCTTGTGGATAGTCGCTCTGCCGCTGTCTTGCAATCTGCCAAACCGTATCAGGACCTCGAATTTTAGTCCAGGTGTCGCGAACTCCACCAGCACCTGCCACTGATCCCCGTGGACTAGCATCCGTGTGCACTCAACCACTGTCACCTCTTCAGGGGAGTGTGTTACAGCTAGCCTCCACCTCTGCCACCACCGAATCCCCGAAATGCCGGATGACCAGACGACGGTCAACGGTACTCGATCCCTTCCTCTGGGCTGCGTCCTCCTGGAAACGGGTCTTGTAGGCTTCTTGCTCTCTGGTCAGGTTTACATTCGACCTCTGCAGGTCGTACAGCTGGAACTCCAGCTCCTGATTGCGCTCCGTCATGCTGCGATTCTCCGCCTTCATGGTGGTGACTTCGGTGCGAAGTTTGTCCATAGTTCGCCGGGACTTACGTTTTGTTAACAACACTAACGAAACAAAACGTTCAATGAAATATTAAAATTTCCTGCCAGCCATGCATCAGGCCATCGTCGCTACGCGGTTAAATTTGAAAACTTTCACCGGGACTTACGTATGTACTTACACAATTATACTGTACAAAAACTAAACTATTGACTCTACGTTAAAATATTATAAAAGATCAATCAAACTTAAACCGATTGTTTGCTTGGAGCAATTGCCACCGACATCGTCGCAGTGACAAGACTTCACAAGAACAAACATTAGAAAAAGTATTCAAAAAGAAATTTATTGCCCCTTGGCATACTCGTCAAGGATTAAAAACTCCTAAAACGGGACTTACGAGAAGCGTAAAAACAATAAAAGACTTCATACTAAACAAAAACGGACTACCGATACTACTGCTCGGGCCCCACGTTGGGCGCCATTATGTCATATTACAACACTAGGCGGCAACGTGGGTATGACACCTCTAGATTCATGCAATGAATCTTCGGTACCCACGTTGGATGCCATTGTGTCATATTGGCCAAGTTGCTATTTCCGAAAATGTCGAAACACGAGTTTGGAAGCTGATCGAGCGGGATGCTCGGTACGCCATGCGTATGCTGGGCTTGAAGCTCGCCGGACGGGGGGGATCTTTCCACTGACCATGCTTGACAACAACTTGCCTTTGATCACTGTTTTACATACCGAGGCTGAATTTCTATAGAAAGAATTGAGACATAAAAAAAGAATAAAAGGAGCCCGAACAGTAGACACGGATAGATGGAAAACAAACAAAAAAAAAAAGAACACCCGATTATTCCTGATACCGAGAAGCTTTATTTCGATACAAGAGAGAAGATGTTTTTGTCGCAAGGTGATTTCAACACACCAATGATGACTGACGGATGACATTGCCAGTCTGGCCCTCCCTCATGAGGCCCCTGCTGCCTCACCATGACTCTGTTTAATTTTCAGAGTCCCAAATTAGTAAAGTTGCTTAACCGACTTACCTCACATTATTTCCCTTACCACATTGGCGGACTAGCCAGCCATATTCAAATACATAATTTTTGAAAAACGTTATAATTGTTTGTTTTATTTAACCCGTTTATAGGGCAGAATTCATAATAAAGCCTCTATCGGCTAACAACCAAAAATTTAACAATTTAATAATTTAAATTCTCCAAAAGGGAGAAATTTACAATGCCACAAGGGCGAAGTGCGCTTTCTTAACAACTATAGCACCGTCTATGTGCTACACCAGATACTGGTGAATTAATTTTGGACTTAATCGTAAATTTTAACATTAAATCAATTATTTCTATTACTAAATTTCTAAGTTAAGAGTATTTCATACTCAGAATTTGACTTAACTACAATTAAACAAAACTCAGCACCGTGAGTTAACTTATCTTACTGGGGTGGATAGGGAACTCCTCCCAGGAAATGCGGTTTGACAACTATGCCTATGTAATCTTAGTAAGTTCGACGAGTTTATTTCGCGTAAAACCGAATCTCATGTTCAACACGACTTGACTGAGAATAAAACTCGTTAGGCCCCGAATGCCTTAGAATCTCGCGGCGAAATATTTTCACGGATTAGTATCTCTCAGAGGCAGTTCGCATGAGATCAAAACTACTAATTAGTATGTAAAATAATAATATAAAATGTTAACAGTCCAGGTCGTCTTAGAATAATTGAGTATTAAATTTCGCCCATTACGGCGGTTAGTTATGCATTCCGTATTGGGTTTCCTATCCTACCTCTTACCTAGTCTAGTTTCTCATTAATTTCCACGAGAACTTCTTAACAAATGCCAAAATACTTCAGTGGGCTTTTGTTAAAAGGTTCTTGTTCTACTTTTTATTATTATTTTTACGCTATCATGTTTATGCTTCCACTTAGGAAGACTTCTTAATCTTAATGCATGATCGTGCTCGTACCACTGTTCGTGTGAAAACTTTTGCTTGTGACTGTTCGGGATATCTAAAAATCACACTCTACACACTCTATCACCTCATATAAAGATAAAACTTTTCTTGGCCGTGACTACTTATCGCGTGGCATAAAGTTTTCACATGAACATTGGCACACTAATCACAAATTTTTCCTTGGGAGCACTCACGATCACTTAATTTTCACAACTAGGTCTATTTTATACGTTAATCTCTTTTGCGATTCAAGCACAATTTACATTATTTTCATTTCACTTATAAATTTATGCAAATTCGGTTGATTTTGCTTTAAGGCATTAACACGACATTGTATGGTGCTTTTTACGTTATATTCTTTCTAAATTAGCACCACCATACATGTCACTTTAAATATTTCCTTTTTGGCTTAGAATTTACTTTTTTATTTTGGGCTTATATTATTATTATCTTCAGCTTATACCATTATGGGCATTTTCTTTTCAGCTGGTAACCTTACTCGCAATTTTCACTTAATTCAGCCCCATGAATTGGGCCTTAATATTTCTGTCTGTCCACGGTTTGATAAGTCAGATAAAAATTGAACCGAACTTACCGGAAACCTCCCGCTTGTGGGGGTCTAAGGGATGATTTTGGTGGCTTACTGCTGATTATATGAGCTGGTGATGGGTATAGCTGCTGTGTGTTACTGTTGGTTACTGGAACTGCTGATGGTTATCGATGCAGATGAAGATACTGACGATGAACTACTGGACTGTTGATGGTGTTTTGATGCTATTGCATATGAAGGTTTTAGATTAAGCTGCTGTTGGTTTGTTCGTTGCCTGGAGCTGCTGTTGGTTAGTTATGACCGAAGTAGTTATTAGAAGAGATGACGGTTGATGTCAGTGCCTGATAGGTGGCAATATGAAATGCTGTGCCGACAAAGTAGTAGGAGCGTTCAAAAATAACGCTTCCGCGTCTTCCCGGGACTCGAAAAGATCCACGAGTCGACAGCAGGTGGTCTAGACCACCCCTCGGCTTTGCGCTCTTTCCCTTTACCTGCCGGCCAACGACTAAGCCACCGGTTTAGGAGGGGAAAGCGGATGCGCGAACCACAAGGGTGGCGATGGACTCCTTTCTGTCGAACCGTGCACCTTCTGGGGTCCCGTATTTGATGCTGCCTCCGGGCGGCTTGGCACTGCACTGCTGGTACTTCACACGATAAAATATCTCTGGCTGGGGGTAAAAAGGAACATTTTTAGCACCTCTCCGGCCAGAAGTGAGGTTATACTTACCAACAAAAACTCTAATCTTGATCTTAATTTTGTAAAAAAAACTGTTATACGGCCGTTGAACTGTCTCACGATGACCGTTAGTGATCCCGTTCTTGCCGCTGCTGAGCTGGAAGGGTAATAAGACACTTTAGGAATCCTCCGGCCAAAAGTGAGGTTATACTCACGCCGACACTTTCCTCCTTTTTGGAACTAAATTCAAAAGTGTTGCCTTCCTGGCGTACGCTTGGGTCGCTGGCTTCCAAAACTATTGTTAGATGACGACTCACTCCGTTTTCTATGGTGGACACTTCCAAATTTAAACTTCACTATGGTTGGTGTCTGCTGCTGTAGGTAAATCTCCGTTTTAATCATACAAACGCGTACTACTCGATCGCTGGGTTGTTTCCTAAGTGACAGAATAATGGCGGTTCGAAAAATTGGGCAGCCAAAATTCTCGTCACACACACGCACACATTGATTTGTTTTACTACAAATCTCGAAATTTATTTGTCGCGTGGAAATCTGCTGTTAGACATGTAATTAATTTGGGTTTGTTTACCACTCAACAAACAACCCTGTGTTGACGTTTGCGATGGTGCATTATAGCAGATAGTGCATATGGGTTGGTGTTGTGTTCAACATATGAGGTGGTACCATATGTGCTAATTCCATTGCCGGCGTTACGGCGCCGCCACAAAACTCCTAAATATTTGTATACTTTCTACATCTGTTAAACTTCAATTTCCTTTATGAAAATGCGAAGTGTAAAATAAAACTATAAAGTTTTGTTAATTTTTTTAACAATTTTTGTAAAATTCTTTCGATATTATTTCTGTATATATTTTGTGTATATACATTTGCAATAATATCATTTTATAATAGCATAAAATAAAACTATAATAGCATAAAATATAAACTATGAAAACTATTGTTTAATCCGTTAGAACCATACATTACATATGAATTTTTTCAAATTCGTGTTGAATTTTGACAATTATTTTCGAAATTCAGTTAGAATTTATTAAATTGTTTACTAATTTTTGTTAATTTCTTTTCGAATTTGTGTAAAATTCTATCGAAATTATTTTTGTGTATATTTTTTATATATACATTTGTAATATGTTATTATAATACAGAATAGGAAGTTAAAAGCAGAATAAGAAAAAAGCAAAACTGCGTATACGACAGAAATTGGTTAAACTTGCTTTTAAATTCTATATGAATTTAGTTCAAATTCGTGATGAACTTTGTCAATTCTTTTCGAAACTCATTTTGATTTGTATCCGTATATATTTTTTAGATATATGTATATATTTTTAATAATATACTTGTATACGAAATGATTAAACTCGCGTAAAACTTTTTAAATTCTATATGAAATTTTTTCAATTTCGTTTGAATTTTGTCATTCGATTCGAAATTCAGTTTGAATTTCTTATATTGTTTAGTAATTTTTGTTACTTTATATTCGAATTTGTTTAAAATTCTTTCAAAATTGTATCAATATATACTTTTAAGACATACATTTTTAATAATATATTTGTATACGAACTGATTAAACTTGTTTAGAACTTCTTAAATTCCATATGAAACTTTTTCAATTTCGTTTGAATTTTGTCATTCGATTCGAAATTCAGTTTGAATTTATTGTACAGTTTACGAATTTTTGTTCGTTTCTTTTCGAATTAATATAAAACTCATTCGAAATTGTATCTGTATATATTTTTTACAAACTGTTTCAACTCGTGTAGAACTTTTTAAATTCCTTATGAATTTTTTTTCAAATTCGTGTTTGAATTTCATATACAGTTTACGAATTTTTGTTCGTTTCTTTTCGAATTAATATAAGATTCATTCGAAATTGAATAGTATATATTTTTTACAAACTGTTTCAACTCGTGTAGAACTTTTTAAATTCCTTATGCATTTTTTTCAAATTCGTGTTGAATTTTGCCAGTTCTTTTCGAAATTCAGTTAGAATTTCTTATACAGTTTACGAATTTTTGTTCGTTTCTTTTCGAATTACTATAAAATTCATTCGAAATTGTATCTGTATATATTTTTACTATAAACAATAAACTATAAAGTATAAACAATAAACTATAAAGTATCAACTATAAACTATAGACTATAAACTGTAGTATATACTTATAAATAATATCTTATTTTTTATTATTTATTAATATTACTTTTATTATTTGAATAATTCAAACCCCCCGAAGCTTTTGGCTTGTCTGCACCTGTAATAACTATTGACAACTTATAAAGTTTAAATTAGGAATTATACATTATACATTAATAACTTTTAATTAATTATTAATTATAAGTTTTATAAATTATAAATTATAAAATATAAATTATAAAAAAAACATTGTCATTGCTTAGTCGACATTTAAGTGGACAATTTAAATGACTTAATATCGCTTTGCTCCTCCATAGACATTAAGCTACAAATAATTAGCTTTAGCGGGGTAAGAAAATCACACTTAATGTTAATACAACGATTACTAAGACAAGTACTTTACAAATCTTATCAGCACTAATGGACATTTTCACTAAAACAATAAGCTCGTTTTTTTATTTCTCGCTAAACTATTTTTTCGACGACTTTGTATGGAGAGCCTCTTAAAATCCTTCTTAAGTTTAAATATTTACTTATTTATTTATTATTTTTTGGAGGCATTTTCTCTGCCATTTTTAGTTTGTTGGTAAGACGAGCAATTACCTATCAGTTGCTCCTCTACACCTCTTACCCTCAAACTAAAAATTACAAAGAAAATGCCACAAAAAAACGTCTTCGTTTAAAGACAGTAAATAACTAATATGTATTCAAAATATTTTATAATTCTTAGACGTTGTGTTTTTTCATGTATACTCTTACGAATGAATTAAAGAATTTGAATAAAACGCCTTATTGATTGGCTGTGCTCGCACTATATATTTATATGTAATTATCGTATAAACTAAATTACAAAAGAACAATACACACTTGCACACATATAAACAATTATAACACAGTAATCTCATTTATAATACATCTCATATATGCAGCACTGTATTAATACTTACTTCTTATGCAAATAGGTTAAAAATTAATAGATTTATAAATTTTTGATTTTAGCAAATTTATTTTTTGCACTACCACTAGCAGTAAATTCTGCAACGCTATTGCAGTTACAGTTTACAATACAAAATCATTGTAAACTTGGCCACACTTCTGAAAGTTCGAAAGTTATGACAGAGTTGCAAACCACCGTATTTAGGTCATATGGAATATTCGTCTCCATATGAACTACGGTCAAATGCAAACGGGGTGTTTGACAATTGCCGGATATTACAGGAGTGGACATACAAAATTTCTCTCGTCTCAAATGGCAACAAACACATCGGGTGAAACCCTAGTCATTCTCTGTCCTCTCTCTTACTCTCTTCGTTGAATATTTCAATACACGAGCAGCTTTTTGATAGTGTTATTGTATATAACTATACAAATTCCAACCATGTTGAAGTAAAATTACAAAAACTATGCAAAAAGTATGAAATAATCAAGATATGACGCGTGGGAGAAATGCCTTCGAGTGAATTTCTAGCACTTTTTGGTTCTTTTACCAGGGTTGCCCAATTGCGCGCATCTTCTGGTCGTCTAATTCTAGATCGTCTTTGAGTAAAATTGCTTAAATTATGCAAAAAGTATGAAAGAATCAAAATATGACGCGAGAGAAATGCGTTTGAGTGAATTGTTATCACTTTTTCGTTATCTTTTACGAGGGTCTTCTAATTCTTGATCATCTTTGTAATATGATAAATTATCAAAAAAAGGTGCAAAATTAACACCTTTAACAACGCACTAAACCAAAAATATTGTTTTTATAATAATATAATAAAAAATAATTTCGATCACTAAAATTTTTCAAAATTGTTCTGTAATAAGTTTGATTTCATATCACAATTTTCCTAGTTTTCTCGTTCGACTTTTGCAGGTTCCACTTATTCTTTATACAAAACATTTGGCGGTTTCACGATGGTCTTGGGAAATTTTTCCAGCCATGAAAAAGTTTCCCTTTGCCAAGCAGATTGAATTTTTTCTCATTTTACCCGACTTAAACAAAGAGGAAAAGCCAATTTACCACAGGGTAAACGAAAAAATGGTGGGGGAAAATATGAGCTATATATACGTTGATATTTTCGAACGCATGCAACAAATACATTACTTTTGTTTATATTTAATTCAGTGTAGTTAATTTAAAAAAAATCTGTTGAAAGTAGAAGACAATTGGAAAAACCGCTGTAAATGTTGTCCCTTTCGTAGTGTAAACTGAGAAATAAAAATGATGTTGGTAAATGGAAAATATTTCCTATTTTGTAAATATTTTTCCCTGGAAAAGTTCCTAATAACGATCGTGAAAATCCATCTTAACATTTTGTAAACAAAGTGAAACCTGCAGTGCTGTCGAGTAAAACTAGTAAAATTGTGACAAAGTTGAATCATGAAAACTTTTCTCTACTTTAGGTAGTGTTTATACTTAACCATAAACTTATAATTATAAATTGTGAATTATGCTAAACACAGAAAATGTAAATGAAATAGAATTGTCAATCTGAATTCAGATTAAGACCCTATAATTAAGTGATTAAATTAAACCGGATTAATGTTCCATACTGATTAAGTTTCACTGTCAGTTAATCTGTAAACCATCAAACTTGTATGTCTCCATCTTACAATAATCTAGATAAAAATCTGTAAACCATCAAACTTGTATGTCTCCATCTTACAATAATCTAGATAAAAATCTGCAAATAGACAAAATCTGCAAATAGATAAAATCTGTAAATTGTTAAAACTCTAGAAGTAAGCTAACTTGGAATGAAATGCGAAAATATAAATTCACTTACTCAACAGAACGCAAACGGTGAGCCCGCTTGGTAACCCGCTAATGTACTTTCTATTTCTCTTGATCTAATACTTTTTATCTGATTAAACTAATCAAAAGTTTTCTTACTGACCGAACTTTTTGCGTTGAAGTTGAAGGAGAATGCTCTGAGACGAAAAGAATACCTGCTGGAGTACCCCAAGGCTCAGTTCTGTCGCCACTCCTCTACTCGTTGTACATATCTGATTTTAAAACTCCTGCCGAGAGTGACGTGGCTTTCTATGCGGATGACAGTGCGTTTATTTGTCATGGTAAAGTTTCGAATGCTATTGTCAAAAGAATGCAAAAAGCTTTGCTCTCAGCGAGCAATTATTTTTCCAAATGGAAAATTAAACTCAATGAGGAAAAATCACAAGCTATATTATTTCCTTACAATAAGTCGCCGAAAAGAATTCCATCCCGAAAGGTGACAATAGCTGGGAGGGAAATATCATTCTCCAAAGACGTTAAATATCTTGGAATAACTTTTGACGAGAAATTAAGATTTGAGAAACATATAGATGACGTTTGCCAAAGGGCTGTTAGATGCGGGAGAGCCCTGTACCCACTATTAAACGTAAGGTCAAAACTAAATATAAAGAATAAACTGCTTCTTTACAAATTGTGCATAAGGCCTATACTTACTTATGGCTGCCCAATTTGGGTCGGATGTGCTAAAACGCACAAAAAACGATTACAAATTATCCAGAACAAAAACCTTAAGATAATCCACAGATTACCGAAACGATTTCCTACCACGGAATTACACAGAAGGACAAAATGTAAAATGATTGAGACATTACTAACTGACTTGACGCTGACATTTACTGAGAAGTGCAGAAGGTCAAAATACGATCATTTGAGAAGTTTGTCTTAACAATTTTTAATCCGTAATACACATTGTGTATTAATGAATTAGACATTGTTGTTAGAGCATCTCATAGCATCTCCCACCATCCACCCATCCCTCTTTTGTGATATTAGATATAGGTTTTTTGGTAAATTTTTCCTATAGAAGTAGTTATAAATTCTAAATAGATATTAATTATCAAAATGTATATATTTGTTGTAATATCTTATGATAATAACTCAAAAATTGTAAACCAGAATTGAATTAAATAAAAATAATAAAAATAAAAAAAATAATTTCTCATAAAATTTGAGAAATTATTTAAGGCATATCAACCCGCAACATTAGCTCAACCATCATCCCTTTAAATACAGTCCACTCCGCAAATCATTAAAGGCTTAGCTGTTTGAATCCAGCCATAATTTCCAAGGAAAGTGCTCAACCAGCTAGCATCTCCCAGTAGATTTGTTCATGGTCCTTCGAGCCGGATGTGTTGGACCATGTGGATGATGCGCACGATGCGGAGCGGCCAACAAAGGACCTGGTGCAGGAAAAGGAGCAAAATGACCAAAAGTAGGGCCAAGTACAGAAGCACCCGGTGATAATAAAGATGGTTGTTTGCCAGCCGTCAAGTGGGAGTGAGACAGCGGTGCGGCGACCGGCGATTGTAGACCACCATTCAACACCATATTCATGTCATCGCCCGAACACTGGAAGACTTCAATGTACCGGTATTTTTTGCCAAGTACCATGAATTGATGATGTTTGCGCTGAGCGCAGAGGCGAGCAGAATCCTCGGAATCCATTTGAATGAAAGCCTCGCCGCTGGGTTGACCCTGGGCGTTAATCACCATATGGACACCTTGGAATATGATATGTTTGGCAAAGTCATCGAGGAAATGTAAAATGTGTTCGACCAAAGCCTCGCAAGGCAGACCACGTAAGCGTATACTGTTCTTGGTAGTACCGGAAGCTATAAAAGGTGGCTGATGATTTGGTTCATAGGTCTTGGGATCCATGGATCTATTCACAACCTGCTGAACTTCAGCTGTTGTAGATCTAAACAGCTCTATATAACGTTGACCTATGGACTCTCTATGTCGTGACAAGGCCTTGGGAGCGTCATTCTCGTTAGCAAATAGCACGAACGCATCGCCTGTAGCCCGAAGATCTGGTTTTTTGACAAATAAAACTCATTCGTTGGCATCGAGGACATTGCAAGGACTATCGCCATTTGTAAAGAAGTCCAAAACTTGTTTGGCTGTGCAATCATATGGCAAGCCACGTATGCGTATTATAACCTGTGCACCTTTGGAAAGGAAGGCCTGAGCTTCATTCGAAGCTCCACCAGCCACGGAGAGAAAATCATCGCCGGTGGCTCTGTAAACTTCGATGTAACGATTGCCTATATGATGTTTGTGTCGTTTTAATGCCATATCGCGATGTTCTTGCGAAACGAAACGTATTAAAGCTTCACCGTTACGTCGACCCAGTGGAGAGAGACACAATGCCACGCCGCCTTTGGCCACGTTAAGGCCACGGAAGAATTTCGCTATATCCTGATCACTGCTTTGCCAGGGTAAACCTCGAGCCCATACAATACAATCTCCGTCGATTTCATCGTCGATTGAGCAAATTCCAGGTTCCAGTACTAAACTAACAGTTTCGTATGCAGTAAATTTATGACCTGCTTTAAGCAAATGTTGAATGGCGCAGACCATATCACGAGATTCCCGAATATAAAATTCGCTATCATCGACAGTTGTGATGTTCAGTTCATTGATTATTTCACCGATACTTTGGGCGGGCGTTATATTGGGCATCTGGAGGATTTTCTTGACATCTTTAACTGGCACCAGAGCTCTGGACAAATCGCCCGATTTGTACATGGCAAATTCTTTGCGTAAATCTGAGAATCGATTGTAGTACGACGGTAAGTCGATGTCTTTGACGCAGGCCTCGCGGTGCAAACACTGGCGAAGGGGCAGTTGGCCGTCAGTGATGATCTTGAAGTCGGTGTCGAAAAGTGACAGAGAACGCAAGTATTCATCGAACTCCTCGATGGCCTCTTGTAGTGGCTTTCCAGCAGCCTGAGCGATAGCTATTGGAAGTTCAATGATATCGCTTGAAATTGTTGTAGGTCCATTTGTGATATTGTTACTGTTGTTATTAATAATGGTGTTGTTGTTATTGAGGATGGTGGTGGTGCTGGAGCAATTTGCAGCGTTGGTAACACTGCCGGTACAATTGCTAATAGATGTATTTGGCGATGTTGGCGTTGAGCTGCTGTTTGTGATGTTTAAGGAGGAGGAGGTTGAGTTGATGCTGTTGTTAGTGGAGTTTAAGTGATTGCTGATTGCGGGATAGGTGATGGCCAATGGCGGTGATGCGGCGCGATTCGATGCATCTGATGAGGTTGAGGTGGTGCGGTCCTTGATGAAATTACCATCGGGACGCACTAATATCTGTTTTGTACCAATTATCTGTCCTGTTGTCGCTTCCAAAACCAAACCGGGTCCATTTTGTCCACATGTTGCCACATAGAATGACACAACATGTTCGGGAACTTGCATTTTGGATCGTACTCAAATTTAAATCGTGCTAAGGAGTTTTAAATTGTTGGGATTGAGGACTTTTTTCTTACGAAGAAAAAAGTGTTGAACTAACTAACGACTAAATTCAAGTAATTTAATTTTTTCAATATCGTCAGGAAATTGGCAATTTTGTTTTCTATCGTCAGACATAGATTTGAGTGCTAGGAATACAAATCATTTGTATTTTCATCCAGGTGAGATTGTACTATAGTACCAATACGGTTTGTGGTACTAGGAGTGGCAAGGACATTATTTTTGTGTTGCGCTTGTAGCACGATTCAAAGGTTGTAGTTGGAACTTAAGAAATTACACTGTTTGTTGTGGAGATCCGTTGTAGAGATTTGTTTTTATCTGCAGATCAAGACGCAGATCAACTGACACTTTATCGTCGGTGTTGCCGTTTATTTTAATTTATTAATCAGGTTTTGTTTTCCTTCTTTTTTCGTCTATTATCCACACTTTTCCAGATTTTCCACTTAATGTCCAAGATATTTCCGTTTTGGCTTTCCTCAACAGGTTGTTTATTTGCAGTTTGTTATTGGCTGGCCAAATGTTGTCGGCAGAGGTCCAAGTCGCCGAGAAATAGTCGGCGGCGGCGGCTGACTGAAAAATAGCCGGCGGCGGCTTAAAGCCGGCTGAAGCCGTCAGCAGGGGATGGTCCATGTTTGCGGAAAAACTGCGATTTTTTATGTATTTATTACACACAACGTAAAATGAAATTCATATACATACATAAATAAGTAAAATAATAAATATAAATTCAATAATAAAAATTGTTTTTAGTCCTTTCCCAAAAATTGTTGAACCATCTTCATGTTATCGTGAACAAAAAGCTGTTTTTTAATTGTTGCCGGTTGCAAACGACTTCTTTTTTGATTGATACATGATCCAGCCACAGAAAAAGCCTGCTCGGATGAAGCAGATGTAGCTGGGATTATAAGACAAACATCTGCTAGCTTGGCTATATTTGGAAACACCTAAATAACAAATTTTATTCGATGAATAAATAAAAATATTAAAGATATTACTTCTTTAAGTTGTTGCCACCAGTCAGAACTTTCCATTTCATCAACTTGTATGGCAAGATATTTTTTAATTTCCCTTTCTATTGGATCTTTGGCTGCAATGAACAACGGATTTGATACAAATGACAACATGTGTTGCCTCGTATCCGAAAGTTTCTGTGAAAATTAAATTATTTGTTAAACCTTCAAATAAAAAAAATAAAATTTGTTAAATCTTCTGAAATTTGATATAGAAAATCCGCACAATTTAGTAGTGAGATCGAAGCACGATTCTTCCTCGACTTTTTTTTAAGATGTTATTATATTTTCGTAGAAATAAATACAAGCTGATATTGTTTGACACTGCTGGCCTTGTAGATATTGAGTTGCCTTCTCAAAAATGCTAAAAAGTTTTTAAAATTCTTTAATAATTTCCTTTTCCATATCCGGAATTATTAAGGGATCCTCTTTTACTCTTAGTAAGGCTATGCTTATAATGTCTATGTTTTTAGAAAACTTCTTATCATCACTAACAGAGAATTCCAGCGTGTGTCAACAAAATTTTTAAGGGCAGTGACTTGGCTGATATTGAGAGCTTCTTCCAATTCCATACGGAAGTCATCTTCGTCACTCGGATAGTCTTCATCTGCTTCAAAACTTTCCACTAGTTGTTGGATCTCAAGAAGAATAGTTAGCAGCTCATCTTGCTGCTTAAGATTTTGTAGTCTCCTAATTTCTTCAGTGCTATACATTAGGCTAGTATATATTTTTTTTAATTTTCCCAAGATTGCATTTATGTGTTGAAAGGAAGAATTTTTTAAAACGTCTTGGGTAAGAAAAAGGTACAGTGAATGTGCAATGCATCCATACCGGGAAATGTTTTTAAATTTTAATGCAGCAACAATATTGGAGCTTCCATCAATAACTGAACATATGTCTTTGTTCACTAACTTAAATTCTGAAATTGCATCTCCTATTTTATTCGATACAGCTAATCCTGTGTGAGGTCTATGGAAAATTTCAGTTTTTAAAATTTTACGATCGCAAATGGTTGATTAAGTTTGATGTTGATGTAGTTTTCCCAAAACTTGTTAGAAAAGTTAAAATTAGTATTTCTTAAGTAAAACAAAAATAAAACTAACTTACTTTTTGAGCACCATTTCATCACTTTCAAAACAGACTGTGCAAAATTTGAACTTGTCCAAAATTTTTCGGCAGCTTATGTATAAGAATCCGAAATAATTCCAGCATTCCGAGAACCCACTATCACACACAATTTTGGCTACATTTTTCAATTCGGATTTTCGTCTTAATAGGTTATTAGAATACGTAATATCGCCGGAAGGCAATATATATTTATTGACCACATCTATTTCTTCTGAATCGGAAAATGAAATATCCGAATCATCAGATTTTTTAACGAAAAATTGTTTTATATTTTTTTGCGTCATTTTCAACTTTAAGTTAAATTCCACTTGTAAGCTTTTCTTGTGAAAAATAACAGAGTATTTTCTGCCTCAATAGTGCTGTATTTTCTTAGAGTTGCCATAACATGTTATTGCTAATGTAACTTACGGGATTTCCAATATGAAGTAAAAATTGGAACGGATTTCTATTATTTTTATAAATTTTCTGAATTTACTAAACCAAAATGCTAAGCAAATTCATATATTTTGTTTAAAAAACATTATTTTAAAATACTTTATATTGAAATATCGGCTAACAAATATTAGCCGAAACCAGCCGCTTGTGTCGGCGGCGGCTCAAGCAGACAAAAATCGTCGGCGGCGGCTCCGAGCCGACTTTGAGCCACATGACTTGGACCTCTGGTTGTCGGTCGGTTGGTTAGTTTTGCCCTGCGGCTACACGAGCAAGATATTGCTCAATGAATTTCACACATACTAGCTGTCAGAATTACGTTGAATTGGCATCTGTGACGTAGGCTGTCTACAAGAAATTGTAGCAAATTCATTTCTCTATATGGCGTACGACGTTCGACGTTATTATGGACCGTACGACGTTCTTATGGACTTAATTTTTTTTTAACCTCCTCCACAGACATTTTGGTTTCGGCCGACATCGCCTCGTAAGCCTTTATCTTTAAGTCGTTTCTGCGATACATTGCAGAACTCATGTCCCAAAGGACCTGATGCCCTTTGTACAATTCAATAAAATGTAAAAGGTCTTTCTGTACAACTGATTTGTTGGCACACATTTTATTTATTTTACACAAAACACTAATAACTGAAAAAACACAAATAATACCCTCTACTACACAGCGCAGTATTTCAATTATTCATGTATTATCGGTCGCAATACGCTATCAAAATGCGCTACCGCTACCGCTTTTGTTGTGTTTTGACTTTCTCTGCAGCGACCATTGCCAACTACCTGGTCATGGTAAAATGAGTAAGGTAAACTCGTTAGGACAGCTGTTTTCAACATATTTCTTGCTTAGGTGTCACTCTTATGTCAAATTCACATGCATTTTGTTGTTGTACTTTTTTGTTTACTTTTACAGTAGTTACACCCATGAAGAAAATTTGACATATTATGGACACCAAACAAAAACAAAATGCCTGTGTTTGTTGTAACAATTCCTAGTGCGTTTACCTTACATATTTTACCATGTACCTGGTATTCAAAATCCTCTACCAGCTAGCTTTCAATGAGCAAAATGTGAGTGTGTTAGTAAAAAAATGTGAGTGTATTGTGAATTGCTTACAATTTCTTGCTCGTGTAGCCTCCGGGTTGGGCCGAACGACGATGGTTAAGTTTTACCATAGATAAAGGAATTAACTAGATATCGCACATGGCAAAATAAGTAAGGTAAACGCACTAGGAATTGTTACAACAAACACAGGCATTTTGTTTTTGTTTGGTGTCCATAATCTGTCAAATTTTCTTCATGGGTGTATCTACTGTAAAAGTAAACACAAAAGTACAACAACAAAATGCATGTGAATTTGACATAAGAGTGACACCTAAGCAAGAAATATGTTGAAAACAGCTGTTCTAACGAGTTTACCTTACTCATTTTACCATGATATCGCACATGGTAAAATAAGTAAGGTAAACGCACTAGGAGTTGTTGCAACACACAGGCATTTTGTTTAATCCCATAATCTGTCCCATAATCTGTCAAATTGTCTTCATGTGTGTATCATGGTAGAAATATAATGGTAGATGCAGTACGACAACAAATACAACAAGCCAAAAACAACAGGCATTTTGTTTTTGCTCAGTGTCTGTGTTGTGTCAAGTCAGCTGATAGAAAAATGATGAAAATGTAAACAAATTTGCAAAAAGTGCCATTTAGAAAATGATTGTGTGTTATTTGATATATTGAAAGTGTTTAAGTGTGAAATTAAAACGTTTCTATGTAATTTTTGCAGAGAAATATTTCAAAAACAGCAGTAGCCGGCGAACGGGGGTTGCAGACAAACAAATGTAAACAAACTTTGACATAAGAGAAAAACTTACTCACACTCAATCCAGAAAAAAGTTCAAATCAGCTGGGCTAGTGCTTCTACCATTTCTTTGTACCATGGTGTGTATCTACTATAAAAGTAAACAAAAAAAAATTACAGCAGACAGTTGTCCGAGGCCTTCGGCCACGGACTGCCCCTGCAGGCTGTGTCAGAGACACGGCCATTAAGTTTAACGTAGAATACGCCATCCGATAAGACAGAAAACATATATAACAATAAATTCATTTATTTGTCATTTATTTATTTATTTATCATTTATTGTTATATATGTTTTCTGTCTTAAACTTAATGGCCGTGTCTCTGACACAGCCTGCAGGGACAGTCCGTGGCCGAAGGCCTCGGACAACTGTCTGCTGTAATTTTTATATTTACCAACGGCATTTGATTCAAGTCCGTTTAAAAAAAAATATTATGTTCAATTTTTTTAAACTTAATTTAATTTATGTATTTTAAAATTTGGTTATTTTGATTGTATCTTTATGTTTACTGTTATTTTTGGTGTTCGTTTCTGTTGAATTTGAGAGCAACGGACCACAAAACAAAAACAAAATCCCTGTTGATGTTGCCTGCCACACCTATTGTTAGCACCTGTTCTAAATACATCTTGCAAGGTATATTTTGTTTGGGATCAAACGTTGTAATTATTGCATCCAGCTCCATCTAGAAAATATCCCATTGAACAAGAAATTTCCCAAGGCATGTGCGATATCTAGTTAATTTCTTTATCTATGGCTTTACTATTACAAGACGGTTTTTTTTTGTTGTCTTCACACAAAACGGAAAAGTAGAAAATTTCGTTGAGTGATTTTCGTTATCTTGTGTTTTGCTCACTATTTGTTCACGAACATGTACGAGTGCATGTGTCTATCTATAACTGTCGTATCTGTTGTTTAATTGTTATTTAGTTAATAATTTCAGACTTATTTATTTAACGCACTTTTTATCTGCTTGCTTTTTTTTACTCTTCAAATATCAACGCAAGATCACTTCGTTTTTGTGGAAATTTTCTGCCAAATCACGTTAAATATTTGTTCGTTTTTGTTATTTGAAAAAAAGTACAATTTAATTCATTCTGTTGTTATTCCCACAAAGTTTTGTTACGTGACCTTTTCGGCACTAGGGTAAAAGCCGACCAGCTAGCTTTTCGCGAGACATCTCTCGGGAGTGTGTTCATCCCTTTACCCTAGCTCCTGGTTCGCAGCAATTGTATGTTTAAACAACAACAACAAAATAAAATAATCCAAAATGAACTTCTGGAAAACTCAAGTTCGAAGTGAGGGAAAAGATGACAATCCCCAACTGGTCCAACCCTACCATGGTCACGAAGTCGTCCCTCCTTTACTAGTGACCCCAGAACACCAATACCACTCACCACTTACCTTCCATCACCATCCCCACATTAATTGATCTACAGATGCATCATATGTTCAATTTAAATATTTCCACATAGGGTTTATTACAAATTCATATAACTAAATTGTCATTAGTGTCTCCTTTGAGCCCGTAAAACTAAATATGACTTGGCTTCTTAATCTAATACTAATAAAACAAATTGCCAAAAAAGAATTAAAAAAAAAATTATGTATGTTAACAAAAAAAACTGATTAAAAACAAATGTTATATTAAAACAGAATTAGACATTATTTAAATATAAAAGAAAGAAAAAATTGTATTTATGGGAAACCAAAAATTATATATATATAATAATTATATATATATATAATGCCAAATCTAGGCAACTTATTGTTGACGCACTATTTCTCACAATCCTTTATCGTTTCTCCTCACTATTTAGGACTTTTAACACATTAGTTTCTATTGGGAATGAAGGGGCCCCCTAAAACCTTAACGTCTTCTTTTGACAGACAAAAAAATACGAATTATTACTCCACTCAAACAAAAACCCAGGATTAGGGGAACAAATACGGTCAACAAAAAAATAACTTTTTTTTTAAAACCAAACACTTTTCTCTTTCTCTTGGTATGTCAATTTGAAAAAAAATCAAGCTATTAAAAAAAAAAACACATATCTTAAAAATTACTTATTCTATTCTTATTCAATTTATATATTATGTTGGTTTCTATTTTAGTTTCTTTACTTCTTTTCCCTTTTTTTGTTCTTGTTAAATCCGTTGGTATATGATTGTGGAAGCTTTTTTATTTTTTTGCTATTTATCAAGCCTGAATGGTTACCTGGACTTTCTAGGACTTCTCGATTTTTTTTGGATTGGACACGATGCTGATGAATAATTGGATCCTTCTGTACGCTTCTATCCTCCACATAAAGTACCTTGATGTCTGGCCCTGTTCCAGGTGGAGGACAATTCCACTATTTTTCAGTTTTATACCACTTGGCACAGGAAATTTTCTGGGCGGATCCGAGTAGTCCAAGCCTAATGATTCTGCAATATGTACTTCTTCTTTTTTTCTGTGTTATTCCTTTTTTTTTGCACTCTGGGATTGTTAGCGATATAAGCGCGAAATGCTGGCTTCACTTATGCTCCCGTTAGACAGTATTTTTTTTTTAACTTTTTCTATGTGACTTAATACTTTTCAACTTTAAAAAAATTTTTCCTTTTACGGAAAAAAAAAAATTTTTGGAGCACCCGATTACAAGTACGGCCACTAGTGCACTCATGCCGATATAATTTTGTATGACCTGGCTTGGGCATAATTGCTTCCCATATAGCCATCTTTAATACAATTTCCAATTTTATCGAGCTTCAATATGCATCCCTTTCCTAATGTTTTGGCGGATTTTATGATCCTCAGCTATCTCTTTTACAAGGAGTTTTTGGCGGGCTTCCCGCCCTTATCCATCTCCTTTTCTCAGAGTTTTGGCGGTCTTCATAGCCTTAGTCATCCCTTTCCACCAATTGAGTGGTTATCGTAACATAAATTCAATTATATTTAACATTACATTACATAATCCATTTTCTTCTATATCGTTTAACATGTCTTTCGAAATAAAATTCAAATTCACAACAGAACCCAATTCATTCATTAACTCGGTTACTATTTATTTTACACTACACTAACAAAAATTTTACTATCACCCGTTTTGATCTGGCAACGATGTTTTAGTACGCATTGACAACATGAAAATTGGTAATGACAGCTGGGATAAATTCATTCAACAAACACACAGCAAGGTAAGTAAACACTTCATCCCGTAAAATTTCTTTCTTTCCAGGTTAAATGGTATAAAAATTTTCTAAATTCATTATTTTCTTCTATTTTCCATTACAGAGTCCTTGTCGTGTTGATGGGAGCCAAATTTTCTATGATATCCATGGAAAATTCCTTAGAAAGACACATGCTCATTCGCATATGCATACATACGTATGTATGTATGTATATACACATGGGCATATGAACAACCGGAGAATTGTCCATGGAAATCGCAGAAACCCTCTCTTGTTGGAGTATTATTGGGAAGGTCTGGTTCTGTAGACAGCATACCCAGTCTATGAAACCAGATCTTTCCACGTCCACTTTTTATAGGACGCAAACAAAAAACTAACCTAACACAAAAAAAAATTTACTAACCCCTGCAATGGCAAAACAAAAAAAATCACAGGGAAAAATAAAATAAACAAACGATAAGAAAAGAAAAAAAAAAGAAACAAACACTAAACAGCAACGGTAAATAACTAAAAACAAAGAAAACACAAAAATATAAAAACGCCTGGGCTGGGACCAGCATACTCCCACGACCCAGGTTTGTACAAATTTAAAGAGTGGTTAGTGACTTCCACTGGGCCAAAAAAAAGTTAACAGGGTCCGCGAAGCTCAGCGAAAGTGGAGTTTACCTTCAATGACCGCCTCCAGAGGCGCATTGACGGCCTCGCAACAAAACTCCGGCGCTGTAAAGAGAGCTGAAACAGAGACGGTGTGCGGGATTTTGTCTTCCCAACGTGGGGAACTCCCACACCCTGTAATGTTATGAGCCGGGCACTTCCGAATCAGATAAGTATACAGAAAAATAATATACTTATGCGATATATTAAAAATGTGTATACTTCGAGATAAGGTACCTAATTACTTTGTGTAAAATTTTCTTGTCATTACAGATTAGGAAATTCACGTTTACTACTCTAAGGACATATCGAACCTACATAACCGCCAAGGGTCTATAGAGATGAATACTAATTGCTACACTAATCGGACATAAATCAGGTACTTGGTCGTTCATCAACTGTGGTATCACAGACTGTAGTCGCACTTTACGATTTGATATCTTTTACATGATATACGCCAATAGGTTTCCCCTGTAGGGATTGTAGCTCATACATATTTTCCCCAATGGGTTTAACCACTCTGCATTTAAGAAACTTACGACAAAACTTGGCGTTTATATTGTTCTTGAAATCACTCAAGACATTATTTCTCCTAAAAACTTCTTGCCCTGGGATAAATTTCACGATACGGGCCCTTTTATTGTATCTCTCGGCACTTTTTTCGTAGGCCTCATGCATATTCTTCCCAATTCGGTCTCTAATCGATTCCAATTGTTCATTGCGTTTCAAAATACTTTTAACTTCATGGTCGGTCATAGAAGACAGTTTTCTGGCTAATTTGTAGACAGCACCGCTGGTGAACATATGAAAACCAAAAATAGCGAAGAATGGTGCAGTGCCTATCGCTGAATGGACCGAAGTACGTAAAGCACATTCTATTTCAGTTAAATAAAGGTCCCAATCCCTATGATCTTCTTTCAAATAGGCTCGAATAGCAGCTAAAATGGACTGGTTTACTCTCTCAGAAGCGTTAGACTGAGGAGAGTAAACTGCGGTCTTTATATGTCTTATTTTATAGGCTTCAGTCATAGACAAAAAACCCTTCGCCAGAAATTGTGCGCCATTGTCCGAATGGATTATCTCAGGGACCCCAAATTTGTGAAATATTTCGTGGACCAAAAATTGAACTACATTATTCGTAGTAGCATCTTTCATCGCTTTCAAGAAAGTAAACTTCGAAAAATGATCTACAACCACGAATATATAACAATTGCCGTTTTTAGACCTTGGGTATTTTCCCAAAAAATCAATGTATAATTTCTGGAACGGTCGTTCCGTTACTACCTCTTGACCTATCCCGGTCATAAGATTATGATTCGCAGGTTTGGTCTCCTTGCATATTTGACATGATTTGACGTACTCTTTCACTTGCAAGGTCATTTTAGGCCAGTAAAAAAACGATTTATCCTCTCCAAAGTCTTATGAATGCCTCCATGGGCTGCTGTAGTAGACGTATGAGCGTTGTCTATTATCGTATTAGTAAGGTTAGTCGGGATCCATAATTTCCATTGATATTGTTCACCAAAATCATATTCGACTACCGTCTTCTTATATACTTTTCCATCCTCGACTTTTAAATCAGGTAACTTTTCAGCATTTGTCTCAATGGTTTTATTAAGGTCGAGGTATTCCTCGCATTCAAATTCAATAGTCTCAAAATTCAAAAATTCGTCCATTGTTATTTCTTCCATAGCGACCTTCAGCGGAATTCTTGACAACATATCAGCTACTACATTATCAGAGCCCTTTCTGTGAACTATATCAAAATCGAATGCTTGAAGTTGTAACGACCACCTCGCTAATCTACCGCTTAAGTCTTTAAGAGACATGAGCCATTTTAGGCTGGCATGATCTGTGACGACCGTAAACGCCATCATTTCAACATATGGTCGAAATTTTCTAATCGCCATCACCGCCGCCAGACACTCTTTCTCCGTCACTGTATAATTCTTTTGACATGAATTCAGCTTCTGCGAGTAGAAAGCGATAGGATGTTCTTCTCCTTTATCGTTAAGTTGATACAATACGGCCCCTATACCATAATTAGAAGCATCGCATTGTATCCAAACCCGTTTTGTAAAATCGGCGTGTCGAAGTACCGGCGCTGAGGTGAGGGCCTTTTTAAGTTTCCCAAAAGATTCCCTAGCTTGATCGGTTATGACGAATTTTGCCGACTTTTTCAAAGTGTCAGTTAGTGGTGCTGATATAGACGCGAAATCTTTTATAAATCGCCTATACCAGCCAGCCGTTCCGAGAAAACTTCTGACTTCCCTAGTTGACTTGGGTATTTTTATGTTCTTAATGGCGAGAATTTTTTCAGGATCGGTTTTAAGCATCCCCCCTCCTATTATAAAGCCTAAATATCTCAACTCTTGAAAACAAAATTTTGACTTTTTGCGGCCTATTGTTAGGTTGGCCACCCTGAGACAGGTAGCTACTTCTTCTAATAATCTAAGATGTTCTTCAAAGGTGCTGGAAATTACTAAAAGATCATCAAGATAAATAAAAACATTGTCCTTAAGTCGGCTAGGAATGACCTTGTCCATTAAGCGACAAAGTCTTTGGGCCGCATTACACAGGCCGAAAGGCATTACTCTAAATTGGTACAATGGCCTATTAGGAACAGTAAAAGCGGTAAACGGCTTGCTTTCATCATCTAGCTCTATTTGCCAGAATGCATACTTTAAATCCACACTACTTATGAAGAAAGTCTCATCGATCCTGCTGAGAATACCGTCAATATTCTGCAGAGGGTATGCATCTTTGATGGTCAAGTTGTTTAATTTCCGCGCATCTAAACAGAATCGGTTCTTCCCCGGCTTTCGGACAATTGTAGTTCTGTTGCTCCAGGGACTTTCACTTTCTTCTATGACTTTAAGTTCCAACATTTTGTCAATTTCCTTATACGTAATTTCCTGAACCGCTGGCGAAATAGGATAATACCGATCTTTAACAGGCACAGCTCCTTCTATTAGTTTTATGCTATGTTTTTCAATAGTTGTACAACCCAATCCTTTATTTTCAAATGTATCAAATTTTTCTATTATGCTGTCTAATTGTAGTGTTTGTTCACTCGTGAGGTCATGAGGTTTCATTTTATATTCTTCTTTGTTAGATTTAAAATCTTGATTTATTTTCTCCAGATCGATCTCTTCTACCCCTACGATATCTGGCGCTAAATTTAATCTTTTCCAAAAATCGGTCCCCAAATATAACCGTTGTTCTAAATCAGGACATAGGTACATAATCATATTTTTTTCTTGCTCCTTATATTTAACTACTAAAATTGTTTTTCCTAAAATTCGATGTTTTTCTCCACCGGCTGTTTTAACATTGGTGATCATAGGCTGGATTTCAATATTAAATTTTTCGACAAGTTCTCGACATCCTTTTCCGAGGAGACTCACTGAGGCACTGGTATCTAAAAGGCCTTTAAGTGGCACATCTCCAATATCAACGTCCACAAAAACTCTCGGGTCTGTTTCATTATTTCCAGCTCTATTCACTGAATCTGCTAAAATCTTCCTTATTTCCTTACGTTTAGCAAATTGTTCTCTAATTTTTTTGAACTTTTTTGGATAATAGTTTCGATGTTAAATTTGTTCCAAATATTCGTTCTCTGGTACTTTTATAATTCTCTTCTCGAACTTGTAAGGGTAATCTATGTCTTAACTCCAGTATATATTGTTTATTTTTCTCCCCCACAGGATCTGAATTCTCTTCATATGCGGATTTGCTCAATCGTCTATTATCTCCGGGGTTTCTGCTGGACGTGGGCCCCCTGTTCTCTCCACGCCCCTCCTCCTGTTTCCCTGTTGGCATACGGGACACTTTGGTGCTATAACATTGGGTTCACCGCACCTAAAACAGAAAACGCTTCTAGCTGCCTGACAGGTAGCAAATGTATGACCCGCTTTTCTACAGTTCCAACAGACTTTATTCTCCCGCTGAGATTGTTGGTCTACATTAATGGCCGCTAATTCTCGGTGGTTACTAATATTTCCGCATGGATATGAATTTTGTTCCATATAGACTTCGTTCACACGTTGTCTAGCTCTAAAGGGGTTTTGATAGGTTTTTCGATCTTTATTGGCTAATTCGATTTCCAAATCTTTACAAACTTTTCTCAAGTGTTCTAAAGAGGAAAATGACTTAAGGTAAATAATCCAATATATTCTATCCAACACATTCCTTTGTACAATTTTCACCATATCCGCTTCCTCCATGGGGACTAATAACTTACATCGTAATTCATTCATTGCATGAAAGTATGAATCAATGTTTTCATTCTCTCTTTGTTTTCTTTGTACCAGGTCCGTAATAAGCTCAAAGTTGGCTTTATCCACTTTATATTGTTTGAGCAACGCTTGTCGAAGACCTGGCCAATCGGAGTAACAATGAGTATGTAAAAATAACCAGTACCAATTTGCCGCATCGCCCTTCATCAACAGATGGAAATCTCGGACTACTTCAGGCCATGGGATGTTATAATGAGCCTGTAAATGCTCAAGGCGAAAGATGAATTCCTCTATAGACATGTGAGTAGTATACCCATCAAAACTTAGACCTAACTTATCTACTCTAATTCTGTTTATATCAGCATTCTGGCCTCTATGCATCCCTCCAACATTATTATGAGCTTGGATGCTACAAGTACCTGAACATTGACAAGAATTCACTGGACCACCATTACCAATACTGGGAGCGGATAACGAGCTCAAACTTGAACCTCGGTTACTGTTCCGAAGTAATTCTTCAACACAGATATTACCATCAGATGGGGTAGTTTGCTGAATCTGCGTCCGTGGTGGACCATTCAATTTTTCAACAATATCATTTAAAACATTTCGAATATCGGCCAATTCAACCTGAACCATAGCCCGAACGTTGGCCTCAACAGATCTTTGGGCTTCTAAAACCTCTTCTGCAACTAGATGTCGAATATCGGGTAGATTATTTTGCCCCGCCGAATTTCCCTCATTCGAACACGCAGAGTTAAGGCCGGTATTAGACGGATTTTCGCCTTGAGTTCGCGAAATAATTGTCCTTGACATATCCACAAATGGCAAGGAATTCGGGATTTCATTAACTCCCGGCATTTCCAACTGGTCTATTTTTTTCTGTTTCGGACTAGTAGGATGTATGCTTCTATTCAAATCAAATTCAGATTCTAAAGCTCTTTTTCTAGCCTTAGCCCGTGTCTCAATGCTCATAACTTCCCGCCAGTTCCTTCTTCTAAAATTTGCATTTACTACAGGCTTATGTGCATATAGTACCCAAAAAACATATTAAATAAACAAAATCTCATATTAAATCTTCAAACAAAACACGCTGAAATTCACTAAATCAAAAAAAAAACAAATTTCAAAAATTTTAACATTCACAAGTCATCATAAACTATATTAATACATGTAAGATAGGAGACAAAATTAAAAAAAAACTTTAAAACAAAAATTCCTCAAAATATAACTTACGTGGGGATGATGGGTATAAGTAGTGGTGTAGGTGATGATGCTCATCCTTTCAGTTCTCACTTTGTGAGCACTCTTCTTGAGTTGACACTATAACGAATAAAATCTCTAATATTCGCAATTCCAAAAAAAACACAAGCCCATTCGACACTTTGACTCAACGGTCTTATCTTCCCAAAGGACAGTTTTTACAAGGTCACAATAATCCTGACCTCTAAATCTTTGCCTTGAGCGGTTATTGTGGCAGTATAAACTGCTGTTACTCTGGCTTGTAACGGAAACTACTTTAACTTTTAAAATCGTGCGGCATTTATACTTAATAGGTTCTTAATAATGTTCTCCTATGATGCATGCCATTCGATCCATTTGATTATTAGTTTTTCTTCAAACACGAAACATTTTGAAAACAATTGTATTTACAACGGACTTCTGGTCAAATTACCAGAACGGCTAAACAAATTATGTCCAAAATTTCCCGTGTCTAATATGCGAAACAAAATATAGCTATTGCATTTAATTAACGTTAGTGGTCTATGGTAATGTGTTCTGGTGTAATACACATTAAACTTCAAATTTCGATATGGCATTAGAAAATGCCGAAGTTCTTCCGTTTGGGCGCCATATTGTTACGTGACCTTTTCGGCACTAGGGTAAAAGCCGACCAGCTAGCTTTTCGCGAGACATCTCTCGGGAGTGTGTTCATCCCTTTACCCTAGCTCCTGGTTCGCAGCAATTGTATGTTTAAACAACAACAACAAAATAAAATAAACCAAAATGAACTTCTGGAAAACTCAAGTTCGAAGTGAGGGAAAAGATGACAATCCCCAACTGGCCCAACCCTACCATGGTCACGGAGTCGTCCCTCCTTTACTAGTGACCCCAGAACACCAATACCACTCACCACTTACCTTCCATCACCATCCCCACATTAATTGATCTACAGATGCATCATATGTTCAATTTAAATATTTCCACATAGGGTTTATTACAAATTCATATAACTAAATTGTCATTAGTGTCTCCTTTGAGCCCGTAAAACTAAATATGACTTGGCTTCTTAATCTAATACTAATAAAACAAATTGCCAAAAAAGAATTAAAAAAAAATTATGTATGTTAACAAAAAAAACTGATTAAAAACAAATGTTATATTAAAACAGAATTAGACATTATTTAAATATAAAAGAAAGAAAAAATTGTATTTATGGGAAACCAAAAATTATATATATATAATAATTATATATATATATAATGCCAAATCTAGGCAACTTATTGTTGACGCACTATTTCTCACAATCCTTTATCGTTTCTCCTCACTATTTAGGACTTTTAACACATTAGTTTCTATTGGGAATGAAGGGGCCCCCTAAAACCTTAACGTCTTCTTTTGAGAGACAAAAAAAAATACGAATTATTACTCCACTCAAACAAAAACCCAGGATTAGGGGAACAAATACAGTCAACAAAAAAATACCTTTTTTTTTTAAAACCAAACACTTTTCTCTTTCTCTTGGTATGTCAATTTGAAAAAAAATCAAGCTATTAAAAAAAAACACATATCTTAAAAATTACTTATTCTACTCTTATTCAATTAATATATTATGTTGGTTTCTATTTTAGTTTCTCTACTTCTTTTCCCTTTTTTTTGTTCTTGTTAAATCCTTGGTATATGATTGTGGAAGCTTTTTTATTTTTTTGTTATTTATCAAGCCTGAATGGTTACCTGGACTTTCTAGGACTTCTCGATTTTTTTTGGATTGGACACGATGCTGATGAATAATTGGATCCTTCTGTACGCTTCTATCCTCCACATAAAGTACCTTGATGTCTGGCCCTGTTCCAGGTGGAGGACAATTCCATTATTTTTCAGTTTTATACCACTTGGCACAGGAAATTTTCTGGGCGGATCCGAGTAGTCCAAGCCTAATGATTCCGCAATATGTACTTCTTCTTTTTTTCTGTGTTATTCCTTTTTTTTTTTTGCACTCTGGGATTGTTAGCGATATAAGCGCGAAATGCTGGCTTCACTTATGCTCCCGTTAGACAGTATTTTTTTTTTAACTTTTTCTATGTGACTTAATACTTTTCAACTTTAAAAAAATTTTTCCTTTTACGGCCAAAATAATTTTTGGAGCACCCGATTACAAGTACGGCCACTAGTGCACTCATGCCGATATAATTTTGTATGACCTGGCTTGGGCATAATTGCTTCCCATATAGCCATCTTTAATACAATTTCCAATTTTATCGAGCTTCAATATGCATCCCTTTCCTAATGTTTTGGCGGATTTTATGATCCTCAGCTATCTCTTTTACAAGGAGTTTTTGGCGGGCTTCCCGCCCTTATCCATCTCCTTTTCTCAGAGTTTTGGCGGTCTTCATAGCCTTAGTCATCCCTTTCCACCAATTGAGTGGTTATCGTAACATAAATTCAATTATATTTAACATTACATTACATAATCCATTTTCTTCTATATCGTTTAACATGTCTTTCGAAATAAAATTCAAATTCACAACAGAACCCAATTCATTCATTAACTCGGTTACTATTTATTTTACACTACACTAACAAAAATTTTACTATCACCCGTTTTGATCTGGCAACGATGTTTTAGTACGCATTGACAACATGAAAATTGGTAATGACAGCTGGGATAAATTCATTCAACAAACACACAGCAAGGTAAGTAAACACTTCATCCCGTAAAATTTCTTTCTTTCCAGGTTAAATGGTATAAAAATTTTCTAAATTCATTATTTTCTTCTATTTTCCATTACAGAGTCCTTGTCGTGTTGATGGGAGCCAAATTTTCTATGATATCCATGGAAAATTCCTTAGAAAGACACATGCTCATTCGCATATGCATACATACGTATGTATGTATGTATATACACATGGGCATATGAACAACCGGAGAATTGTCCATGGAAATCCCAGAAACCCTCTCTTGTTGGAGTATTATTGGGAAGGCCTGGTTCTGTAGACAGCATACCCAGTCTATGAAACCAGATCTTTCCACGTCCACTTTTTATAGGACGCAAACAAAAAACTAACCTAACACAAAAAAAAATTTACTAACCCCTGCAATGGCAAAACAAAAAAAATCACAGGGAAAAATAAAATAAACAAACGATAAGAAAAGAAAAAAAAAAGAAACAAACACTAAACAGCAACGGAAAATAACTAAAAACAAAGAAAACACAAAAATATAAAAACGCCTGGGCTGGGACCAGCATACTCCCACGACCCAGGTTTGTACAAATTTAAAGAGTGGTTAGTGACTTCCACTGGGCCAAAAAAAAGTTAACAGGGTCCGCGAAGCTCCGCGAAAGTGGAGTTTACCTTCAATGACCGCCTCCAGAGGCGCATTGACGGCCTCGCAACAGTTTCCAAAATTGTCTTTGGCTAATCAGTCGCGTGTTAAAGCTAGGCATAGACGAACGATTTATTGGTGCGATTTATTGCATATCGTTTCTCCACACACGCTCGAACAAATCATAATTCGGCCGACGTTGATGTGTAAACATATGCTACGAAGCGGATGACGCGCTCGCATGTTCATTTTGTGTTTGAACTTCGGTTTGTGTGCTTCTGTCAGAATTTTGTGGTACAGAATTTTTTTCTTTTAACAATTGGTTTTTCCTGTTCATTGGAAACTTAAAAAAAAACATGTGCGACGAAGCAGCGGATGATGCAGCTGCGCTTTTAATTATATATACATGTTTCGACATGGAAAATAAAAAAATAGAAAAGAAAAAAATCGAAAAAAAAAGAAAAAGAAAATGGAGTGAAGAGTGGCTGCTCGAAAGAAATAAGCATTTCATGTAGCACTTTTTGTTTGCCAAATGACATTTTCATTTTTTAACACATCAAAAAATTCTATCATAAACTCTTTGCTTGCCATTTTTTGTGTGCACTACACGACCTTTCGCTACAATGCTTGAAGAGCAACTGAAATGGCGAAATGGCTTAAGATTTGCGCAGTAGCCCACACACGTATGATTTGTTTGCAAACAAATTGCAAGTTTTTGAAAATTTTCAAAAAAGCGACCACAAACCCAACAAATTGGTCGGATTTATCGTTCGTCTATGCCCAGCTTAAGCTACCTTTTTTTATCCGTTTAAGCTAGGCATAGACGAACGATAAATCCGACCAATTTGTTGGGTTTGTGGTCGCTTTTTTACGTCTGTGGGGTAATTCATACGTGTGTGGGCTACTGCGCAAATCTTAAGCCATTTCGCCATTTCAGTTGCTCTTCAAGCATTGTAGCGAAAGGTCGTGTTCAAAAACAAAATGAACATGCGAGCGCGTCATCCACTTCGTAGCATATGTTTACACATCAACGTCGGCCGAATTATGATTTGTTCGAGCGTGTGTGGAGAAACGATATGCAATAAATCGCAGCAATAAATTTACAAATCGCACCAATAAATCGTTCGTCTATGCCTAGCTTTAGTCGCGTTCTCCGGTTGATGGTCTTCGTTGACGTCGGCAATAACAAATCCGACCAATTTGTTGGGTTTGTGGTCGCTTTTTTACGTCTGTGGGGTAATTTGCGAACAACTTGCAAGTTTTTGAAAAGTACAAACTAAATAAATTGCAACGATATAAACAAATTTACTAGAGCATTTAAAAGCAGATGTGTTGTGTAAACAAACTAAAAAAAATTACAGCAGACAGTTGTCCGAGGCCTTTGGCCACGGACTGTCCCTGCAGGCTGTGTCAGAGACACGGCCATTAAGTTTAACGTAGAATACGCCATCCGATAAGATAGAAAACATATATAACAATTAATTCATTTGCTTATATTATTTATCATTTATTGTGTGACGGTCAAGTCGGTTATTATTATTGAAAATCGAACATAATTTTCCCGTTTCAAATTCGAAGCTACGGTTACAATCCACAACATGTTGACCAAACTGACACTATGGTTGTAACTGGTATACAATACGTTCATAGTCAACCATGTGGGGTTGAATGTCAAACCAGCACTTTGGAAAACGTCACTCTAACCTTGGAAACAAAGTCATGGTAAAAGGTTGCCAAAATTCTGAAGGGCATACGTGACAAAACTTTGTAACAGGACACAAGTCCAAGAAGAACCAAAGAGAGGAAGTGAAAGGTGTAGAAACCCAAATACCTAAAAGTGAAACGTGTTCGACAAGTTTGCGCGGCGTGAAGTGAACTTAAGTAATGTGAAAAGACACAAATCTAATATTCGGCGGGAAACTAATACTTTAACTTTCTTGTTTAGGATTCTATTCCTTTTTCCTGAATTCGTTGGCCAGAAAGAAGAAAAACGTCAATCTAATTACAATATCCCTTCTGGATCAAGTCCGAGCCATAGGTAGATATGATAATCCATTAGGTGAACAAAAATAGTTAGTTAGGTATTTGTTTTTCAGTCCATCAGGAAGTCACGGTCGACAAAAGACGTTTCAAAGTCTTGGAAGTCACAAGGATAAATCCTAAAGCCTGTCCTTAAAGGGCCATTTGGATTTGTTTAAAGGAAAAAGGAAGTAAACAAAGAAAAAAAAAACTAAAGACAAACTAAACCAAACCTTAACCTAACTTAACGTCACTGTTCCTACATGTCACTGTCTCTGTCCTGTACTTACTAACAGCATCAAGTAAAAGACGAATCAATTATTTCGTTTATTTAATTAAAACAAGAAAAATAGAAGAAAACTTTAAAATAATAATAAATACAAACTTTGAAGTTAAAACTCATGAACCATCTAAAGTCAAAATCTAAAAAGAAAAGGAAAAATGAATTGTTAGTTTCAATTTAAATCAGATATACGTATACTTATATAAAATTGGAATTGTAAAACTAAAAAAAGAAAAAAAATTAGATCAAAAAAATAAAATTTTAAAGATCCAAAACTGAAAAAAAAAAGAAATTGATAAAACCAAAAAAAAAATATAATAAACAACTAAATTCGGCCAAAAGAAAAATAAAAAAAACAAATAATTGAAAAATCTTTAAAAATACAAAATAGCTTTAAGTTATTTGTAATATAATATTATCATTTATTAATTATTATAATTTATTATCATTTATTAATATTATTATTCATCTTATAGAAAAAAAATGTTAGTATTTAATTAATGGCTATCCTTTCTTTAATTTTTATATTTAGAATAAAAGAAACTGTTTAATAATTTGTAGTATTTGTGAAAATATGTGTTAATTTTTTTTTGTAGTGATTGAAATGTAGTGTGGAAGGTTGGTGAGTGAAAATTAGGGATGTTGTTATTTATCTTCCAGGCAAAACAACATCATAGGATGACTGAAAAGTCATAAGGGGAGGGCTGCCTGGGCGGAACAACCGTCATCAGAGTTCTGTCTTAGATGAGTCCGAGTGTCCTAATTGCTGCCGAGGCGGATACTTGTTATTGTATCCCAGTCAACTGTCCGTCCGTTTATTAATCATAGCGTGTCAATAACGACACATAATCTCCTATTATTCTTCACGAATGTTTTTTTTTAACGTGTCACCGACTGTCTCATTTAAATTGTAACCGGCACGGAATTTAAATGTATGAACCTGATGGAAAAGATCCCCCCACATCCGGCGAGCTACAGCCGCAGCGAACACCAGCGTGCCAACATCCGTCAGAAAGAGGTTCGTTACATTTTGGCGCCCAACGTTCGAGCATTTTTTTTAAATGCTTACATTCAGCAAGAAATTATTAAATTCATATGCCCATATGTCCCGGAAGACACAACAGTGTCATGCATGTGCTGTGACGGAAACGGAACATGATTTGTTGCTGTTGAGTCAAACGTCGTCGTTTCAGATCAAATCCGATTCAAAAGTCATGATTCCTTGTCTGCAATGGGGAGTTATTTTGCTTCTGTATCGCAATACGACAAGAAACGGCTTCAAAAGACTCAAATACCGTTTGATTTCACATATTTTCTATATGTTTCACACTTTGCTACGTATGTCCTGACAGGTAACTAAAATACCATGCCACGTTGCGACGTAACAAGGAGGTTACACAGAGTTCGAAATGTCTTATGATTGTTTCAAATTGAGTCCGAGAGCTAAATCGGAATTTGAATGCCTATATGGCTAATTATTAAATTGTTTGGATTTTTGGATTTGAGGAGAAACAATACCATAAGAGTCTCCGACAGTTTCGTACGTTCACTAAGACGACAGGGATCAATTAACGAATGGGGAAAAATCTAAATCGCATTATGAACTCATTGATTGGCGCAATTAAATTTATTTGTTTAATTTTTATAAACAATGAAAATTTTAAATTCAATAACCAAAATTTAAATATTTCTTTCTCTAAAGTTTTAGAGGCAAGTCAAAATATTAAATTGGACAAAATTATTGAAACTTAGGAAAATATTCAGGCGAAACAAATGAGCATCAAATCAGGTATAGTAGGTGACTGATGTCACTGAAGCTCATCAAACAATCGGGCATATTCTTTTGTCCTTAGAAGGCGGATGAGCCAAACATACGGGCCAACGGCGGATAGAAACTAAAAGAAGAAAATCCAGGTTCAACATATCGCATCCTGGTCAGCGTCTGATCCATAATGGGCGGCTGCAATCAAATATCCTGGCAGTAGGTAAAATGCAAAAACCCGGTGGGCTGGGTTTGCCTCCCGCCACCGTTCATAATGGCAGTGAAAATACAAAAACGAAACAGAAAACATAAACAACCCCTATTTGTTGACGACCCCCGCAAACGTTATAAGGACCACGATTTACGGATATGCACTTGGAATGTAAGAACTCTATATAGATCCGGTGCAAGTATCCAACTGGCAGATGTCCTCGAAAGTTATAAGGCTGACATTACCGCTATCCAGGAAATGCGATGGACAGGACATGGCTGCACAAGAAAAAGAAACTGCGATATATACTACAGTTGCCATGAAAAAAAACATGAATTTGGTTGTGGATTTGTAGTTGGCAAAAGACTGCGACATCTAGTCTCTAGGTTCAATCCTGTGAGTGAACGAATAGCTACAATCCGCATAAAAGCGAAATATTTTTATATTTCCCTAATTTGTGTGCATGCCCCGACAGAAGAGAAAGATGATGATGCCAAAGACATATTCTATGAGCTCCTAGAGGAAACGTATGACCGCTGCCCTGGCCATGACATTAAGATTGTACTAGGAGATTTTAATGCCAAAGTAGGAAGGGAGAATGTGTTTAATCCAACTATTGGCAATTTCAGTCTTCATGCTGACAGTTCCGACAACGGTATGGGACTGATTGACTTTGCCGCGGCAAAAAACATGGTCATCAGTGGCACAAGATTCCAGCATAAAGACATCCACAAGGCTACTTGGGTATCCCCTGATCAAAGAACTAGGAACCAAATTGATCACGTGGTAATTGATGGAAGGCACTCATCCAGTGTAATGGACGTACGAGTGATCAGAGGAGCTAACATCGATTCTGATCACTACCTGGTAGCAGCAAAGGTTCGCACAAGATTAAGTAGAGCGAAAATCGTACGAAACCAGACGCAGAGGAAGCTGGACATCGGAAAGCTGCAATTACCAGAGGTAGCCACAGCCTACTCAAGGAAGCTCTCGCAACTTTTGGCACAGAACCCACCCCCTCCCGATGACGATCCTGATGCGCAGTGGAAACCCATTTCCGACTCTATAAAAACTGCCGCAACAACCGTACTTGGTTTCGAAAAACCGCTTCGCAACAAACCGTGGTACGATGAAGAGTGTCGCATAGCAAATGACGAAAAGAACGCTGCACGTATGGTAATGCTTCAGTCAATTGCAACGCGAGCTGCAACTGAGCGGTATAGGGAGAAGAGAAAGGAGGTAAACCGTCTCTTTAGGCGTAAGAAACGGCAGTGGAGAAAACGCGACAGTGAGAAAATTGAGACATACAGAAGGAAGAACGAAGCCCGAAAATTCTACCAAAAAGTTAAAAACGGAACTAATGGACATGGTTCAGGGCCCCCCTTCTGTAAAGACAAAGACGGAAATCTCGTCGCAGATGTGCAGAGCATGTTGGGAATATGGAGAGAGCATTTCTCCGCGCTACTAGTACCTGAGATATCCGATGACGATGGGACAATCGATCACAATATGGACGACGACGTCGATTGCCCCCCTCCTAACCAAGACGAGGTCAGAACAGCTATTGCCCGGCTTAAGAACAACAAAGCCGCAGGAGCCGATGGATTACCGGCGGAGCTGTTTAAGGCTGGCGGCGATGAGCTGATAAGGTGCATGCATCAGCTCATTAGCAAATTCAGTGTACTATGTCCCATATTTAAAAAAGGTGACCCGAGTATTTGTGCCAACTACCGTGGAATAAGCCTTTTATCCATAGCATATAAGGTTCTATCAAGTATAATGTGCGAAAGACTAAAACCAATTATCGCTGACCTGATTGGACCATACCAGTGTGGCTTTAGGCCTGGAAAATCGACAACTGACCAGATTTTCACGCTACGCTAAATCCTGGAGAAGACACACGAAAAACAAATCGACACCTATCATCTATTTATCGATTATAAAGCAGCCTTCGATAGTCCGATACGGGAGAAACTCTATGAAGCAATGTCTGAGCTTGGTATTCCTGCAAAACTCATACGCCTTTGCAGGATGACCTTGACGAACACCAAATCCGCAGTGAAAGTTGGTAAGGATCTTACCGAACCTTTCGAAACTAAGCGAGGCCTCAGGCAAGGCGACACCCTATCGTGCGATCTCTTTAACATCTTAATGGAGATCATTATGAGAAAAGCTGCAGTCAATATGAATAAAACCATCAGCAGCAAAAGTCACATGCTGCTCGCGTATGCTGATGATATAGATATCATTGGGCGCACAATTAGAGAAGTTACTGCGGTTTTTTCGAGAATTGAGAAGGAGTCAGCAAAAGTGGGTCTGACGGTGAATGAGGACAAGACAAAATTAATGGTTTCAACGAACAGGGCCTCCACGCGATTAGACCAAAGCGTGAACGTTGATAACCGTTATAACTTCGAGGTAGTGGACGAATTTATATACCTCGGATCTGCCGTGAACAAAAACAACAACGTCAGCCAGATCAAACGGAGAATTGTGCTTGCGAATAGATGTTATTTTGGGCTAAGCAAGCACTTTAGAGATAAAGCCCTCTCTCGAGTAACAAAAGTCCAGCTGTACCAGACTCTCATTCAACCTGTCTTGCTTTATGGCGCAGAATCCTGGGTCCTATCGCAAGCAGACGAAACATCTGTAGGAGTCTTCGAGAGAAAAATACTCCGAAAAATTTATGGCCCTATAGTGCACAACGGCGAGTATCGGCGACGCATGAATCATGAGCTGTATGAGCTTTATCCTGACATTGACATAGTTAAGCGGATCAAGATAACGCGATTGCGCTGGCTAGGCCATGTCAGTAGAATGGATGAAGATGAACCAGCGCGAAGGCTTTTCGAAACCGAACTCGAAGGAAGACGAAAAATAGGAAGACCAAGACTCCGCTGGAGGGATCAGGTTGACGAATCCCTGCGTACACTTGGTATTGCCAACTGGAGAGATAAAGCAAAAGATCGAACTGGTTGGCGAAATATGTTATCTTCGTTTTGTAAGGTCCCTGACCCCCCGGGGTTGTCCGAGACCGGATAAGTAAGTAAAGTATGATTCGTGAATCGTTAAGGTCCGAATTTAATTCGACTTTCGAGAATAATAATTCCCGCATGAACATGCCAAATTACAACGAAAACTCCTACCAAGACTTAAATATTCCACATAATAACCCTAACCAGCAACAACAAAACAACCCAACCCAGCACATGAACCAACCACCACAGTACTTAAGTCAAGATCAACCTTGCCTAGGACAACCAAATCAATACTACCCAAATTTACATCCACCCACACAACCACATAGATTTCAAGCACATCAAATGGGACTGCCTATATTCCAACAACAACCACCTTCTTATGGCATTAACTACAGTATGCCGTCATCTGGAAGACAAACATATCCTCAAGACTTGTCTAAGTGGGAACTAAAGTTCGATGGATCCAATAAGTCATATACTGTTGAAGACTTCATATTTCGTGTAGAAGTATTAAGAGAGAACTATAATTGTCCATGGGATGTTGTGATGAAAGGTTTTCACCATTTAGTAAGCGGGAATGCAAGTGTTTGGTTCTGGTCATATCGCAAGCAAAACCCAATATGTGAATGGCCTGAATTGCGTCGAGACATAGTCAAAAAGTTTAGAAATTTCGAAAGCGATTTTGAAATACATCGCCGCATAATGGAACGAAGACAAATGCTAAACGAAACTGCAGATATGTTCATATCAGAAATTGTTAAACTAAAAGATCAAATTAGAAACGATGTACCTGAGGACGAACTGGTCAGAATAATGAAGGACAATTTAAAAGATGGTTTAGCACAGCTAATATTTCCTATAAAAATATACACAATCGATAAACTCCTCGAAGAATGCAAACGAGCGGAGAGGAACATATCAAAGAGAATGCCATATAGACAACAAATACCTAATTACAGAAGGATTAACGAAATAGATGTGGATGGGGTGCCTGATGTAGACTTGCAGCAAGTTGAAGCATTGACACGAAATACCCTACCTGCAAAGCAATTAACGTGTTGGAATTGCAAATCGCCCGGACATTCCTTTATCGAATGTACAGTAAAGCAGAGAAACCTCTTTTGTTACAAATGTGGGTTCGATAACGTAACCAACCACACTTGTCCGAGATGCTTGGGAAACGACAAATTGAACATGAGAAAAACTGGACAGTCATGTTCAAGCGAAATTGTCCAGTAAGTGACCATTTTCTCGAGTACGTGATGGGTAGCGAATGGGAAAATAAAACAGAGGGAAATAATTCAATAGATACCAATAACATCAAAATGAGCGACAAGGAAGAAGACAATATGGCAGAACGGAAAAACGCAGAAGCAAACAAACTTATCCTGACCAGAGACTATAGTGTAAATCAAACAGAGGTTAAAGTAAAGAAGCTTTTGCCTTACGAAATTCGATTGGAAAACTACAATAAAACACGAGACGCAATTTTTAAAGATTACTGCCCAAGTGTTAGTAACAAGATACTAAAAGCACGTCAAAGGTATCATGATAGAAAAAATGAAAAAAAGGAAATAGCATCAGCTATAATTAATTGCGAAGAAGATCTACGACCTTATATGACCGTTTCACTAAATAACGTAATCTTAAGAGGTTTGATGGATAGTGGAGCATCCGTAAGTTGCCTTGGCAAAAATTGTTTAGAAAAAGTAAAAGAAATGAACGCCGAAATAAAAGACTTTAAATCTTCAATAAAAACCGCAGATGGCACAGATCATTCGATAATTGGAAAAATAAAGACTCAGATCAAGATCGGTGCAAAATCAGTGGATACCACGTTATATCTTGTACCCAATCTGAAACAAGAATTGATCTTGGGCTATGACTTTTGGAAGAGTATAGGAATGCGAATCTGCTTTGATGGGGAAGAAATCAACGAAATCTCTGTTAACGAAAACAATGAGGAAATAAAAATGCATCGACTATCACCACGTCAATTATCAGACTTAGAAGAAGTAAAATGTTCGTTTCGATGTTACACAAAACATGGCTTGGGTAAAACCAGTTTAGAGATGCATTGTATAGATATCGGTGACTCGCCAGCTAAGAAAATGCGTCATTATCCAGTAAGTCCCGCGGTACAAAAATTGTTATACGCCGAATTGGATAGAATGATTGAGCTCGATGTAATAGAGGTAGCAACCTGTTCAGAATGGAATAATCGAACTACTCTGGTGATCAAACCAGACAAAAATCGATTATGCCTAGACGCCAGAGAGTTAAACAAGGTCACCAAGAAGGACGCTTACCCGCTACCTAACATCGACGGACTGTTAGCACGTTTAGGAGACACACACTTTATATCAGCTATTGAACTCAAAGATGAGTTTTGGCAAATTCCGTTAGAGGAATCCAGTCGGCCAAAGACAGCGTTCACAGTACCTGGAAGGCCTCAGTATCAATTTAAAGTGATGCCTTTCGGTCTGTGCAACGCTGCCCAACGCCTATGTCGCCTGATGGATAAAGTGATACCATCAGAACTTAAAGATAGAGTATTTGTCTACCTAGACGATTTGTTGGTCGTGTCACCAAATTTCGAAACACACACGAAAATGCTGAAGACGGTGGGAGAAAGATTGACTGCAGCCGGCCTTACGATTAATATGCAGAAGTCAAAGTTTTGCCATCGAGAGTTACGATATTTAGGCTATATTGTCGGAGGAGGAAAGATTAAACCCGACCAATCGAAGATCGAAGCTATTGTAAAATTAACACCACCAAAGAATGCGAAGGAGGTCCGAAAATTTCTTGGTACCGTAGGGTGGTATCGTAGATTTATCAACGATTTCTCCACGCTGACCGCGCCCCTTACCGACACACTTAAGAAATCGTCGAAGTTTACTATGACAACGGACGGTTTACAGTCATTTGAAGAACTGAAACGGAAACTAATTACAAGCCCTGTACTCACCAGCCCTAATTTCGATCGTCCCTTTTTTGTTCAATGCGATGCATCGAACGTCGGAATAGGAGCTGTATTATTCCAGAGAGACGACAACGATGGAGAACATCCCATAGAGTATTTCTCAAAAAAATTAAATACGGCACAGAAAAATTATTCTACTACCGAAAAAGAGTGCTTGGCAGTCGTATTAGCTATTGAGAAATGGCTTATGAAACAGCAAGATTTACATGGACGACTTGCTCGTTGGAGTTTGAAGTTGCAAGGTTTTAAATTCGACATAGAGCACAGAAAAGGAACAAAAAACGTGGTACCTGATATGCTGTCACGTCTGGATATGGAAGAGATTGCTCTTGGCCAAAGTAACATCATAAACTTTAACTCGAAAGAATTTGAAAATGAACAATATTTATCCCTGATAAACACCATTGAGGAGAATCAAGAAAGTCTACCTGATTTAAAAGTGTCAGATGGGATAGTCTACAAAAGAACAACTTTCAACCAAGAAAATGCTGAGAATGAGGACAATTGCTGGAAAATATGGCTACCTATCGAACTCACACATGAAGTAATCGAAATGACACACGAAAACACCTCACATGGAGGTATTGCAAAAACTCTTTTTAAAATAAGAGAATTTTTCTATTGGCCTGCTATGGTAAATCACATAAGAGATTTTGTTAAACAATGCCAGAAGTGTAAAGAAATAAAACACCCAAAATATACCTTAAGGCCTCCGATTGGCAAGGAAGTGGTTACCGATCGTCCGTTCCAAAAGATTTACGTAGATTTCTTAGGGCCCTACCCAAGGACAAAAAACGGCAACACCTATATTTTCATAATTCTTGATCACAAAACTAAATTTGTACTACTAAAAGCAATGACAAAAGCCACAACAAAAGCGGTTGTAAAATTTCTCGTGAGCGAAGTTTTCCACAAATTTGGAGTTCCTGAACTTCTACATTCAGATAATGGGAAACAATTTATATCCGAATTATTTCAAGAGACGTTAAAAATATACGGCGTTAAACAGGTGCGCACAGCAATCCATTCTCCTCAATCGAATGCAAGCGAAAGGGTCAACCAGTCTATTCTCAGCAGCATAAGACCAAACTAATTGGGATGAAAATCTCTCGAAAATCGAGTGCCCTTAAGGTCGACCGTTCACTCTGCGTCGGGCGTAACACCTTATTTCGCCTTAACTGGCTTCAATATGGTTGCACACGCACAGGCGTATGAAATCTTACGTAAACTCGGTTCAATGGAAGACGGAGAAAACATAGTGCTACCCAATGCGGAAAAGATGAAAATCATCCACAAAAAAATTAAAGCCAGAATGCATGAAGCCTATATGCGAAATGAGAGAACTTATAATAAAAGAAGCAGACAAATTACATTCAAACCTGGGCAAGAGGCTTACCGGAAAAACTTTACCCAAAGCAATTTTGCTAAGGCAATAAATGCCAAACTGTGTAAGCCCTGGCTTAAATGTCGAATAAGGAAACCCATAGGAAACAGTCAATACGAAGTGGAAGACATGATGGGCCGACTAATCGGTATCATCCATGCTCAACATTTGAAATAATAATCTAATACCTATGAACCTTAGCGCGTACCCCTAGTGGAAATGAAAAAAAAAAGTACATAATTCCTAAGTCGTTTGCACCGTACAGTTGATGTCGGTTTAGGATTCGCCGTTAGTGCCTCATAATACTTATATTTATTGCCGTTTGTGGGAAAAGAGTGATTCGCCAAATGGGCCTATGAAATAACCTGTAAATTAGGATTAGGGGTTTTGCGAAAAAGGGAAAAAGACAATAGCATTGCAAATGTGCTTTACCTGTGATTACATCTGTAGCTGCCATCCATCAGGGAAAACTTTAAGAGGGTTTCGAGACAAGTCTTAACAAAGATTTCACGTGATTTCATTATGCATTAAGAAGTGGTCATTTCATAGACATGGGTCAAAACTTCATCACGCGATAAGGGGATATCTTGACGATCAACAGTTTCATCCAAAACGATTTCTTCCGGGCCATAATCTTCAGCCGTGCAAACGCTAAAGAAACTAGATTAGTTTGATACGGTAAAAACAAATATATAAGGAAAAAAATTAAGGCCTTGCCGAGATTGGGAACTTCTCTTGGGACACTTTTGGGTCTGTATCCGTGGCGAGTGTTAAATTTGAGGCGGCTATCTTCCAAGAACGGGATGCTGAGTACTTGAATGTCAAGGATAATTGGGCACTCAGTGCCTGCGCGTATAATTAGTGACATTACCATCTTAGCGTCGACTGCTCTGTGGCTGTACGTTGATACAGCTTCATGCAAACCGTGATTATCCCTCGCCAAAGGAGGTATAATTCATGATAACCACTTCCACCAAATGATCTATCGTTCCACGAGTTTCGTTGTCGTTCTTTTAGTATTTAATCTGATTTAATCAGTTGAGGACTGACTTGCAGTGTGGTTGTATGGCTAAATACCCAGCATAGAGTTGCCACTTCGTGTAAAAGATCGATGATACTCACGAGAAACTGACAATAACTGTTTCGTTCCATTGGCTCAGTGAATGCACTAATACCACGTTTATGCGGCGACTGAAATCTCGATTGTCTAGATTTCATTCACAGGAACAGCTGATTTATGTATGGAAAATCAGATGTTTAGGCCACGAAATCTAGATATCTCTAGATTTCGAGTGCAGTATAAACATGTTTTAAACCCATGACCCAATTGTATGTTTTAAGTGAGTTTTTGACGTAAACACATACGGGTTACAATAGAATATAGTTGTAAGAACACATTTCCTACTTTATTTTTGGGAAGGATACAATGAAAACCGCTACCTTTTTCCCCAAATCTTTTCGTTACACGGGTTACAAGAAAAGACTTGGCTTTGTGACGGTCACGTCGGTTATTATTATTGAAAATCAAACATAATTTTCCCGTTTCAAATTCGAAGCTACGGTTACAATCCACAACATGTTGACCAAACTGACACTATGGTTGTAACTGGTATACAATACGTTCATAGTCAACCATGTGGGGTTGAATGTCAAACCAGCACTTTGGAAAACGTCACTCTAACCTTGGAAACAAAGTCATGGTAAAAGGTTGCCAAAATTCTGAAGGGCATACGTGACAAAACTTTGTAACAGGACACAAGTCCAAGAAGAACCAAAGAGAGGAAGTGAAAGGTGTAGAAACCCAAATACCTAAAAGTGAAACGTGTTCGACAAGTTTGCGCGGCGTGAAGTGAACTTAAGTAATGTGAAAAGACACAAATCTAATATTCGGCGGGAAACTAATACTTTAACTTTCTTGTTTAGGATTCTATTCCTTTTTCCTGAATTCGTTGGCCAGAAAGAAGAAAAACGTCAATCTAATTACAATATCCCTTCTGGATCAAGTCCGAGCCATAGGTAGATATGATAATCCATTAGGTGAACAAAAATAGTTAGTTAGGTATTTGTTTTTCAGTCCATCAGGAAGTCACGGTCGACAAAAGACGTTTCAAAGTCTTGGAAGTCACAAGGATAAATCCTAAAGCCTGTCCTTAAAGGGCCATTTGGATTTGTTTAAAGGAAAAAGGAAGTAAACAAAGAAAAAAAAAACTAAAGACAAACTAAACCAAACCTTAACCTAACTTAACGTCACTGTTCCTACATGTCACTGTCTCTGTCCTGTACTTACTAACAGCATCAAGTAAACGACGAATCAATTGTTTCGTTTATTTAATTAAAACAAGAAAAATAGAAGAAAACTTTAAAATAATAATAAATACAAACTTTGAAGTTAAAACTCATGAACCATCTAAAGTCAAAATCTAAAAAGAAAAGGAAAAATGAATTGTTAGTTTCAATTTAAATCAGATATACGTATACTTATATAAAATTGGAATTGTAAAACTAAAAAAAGAAAAAAAATTAGATCAAAAAAATAAAATTTTAAAGATCCAAAACTGAAAAAAAAAAGAAATTGATAAAACCAAAAAAAAAAATATAATAAACAACTAAATTCGGCCAAAAGAAAAATAAAAAAAAACAAATAATTGAAAAATCTTTAAAAATACAAAATAGCTTTAAGTTATTTGTAATATAATATTATCATTTATTAATTATTATAATTTATTATCATTTATTAATATTATTATTCATCTTATAGAAAAAAAATGTTAGTATTTAATTAATGGCTATCCTTTCTTTAATTTTTATATTTAGAATAAAAGAAACTGTTTAATAATTTGTAGTATTTGTGAAAATATGTGCTAATTTTTTTGTAGTGATTGAAATGTAGTGTGGAAGGTTGGTGAGTGAAAATTAGGGATGTTGTTATTTATCTTCCAGGCAAAACAGCATCATAGGATGACTGAAAAGTCATAAGGGGAGGGCTGCCTGGGCGGAACAACCGACATCAGAGTTCTGTCTTAGATGAGTCCGAGTGTCCTAATTGCTGCCGAGGCGGATACTTGTTATTGTATCCCAGTCAACTGTCCGTCCGTTTATTAATCATAGCGTGTCAATAACGACACATAATCTCCTATTATTCTTCACGAATGTTTTTTTTTAACGTGTCACCGACTGTCTCATTTAAATTGTAACCGGCACGGAATTTAAATGTATGAACCTGATGGAAAAGATCCCCCCACATCCGGCGAGCTACAGCCGCAGCGAACACCAGCGTGCCAACATCCGTCAGAAAGAGGTTCGTTACATTTTGGCGCCCAACGTTCGAGCATTTTTTTTTAAATGCTTACATTCAGCAAGAAATTATTAAATTCCTATGCCCGTATGTCCCGGAAGACACAACAGTGTCATGCATGTGCTGTGACGGAAACGGAACATGATTTGTTGCTGTTGAGTCAAACGTCGTCATTTCAGATCAAATCCGATTCAAAAGTCATGATTCCTTGTCTGCAATGGGGAGTTATTTTGCTTCTGTATCGCAATACGACAAGAAACGGCTTCAAAAGACTCAAATACCGTTTGATTTCACATATTTTCTATATGTTTCACACTTTTCTCGGAAATGTTGATACCAATTTGCTACGTATGTCCTGACAGGTAACTAAAATACCATGCCACGTTGCGACGTAACAAGGAGGTTACACAGAGTTCGAAATGTCTTATGATTGTTTCCAATTGAGTCCGAGAGCTAAATCGGAATTTGAATGCCTATATGGCTAATTATTAAATTGTTTGGATTTTTGGATTTGAGGAGAAACAATACCATAAGAGTCTCCGACAGTTTCGTACGTTCACTAAGACGACAGGGATCAATTAACGAAATGATGCAATAAGCAATAGTGTGCCATTAAGACGACAATCAAGCGTGCAAAAACCATTTCCATCAGAGTTAAAATCGTTAATTCGTCTTAGAAATAACCATCGTCGAAGGTGGAAAAGATACAGAAATATATCAGACTTAAACTCAATGACAACACTGAATATAACGATTAGTAGTGAAATAGAAAAGTTTAGGAACTCCTCTTGGAACCACACACTATCTAAATTAGATAAAGGATCCTCTCCCTTCTGGAACTTGGCTAAAATATTAAGAAAAAAATCGAACAGGATTCCTATTCTCAAACACAATAATTCACGGTTTACCACAAATTCTGAAAAATGCGAACTACTGGCCCAAACATTTGCCTTAAACCATTCTATTACTTCAAGTCATTTCAAAACTTGGATATAAGCGCTACGGGGCATTCTGAAATAAATATATCGGAAATAATACATATTGTCAAAACATTAAAAAACGGAAAAGCTCCAGGAATAGACGGCATCAACAACAGATGGCTCAAGGCTCTACCTAGAAAAGGGTTTAAATATCTAACCACAATCGTCAATTCTTGCTTGAAGCTAAGCTATTTTCCTCAAGAATTCAAAGATGCAAAAGTTATCCCCATAAGGAAGAACAATAAACCAAATGACTGTCCCCTTTCGTACCGTCCAATCAGTCTACTTTCGTCTGTCAGTAAGATCATAGAAAAAGTTATCAAGAGAAACTCACCGCTTTTTTGGATACCAACGAAATAATTCCCTCGGAACAGTTCGGCTTCCGCAGGGAACATAATACAATCCAACCACTAAGACGAGTAAAGAATGCAATAAAGTCTAACTTCGAACAGCAAAAGTCAACTGGTATGATACTCTTGGATATCAAGGCCGCTTTCGATTCAGTGTGGCATGATGGTCTTATATACAAAATGATCAAGCTGAATTTTCCATATCATCTAATAAAAACAATTCAAAGCTTTTTACAAAATAGAACTTTTAAAGTTTTTATAAACTCTCATTCCTCTTCAGTTTTCCCAATTGTAGCTGGCTGCCCCCAGGGATCGTGTCTCTCCCCACTATTATATAATATATATACGTCTGATATCCCACAACTAAACAACTGCTTAATATCAATCTTCGCTGATGACACTGCGATTCTGAGCTCCGAAGTCTTAGCTGCAGATGTCATCAGAAACCTTCAGTCTGCATTATCAGTGTTAATCAAATATTTTCAGAAATGGAAAATCTTGTTGAATGGTGAAAAGAGTCAGGCAATTTATTTTACTAGAAAACGCAAGGAATGTTTCCTGCCTCAAACGAACATTCTTGTAAACAATATGGAAATTCAGTGGGAACAAAAAGTTAAATATTTAGGCGTGATGCTAGACACAAAAATGAAGTTTAAGAACCATATCCAATTTGTAATTAATAAAGTGAACTTGTTGATTAAAATGCTCTACCCGTTTACAAATCGAAAGTCATGTCTCAGTTTAGACAACAAAATGTTAATATTTAAGTCTATATTTCAATCGGCAATTTACTATGGAGCACCATTATGGGCCTCCAGTGCCAACTGTCATTTAAAAAAATTACAGGTTACGCAAAATAAAGTCTTAAAACTTATATTAAATTATCCTTTCTATTACTCTACAAAACGACTCCACGAGCACGCCAAAGTAGAACTAGTCACTGATAGGATTGAAATATTGACTCAAAATTTTAATACGAGATGTTCTACATCAAGATATTCCTATATCAATGAATTAGCATATTCATAGTTAGTTTGTAAGTAGCGTTAAGTTTTATCACCATAAAGAAAAACAAATATTCATATAGGTTTTTTGTAAATTTTTTGCCTCCATTCGTGTGTACACATAGTATATACATATCATCCTTTAGTTATCAATTTTGTAAAATATTATTAATTATAAAGTAGAAGAAGAGATATCTCTTAAACTCTTAAATAGTATTACATAAGTAAATTGAAAAGTGTAAATATTATGAAACAAATAAAAAAAATTGAAAAAATTGAAATTGAATATTATCATTTATTAATTATTATAATTTATTATCATTTATTAATATTATTATTCATCTTATAGAAAAAAAATGTTAGTATTTAATTAATGGCTATCCTTTCTTTAATTTTTATATTTAGAATAAAAGAAACTGTTTAATAATTTGTAGTATTTGTGAAAATATGTGCTAATTTTTTTTTGTAGTGATTGAAATGTAGTGTGGAAGGTTGGTGAGTGAAAATTAGGGATGTTGTTATTTATCTTCCAGGCAAAACAGCATCATAGGATGACTGAAAAGTCATAAGGGGAGGGCTGCCTGGGCGGAACAACCGACATCAGAGTTCTGTCTTAGATGAGTCCGAGTGTCCTAATTGCTGCCGAGGCGGATACTTGTTATTGTATCCCAGTCAACTGTCCGTCCGTTTATTAATCATAGTGTGTCAATAACGACACATAACATGTCACCGACTGTCTCATTTAAATTGTAACCGGCACGGAATTTAAATGTATGAACCTGATGGAAAAGATCCCCCCACATCCGGCGAGCTACAGCCGCAGCGACATCCAGCGTGCCAACATCCGTCAGAAAGAGGTTCGTTACAATTGTTATATATGTTTTCTGTCTTATCGGATGGCGTATTCTACGTTAAACTTAATGGCCGTGTCTCTGACACAGCCTGCAGGGACAGTCCGTGGCCGAAGGCCTCGGACAACTGTCTGCTGTAATTTTTATATTTACCAACGGCATTTGATTCAAGTCCGTTTAAAAAAAAAAATATTATGTTCAATTTTTTTAAACTTAATTTAATTTATGTATTTTAATTAATATTTTTATTGAAATAAGTTCTGCGAATTTTGAGAGGGCCGCCCTAATATTAAAAAAGGTTTACCTTATCGAGTCTTCGCATTAGCATTCGAGCGTTGTGTGAAAGCTTTACGCTTTACAATTCAAAATTAATGTTACAACAGTTTTATTGAAGCTTCCGCAAAAAAGCTTTATTACGTTAGCTTACTGTTTGTTTCACTTTTTACTAGATACATGTTCCTATGCAATGTTGAGCAACCAAAAACACTCAACCAAACACCACACATACGTTTGAGTGTATGTGTTAAACAATTTTCATTTGAGAATTTTAAATATTAGGAAGATATCAACCAATATGAAATGTATATCAAACGAAAGATAACATCTTCATTTACCTACAAAAAAATTTTAAAAAAATTCATCTAGCCGTTTCCTCAAATTCAATGAAATAAAGATTACAACAATAAAAACCTGACATGACTCCTCATACCGTAAGGTAAGACGTATTCTACGTCAAAAAAATCATCATTGAAAATAGCAAATAGTGAGAAATCGTATACGAAGAAAGAGTGAAGCAGCACATCCAATTTTTTGTCGACCGGGTCGAAATCTCTCAAAAAAGAGAAAAGAAAAAAAAGGAAGGCTTTAATATTTCATCAGACACCACATTAACAATAAAAAGAAAAAAAGTGAAGAATTATTTGCAAGAGAAAATTACAGAACGTATTTTTTTTCTAATCTACACCAGCAACTGAATTAGTTTTCTACATTCCTGTCTGTGTTTGATCGTTTCTATTCCACACATATTTTGCTTTACACCCAACACACATTATAACCAACATTTAGCGCATTATCATAATCCATTTAAATCTCTAACCCATAAATTTCTTTCCTCACAGCCATTAAGGCACAAAGGTCATCGACGAATTGTAGGTGGCTTTTGTTAAAAATTCTGGGACAAAGCTATCAGCGAACGGTTGATACCTTTGTTTAAAACATCTCGCTCCCAATTTTCAACGACGAATTGTAGTTGATCATTGGAATTAAATAAAATTGCTTGTCAGAACACAAAACGCACAAATTAAAGTCGATTAGATTAAAAAAGTTATTTTTTTTGTTGTTTAATTAACTCGTCTTAGTTTTCGCAACTTGCGGCTAACATTTAAACCACACAATTTTAAACATTTGGGTTATTCCTACACAATTTCTTACACAACTTCGAACTTATTAGTTCTATAACAACTCGGTCGTAATTTACGAAATCAAAATGGATCAATCTTCCGGTTCCAATATAGAGACATCCGAGAATGGACATAGTGAAACTGCCTTTATTGGGGGTAGATTTTACTTTGACTGCGTTAACCTCATTATGTTCTGCTCTAACTTTGAACAGCTCGGAGTTGAAGACCAAACGGAGACGTTATTGGAAGTTCGGCTTGAAGAACTGGAAAGAGAGCGCAAGAAAGTGGTTTCTTCATACGAACATTTAATGTTGAATCCGGATCTAGCCAATTCCAAAGAGGTTAAGGATCAGGCTAGATTAAAATTTAGTGTCTGCTCAGATACATATTTGACGACACGAGCGCATATTATTGATCTCACAAGGATCTCAAGAGGCACGACAAATTTCAATGATACGGCCAGGTTTAGTTCCACTGCCCAAATGCCACAAAATCTCATGAGCACATCACATAATTACAACACGGATGACGCTGTTTGCATTAAAGTGCCACCATGTGATACTGAAATATTCAGAGGTGGTTATGAAGAATGGCCGTCATTCCGGGATATGTTTACTGCGGTCTATATTAACCATCCCAAGCTCACTCGTGCTCAAAAATTGTATCATCTGCGAAATAAAACAAAAGATGATGCTAGTTAAAAGATACACCCTTTGTGATGAGAACTTTGACCTTGCTTGGGATGCACTTAAATCCAGATACGAAAATAAACGCGATCTGGTAGATAAACAGTTACGAATTTTATTCAATATTCCTTCTGCCACTGTTGAAACTATCGAAACTCTTCAACAAATTCAAGCAACTGTAAACGATTGCCTCTGTACATTCAAAACATTAAGTGTAAAAGTTGATGAGTGGGATCCAATCCTGATTTATTTAATTTCAACAAAACTACCCGATACAACTCTTGCACTATGGGAACAGTCCCTTAAATCCCACCGCGAACTGCCGAATTGGTCTCAAATAATAGATATGAAGTAGTGGAACGTATCTCAAGCATTCAGAATATCAGAGGTCAACATGATCCGTGTCCCATTAGCTCAGTCAAAGCTCAGACTTACGCGTCAATGGAAAATTTAAAGGCATTGTGTACGATTTGCAACACAGATCACAATATTCTCGTTTGCCCTGTATTTAGAAGATTCTCCGTGCAAGAAAGAATCGATTTAGTGTACAAAAACAAAATTTGTAACAATTGCCTCTCTCACGGTCACATTAAAGCCAACTGTAAGAGCAAAAACACGTGCATACATTGCCACAAAAAGCATCATTCGCTTTTACATCTAAATTCTCAAGGAAGCTCACCGAATTCTAAGGTGGAGCAAAGAATTGAAAATGACCAACCTCAAACTAGTTCAAACTCTAGAACAAATGCACATTCAAACCCAAACTACAATAATAGTCAACCTAAATCGGATCAAGTTCAAGCCACTTTTTCGGCAAGTAGCGAGACGATTCTCCTACGAACAGCTTTAATAAATATAGAACACCGAGGCGAATTATTCACCGTTAGAGCGTTGATTGACCCAGGGTCTCAACGAACATTTGTATCGGAAAAAATTAGAATTCTCTTGCAATTACCCACACGCAGTGACCGCTTTGATATTATTGGGATAGGTGGTCAAACTCAAAAATCTAATAAAGAATGCGATATCGACATATTTTCAACCAGATATGGTATACGATTCTCCATAACCGCCATAGTTCTTCCAAAATTAACAAAACGACTGCCCGCTATGTCATTTAGAATTCCAAACCCTCATGAATTCCAAGACATAGACCTAGCAGATCCAGAATTTAACAAATCGGCAAAAATAGATATTATATTAGGCAACGATTCAGAGCGTTTTATAAATATTGAGGGTATAAAAAAGAATATTTCTGGCACAACGTCGGCATACAATACAATATTTGGATGGGTACTCAGTGGTCCCGTGGCATCAGAAGTAATTAATTCGTTTAGTACAAATGTTGTTGTTTCAGAAGAAGCTCAACTTAGTGCTCTATTGCGCAAATTTTGGGAACAGGAAGAAATTCCATCCCTTGACCCCGCTTCACAAGAAGATAAGTACTGCGAAGAACTTTATAAAAATACAACAACACAAGACCCAGATGGTCGATATGTGGTAAGATTGCCGTTTCGGCGGGAGTTTCCCGATTTCGTTTACTTAGGCTCCTCTAGGTTTCTTGCATTAGGGCAATTTGCACGGATGGGAAAAAATTTTGCAAAAGATCCTAACTTGCAAACCACATACGACGCTGTCTTAAATGAATACATTTCTTTGAATCACATGGAAGAATCCGATTCACTCGAAGTATCTGACAATGGTAAATTCAATTCGTTTTATCTTCCCCACCATGCTGTTGTGAGACCAGATCATAAAACTACAGAAGTAAGAGTTGTGTTCAATGCTTCTCGTAAATCAAAGTCTGGCTTTTCTCTAAACGACGTGTTATACCCGGGTCCCACCTTACAAACCGATTTAGTGTCCACGGTCTTGAATTGGAGACTATACAAATTCGTATTCCGTGGTGACATACAAAAAATGTATCGACAAATATGGGTACACCCAGACGACAGATGTTTTCAAAGAATTTTGCATCAACCAGATTCCAATGGCCCAATTAAAGATTATCAGTTGAAAACTGTTATTTTTGGGGTAAATTGCGCGCCGTTTCTGGCAATTCGCACACTATTGCAGTTGGCATCGGATATCGAAGCTAAGCACCCAAGATCGTCAGCAATCTTAAGAAACGAAACTTACGTTGACGATATACTCTCAGGTGGATTCTCTATTCCAGAAACTAAATCTGCTCAGTTAGAACTTGTTCACAAAAATTCACGTATGAAGAAATCGCTACTGTGCTTGCGCGGATAGAGGGAGTTATGAACTCCCGCCCAATCTCCGCAGTTTCTGAAAATCCAGCCGATTTGTCTGCATTGACTCCTGGTCATTTTCTGAAAGGTGCCCCTATCATGGCAATGCCCGAAGAGGCGCCTTACAACTTGTCATCAAGTAATCGCTGGATAAAGCTAAAAGCTTTGCACCAACAGTTTGCAAATCCCTTCAAAAGCGATATAAATGGAAAAATTCTACTCCAAATTTGAAAGTTGGGGATCTCGTGGTAGTCATAGATGACCTGTTACCCCCAAACGGATGGCGTCTAGGCCGCATCGACAAAGTTCATGAGGGATCCGATGCAAATGTTCGCATAGCAGACGTTAGATTCGCTAGGGGAATTATAACACGGCCCGTTGTAAAACTATGTTATCTTCCACTTCCGTCTGAGACTGATACTGAATAATACTCACCCATATGCATTTTCCCACACGTATCTGTACCTTGCCTTTAATTTTGTTTATTTTCTGTCTACCCCTTTAGAACCAACAGGCTAAAACCAAGCCGCGAACTTAGCGTGTGCAGACCGAAAAGCCGTCAAGATTCGGACCATTATATATGTGCGTTGTGCAGCCGTTCGCACTCCATCCGGTACTGTAGAAAGTTCCGCAACATGACCCCTAGAGAACGGATAACGGTTGTCCGAAGACACAATTATTGTGTGAATTGCCTGGCAAAAAGTCACACCGCACGCGATTGCCAATCCAGGGACGCCTGCCATACGTGTGATCGTCACCACCATACCTTGCTGCATTTAGAACATCCAAGGGTGCGAGGGCCGGCAAGGTCTAAGTTGGTAACACCAAAACGGCTACAGCCAAAGAAGAGAGCCGAAATGAAACCACAGATAGTCACTCCCGACCAAAGGATAATTTCAGAGGCAATAAGGTCCCTTGCTACCGTCCTGTGCGCCTCGACCACTACTGCATCGAAGCCATCTAGACTTTAATTGGTGGCGGGAGTATGTTTATACTTAACCATAAACTTATAATTATAAATTGTGAATTATGCTAAACACAGAAAATGTAAATGAAATAGAATTGTCAATCTGAATTCAGATTAAGACCCTATAATTAAGTCATTAAATACTATGTAAGAGGTGAACCGGATTAATGTTCCATACTGATTAAGTTTCACTGTCAGTTAATCTGTAAACCATCAAACTTGTATGTCTCCATCTTACAATAATCTAGATAAAAATCTGTAAACCATCAAACTTGTATGTCTCCATCTTACAATAATCTAGATAAAAATCTGCAAATAGATAAAATCTGCAAATAGATAAAATTTGTAAATTGTTAAAACTCTAGAAGTAAGCTAACTTGGAATGAAATGCGAAAATATAAATTCAGTTACTCAACAGAACGTAAACGGTGAGCATCAATTTATTTCAAAGTGCCTACTCTCTCTCTCTCTAACTCTTTTCTTGGTAACCCGCTAATGACTTTTGTACTTTCTATTTCTCTTGATCTAATACTTTTTAAATAATTTCTCATAAAATTTGAGAAATTATTTAAGGCATATCAACCCGCAACATTAGCTCAACCATCATCCCTTTAAATACAGTCCACTCCGCAAATCATTAAAGGCTTAGCTGTTTGAATCCAGCCTTAATTTCCAAGGAAAGTGCTCAACCAGCTAGCATCTCCCAGTAGATTTGTACAGGTAGTCTCATACAAAATTGTCTACCTTCATGGTTTCCCGGTTTATACAAGGAAACAAGCATTTAAAAAACGATTCTGTAAAAATAATTAAACTTTTATTAATGTTTCCTTAGGCAACATTCTGTAAAATATGCATATTTTCCGAAATCGAATTAGTACTTTAACATATTTTTATAAAAGGGCGAAAATCTGTGGTGTATCGAGGCGGTCATTTGCACCAATTGCAATTCGTAATAACATCTAACTTGATAAAAAGTAAGAGCATAAGACATCAAAATAAGTAAACTATTAAATAAATATACATATGTTACTCTATTTTAAAATAATGACAAATATGATAATTCTAGTGTTACTAAATAGTGATATTTAAAAAAGTTTTAAAAAGCAACTAGCGTATCTGAAATAATAAGTGCTGAGGCCACATAAAATCTACACTAGAAGCACTCAAAATGTCGTTATGGCAACACTGATGGAGAATACAAAGGGCACAGTAGCTGCAGTATTGCCAGAAATCATCTTTCAAATAACAGCTGTTCCCCATATGGTGATATGACGTGATTATCATAATAAGCTTTCGTGATAACTTTATTTAACGTATTTTTTTAATACTATCATATAAATTAAGTATATGAGAAAGATTGTGGTTTCAAAAAATGAATTTCATGTCTTATGTCCATATTTTCCTAATATTTCGCAGAGAAAGATAATATGGGATTTCATACAAACTCTTAAATATTTCGTATACCTCAGGAGGTTTCTATGGCTCTTACCAGTTTACAGGGTCTTAGGTAGATGAGTTTAGTTAAGCTTTATTTGGAAATATTCTGTTTTAACAAAAATAATTCAAAATCATATGGTTACCAGATTGCAATTTAGGAATACATGAAGTGGGATAGAAAAAATATCACAAAATATATTTAAATTAAAATAAAACACAGCACAAAATTTAATTGTAAAGGATAATTAAACTGGGTTAAATTCACATGTAAAAATAAATGTAAAAAACTGATGAAAGTAAATAAGCAACGCATATGGTTAATATTGTCCCAATTTTTTGTCTTCGTAATGCAGCCAAATATTTGTGTTTGTATAATGTGGATTATAACTCAAAATATGTTTTTGAGGCTTAAAGGGACAAAGCTGTTTGAAAATCTGGCTTTTAGTTCAACGCAATGTTTCTAAAGTTTATTCTTGAAATTTATTATTTGCAATTATTTAATATTGCATTCATCCATGGTAAAATAAGGAAGGTAAACTCGTTAGAACAGATGATATCAAATTTTTCATTGTGGTTGATCGTTTCAGCTGTCAAACTGAATGTACTTTTTTTTGTACTTTTTTGTATTCCTGTTTTGTTGGCATACTTACATACGTGTATAGCTTGACAACTTATGTGATTGATACAAAAACAAAATGCCTGTTGTTGCTGCCTACAATAACAACGTCTACTGCTACTACTTGATTATTTTACATGATATTCATCTAATTACATTTCCTGGGTTTCGTTCATTCCAAAAACACGGATACAAAACAAAACTTTAAACAAAACTCATCGATCTATCCTCATGGGAAATTTTCATTTGTTTCTAGTCTCTCTGAGATTGTTCGATTCTATATACCCTATAATCTTTGTATACCTCGTGTTTCTCATAAATTCAAACTTCAAATTTGAAAAATACTTGACATTTCGTAAATATTCTAGTTGTACGAGCTAATCTGGGGATTTATGAGTTTGAATGAAAAAGACATACATTTCATAAATACAAAACAAATATATAGCAAAAGTTTCCACTGTGTCCAAAAAGGAAGTGGGGAAGTGTAAAGAAACTAGAACTGGTCTTGAAATTGATTTTTACGCCCATATCTGGATAACTATTGGTTTCTTGGAATTTTTATTTTTCTACTTCTCAGGGGCAACCCTACAGCCTTAAATAGAAAAACCAACCCGTAAAAAATATAGTTTTTGACTATAAGTAAGCGAAGTTTCAGCTCGATTGGATCACGGGAAAAGGGTTAAAAACCAAGCCAAAGTTTTTTCGGCATGCATGCATGCATGCATACAGACAGATGAAGTTAATATAAGGAATTTAAAAATCGGGCATATGTGGCTAAACTGCATTTGTTCTATTTTTGTTATTAGAATTTTAGAAGTTTAATAAGGATTTTCAATAGAAACCTGTTATAGTCTTGTATTTGTTTTGGAGATAACAGCACCTTGTTAAATGTGCTTCGGTTTCAAGCCTACAACTTTGAAACCCGACTTGGAAGCACTTAGAAATTGTATGCAATGGGGAAAATAATGGGTAGCTACCCACGACAATGGGGAATTAGTCATAACGATTACTCATTACCCTCAGGAAATGGGGAAAATAATGGGTAGCTACCCACGACGATGGGTAATGGGTTACCCAGGGTAACCCATCCCCATTTTTGATTGAAATTATCAAAAAATTAGGAAACATCTCTATCAGCCCAATTCAAAATATTCCCAGGGAATGAGTTCATCAATATAGATTTTTAAGCTGAGCTGAAATATATATGTTTTTTGTACGATCGGCCCATCTTCTTGAGATATGGGCTTGCAAAGCTTGAGTGTATAGTCGGCTATATCTCTGAAACTAATTTTCCGACCTTGTTCAAATTTATGTCATTAGAAAGGTCTTTTTAAACTCTACAAATACGGGTAAAAATATTTTACTTTTTATTAACCCATTGTGGAATAGTTAAAAAAAATGATTTTATAACCTCACTTTTTTCTTTAAAATCATTATCTTTTCAAAAATAGACCACACCGGTAATAGAGAATATTTCAGGCTTTCTTTTAAGGTATAATACGGCTCAGTATCCCTTGAAAGACCGGGGATATAAAAAGTTAAAGTTTTGTTATCAAACTTTCAACATAATATGAGGACCTGTTTTCATTAAAATATCAAAAATTATTTTAAAACAATCACGCGATTTTACTGATTTTACCACACATCGACCTAAGGTACAGAGGGAATTTGTACCCCCCTGCCTGAGCCAAGGTGAAATATAAATCTAACGATTTTCAAAAATTTATTTTCATTTCGACGTTACGGAAATTTTACTCGAACCGAACATGTTACATATGTATCTGAACTTTGAAGGGCCATAATTCGGGAAATATGGGCCTCCGGGAAAATTGTTTGTTTTTTTTATTTAAAAATAAACTCTATACACCCCCTAAAAAATTAAAAAAAAATCCTCAATTGCCCCTAAAATAGAGTTGTTCCAAAAAAAATAAAAAAAACGCTGGTCCATATTTTCCGAAATATAGACCTCCAAAGCTTGAATATATAATCGGGCATAAGTCAGCCATTTATTATCCGATCTAATTGGAATCAGTACCATTGCAAAGGCCTTTTTAAACCCTATAAATCTGTGTATAAACATTTTTATTTATATTAACCAATTAGGGAGCAAATTAAAAAAAAAAATTTTGATATGCATATTTTTTTCTTCTTCAAAAATCCACTATTAAATTTCTTTTTTGTAATCTCCGATAATATACAAGATCTTAACTTTTTTAGGGTATAATATTCACCTATAACCCTTCAAAGACAGGAGATATTAAAGTTCAAAATTAAAGTTCATAGTATTTCTGTGTTATGTATAAAGCTTTCTGCGTGGCTTAGGGATTTTCTCGTCTGGTGCGAGTTCAACACCCGTGTCGTGGCATAGTATTTTTGTGTTAAATCGCGCGATTTTTTAGAAATAATTTTTTAATTTTGGTGAAAAAAGTGCCAAATGTATTCAAAACTTTGAACTTAAATGTCTCCGGTCTTTGAAGGGTTATTGGTGAGAATTATACATTAAAAAAGGCAAAAGTCTTGTCTATTATCGGAGGCTACCAAAAAAAACTCCTATTTTTTTTGAAAATAATAAATTTTTATTAAAAACGGGAGGTTAACCAATATTGTTTTTTTTAATTAACCCCCTATGGATTAATAAAAATAAATATTTGGAATTTAGAAATTTGTTGGCGGAATTACTCCCAAGAGTTGTTTTCACATTCTCCATTTTATTGTCATTTAGAATACCTACTTTTTTGCCGAGGAAAATTTCCCATTTTCGAAGTTCGTTTAGAATAAGGGAAAAGAGAATAGGGAAAAAACTCCCAGGGAGATTTTATTAAGAATATGGCAACAGGGAATTGGGAAAAAAAACTCCCAGGGAATTGCTATTGAGAATTGGGGTATATATCTCGGAAACGGAGCGTCCAATCCAAAAAATATCCAATTTTTGCGGGCTTCTAAGGGGTTTTCATAAAGTGGTCCATTTCGTATAGAAGATTTTTTTTCGAAAAATCGCCAAAATAATAAAATCGCTAAAATAAAAAAGTGTCTATAACTCGAAAACGGTGCGTCCAATCGAAAAAATAATAAAAATTGTACCTCCATAGGAGGCTTTAACCAACCTTATTTATTTTAGCGATTTTGGCGATTTTTCGAAAAAAAATTCTTCCATACGAATTGGACCATTTAAGAAAAAATTGGTTATTTTTTCGATTGGACCCTCCGTTTCCGAGATATAAACATGAGGGCGTTTTAGCGATTTTTTTTTAAGTGAGTAAAATGAGTTATCGTGATGGATAATTCCCCATTGTCGTGGGTATCTACCCATTCCATTGCCCTGAGGGTAATGGGTAATCATGATCGGTAATTCCCCATTTCATGGGTAGCTACCCTGAGGGTAATGGGTAGCTGCCCTGAGGGTAATGGGTAATCATGATCGGTAATTCCCCATTTCATGGGTAGCTACCCATTATTTTCCCCATTTCCCTGAGGGTAATGGGTAATTATGATGGGTAATTCCTCATTTTCGTGGGTAGCTACACATTATTTTCCTCATACCCTGTGGGTAATGGGTAAACGATAGCTACCCATTACCCACGGCAATAATAATGGGTTACCCTGGGTAACCCAGGGTAATTCATTACCCACAAAATACGAACCCTGCTTAAAAGTTATTAAGCTTTTACTGAAGTAACATTTTCTGGTTTGTGGCCCATAGGGACCTTTTTTTAGAAGTTGCTCTTTTTGCTAGACGTGGGTCCAACGCCGTCTCTACTTTGTAATGGACTTGGCACAGGAATGGTCTCAGTCACAGTATTTCTATTTAGAATTTGATTCGCGAACATTTATGATATTTTTTTTTGCGAATTATTTTTCAAAGCATAATTTTTTTTGAGTGAAAATTAAAGTTCAAGAACACTTTTTATGGCATTCGATTTTCTTTTACCTTGTAACGCTTACCATGGTTTGTCCAATATGGGAACTCTCGAATTAAATCACAGCTGATTTATACATGCCCAATTATGATTCTGTGTGTATGTTCAAGCACAAGCTTCTTCGGGCTGGTTAAGGGGAATAGACTTCCTTTTCCAACTCATCAGCACACAAGTTAACACGCGATTAGCATAAAAAAGTAATCTGTGAAAAGTATTAAAATCCGTGAACCTTTTGAAATAAGAGATTGGGTGCCCAAAGTTTGGTGATATATCCACACCTATAAGGGGAGAATTTCAACAAAGGACGACGGTATTACATCGCCGGCAGAAATTATTATTCTTCAACTTGCACATCCAGGCCTTGGAATAGTCGTGGGAAGCGGTCAGAGGCTGCTAAGGGTAGCAGTCCATACGATATATAATTCACACGTTAAACATCATCATGAATATCATTCACTAAGCATTGTTTTGGGTTCAGAGGTTTGTCCACCTACATCAAATGCTGATCTTTCATCGATGAATTATTATATCCAAAGACTTCGAGTGTAATCATCCATAAAAGTTATCATCCAGTGCTGTAATAGAGAATCGACAGCAAAAACTGTCCAAAATGTTCATATTGGTTCGGAATTGTTACCAGCATATTAATAATAATCTTCCCCAAACAAGTCAGTTCTATAGTGTATGCTGGGTTTATTAATCAGCAATATTTCTATTTCTACCATTGTGTAATTTAACCTCATCTCTTGCAAATAAAGTAAGAAAACAAAAGTGATACAAGACATATGTAGCAAGAACCAAAACAATGAAGCAAAATTAAAACACAACATTCCATATTCCACGTATTCGTCAAATAATGTGAGCAACCAGTTTAGTATTGTACAGAAGTATTTACAATAACGTGCTTCCAAACATAAGTATTCAGACTATTGGTTTCAATCGCGTTAAAAAGCAGAAAAAAATTATAGTTGACTAAAATGGTGAAAAAACACACAAAATTATTTTAAATTATCTTCAGGAATGAGCGAAGTAAGTGATCTTCGTTCGATTATAAGTTTGGGATGAACCAACCAGAAAGTAAAACTCATTTACTGAGTGTTTATATTTGTGAATTAATGAAAAAGTGAATTTCGAAAGATTTAGTCATTGACGATTGGTACGACGAACATGATCACTTAGTTCCCTGATCATATCCTGATAATAAAATTAATTAATTAATTAAATCAATAATCCTAATTCGGTTCCATACATTCTATTCTTGATAAGAAATCACATTTAGTACATTTAACCTTTCAATGACAATGTATGTACATGTAAACACGAGGTATGCATTTCTGTATTAAACATCATTATTTATGATAATTTGTATGACAACCCTTTTGGTCTCTAGCTTTCAACATCACACCAAACGTCGCTGACATTGAAAAGGCCTTCTCAACGTTCGTCGTCTTGTATTGGTAAGTGTGATAAAAATATTTAGCAATGTAACAGCTATGATAACAATATAACCGATTCATCACTAAGCGGAGAATTCATGATTACAATTTACAGTTTACATTCTCGTTATTATTATTAGATTTTGCTCCGCTGTTATGTAGCAAACGCAAAAGAGAACTTAGGTGAATTCTGTTACATCGTTAACATATTTGTACTCTTTGTTTATGATCATTCATATGCTCTTCCAGAAGATTGGTTGATTTGTATGTTGGTAGTAATTGAATACCCTACCTACTATGTGTAAGAAAGTTTAGTAAACAAAATATTTCCACATAATGAATACACAGTATAAGGAGAAAATTTTGTATTAAGTAAGGTGTTGTGGAATACCATCCCGATTTTTTGTATTTAAAAATGAATTACTTTGAATTATATAGCATATCGCGTTTTATATAAAGCTCATCTAGAATTTAACCTTTAAGCTGTATTAGTTTATACATATATTTTGTTTGTTAAATATTCGAAAATTAAATATTTTAAAAAATTTTGTATGAGGATAATTATGAATTTCTAAATCAAATAAAAATAAGAGTTTTCCTTAAGCCGGTGATGAAAGAGAGGATATAGAATGTTGTTTTAAGTTCTGTTTAGGGGTTCTAGAAAATAAAAGATAAAATGCCACTGGAACCAAGGATTGGGAGGGTTATGAGGCGATGCTCACCAAAAACCATCTCGGAGTAGCTACCAAGTACCACCAACTATAGCCAAATACCATTTGTTTTTTTTAATAGAATCTCAATTTGTGTCGCTAATTGCAGGGGTTTTGTTTGAAAGTTTAGCGACTTTGGACCATTTAGTTTTAATTAGTATTCTTAAAAAAATAGAGAGTGTAAAAAAATTATTATTGCAATGCTTAACTGAGAGTGGAAGGGAAAGGACACGAATCCCCCAACCGGCTGCTAGTGCTAGCGATTTAACGGCTCCCGCAGTCCTACTCCCAACTATTACCTAAAAGTGCTTTGAATATTAGGGTTCAAATGCCTCTATACAAAGACCACTAACAATGTGTTCATTACAACTTTTAAAACGCCGTCAGCTAATACGACCCAGTGTTGGCTTTGGTGTATGTTTCGTCGTCTAAAACAAATCTGAAGTATTTTTTTTGTACGTTTTGAATGAAAAATTTGACGCATACGCCAAACAGCGGCCTATGCACCAGACTAATGATTATGAATCGTTAAAAAATGTGGATGTATGTAGATCAAAGTCGATACAGAATATCTCAGAATGGGTGATATATCGAAAAACGGATTTCGGAATCAGAAAGAGCATATTGAAATTATACATAAAGCTTGTGTTTTTAATTCCTGCTAAACTAATTTTTCGACCACTTTGTAACAAACAAACCCCAAACAAAGTCGTCAAAAAATAAACAAAGAGGCTCATAATCAATACCTAACTCAATGTTCCTAAAAATTAATTTTAGGCCTAAATAATTATCAGCAGACGACATGCACACTAGGCCTGTTTTTTATTCTAACTAAACTAATTTTTCGACGACTTTGTATGGGGAACTAAGCGATTTAAAGCGGCACCACATTCAAAGGCGTCGAAAAAGCAGGGAATAAAAAAACAGGCTTAGTATATCTTACGGCGATTTCGTTTCTGAGAAAAAAATTCAACATTTTTTCTGCCTTTTTGTGTTCGTTTGTGAAAAAAGTGCAACCCTACTTCAAGGTTTCGTGTTCTTTTCTGAGAATGTTGCACCCAAAAATGTAGCATTTTCTGCCCTCTCGGCGAGTCACGGAGGAGAATGTTGCCGATAAAATGGGTGATATTCTGTTTTTTTTATATATATGTGGAAAATAAAAGAGTCCGATTTATTTTTCTATTTGTGGGAATTCAATTTATTTTATTTAGTTTGCCAAATGGTTTTATTAATAATAAGATTTAAATAAAAAAAAAGGTATTAAATTCAGTTAATTAAGTTTTACGTAGACAAATTCACTTTTCTTTTTAATTTACAAGGCTTTTCTATTCTTTTCGATTTCTTTTCTTAAGTACTTCTTTTCGGCTTAACGATTGACTTTTCAATAACCTTTCTGAACGATTAGAGAAGACGCTATTTTAGCATTTGTTATTTTCGAACAAAACTTAGGTGTATACAAAAGTATTATGCAAAGTTACTTTATATGGTAGTGAAATATTAGTGATGCCAACTCGTAATATAAAGGGAACACTTCTACACTCGGCCATCCTGAATGTCGGACGTCTCGGACGACTCGCCGTCACTCCCATTTTCGTATATTCTCCAATTTCTCATATAATCAGCTGCGGTTGATGTGACTTTGGGACCTTCTTGACAACCAACCTTCCGCACTTCGTATCGATCATTACTTCCAACTTTTGTAACCTCGTATGGTCCCATATACTTTGGCACCAACTTAAGACCAACGCCGAATTGGGTTCGCTGGATAGCTACCAGATCTCCAACCCGATAGGTATTCGCTTTTTTACGTTTTTTGTCGAATTGTTTCCGGTTTTCCTCCTGTACTTTGAGGATTTGTAGCTTGGCCCTGTCCCGCATTTCTTGCCGCTCCTGCTCAAAATTGTTGATTATAGCCTCTTCAAATTGTTTCTTCAGTTCCACGTCTTCGGTGCTAAGCATTTTTGTGCCGAACATCAGCTCGAAGGGGGTTCGGTTTGTGCTCCTGGAAATAGTTGAGTTTATTATTTTTTGTAACCGACTTACATGATGGAACCATTTTAACGGATCATCTAGGGACAATTTCGCCAGCATTTCTATAATTATTTTGTTCATCCGCTCGACTTGTCCATTTCCCCTTGGGACTCCTGTCGTAGTAGTGTGGTAACTAATGTTTCTAGTGGTGCAATATTCTTTAAAATCATTGGACGTGAACGCTGTCCCCTTATCCGTTATTACTCGGTGCGGATTTCCAAATGTTTCACTTAACTTCTCCAGCTTACCAAGTACTTCTGCAGTAGTTGTAGACTTCACCGGGTATATCCAAGTAAATTTTGTGAACGCGTCTACAATTACAAGTAAATGCTTGTACGATTTTGCCGTTGATGGTAACGGTCCCACATGATCCAAGTGAAAAGTGTGCAGAGGAACGTCAATCTTTTCGATAGGGTTTAAAAATCCCTCTTGCTTACCAGCTTTTCGTTTAGCTAATATGCAGTTAATACAATTCGCAATAATCTTCTCAATATGTTTTCGTGCGCCTGGTAAAAAATATTCCTGCTTGACCATTGCTTCGACTTTACTTGAACTTAGGTGCCCTCTCTCGTGTAGCTTGCTGAGAAGTTCGCTTCGCATGGACTTCGGTACGACCAGAAGGTAAATCCCTTCAACAAATTTACATAGCACTCCATTTCGTAGCTGAAAATCTTGATATTCTCCCCTTTCGAGCAACTTCCTGATGGCTAGGCAGGTCTCGTCTGTAGCCTGAGCTTTTTTAATTGCGTGTAGAATCGCATCTTCTACCAGCATTACAACTGGGTTTCGACTTAAGGCGTCTACATGACGCATGCTGACGCCGGATCTATGTTTCACTGTACAATCAAATTCCTCGATTTGCATCGCCCAGTGAGCTACTCTACTATTTAGTGTCTTCTTAGCCATCGTCAACTGAAATGCCTTGCAATCCGTAAAGATTTCAAACTTTATACCGAGAAGATATATTCGTAGTCTTTTCAACGCCTTTATAATGGCTAACACCTCCAGGTCATAACTTGAATAGTTTTGCTCAGCGGCCTTGGTTTTATAGCTTAGATAGAACACAGGGTGATATTCATCATGCTTTTGCAGCAATACCGCACCATAACCTTTTTTACTAGCGTCCGTGTGGAGCTGAGTTGACAGATCGGGGTTGAACAATTTCAGGACTGGTTCATCACAAAGTTTCTCTTTTAATAATAGAAACGATTCATTTTCAGATTCACCCCATCTAAACGCCACGTCACGCTTTGTAAGATCAGTGAGAGGCTTGGCTAGTTGTGCATAATCTTGTACGAATTTGCGGAAAAAGCCCGTTAAGCCTAGAAAGCTCATTACGTCGTGTGCGTCTTTTGGCATCGGAAACTTCTTCACTGCCTTAGTTTTTACATCCGAGGGACGGATCGACCCATCTTCGACTACATGGCCCAAAAATTCGACAGACTTTTCCAAAAAGGCACATTTTTCCCACTTGATCATCAACCCACTTTCTTCGCAAACACACAGAACTCTCTTTAACTTTGCCACACCTTCTGCTTCATCGTTTGCTGGAATTATGAGGTCGTCCATATACACCAGTACAAGGCCACTTTTTATCAGCTCTCTAAAAATTGTGTTTATGTAGCGTTGAAATGATGCCGGTGAGTTACAAAGCCCGAAAGGAGCTTTTGTGAATTCATACTGGCCGTCTGGAGTCACAAAGGACGTATACTTTCTACTGGGCTCGTCTACGTCCACGTGAAAGAAACCATTCCGTAAGTCCAAGGTTGTAAAGATGCGAGATTTATAAAGGCCTTCTAGTATTTCTTCAATATTTGGGAGGGGGTATCTATCACGTATAATCTTTGAATTTATCTTTCGATAATCTACACATAACCTATGCGTGCCATCTTTTTTCATAGCCAGGACCACGGGACTAGAATATTCGGACGAACTATGACGGATAATACCACTTTCTAGCCACTCCTGAACCTGCTGGCTTACAATTTGTCTTTCCCTAGGCGCCAGCCTTCTCGGTCTTTGGTAAATCGGCTTTTCATCAGCAAGATGAATATACATTTTAACGCAGGATGTCTCTACACTTTTTGGACTGTATGACGATATCAATCCACGGATCTCCTCTTTTGTGTTAAGAGCGCTTACACTTTTCAATTCGTATGCCTCTTGATCATACTTAAGCAGATTCACCTGAGCTAGCATTAACTTGTCATCATCTTTCTTTTCTTTATAAGTCGTTAGTCTGCCCCGTTCTATAAGGATTGAAGCGTATTGCAAAATATTCTTACCTAGAATAATATCCTCGCTAATCCAGCTGTTAGGGACAATATCGAAGTCCAGTTGGTATGATTCGGCTTCTATTTCGATGCTCAAATTGATAAAACCCAGTGTAGCCTTGCTGTTGTCACCAAACGCGATCACTCCCGTCCCAGCTCCATCGAAATTCCGAATTTGAAAATCATCCATTAACCACTGCCTCATGATACTAATATCGCTCCCAGTATCCAACATTGCCTTAAACGTTTTCCCTCGTATTTTCACATCAACAGTTATGTCCGGAAACTTTATTCGGTTTACACGAGTGCTTGTGTTGTTTTCTTGCCTTGTGGGGCAATTGGGCGCGATGTGGCCAAATTCATTGCATTTAAAGCACCGTGCACCCTTTTCTTTATTGGGACAGTCTCGAGTCCAATGCGACTTAGCACCACAATTATTACACCTTTTATTGTACCCGCTGCCCGTTGCAACGCCACCGCCACCGCCACTGCCACTGCCACCACCAACTTTACCAACCGCAACGCTTTTTTCACCTTTGCTAGAGCTTTCGTTGTTTCGTCTATCCTTATTCTTTGCAGAAAAACTCTTTTCTTTACACTGATCGGCCTTAAACTTTTCATAGGCAATAAAATTTGTTTTAAGTTCCGATAAAGTACGCGACTGGTACAAAATTGTTTTGTTGGTTGTTTCATCAGGTATACCGCCTATGATGTAAGTGATCAAATGGTTTGATTCAATGCTTCCTCTTGCTGCTATTCCTTTCATTTTGTACATATATTCCAACAAGCTTTCTGTCTCTGTCTTTCTTGTGCCTTCCAAAATTTTGTGTAAGTTTTCACTCTCACGAGTGCCAAATTCGCTTAGCAAAATAGATTTTAAACTCTGCCAGCTGCAAACGTTAACCTCAGCTTCCACTGCCAATTTCGCCGCACCTACCAACAACTGTCTTGTGTACAAATACTTCTGCACATCGTTCCATCCACATACAGAGGCAATATTCTCCATATCTTCAAGCCATTCTCTTACGTTTTTTCCGTTTTCGCCATCAAATTTTTCCAACGACTCTTGAACTTCTTTAAGGGGAATATTATTCTGCACCGTACCTTGGCGTACCCTACCTTCGCCGGCTTCCTTTCCGTTACTTTGACCTTGATCTGGTGGCATTGCTCCGTTCTCAATTTCCTCGCTGTCCGTGAGTGAAGTTTCAGGAAAACCCAAAAAATCGTTGATGTCGCTGCTTACGTTGCTATCGTCGCTTTTTGATCTTTCCTGCAGTGACTTCGCAGTTAAGGAGTAGAGATCGTCTTGACTCATAAAAACCACCAGAAGCTTTTACCACTTGATTATTTAAACCTCTTATTTGTCTCTTTTTTCCTTTGGCATCCCACTTCTGACACCATGTGGAAAATAAAAGAGTCCGATTTATTTTTCTATTTGTGGGAATTCAATTTATTTTATTTAGTTTGCCAAATGGTTTTATTAATAATAAGATTTAAATAAAAAAAAAGGTATTAAATTCAGTTAATTAAGTTTTACGTAGACAAATTCACTTTTCTTTTTAATTTACAAGGCTTTTCTATTCTTTTCGATTTCTTTTCTTAAGTACTTCTTTTCGGCTTAACGATTGACTTTTCAATAACCTTTCTGAACGATTAGAGAAGACGCTATTTTAGCATTTGTTATTTTCGAACAAAACTTAGGTGTATACAAAAGTATTATGCAAAGTTACTTTATATGGTAGTGAAATATTAGTGATGCCAACTCGTAATATAAAGGGAACACTTCTACATATATATTTTCTTTGTCTTTGCTAAGCAAATTTTTCTAGCTTTTGTGTGGGGCACTAAAGCATCTTTTACACGTCATGTATTTTACATATCGCATGTCCTTTTGCAGATGAAAAATTTATTTATGTGAACGCTGGTAAGCACGCCATATGAACAATGCATCATGCAATACATATGGCAATTTTTGAAATAGGGCGTGTTCTATTTTTGTATGTAAAACCGTATGGCATCAGCTGTGGAAGGAGAACAATTTCAATGAGTAGTAAAATTAAATAATAACGTTGCACGCAGTAATTATAGTTGTTCATCTTGATTCCATTTCACAAAATTTATAAAATTATGTTTTGTGACATGACAACATCAGCTGTTAATGACAAGCAGAGGTAATGTCATATGGTTTACACGTGAACGTTTAAACACAACAAATTAAGAGCCGTGTTTTTTTTTAATAATTTTGACAGGCATACGAAAAACAGGCGGGTCAAAAAAGTGACATGCGATATGTAAAATACATGTCGTGTAAAACCACCTTAAGCTAATTTAACTCTATGTCTTCACGAGACATCGATTTGTTCGAACAACGAACAAAATATTGTTTGCACCATAGATAAAGGAAATAATAGATATAGCGGGCCCATTGTCAACTTTGTTCACTAGGTGCTGTCCTGTACTAGTGTCACTTTCACTGAAGTTTCCCATAATTCTCATTGACGTTTATTCAAAACTGTGGGAAATTTTTCTTAGTCATTTAAACAAGGGAAATGTGATAAACTTTAAATGATTTTATATAATAGCATTCGTTTCTTATATAAAAATTAATTTTAAAGCCATGAGGTCGGTGTTGGTATATCTATAAGAGGAAACCCGTAACACCGCCCAAAGATGAACATGCCGGAACGCATTTTTAATGTAAAAACTTCCCCTGTACTACCCCACACTGTATCAACTTCTGTAGTCGCAGATGCCAAAACTGTTAAGAGTGTCTGAGGAACCAGAGGAAGAACTAATTTGTTAGGACTTAGTCGGTGGTGTTATGGCTTTGCAATTCGATTGCCATGAGATATTGCACTTTAAGTAACGTGTTGGATTCTTGTTTCGAAGTGATATTTTTATTGAAAATAATTTTTTCTTTTAATATGAAATTTTAGAATTTAGAACAAAAAATTACACTAAATTTTTCCCAACAATTGTTCTTCATCTATTAGTTTACTTTATCTATGGTTTGCACCTGAATTTCTCTTGTTCATTTGTCGTTTTTGTTAAAACATTGTTGTCAGAGCAATTGTTCACACAACGATGTCTAGAGAACAAATGTCATGTTTAGTTGACAGCTTCAATTTCAGTAGAAAAAATTAAAATGCAATAGACAAAGCAAAATGTCTATTGTTGTCGGGCTTGGTGTGTTTATTGTCGTAGTAATACTACCTCGTCAATGCGCCTTGACTTTAAATCAAATCAGGAAAAATCCCAATGCGAACACTTCGGATTTTGTTAGGACTTTTGATACGAAATCGGGAAAATATTTTGTAGTGCGAATGAGCTATAAGCAACTCCAGTTAAAATCTCTTGCCTTCTCAAAGTGGTCGAGTTTTAAGTTAAGCGGGAATGTCAATAAATACCAATTTGTATTGGTACTTTGTCGGCCAGTTTGTATGAAGATTCGCTTAAATTGGTTTAATATCGCTTAGGTCTCTATATATAAAATGGTTTGCCGTTACATTCCTCTCATAAACCAGTGAGCTGGTTCTAGTGTTTTACACTCACTAATTGGGACCTACAATTTTCCGAACGGTATTTTGAGAAGCTTTTTCATGGCTAAGTACTCGATAGTGTCGCCGTCACTAATCGAGGTGACCGGCGTCGTAGAAATTTAAGGTGGTCAGAGCATGGATCGAACCCACGTTATCATGCACAAGAGCCGCGCACACTAGGTTTGTTCCCGTACTTTTTTATAGTAAAACTAGTAAAAGAGAGTTTCACCAGAAATAACAAATTCTCTTTGAGAGACCAAGTTTCTAAAAGTACGGGAACGAAAAAATAGTAAATGTGGTAAAACTTATGTCAGAAATGTGTCCACTGCATGGTCCTCGCCCGAAACGTCCAACAGCAAATACCCCGCACTGCTGGAAACAACCACAGCTTATATAATAGTATAATATAGTAGTATTTTCGTTTCTGTTTACAACAAAAGCAATTCAATTGCTAATATTAAATTATTTTTTCAATTTTTGACAATTCAATAGAGAATGACAATTTACTATCTCTCTTAAATTTCTCACACCAAAAAATGCAGAACCTCGTAAGGGGCCCTTAGACCTGTGGATAAGTTGCAGCGACTTCAAGTTGACATCAACTTATCCACTTTGTAAGGTGAAGTTGGTAGTTTGTACAAACTAGTTGATGTAAAATCAAAGCGATTTTGATTTGTTGACGCCGTCGAAAGAAATTTAAGGTAGTCAGAGCAGGGATCGAACCCAGGATCTCAAGTAGAAGAGGCGCGCACACTATTTAAAGAATACAAAAATAGCGTTTTTTCGTAAAATTTGTGATATTTTCGCAGTGCGCTGACCACCTTTCATTTCGACATCTGACAAGAAAATGAAGTTGCCTCAACTAGCTTGAGAGACATACAAACTCGTCGAAAAATTATTTTAGCAGGGAATAAAAAAAGAAGCTTATTGTGAACTTTCTCTTTGGTTTAGTAATGAATTACTGCCATCTATATTTTACAGTGATTTCTGAGCAGTAAACATTGAAATGCATTGACGTCGTCACATGCCATGTATCAGCTGTGAACGAAAACAAAAATGGGAGTTGTTTAGTAATTTATTTTTGGAAATAAGACAATTTTTTTGTTAAAAATTGTTTTCGTCGTATTTCGAAATATAAAAAAATCTGTAGAAAACAGGGATATGGGCGAACTAATGAAGGAATTTGATAATCCTAATTTCAGCGTCGAAAAATGTTGGTACATTTTGGATATTATTTAACTTCAGTACATTAACAGAGGTGACTATTGTTTTTATTAGATACGAAGCAGTTGGTGAGGGAATGCATTGGTGGCTCAGATTTGCAGAAATGCAAAAAGGAAATACAGGCGTACAGCGATCAGACTTCATCTACTTTGAAGAAATCTGTGTATGCTAACTATATGCAGTTTATAGAGACTGCCAAGGAAATTTCGAGTAGGTTCTAAGATGGGGGGGTTGGTTATTGGTGTAGTGTGTGACGCATATATTTTTAGATCTGGAGTCGGAAATGACACAATTGTCTCTGTTGCTACAAGAGCAACATAATATATTGGCCTCTCTGACTGATGACAAGACTGGAACACATTCGAGAGTTGCAGAAGAAGACGATAAAGACGCCCAGGAGCAGGAAGAAGACGATAACATGCATGCCACTCGGGCCGTCAAAGAAATGGTACAGGGATTTAATGGTAATTTGGAGGGGAAGCGTTTTTTGAATGAAGGCGCACTCACGGAGTTGGATAGCAATGACTACAGACCAATACAAAGAGTGTTTTTCTTCCTTTTTAATGACGTCCTTATAATGTGCAAGGTGAAACATGATAAGTATGCGTGATATGGCACATGAAAAGGGGAAGAGAATGTATTTATTTCGCTTTCAGGCGTCTTGAGTTTGTTGCTGAGTATAACCCTAAAAAAATTGCGGTAATTAATATCAAGGACCTGGATGGTGTAAAGAATGCAATCAACATTATAACCCCTGACGGCTCTAAGATATTTCAAAGTATTACCCCCGCAGGTAAAGCAGAATGGATAGAACAATTAGAAGTAGCTTTTAGGTGGGACCAACAGCAAAAGAAATCAAAAAAGGGGCCTGCTCCCCAACCCCCGAAAGCCAGGGCAGACACCACGCCAACAAGTGTAAGGTCTTTGGACTTAAGTACCAGTGAGTCAGCTACAAAAATTGTGGAAGAAAGCACCGGGCCGGAATGGATCTACACAGCCACGGATGAAATACAAACATTCATAGCTCAACGACACTTTGAGGATGCAGAGACATTAATTAAAAGATGTCAGGAATATATAAGTCGTGATAAAGATTTCGGAAACGTATCTGAAATCGAAGAGAAAGTGAAACTGTTGGAAAAACAGCTAATGGAAGTACTGCTTCAAGAGATTTCTAAATGTCATGCCCGCAACTTGCAGGTCGCGCTAAGATCTTCCAAACGCTGCCTACAGATCCTTGTCAATATGGGAAAAGCTAGGCAAGCATGCGGGACGCTATTAAGGGTGTGTTCCACTGCTCTTCGAACTGCACAAAGGGAGGCAAGGAAAAACAACGCTGAAATATCTGAGCTCTTCTTTTGCGATCTTGCGCAAGTAGCCTGTGCGTTCTTGACATCCTTTGAAGCTCAGCCTGCATGTGTCAGCGGTGAGTCATTTAAATCACTGTTGATGGTATATTTTATAATAATACGAAACAATTTTAGCACTTGTCGTATGGTGTAATGCTGAACTTCAACATTTTGCAAGCCAACTTAAGAAACATTACCTCCCCAAAGGAAGCCACCTAGAAGCAATTGCGAAGTGCATTGAAGGTGTAAGGAAACCATGTGGCAAATTGACAGAGATCGGCTTGGATCTTTCATACCACCTGGAGGGGTTGCTTCGAGCTGATCTAGACGAACTACTCAATGAGTCTCGTGTTCGCCTGTTGGAAACTATTGGCCGCACAGAAGACTCATGGCAGCCCTTTAATTTACAAACTAAATCGAACTTGAAACGCCATTTGTCTGAACTCGACAGCTTGGGCATTGACATGCGCCCACATACAACAGGCGACACATGGATCAACTTGACACAGTCCACACTAAACTTTACCAGACATTTTCTGCAGTTAACGAATCATTGCGCATATTTGTCAAAAAGTGAGGCTTTATCTCAGAGCAGCCAAGTCCTATTGCGCGACTTAATTGTAGCCCAACATTCTATAAAACCAGCCACTGGGCTAAGCGTCGATGTAAGTCTCAGCAGCTGCCTTCACGTGTGACATTTATCGAGATGTATTATTTATATTTTCAGCCCAATTTCGTGATGAAGAACAAGCAGTACCTCTATGATGAATTGCTGCCAATTGCTCTATCCAAATTCCGTCACATAAGTGGCAGCAATGCTGATATACTACTTAGCGTCCACAATCAAATGCGAAAGCAAGTTGCTGCCCCCATTCCCAAGAAACGCAATGTCTATCAAACTGATGTATTTTAAGCTAAACTTTTTCTCAGCCGCTGTAATTTGTGGATATTTAAATAAAGACAACCTATTTGGATTTACTCTTAACTGAGACCGCTTCTACATATTTTGTTTTGTTGTTCATTTAGAATTGTGAGTAAATAAAATGTTACGGTCGATTTGATTACACATAGGGCTTTATTATCTTGTAATTGTTGTATTATAATTAAGTTTAGATTTTATTTTTCTCATATTTAATCATAATTACCAGTTGTTTTCATTTACTTTATTAAATAAATTATATACATAGATAACCACATGAATTTAAACAGTTTTTTCTTTTCTTTTTTATTCATATCTTCCAAATACTTCAATCTATTACTGATCTTAACTGTAGTCGTCTCCCCTGCCAAGCAATTCAGAAAAACACCTAATTAATTAAGAAGACTGCTGCTCTTCCAGTAGTAAATCTTACACAATACAAAAGAATGATGTGTGTGACTACAAGTTATGGGTCAACATAACATATATAAGTAATTGCAATGCACAAACTATGATACATGGGAGAACACTATTACATATTTGTTTTACCTGTCCAAGACGGCTATGAATAGTGGTGGAGTGTTGAGCCAACAAAAAGAGAAATTAGGAGGGGAAACACAATTTCCTTTTAAATTTTCTTATTTCAATACACTTCTAAATTAACTGTACTGATAGAACACACTTTACTAAAGATTTTCTTCATGCTTTATGTGAAGAGACGCACATGTATGTATGTATGTATGCATATAAATACACAGCTCGACCGACCGAACCTAATTGTATTTGCCTTGAGACCTTAAGGACAGTGAACAGTAAAAACAAAAAGGAAATTCTATCACAACAGTTCCCTTTAATAGCCAAAGATAATTTAATGCAACAAACGAATAAAAATATTACTTGGAAAGGATCTTAAAGTGAACAAAGGATAACTGGTCTGTCAAACTTTTTATTTATATATCTACTACAAATTACCGAACCTTTTTTTATTTCTGTAAGTTTCTTTTATTGCCGTCTCTAGTGCTTATTTGTCGATCAGACGTTACGATAATTAAGCTCGGGCTGTATTTTTATACACATGCATACATTTTATCTGTTTATATCTAATTATTCATACGCTAACATCTACAAAATACATATTTGCATTTATGAGGAAGTTGGAACATCGCATGGAGCAGGATTGAAAACAAGAGTACAAAAAAAAGAAGAACGTGTTGCTCGTTGGTGGTGCTTATGCAGTATGCTGAGTGTGGAATATACTCGTAATAAGGACTACACATTATATATGTATGTATGTACTACATGCGTATTATTTGTATATAAGTAGTTTTCAATGAAATTGATTTTTCATCGAACGAAATGAACATTAAGGTTTTTCATATATCTTCACAATTACACAACTTATAGTACTTTTTTTTAACGTATTTCTTGTTTCATTTAATTTTACGCATTTATTTATAAATTACTTTCGTGTTTTTCGATCCTTTTTGTTTTACCATTATTAAGTTTAATCATATATTTTTTTTTTTTTGCTTAAGTGATTATGTCGACTTAAGTATAGAGCATTATGCATGAATCGTGTGTTTGGGTGTGTTTACTATGTATGTATATATGTATAGTATGTATTATATTCAATAAATCTATTTATATTTGTATCTTTTAGAATAATTAAAATTTAAAATGTATTGTTTTTATGTTTTAAACTTTATTTTTATGTTTTACAATTAAGTTACAAAATAAAGGTAGAAAGATTTTAACAATATATAAACTGCAATGGGAAATAATTGAGGAGAGCCCTCACGTCTCCATCGACGGGAAGGAAAGCCAAACACACATTCTACCGCCGTGCCGGTAATTTATGTTGTTTCAATATTGTTTATTCTCCGCAATAAAAACGCAGTGACTATCTGCTCAATTGTTTCGAAATGAGTTTATCGAAGTTTTCACTTCCTCACTTGCATTCAATTATACAGATGGTGGATTATGGATTCCCTTGATTTGAATTTAGTTTTGCTTAATTTTTTGCTGTTTTTCCTTGTTTTTTATTAAAGACTTCTTAATATGTACTTATGGTCTAAGAAAGAATTTGTTGTTTTTTTATTTTGTTGTTATTTATATTTATAATCAAGATGTTGGTTGTTATGTTTATGCTTATACTTTCGTGTGTATTTTATAAATGGTTGGTGGAGGTGGTGGTGGTGGTGTGGTATGGATGTGGGTGGTTCGTGTGTGGTGTGTTTTGTTTTTCATATAGTATTGTGGTTAATGCCGTTGATGCATCCCATGATGATATCTAATGCAAATAGCTGTAGTAGGTAGTTTTAGTACTTGCTCATGAGTCTTCAAAACTATAGATCAACATAAGGTTATCCGAACGAGGAGTACAAAAATAAGAAATACAAAAGATGTAATTTAGAATTGAAACCCCCAGTCGTTTACGTGTCCAATTTGTGTGGAAAGTTATGGTGGAGAACAATTCATTAGTAGATAACTTCGTAGACTGTGGCCTTTTTGTCACCTGATCCCGTCACAATATACTTGTCGTCAGTTGATATGTCGCAGCTAAGTACTGATGATGTTTCCTTGGACTGCAAGTAAAATAGGATGTGTGGGATATGAAAAACAGGGTTGGCTTTGAAATATGGATAAAGGACTTACCTGGAATATGCTGGCACCATACGGTGTTCTCCAAGCATTGAGTAAATTATCTTTACCGGTGGAGACGAACCATTTTCCACAGGTGGCAAAACGAAGGGACAACACACAGCTTTCGTGCAAGTGCAATTGGTATTTGTCAGGTTTAGAAGCGTGCAATACCTCGACGTGTGAATTTTCCATGCCGACGGCCAGCCAATCACCTGTCGGATAACACAATAATTAGTTTAAAAACGACGGAAAATTCCTTACGGGTATTACGTACCTGTGGGACAATAGCCCAGTGAGAAAATCTGTGAGCTAAAATCGTGTTGCTGCAATTGGCGACCCTCGCGCAAGTCCCATGAACGTACAGTATTGTCGAGGCCACCAGTCCATAAACGCGAACCATCCGGACTAATGTCAATGCAAGAAGCGCCGTCTGTGTGACCTTGAAATTGACGAACCAAAATTTCGTTGTGCAAGTCCCAAACTGCAATGTTTCCATCGCTGCAACACGAGAAGCATACTTTCGAATCCGGACTTATTGCCAGGGCATAGCAAGCGGGAGCCGAAGAGGTCAATTCTGCTTTGATGCGTGGCGTGGGACTGGCCAAATCCCATATGGACAAATTAGAAGCTTCCCCACCCACGATAAGAGTTCGTCCATCGGGCAGCAGTTTAACTGAACGTATATAATTGTCGCGCTGCAGACAATCCAGTTGACTGATTGGACTTTTGTTGCCCGGCTGTGAAATGTCCCACACTTTAACGCATCCCTTGCCGCCGGTGTAAACGTATTTTGTGGGATTTGAAATTGTCACTGCGCAGACAACTTCTCCGTGCGATAATGTGTTAATTTGTCGGGCATGTCTGGGGATGCCAACGCCCACCAGGGCATCTGGTGGAAAGGGAACGGGCTGTAAGCTACCTTCGCCATTCATATGGAAGGAATATGCACTGAAATAGAACATAAAGGTTACAAGTGATTACATATATATAAACGCATTTTGCAGTCTTACGGCTTTCCACCGGTAAGCGCAGTCGGATGTGGAATGCCGTTGGTTCTAACATGCGCATGTGGGTCGTAAGGTAAAGGTGGTGGCCTTCCATAAGCCGGATCGGAGGGTGGTCTCTGGTAGGGATCAGCTGGACGCTGATATGGAGAAGCCGGGTAGCCAGCCGGCGGGGGACCCCCTTGTGGCATCATTTGTTTAGGATTTACGCCCTGAGCTGGTGGTGCTGCATTAGGTGTGGGTGTACGAGCTTTAGCACCGGGTGTTCCAGGCTTATCCATCTAAAAAAAACCAAACAATATATCCATCTTAAATAAACCCCTATCCTCAAACTACTCGCACTATCACTATAATAACTTACATCTTTTGTCTTAAGGCTGGGTGTTGATCGTGACGAACTAGAGCCTGAGCGGGATGGTGGCCTATCTGTGGGAGGTTTAACACCACTGCTCCCCGGTTTGTCTAAGCGATCTCCATTTAAACTTTCTCGATCTCGACCCTCCATTGACATGTGTTCCCCATTTGGCCGAGGAGAATGTGATTCCTGAAATAAAAAATACCGATAAAATCAATCAATACTCGGAAGTTTTTCATTCATTCAATTTCATCTTTTTTAAAGTTGTTTACAACATCTAAAGCTTTCTTCATACATATTAGTATGTGACTTTATTAGTTAGTAGTGATGTTATACAATGAAACTCAACTCACCATTTCATTTGCAACATCTACGACTAAATCTTGATCGCTTTTCTCTCCTTCATCCTCCTGGAAAAATTTTGAAAAATAAAATATAATTTGTTAACATGCGAGCACTTTCATTCATTACACACGTCTTAAATCTCGATACAAACTAAAAGAAATTAAAGTTAGTCTTGTTAACTAGTTTTAGTAGGTGTAACTCAAAGGTCAGATTGTGAGAGATGTACAAAGAAGTAGAGGATAGGAGAGATAGGATGTCTAGGTCGCCACTGTAACGACTGGCATTTCATCACTTTTATGAAGCTACTGCCTTTTACAATTAACTACATTACATATGTAAATTTTTCGGCCAACAAGTAAAGAGAAGAAGCAGAGAATAAGTTGGATGATAGGTTGAGAAGTAAATAAAAATTCCTTTTTCTAAAGTAGATAACTACGATTTGATTGTTTTATTTAGTTTCTAAATGGTGAGTTGAGCTTTTTGTTTGTTATTTCGTCTACAATATTCAACAAACTATAAATGACAGTTTGCTAAGTACACACGAGGAATTGTTTACTTACCAATTTCTCTTGTTTGGGGCGTTTGGAATCATTTTCAATGTCGAGGGGCGAACGTGTACGATACTTTTCACGATCTGCTGGAGAAACTGAATTGCGCTGCAAACACAATGTTAAATATATTAAAATTTTATTTTTTATTTTTTTTTTGCTTCTATACATACCAATCTCTCCTCAGCACTCGCGGGACCTTCAAGACCTGTTGGCTTAATGTCGGGCCTATGATGTTCTGGCGGTGCTTTAAGCAATCCTTGAGGTCCATGAGGTAGACCCATCGATGCTCCTAAAGCTCCGAAAGGCCCGCCAAGAGGCCCTAAAGCACCCATAGGTTGTGGTGGACCACCTGGCACCTGCTGCACATGTATTTGTTGCTGATTAAACAAAATTGAATAAATATTGTTAGTTATTGAGCATGATGGTCGGGTCGTTCTCTAAATGATGATAACAGACACACACAATGTGCAATTATTAACTCGATTAGGTATGAAATGGCTTTCTAAAGGTTTGAAACTTTGGGACTGACAATAAGTAAGTACAATGCTATTTATGGAGACCAATTGAATGCAATATGTAACAGGGAACCATTTTCAGATTTGACAGCAGATAGATATGGCAAGGTCTTTAGAACTGCACAAAGCCTTAAGCATTGGGAATTTGGCATACAACATACGCACAAAGAGGCAAAAACAAACAAAAACATAAGCGAGTTATAAGTCGACAGCTCCAAAAAGGTCAAAATGCATGTGATGTAGTGGTTCAAAACGAAAAAATCAACGAGATGAATGGAATAGTATGGAGTATATGTATTTATGTGTAAACAAAAAAATAATAAACTTACAAGAAGTTGTTGCATTCCCTGCTGATGTTGCTGCTACATATATGTATTCATATTCGTGTCGCAAGTAAAGAAGGTGCCACCAGTGGTGACATACACATGTTTTTGGAAAATAATTGAAAGAGAATGTTACTATTTGTCGTTTTGGATATGTTCAAATATCTGCTGTCAAACCAATTCAAATACTTCAGCCACTTACGAACTCTTGTTCTACCGACTTTCAAACATAGTACTGCTCACTGACAGTGTTATGCACTTGAAAGAAGGTAGAATTGCCTGACTAGGTCGGCAGGCAGTCCGAACTACTGCCCATCAGTCTAGTGTTGATGTTACAATTTGCATACTTACCCCAATTATTAGATTCAAATCCTGCATGGTGACTTGTTTCGCACGCTCCACTGCTTGCAGGACCTGTTGCTGGTGGTCGGCTTGTAAAAAGGGTAGCAGTTGATTGATAAGTGTGTTCAAGCGCTTAGCGATTTCCGTCTACATTTAGATAACATAGATAGATGGTAACAACAAAAGGTTTGCATTAACGACATTTACATATAATTTAAAAAGAAAAAAGTATCGTAAGAATTGTACCTGTTTGTGCATTTCGACATTAAGTCCATATGACATTTCGTAATACTGTAGAAGAATAAGCAAGGATTTAGTTAAGGACACGTTTCACTAAGGAAATCATCACTTACCATCACATAATGACGTTGCATTTCCGTTTTCTCATTGGCTAGTTTTTCACACTCTAGTTTTAGTCTGCGTAGAAAAATAAAATGTAAAAAAAAACAAGTGTGATTTGTACCATTAAAGTAAGCAATTCGTATATCTCCCCTCTACATACGTAATGGAATTAGAGTGTCGTGTTTGCCGTTTTCTTAACTTATGCTTTGCTTCCTGTTTTGTATTTGACTCTATAGTTGTTGTTTCCTTTTGTTTTAAAGGAAGAGAATAAAGATGTTGCTGATCATCATATGTTAGTTTGCTTTGCCAAACTCACATGCAACATACTGCGACGGTTGGTGGGTCCTACGGCGGCCGTCACCTCTTACATATAGTGGCAAGAAAAAAAGCGTACACACACACTCCGCATGGCCACAACAGCTATGTGCGTATGAGTGTATTTTGTTTTTGATGTTAATACAAGCGTGCAGATTTATTCTACATTTCAGACACTAAACAACAACAACAACCCTATCTACCAAGTCTGCAAAACGATACAACAAATAAACTCCTCATTTGTATTTTGTTCTGTGAAGAGGCTGCTGCTGCTGCTACAGAGCATTCATAAAGAGCAGAACAATAACAAACAGGTTTTGGATGCTGAGACTGTTTCAGCAGCTACTACTTAAGTCTCCACCACTTCTTCTTCATATATATGTGTGAATGTGTGTACGTATATATACACCACAATAACATCAAACAACAACAAATGATAATGACACAAAGGCTTTAGCTTTATAAAAACAATAAGTTGTGTTGTTCCTGTTTTGTAGAGAAGAGTATATAATCATTTCCCACTGACATCTAAAAACCCAATACTATTTCGGATGCTTGTTTAGAATGGTACAGAGTGGCGCTCCAATCATCTCTATTCTCCACTCCATTCTAGATGGTGTGTTTAAAGTTTTCTGCATTTGTTTGTGTGGATATTAGACATCATTGTGTGACTTTAGACTGTGGCTGGGAATGTGGATTTTCGCCAAATAATTGTCCCTTCACAAAAGATCCTTAACATGGCAAGCGTAGTACGTACGATACGCTCGCAACACAACAACAGCAATACACACAAACATGTATTTGACACAGTTTTCTTTGAATTCAATTCGCGTTAACAGAAAATAAAAATAAAAATGTACCAACAACAAAGCCCTCCAGTACAAATACTCGTTTTGTTCCGCACTCACACAACCTTAGATGGACGGATGCCTATGTATGGGAGTGAGAACTCGCTCTTTATGCAGCAGATACGAAATGATCAGCAGCGTGTATGGAGGGTATACTTGTGCCTACCAAAACATGCTTCTTCTTCTGCTCCGTTTCGGAATCAGTTTGACTCTGTGAAATTATGAAAGATGATAAAAAAAAAAAAGAATAACATACCATCGGCAATACTTAATCTGTCAGAATCCAGAGCAAAAGCTGATAGGCGTGTGAATTGTCATTTCTAATCAAAATATTAAAAAGGATGTGTCTTTATCCGTGTGACCCTACCCTACCTACATTTTTTCACATTGTATTCTTGGTTAACAAACAAAAACGTAAAAAACAAAAGCACACAAGAAAAGAAGCAAATATTTACATCTTCCGGACTAAACAAACCAAAATGTGTGCGTGTGTACTTGTGTTTTTGTTTGTCTACGACAAATAAAATGAATTTGTTGGGGGAGGTAGGAAGGAGAATCAAACACAAATAAAACGGAGCAGAGGACGGAGGAAATAATGTCTTCAACAATTTACTTACGTGTGGTACTGAGCCTGCAAAAAATTAAACTCCTCTTTGATGCGTTCCAATGTGTCAACTATGGTGAATTTGAGTGGACCCTGAGGTGGTGGCCCCTGTAGAATAGAAACGTCACAGACACCAGACGAAATTGTCGTATGTTTGGAAGAGAAAGAGAAGATGAAGAACAAAATTTCAGGTTAGAAATAAACATTTGAATTGCACTAGAAATTGATGGTTATTCTGATTTTTACATGAATGGGTTGCATAGCGGAAGGAGTAGGGGGAGTAGTGTGATTAGCGTTAGATGGATGTGTGTTCAGTTGGAGTGTGTGAGTTTTAACCGTTTGCATATCACTTACCCCCGCCGAAGGGTGCCGCACCGGTGCAGGATACATTTTTCCGTTTGTGTAGAACTAAATTTTAGAACACTGGCGAGGGGAGCTCTTCGTTAAGATGCCAAGACTTTAGCCGCAGCAGTTGGCGTGTGGTGATGAGGTACTGGAGATGCTTTAAACGATCCCTAAGAAAGTGTTTTGATGCAGTTGTAGGGCACACTCAAAATTCCACGCACCTCCACCTCCCGGAATAGTTTTTCGGCAAAAAGTCGTCTTCGTCGTCTTCTTACTCTTCTTCAATTTCTTAGAGGCATTGACGGCAACGTCGTTCGTTCTTATGCTGCAGACGCCGCAAGTGTCGTCGTAACTCGTCTCTTCTTCTTTTGGTTCGCCTCTCCTTTCCAACCAAGGGGACACCGCTGCCAATCGAATCTTTGCTCTACTTTTGCTGCCACTGCTCTGCCGCCAGCCCACTTTTTATTGTCACTTTTTTTCTCGCGTGTTTTTATGGTTACAAGTCGTCAGCGATCCCCAAATTTAACAAAATTGGCATTATTTGTAATCCCTTTTCATAATTTTGCATATCATTCACCAAAATTCTGTAGTTTTTTCACGTTTTATTGGATTTTTATTATTTTGCACAATTTTCGCGTGTGCGCAATCACCAACCAAGCTTCTATTTTCTGCCAGCCTTTTTGTCGTCTTCTTCTTGTTCGTTCTTCTTAATATTTTTTCTACTTCGTTGTTCAACTTCACAATGGCGGATATTATAGCTAATTTTTTTCACATGCGTATTATTTGCAAAAGTAAAAAATGTTTAAACGACAATTTCTTTAGTATTTCCCTAAACTTTCACCGTAATTGTGAATATTCACACGGAGAGTTCTCCACATTTTCATGTTTGAGCACTTTTCTACCACGTTGAGAATTTGCGATCAAATTATTTTTCCTCCAAATAAAAAACGACTGAAATTTTTCCTGGCCAACGCCGAATATGACGCTGAAAATGAAAAATGATGATGACAAAAGAAACGTAAGGATAAATGAAAAGGAATGGAACAAAAATAATAAAGATTCATGTTGCCAGATGTACGATAAATAGTTGAATTTCGTTGTTTTTAGTTTCCAGCATCGTGTAGATGGCAGTAGTGCATGCTGTAGCCAACTATTCGCATTAAGTTTAGTACGCAGCTGAAGCTGAATTTCAAATTGATAGATTTTAATTTATCTCTACCCTGAAAAACATTTAGGGTTTAGAAAGTATATTTTAAGCAAAAAAATCATATAACAAAGTATCCGCAAAACACAGTACCGGTTGGGATATGTGAGACTATAATAGGGTTAATGACACGCTTAAAGCGTTTCACTTATTTGTGTGTGTAAAACAAGTCAACATAAACCCAACAATTACTTTGAAATGTTCGATAACTTGCTCAGTTAATGAGATATCGGACGTCGGAATTTAAACAAAAAATATTGAACACTGTTTAACGTTTAAGCCAGTCAACGAACGTTTTCTTATAGGAAATTAAAAAATAAGCGATAAAAATTAAATAAAAGTTTTTGACAACTCGCTTAGTTACCGAGACATCGGTAACCAGAAGATTACTCATACAATTTTAATATGTAAAAACTGATGTTTAATTTTGAACCACATTTTAAACAATTACCAAAAAATGCAACCATAATAAAACCATAGTACATCTTTTTTCAAACACACCATAAAGCAAGTATGGAGAAGAAAATTTACTCTCGGAGTGGAATGCCAACAAAGAAAACGAGTGAAGCGCGTCGTTTCTCTGCACTCTCTCTTAAGGTACGGTCAGATTGGGCAAATATTTGACGAAAAACGTCAAATATTTCTTGGCCCCAGTCTGACCACAAAATATTTTTGTGTGGCAAACAACAAAACAGCTGATTTTGGTCAAACAAAATTAGTTGCCATCAAATAAAAATGTGCTCAATGTGACCACAGTGTGACCACTAACGAGCAAATAGTTTTCTATTTTTTGAGCAAACATTTATTTGATCTTACAAAAGAATTGTAAGATCAAACAAAGATCAAACAATGGTAAATAACAGGTGGTATAAGCAGTGTTATCAGTTTTTACGACTCAAATTATAAAATGAAAAAAATCACCAACATTAAACTAAAAAGAAGAATTGGTAAATATTATAAACATATTTAAAAATATTTTGGTAATTTGGTTCAACGGCTATAAAACTGTGTACATATTTAGAAAGACATAGTTTTAGCTTTGTTAATCAGTACTAACTTTTCAAATCGGATCTAAATCGACTAAGCTGCGACTAATTAGGATAATTTGGCCATATTTAGAATTTTGAAGATACTGAAAATGTTGAAAATGGTGTTGTAATCTCCTCCGTCAGACCTTACAATTATGCTAGGTGATTTTAGAGCAAGTTTGTCAAACTCGCAACATATGATCGAGATATCTAAGCTAGTTATCAAAAAATTTCGTTTATAACAAAACTATATTAGAGGCCACATATATAACATAACCCATAACCCATAACTCCAGAAATAGGGGCCGTCACCAAAAGTGGGAGCTAATCTTGCCCAAATTTGCTTTTACGAGTTCTCCTTTTCCAAAACTAAATCCGTCGCTTCTCCACAGCATAAAACAAGAAAACATTCATCCACCTGCATCATAGTTATTTATAATATTTTTGCGTAGTTTGTTTAAAACTTTTGGAAAAACAAAATCGTATTTACTGCTAATTTGTTTAAAATTTTTCATAAAAAAGTTGACACCGTCGCTGCTCCAAGGCATAAAACAAGAAAACATTCATCCTCCTGCATCATATTTATTTAAAATATTTTCTTGCAGTTTGTTTAAAACTTTTGAAAAACCAAAATTGTATTTACTGCCAATTTCTTTAAAACTTTTCAGAAAACAATTTGCGTTTCCTGACAGCTAGCTTAAAATTTTTGAGAAAACAAATTTGTATTTTCTGGCAGGTGATCAAACAATTATTTGTTGCAAATATTTGTTCAAGTTTGATCCCAGGGCAAATGTATTTGCCCTACTGTTTATTTGATACTATTTGATACCTGTTTGATCAAAAAAAAGAGGCAAATAAATGTACATAGTGTGAACACAAAATCAACCCTGTATTGATTTGACAACATTTTGAGCAAATATGATGAAAGATATTTTGATCAAATATTTGCCCAATCTGACCGTACCTTTAGTTTAACTCGCACAAATTGGAGAGTTAAGTGGAGTTCAAATTATCAGAGAGATCTGACAGACATATCTGAAGTAGTTATCGATAAAATATCGATTTTTCGTCCACACAGAAAGATTTATCTGACAGACTTCATTTGAAGCAACACACCACAGTGTTAACATCAACGGTTTGCCATTGCAAATGCCTCACGGCAATGACTTGATTGCCCCCAGCAAGCGAAAGGGAAGATAAGACAATGCTGATAACATTTGTTTTCCACACGTACACACATACATATGTAATTACACAAACTAAATTCTAGGAAAAAAACTAAGCACAAACACATCGTATTTCTATTTCTTTATTTTACCAAGCATTTATGTTTTTTATTTATTAATATTTCATTTGATTAAATTAAATTACACTGAAGATTGTATTTTTTCAATTTCACATTAAATTCCAAAAATGCTATGCAATTTGTAGTTTATTCTCTCCGCCATTTTATCTCTCACTCTCTGTCTTATCGATAACCTCAAAGAAATCGTTTGGTTTTCAAACTATTTTGAAGACCAGGTCAAATTCGTCTGATAATCTGAACAACACTTTAAACGTAGTTTTACCTTTGACTGAAAAAATTAAAATCTGGTTTAAACGTAGTTCAACCAAAAACGATGTACAAGTAGACAGTCAAAATTTCTCTTCACTCAAATGAGAACAAACAAAACGAGTGAAACCCTAGTACTTCTCTACTCTCTCTCTTACTCTCTTCATTGAATATTTCACTACACGAGGAGCTTTTTGATAGTGTTATTGTATATAACTATACAAATACCAACCATGTTGAAGTAAAATTACATAAACTATGCAAAAAGTATGAAATAAGCAAGATATGACGCGAGAGACAAATGCGTTTGAGTGAACTCCTAGCACTTTTTGGTTCTCTTTTACCAGGGTGACCAAGTTGCGCACATCTTCTGGTCGTCTAATTCTAAATCGTCTTTGGTTCAACTCATATCGGAAGATAATCTCCGACTGAAAATCTGGCCATTAGAGAAAAAACCGGCGCAATTTGGCAACCCTCGTAGAAGAGAACCAAAATAGTCGACGGGATTCACACAAACTCATTTCTATCTCGCGTTGACTATTTAATTATTTCATACTTTTTATATACTTTATGTAATTTTATTTAAACATGGTTGGAATTTCTCAAGATACAACGGAGCGTGAACGTTGATAACCGTTATAATTTCAAAGTGGTGGACGATCTCGAATCTGTCGTAAACAAAAACAACAACACCAGCCTTGAGATCAAGCGGAGAGTTGTGCTTGAGAATATGAAGCTGTTATTTTGATCTAAGTAAGAACTTTACAGATACGAGTAAAGCCCTCTCTCGAGTAAAAAAGTTCAACGATACCAGACTCTCAAACTGTCTTGCTTTATGGCGGAGAATCCTGGGTCTTATGGCAAGCAGACGAGACATCTGTAGGAGTCTTCGAGAGAAACATACTCCGACAAATGTATGACCCTATAGTGCACAACGGCGAGTATTGGCTATATCCCGACATTGGCATACATAGTTAAGCGCTGGCTAGGCCATGTCAGTAGAAAGACCAAGACTCTAGTGGAGGGATCAGGTTGACGAATCCCTGCGTACACTTGGTATTGCCAACTGGAGAAATAAGGCAAAAGATCGAACTGGTTGACGCAATATGTGATCTTCGTTTTGCAAGGTCCCTGACCCCCCGGGGTTGTTCCCGATTACGTATCAAATATCTTAACAAAATCCGAGGTGTTCGTATTGGGATTATTCCTGATTTGATTGAACGTCCAGGCGCATTGACGGGGTAGTGTTACTACGACAACAAACCTACCGAGCATATAACAATATGCATTTCTGTGTCTGGTATATTTCCACAATAAAATTCAGCACAAATGTATTCCAAAAATAAAAGAAAACAAAAAGTAGTGTGAGATAGAACAGCGTTGCATAAAGCAAATCAAGCATTTTTCCCTGCTTCTCAGACAAATAAGAAAACATTCCCGATTTATCGTCAAGTTTTCTTGATTTTTGCTCAAAATCAACAAAATAGAAAATCGATGCCAGTGCGAATGCTGTATAACCCAAAACAAATAAAGTTGAAAAGTTGTTGGAAAGTTATCTAATATATATTTTACATTTTGCGTAAAGAAATAATATTTTTCTGACAGTAAGTAAACATGACAAAATTAAATAACTTCTTCCAATAAATGGCTTCGTTATCAAATGTTGATTAGTAAAAAATATATACAAATTTGTTGTATATCCCCAAAAATCATTTTTTTTTTATTTATTTTCACTATATTATACAAAAGTGCTTCCAGACAAGTCTCTTTACATGGGTTTTAATATATAGTAGCCCCTCGTATATACGAACATTGGCATCCCATAACTCCTAAGATAGAATTTCCCAAAATATGGGTATTTAACATTTTGTGCATAAAATCGTATGTTCTATCGCCTACCACCAAAAATTTTTATTTTCGAGAGGAGAAACCAAATACACCAAAGGATGTATGTGATGTATCAAATAGAGAGAAGAAGGCGTGAGGTATGCTCTTATTGTTTTATATTTTGTATGACTATATTGGTTGCCAAATTGGGCACATCTTCTGATCGTCTAATTCTAGATCGTCTTTGTTTCGTAAGTGTTGTCACTAATGTACATTTTCAGTGAACTACTTTTCTTTTTCATGTTCACACAGTCCAAAGAGTATGGAAATTTAAATAGAGAAGCAAATTTACTCATGGAGTTGAATGACAACAATGAAAACGAGTGAAGCTCCTCGTTTCGCTGTTCTCTCTTACTCTTTCGTTGAATATTTCAATACACGAGCAGTTTTCTGATGATGTTACAGTACCTAACTATAGAAATTCTAACCATGTTTAAATACAATTACGTAAAGTTTGTAAAACGTACGAAATAATCAAGTTTTGACCCGAGATAGAAATATGGTTGAGTGAATCACGTCGACTTTTTTATAATATAAGAAGAAATCGGCGCAAAATGGCAAAACTCGTAGAAGAGAAAAAAAGGAAACAAGTGAAGCGCCTCGTTTCTTTGCTCTCTTTCTCTTCGTTGAATATTTCAATACACGAGCAGCAAAGACGATTTACAATTATACGACCAGAAGATGTGCGCAACTTGGCAACCCTGGTAAAAGAGAACCAAAAAGTGCTAGGAGTTCACTCAAACGCATTTCTCTCTCGCTTCATATCTTGCTTATTTCATACTTTTTGCATAGCTTATGTAATTTTACTTCAACATGGTTGGAATTTGTATAGTTATATACAATAACACTATCAGAAAGCTGCTCGTATATTGAAATATTCAATGAAGAGAGTAAGAGAGAGAGTAGAGAAGTACTAGGGTTTCACTCGTTTTGTTTGTTGGCATTTGAGTGAAGATACATTTTGGCTGTCTACTTGTACATCGTTTTTGCGAGCAGTTTTCTGATGATGTTACAGCATCTAACTATAGAAATTCCAACCATGTTTAACGTAAGCACGTAAGCAGCCACGCAGAAGCCTCTATAGCTAATTTGTTGAGTTTATTTAGACTTATTTGATACAAAAAAGTATCAATAGCTACCTTAACCCCATTACAAATACCAACCATGTTGAACTAAAATTACATAAATTATGCAAAAAGTATGAAATAAGCAAGATATGACGCGAGAGAGAAATGCGTTTGAGTGAACTCCTAGCACTTTTTGGTTCTCTTTTAACAGGGTTGCCAAGTTGCGCACGTCTTCTGGTCGTCTAATTCTAAATCGTCTTTGCAATAACTCCGAAACAATGCATTTGCCCGGATTTTGTTATTTTAGTTTCTTTTTTTTGCTTAAATTAAATTTCATTTGTTTACTTCAAACAATCACTACAACCAACAGATTTGTGAACAAAAACCGACTGTGTCAGTAAAAACGAATGGGTTAAAAACGATATGTCAAATAAATTTGTTTCAGCGAAAAGAACAGCAGAATTTGCGAGAACAGCAAATACAGAACTGACAAAGATTTGTTTCTCTTCCTCCCACCCCTCTCGCTACAAACTCAAGAATTTGCAAAGAAATATTTGCTAGTGGAAAAGGGGACTCACCAACCTAATGTCAAAATTTTAGTCAATCAAAATTATTTGGCTCGATAAACACACAGCATAGGTATGTATATAAAACCGAAAAACTAAAGAATTTTTTTCGGTTTTGGTTTAATACATTTTGTCGTTCTCACAATGTTTTGATTTGGGAGTAAATTTGATAGTTTTTCCAGGGAGGCCAGAGAAAAATTGACAGATGACAGAAAATTGTCACAAAATAAAGTTACGCACACAGTTTAATGTGAGAAACGGGGTTTTGTGCCAATTCACCATGTTTCTGTTTCAATTCACATGTTCCATGCGAGAATTTTCTCGATGTGAGAGTTACCTCGCGTTTACACGGGACAGTGTTGTACCGACAGTAGCAAAACATCCACACTAGCGGCATTCATGCAAACGTGAAAGCCGAAAACTTTTGCTCAGCGCAAGTTTCCCTCGTACCGTTGCATGAGGCACCAGGTAAAGTTGCTCTGCTAAGTTGTGCTCAAAACCATATCAGCTGACCAAGATGGATACATAAGGTGGTAGCAGTAGCAATTGCATGTCTAATGTATGTGTACTTTTTCTACTGTTCTAGTGCTATCACCTTATTTATCCATCCTAGTCAGATGACAACGAAATGTCAAAAGTTTACACGTTTCTCCATCCCACGTTTGCGCAGCAAATTTGCATCGAACAATTTCCACTTTTGAGCAAGTCGCTTTGTATGGGAAATTTGTTTGTTTTGACGTTTGCTGTGCAAGTTTACGATGTTTTCGAGTTTACGAGGCTCTTTCGAGCTTTCATGAAGACCACTACTATTTTACTACAAACACTTACACTTCTCTGACTTGTCTCGCAACTGTATCTGATTTCCAACTGTCCGGTCTTGAACGGTCCCGTGTAAACGCACCTTTACAGAACAAGGGCACAGGTGATAGCAGGAAGATTTGTATGTATTAGGCCTAAATTTTGAGTGGAAAATCATCTTTGGTCAACGATCAAACATAATTTAAACTCTGAATTCATTATTTAGGTTAATAGTTAATTGCTGTTTAAACAGCCAAAGTTGGGCATTTACATTAAACTATGATCAAGTGACCATATGATTTTGACAGAAAACAACAAAAAGAACAAACACAAAGCTTCTTTAATTGTTAATGTGAACAATTATAATCACCATCCCAGTTGAAATAATAATAAAAACGTATCATTTAACTCGTAGTGCAGTTAGAACTTTATTTCTGTTCAAATATTCTCCAATTTCATTAACTATTTTGTATTTTATCACTTCACTTTTGTTTTGCAAATGGCGTGAGTTTGATGCATTGTAACGATTAGCCGATAAATGTATGAATACCGGTTATTTTTCGTAGCATTTGCCACTGTTGCCACATGGTAGTAAGATTAATTGACAAAGCACTGAAAAACTCTTTTCGTATTTAAAATCAGATCAAACATAAGTCAAAATCAACTGATTGCCAATTTAAATTACCAGTCAAAAATTGGGCCTTAGCATCACACAATTCTGTCGGAGTTATTCATTAGTTTTATTTCTTTCTTTTGTAAAAATAACTTTTTCTTTAATTAAAACAATGACTGGTTTCTCGTTACATCCCCTGTAGTGATTAGGGAGAGTTTTTCGCTACAAGTGAGCTGTGCGCGTTCTAGTTTTGCACTCACTGATTACACCGGTTCCGAACGGTATTTTGAGAATGGTTTTCATGGCTAAATACTTAATAATGTCGCCGTCACTAAGTGAGGTGACCAAAAACGATGTACAAGTAGACAGTCAAAATTTTTCTTCACTCAAATGCCAACAAACACAACGAGTGAAACCCTAGTCATGCTCTGTACTGTCTCTTACTCTCTTTATTGAATATTTTAATATACGAGCAGTTTTTTATAGTGTTATTGTATATAACTATACAAATTCCAACCATGTTGAAGTAGAATTACATAAACTATGCAAAAAGTATGAAATAATGAGGGTTGCCAAATTGGGCACATCTTCTGGTTGTCTAATTCTAGATCGTCTTTGATTTGTAAGTGTTGTCACTAATGTACATTTTCAGTGAACTACTTTTCCTTTTCATGTTCACACATTCCAAAGAGTATGGAAATTTAAAAAGAGAAGAAAATTTACTCATGGAGTTGAATGCCAACAATGAAAACGAGTGAAGCTCCTCGTTTCGCTGTTCTCTCTCTTACTCTTTCGTTGAATATTTCAATACACGAGCAGCTTTCTGATGATGTTACAGTACCTAACTATAGAAATTCTAACCATGTTTAAATAAAATTACGTAAAGTTTGTAAAACGTACGAAATAATGTTGTGACCCGAGATAGAAATTTGTTTGAGTGAATCACGTCGACTTTTTTATAATATAAGAAGAAATCGGCGCAAAATGGCAAAACTTGTAGAAGAGAAAAAAAGGAAAGAAGTGAAGCGCCTCGTTTCTCTTCGTTGAATATTTCACAAAAACGATGTACAAGTAGACAGTCAAAATTTCTCTTCACTCAAATGCCAACAAACAAAACGAGTGAAACCCTAGTACTTCTCTACTCCCTCTCTTACTCTCTTCATTGAATATTTCAATACACGAGCAGCTTTTTGATAGTGTTATTATATATAACTATACAAATTCCAACCATGTTGAAGTAAAATTACATAAACTATGCAAAAAGTATGAAATAAGCAAGATATGACGCGAGAGAGAAATGCGTTTGAGTGAACTCCTAGCACTTTTTGGTTCTCTTTTACCAGGGTTGCCAAGTTACGCACTTCTTCTGGTCGTCTAATTGTAAATCCTCTTTGTATTTCAATACACGAGCAGTTTTCTGATGATGTTACAGCATCTAACTATAGAAATTCCAACCATGTTTAACGTACGCAAAAACGATGTACAAGTAGACAGTCAAAATTTCTCTTCACTCAAATGCCAACAAACAAAACGAGTGAAACCCTAGTACTTCTCTACTCTCTCTCTCTTACTCTCTTCATTGAATATTTCAATACACGAGCAGCTTTTTGATAGTGTTATTATATATAACTATACAAATTCCAACCATGTTGAAGTAAAATTACATAAACTATGCAAAAAGTATGAAATAAGCAAGATATGACGCGAGAGAGAAATGCGTTTGAGTGAACTCCTAGCACTTTTTGGTACTCTTTTACCAGAGTTGCCAAGTTACGCACATCTTCTGGTCGTCTAATTGTAAATCGTCTTTGCTGCTCGTGTATTGAAATATTCAACGAAGAGAGAGTAGAGAAGTACTAGGGTATCACTCGTTTTGTTTGTTGGCATTTGAGTGAAGAGAAATTTTGAATGTCTACTTGTACATCGTTTTTGATCGTCTTTGACGTAAGTGAACCAAAAACGATGTACAAGTAGACAGCCAAAATTTCTCTTCACTCAAATGTCAACAAACAAAACGAGTGAAACCCTAGTACATCTCTACTCTCTCTCTTATTCTCTTCATTCCATATTACAATACACGAGCAGCTTTTTGATAGTGTTATTGTACATAACCAAAGACGATTTACAATTAGACGACTAGAAGATGTGCGCAACTTGGCAACCCTGGTAAAAGAGAACCAAAAAGTGCTAGGAGTTCACTCAAACGCATTTATCTCTCGCGTCCTATCTTGCTTATTTCATACTTTTTGCATAGTTTATGTAATTTTACTTCAACATGGTTGGAATTTGTATAGTTATATACAATAACACTATCAAAAAGATGCTCGTGTATTGAAATATTCAATGAAGAGAGTAAGAGAGAGAGTAGAGAAGTACTAGGGTTTCACTCTTTTTGTTTGTTGTCATTTGATTGAAGAGAAATTTTGACTGTCTACTTGTACATCATTTTTGATATAACCATACAAATTCCAACCATGTTGAAGTAAAATTACTTAAACTATGCAAAAAGTATGAAATAAGCTAGATATGACGCGAGAGAGAATTGCGTTTGAGTGAACTCAGCACTTTTTGGTTCTCTTTTACCAGGTTTGCAAAGTTCAGCTCATCTTCTGGTCGTCTAATTCTAAATCGTCTTTGAGTGAACAGCAATGCATAGATAAATGAAAACCCATAGATGGTGAAAGATAAGTGATGGATTTTAAAGTCAAGGGAAATTTTCTAGATGGCGCCGGAGTGGTGGATATGGGTAAATCTCCCTGGAAACAAAAACTATATAACTATGCTAGTTTGCTTTTTGTATTGTGAACAAATATGTAAATGGGAGTTTCAAAACGACAACAGAACACCTAGTGGCAGTACATGATAACGCCTGTGCGATATCTAGTTATTTCCTTTATCTATGCCAGACACGCTTCAGATAATTATTTAATATGCATCGGAACAATTTGTTCATGAGTTATGTTAGCTATGAGCGCTCTATTGAGTTCAGCTCAGCAGAATGAACTAGGTTTTTGGAACTAGTTCGTTTATTTAGTTCACTAGATCAATTTAGTTCAGAGTACCATTTCAGTTCATATTAGCTGTGAACTAAAGCACTGATTTGAGTTCAATTTGTCGTTTTAGCTTACTATATTTAAGCAGGAACTACCTATTTCTGAAATGTTTTGGATAGTGTGATAACTTTTTATAATAAATCGGGGCATTTAAGGCATAATTTGAAATAATCTTACGATCGGTCTGTATTTTTTTTTAATATTTTAGTTTTTGTAATTATGCACCAGCTGTGCAAATTGGGTGAGACAAAGATAGCATGAACTAGAAAATGGCAGAGAACTGTACAACTGAAATAAAAAAAAACTGCCGAAGCAAGTGAAGTACTGAAACCATAGACCGGAACATTGTGAACTAGTTCATATAATTCACAAGAGTGAATAGTTCAATTGAACTAGTTCGTTCGTGAACTACACAACTCTATATATTTCAATAGATCGACAGTTTTTGGTAATGTTGTTTGTAGTACTACAAATGCCAACAATATTTAAGAAAATTCCCATAGTGTGTATAAAACCTAGTTTTTTTTTGGGTTGCAGTATCTATAAGTATATTACATATTTATGCTCGACTTTTTTGAAAGTAATATAAAGCTAATAAGCTTTATATTATTTAAAAAGGTCTTGAGCTTGAATAAATTTGTAAATATTAAATATGTTGTACATATTATATATTTGTGAACAAGTTGTTGTCAGAATGTAGCGAGATCTACTCGAAAACAAATATGTATTCCTGAACACTTCGAAGGCGATTCTAGAATTATTTGAGCTGAAATGCCATATATAAATCAAAATGAAATTTGCGCGGAAAGGCTTTAACAATAATGACATGCACAATTTATTTTTCTGCTTACATTAAGGTGTTGTACTTAAAAAAAATAAACCCCCGCGGTATACGCACAACAAAAAAAATTAGGTTTTGTTCCCAAATATGTATACAACTCGACATTTTATTGTCCCTTCACTGGTGGCGAGCCGTTTCAAAGTTAAAATATGGAATGGATTTTTGTTACTGTTATTGGGCCAAAGTCCACAACTTCAGCAATATATCCCTTCTGTACGTGTCAAGACGATGCAGGAATCCTTGCACGCGATCTGTGTTGAAATTTGTAGATTTTTCAATTGCGACACGGTCCAAACTTACTCGCTTTTTAAACGACAGCATGTGTTTATTATCACGTTGATATGCGAATATTCCAGACAGAAAAGTCCATATAGTTATTTGAGGCCATAGTATTTTTGTAAAGTACATAACTGTGGTATCGAGCTGAAATGTGTACGTTTTGAAATAGCTTGTCACATACAATTACAAAGGATATACCTGCCACATAAGAAAATCACTTATGCGCGTCTCACCGGACGTGCGAAACAACAAATTAGGCGAAGGCGAGTGCCGACTATACATACATCCATCCAGCAAACGTTCACTAATGTCCTCCTCTTGCAAACAGTCGCCATGAAGTAGGACTGCTTCCGCCGCTTGCGTGATCTCATCTCGAGATGTGTAGGAGAAAGCCACATTCAAAAATAACTTGTCATTGTTCTCAGTCTCCAACATGGTGCGTGCTATGAGCTTTTGCAAATCCTCCGGTAACAGATCCAAATTGCCGATAACTCTAATGCGAACACCATGTTCATTCAGTTTAGGGCCTTCCTGCAATAGTTTCGAAAATTTCTCTCTTGCCAAATCCAAGAGACCATTCACCTCGCTCTCCGAACGTTTAAAGTTTTCTATACTAAATGCAAATGTTGTCACTTCTCTGATACCCAAGTCCAGACACCATCGCAAACAATCCGCTAGTTTGTCGAAGCCCCTGGAGTGGCCTTCTATCTTATGTATCTGCAGGGAACTGGCGTAGCGCCGATTGCCGTCCATTACGAATGCAATGTGGTAAGGTAAATTGCCACCGCATTTAATGACATTCATGGCTAGTGCTTGTAGCCATGTGTATTTATAATCTGATACCCAAGACATACTTAGGAAGTCACAACCAATTCCACGTATCCCTCACAAAAATTGTTGGGTCGTATGACCATATGATGAAACCAGGAAGTGTGAGTTAACAAGGGATTGCGAGTGTTACCAAACCGGAGTTCTTTTTAGTGTTGCAAAGTCTGGTAAAACTCGTTTTTGGTGTTGTATACAGAGGATTCACTACATTGTTGGCAACGCCGTCTTCAAAATGAATGATTGGCAGCACGAATAGTTGACAAAGAGAAACATAAGAATAGGCAAAGAAAAGTAATTTTCAGCAAATTTGTTCATACTTCTCGTAAAAAGGATTGGAATAAAGCACAATATCATCTAAAGCGTGAAAAATAATTGAAAAATTGAAGAACAACAATGAAATATGGATAGTAATAAAGAAATTGCGGAGAAAATAATAACGCCAGGTATGTGAATCGCAACCAGAAGAACGCTTCATATTTTGCGACAGCCTTGCTGCCGATTTCAGGGCCTCAGACACTAGCGAATGAAAATAAGCAATTTCCCAGATGCAAAATACTTCCAAAAGAATGCAGTTGCCGCACCAGATAGAATGCTAAACACCATTTCTTTTCTCTTGCAGAGTTATATTTTTTGATATCCAAATTCCTGTCTGCCGGTCCGCTCGGGGAAACTGCACAGGTAAGATATTGTGTTACGAGACACTTCCTTTTGGCAAAACATTTGTTTGGAATTCAAACTATATATCTTCACTTTCACTCTTTCTTCCAGGTCCTGATAAAGGAACTAGAGAATAAAAAGGTAAGTATTCCCACAATTGGGGATATTAAATCATTCCATTTGTCTTGTCCAAAGATTTGAAGCAGCTTGGCGGCTTTGCGATTGTTATTTCGTAAAATATTGCTTCACGTTTGTTGTTGTTGATAGTAAAATAAAAAAATATCTTGTTGATATCCGCACAGAACGTGCGCTTATAGCGATGACTAGAATCAAACTAAAAGTCTAAAATACTATTCAGTAGTCGGACAAACGGTCAACATTGATTCTGTTGAACGGATTGATGCAAAATAGATTATATTCATTTAGACTATTTTAGAGGGGTGGGGATGTTTATTAACGGTTTGTGGTTCTACAGTATCCCCCGCAGGTGCATCTGTCCACGCATCAACGGTGGCGACCCATCAGCACGTGCTTGGGCCATTGACTCCTAATATATTTTTCAGGTACAAACTACGCAAGTTTTAATTCATAGTTTGTATTTGACAAGTGATTATTGACCCTTTGCTGTCTTAGATAGTATATATGTGTGTGTGGCGGTACTAATTTTGTTCATTGTTTTAGGTTTTGCCGAAACGCACGGATTGGCTGGGGAATGAACATGATCAATCGCTAGCAGAATTGGTAAGTTAGTTATCCTTTTTATCTCTTGTTTTAAGCAAAGGGGTATAATTTAAATACAACGGTTGGGTAATTTTCAGCTGGCATTGTCTTGTGACGACGCCATGTTAGCGTATATGCATACATATGTCGCATGAGATACATAAAAAAATATATTGCTCCCATTGTGCACAATTTGATTGATTAGTAAAATGGTAATTTGTTTGTTTTTTTTGTTTATTTATCCATAACTATCTTCGTCATGAGGACAAAGTTTACTTTAGTTTTTGGGTTAGAATCGCGTAAGCGATATGAGTGCATGTTTTTTCATTTTGATGATAATTTAACCTAGACCGTATACAAATGCAGTTCTTGGTTCTCTTGCATATTTTCTTTTCATTAAGAGAAGTTTTTTTGTCTTATAATGAAAATGGCAGACATTTCTTGTTTTGTGTATACATACGTATGGGTGTTTGTTGATTTGTCTCTTTCTCACACATGAAGATTCGGTGATAACAGAGTAAAACAGCGTTGCCATATGTGTTAACGTTGATGGCATAAGTAAAAGTGTTTGTTAGAGTATACAAAAACCGAAATATAAACCGCTCCACGTTTTGTTTTGGACACCCTCCTATCGCCGGGTTCTGAACATTATCCAACGTTGTCATAAACTGTAAAAAACAATTGGCAAGAGTACGATATCCGTGGCCCCTCATTTCGATAACGTTTTTTTAGAACACCCCAAAATAAGCCGATAGCTCGCTTAGTTATCGAGATATTGAGGTTTAAAGTTTTAAAAAATCGATAACTTTTTTTCAACGTTTTACTCAAAAAGATAACTTTTTCTGTAGAACTTTGAAAATTATTCGGAAAATTGAAATAAGATTTATTGATAACTGTAGTAGCTATCGAGATATTGCCAAGAGTGCGATTTCCGTGGCCCTCATTTCGATAAATTTTTTTTATGACATTCGAAAGAAAGCCGAAAAAATTAAATAAAAGTTATCTATAACTCCCTTAGTTATCGAAATATTCAGGGTTAAAATTTTAAAAAATAGATAACTTTATTTCACCGTTTTGTGAAAAAGATAATTCTTCAAAATTATTAGTTATCGAGATATTTAATATCGGATTGGTAAACTTTGTAATTTGGCAAGAAATACTGAAATTGAAAAATTATCAAATTAAACGTAGAGATCTTTGCATTATGTCAAGTTTATGCAGTTGCAGATTTATGTGAAAATAAAATAAGTTGTGTGAAATTAGGAGAAATTAAAATATAGTTCATTTAAAAAAACAACACTCCAAATAAAAACTATTCGCATTTAAATCGATATATGTATGTGCAGAGCATCCACGAATTCATCCACTTTTGAAAAAAATTTTCAAGTATCGCACGATTTTTTTAAAACAATTTTTAACTTTTTTGGTCTTTTTGCTTATTGGTTCATTGTAATAGAAAGCGCTGCAGGCGAAAAATTTTCAATTTTTTTCATTGGATTTGCTAAAACAATTACAAGTAAAATTGTTAAAAGTAATATATAAAACGTTACAGCCACAGCTATCTCGATAACTAAAGAAGTTATCGACAACTTTTATTTAATATTTGGGTTATTTTGAGGAGTTGTACCACTCTGGTTGAGTAAATTGGTAAAAAAGTTGTTAATTTTTTAAAACTTTAACTCACGATAATTCGATAACTAAGCGAGTTATCGAAAAATTTAATTTTTTCGTCTTATTTTGGGGCCTAATATCGAAAAACTTTGTCGGATCGAGGGGCCACGGATATCATACTCCCCAACAATTGGCAAAAATGGGGCCGGCTCAAAAAAAAACCGATAATCGAGTAAAATATGACAATTTCAGAAACCAACAAAATTTTAACGATGGGACCTATGGGGCCCTTGGGGTCGAAAAACGGGTTCCTAAAACGGCTTCAAAAAACTCCTTCCGAAAAAAAATCAAAATATGAGAAATAAACAACAAATTTTTTTTGGATATCGGACTTATTCCGTCCTCTGGGTCCAAAACAGGGCCCCGAAAATGATTTTTATATAGTGCTCGAAAAGGAAAAAAAGAATTATTACGTTTTAGTTGGCTTAAAAGCGGATTTAAAAAAAGGTTTTTTTTTAAAAAACTGGAATTTTTTTTAAATAAAATTAAATTTTTTTAAGTCCCCGTCGAGTTTTCAAAACAATCATTTGTGTCCGTTTTTCCCGCTTCAAAATTGTGTTTTTCGTATGATTTTCGATAATTTGCAAAAAAAGGGGGCATGCATTTCCTGAAGAAGTTGAAATATTTACAATTTTTTTTTATAAAAAAAAATTCCGTTTAGGTTTTAAAACACACATCTGTGGCCGTTTTTCCCGATTGAAAATTGCGTTTTTCCTATGATTTTCGATAATTTATATACATAAATGGGGAAATGATTTTCTTGAACATAGTTTTCTTTATACCTAATGTAATTCAATGACTTCATGCATCGTTCTCCGTTGAGTAGAGAAGATGTCGCACATAACAATTTTTGAAATACACGATTGGGAGCGTGAGGGGCCCCTCACAAACAGCATCCAACCTCAATGGTCTTGTGGCAAGACGGAGACAATAAATTGGCGCGATTTAAAAAAAAAAATATTTATTCCTTTATTTTGATGGAGTTTGTAATTGATGGTGCGTATTGCGCCGCCGGCAAAATTTTTGAGTACCCACACTTGCTTGCTTGTAGATGTACCTAGGTGCACCCGTTTTTTGGACCCTAGGGGCTCCATTGGTCAGATCGTTAAAACATTTGTTGGTTTCTGAAATTGCCATATTTTACTCGATTTTCGGCTTTTGTTTGTTTTTTGAGCCGGGCCCGGGCTGGGCTCATGCATTTCGCCCAAACAATTTAATTTGCAAAACGAAAATGCTAAAACTAAAACACTCAAAAATTGCAGTCTACGGGCTTTTCACACATTATTTACATTTAAAAGTCGTAATTTCGAGTGAATCAAATCAGGATTTTAATTGCATATGTAATTAAAAACTGAGTGGCCGTCGGTGGTGCAATGGGTAGTGTGCGCGCCTCTTGTACTTGAGATCCTGGGTTCGATCCCTGCTCTGACCACCTTAAATTTCTTTCGGCGGCGGTCACCTCGCATAGTAACGGCGACACTATCTAGTATATAGCCATGAAAAAGCTTCTCAAAATACCGTTCGGAATCGGTGTAAAATTGTAGGTCCCAATCAGTGAGTGAAAACTGGAAAGCGCACAGCTCAGTGATTGTGAGAAGTTCTCCCCTGTCCCTTCACGGGATGTAATGGGAAACCATTTATTTATTTATAATTAAAAATTGAAGCGGTTTTTTGTTGAGTTAGGTTCAGAGTTTAGATTAATTTATACATACAGTCACTCCAAAAAATGAGTGCTCAGTTTCTCATTAAAAATGTATATAATCTTTTCAGTTCACTCTTACATTTAAAAAAAAATTAACAATTGTTTTGTATTTAGCAGAATGTGTACTTTGATTTTGTGAGAAAATAAAACATATTCAGTTTTCAGAGTTTCTGAAATTACAACAAAAACGGATTAAGTACTCTTTCTTAGCTCCAAAAAATGAGGGCTCATTTATACATATGTTGAGGAAATAGGTTTGAAATAACGGGAAACTAAACTTAACATCATGCAAAAATTATGAAGTGATATGTTTCCAAGCCTACCAATAAGAGTTTGTCGGAGGACAAAGACGTATTATGAAATATTGTCGATATGACTCCTAAACATAAGGAAACATCCGAGACCGAGCGAAAATGCATAATAAATTTACGAGAGAGCAATAAATCTTTACGAGAAATTGGTAAAATAGTAAAAAGACTTTACTCCACAGTAAAAATAAATAATTGATAAGTACAATACCACAACAAAATTGAGAATAATCCACGATCTGGCCGACCAAAAGTTTTAACGGAGACTGAAAGAAGATATATTTGTTCGAGAAATACAAAAATCCCAAAGTTACAGCTACTCAACTGACAAAGTCAGTAAATATAATGCTACGGCAAAAGTGTTCGCGGTAATACTATCCGTAATGTGCTGTATGGGGCTGGCTTTCATGGGCGTGTTCCTCGAAAAAGCTATATATCAGCAAGGTAAACAAGAAAAAGCGCCTTGCTTATGCCAAAGCACACATAAATGATTCTATGGAGTTCTGGAATCGAGTTATTTTCATAGATGAAAGCAAATATAATATATATGGTCACGATGGACGATTAAAAATATGGCGAAAGGCGAACGTGGAATTCAGAGACAAAAATCTGTGCCCAACCTTTAAACATGGCGGAGGATCAGTGCTTGTATGGGGTTGTATGAGCGCAGGTGGTACCGGATCTTTGCAAATAATTGATGGCATAATGGATCCCAAGAAATACATACATATATATATATTTTAAAAACTCGTTTCCAACCTAGCGTCCAAAAAATGGGCTTACCATCAAATTATGTATATATTTACCTAAGATAATATAATACCCCCAAATGGATGGAAACACCTCCTCAATCGCCAGACATAAACCCCATTGAAAATTTATAGGATCAACTCGAGAGAAACATCAGAGAAAGAGACATTTGGCCCAGACATAATTTAGTCAGCGCTTTAGAGGAAGAGTGGGGACTTATTCCGACAGAGGTGAACCAAAATCTTGTTAATTCTATTCCTAGACGATTAGAGGCAATAATTAAGAACAAGGGATCACAAACCAAATATTAATTTTTACTGTTCTTAGTAGTTTCTGCAGAGAAATCGTACATGAGCACTGACTTTTTGGAGCTTAAAATAAGAAATCTTATTGTATTTGTTGTTATATTGATTTTAAATTCAATGTATATTTTATTTTGCTATAAAACCACAGTACACATTGTGATGAATAAAAATCAATCGTTCATTTTGTTTTACATGTTAAAAAGTTTTGTTCTAATTAGTTTAAATATTTAATGGAAAAGTGAGCACTCATTTATTGGAGTGACTGTATGTAGATTTGTCAACTCGCTTATCGGTTTATTGGCTGAAAGGAAACGAACATGTGGAACTTGCAAGTTCCAAAGTCTAAAGAAGAATTCTGTCGCTGTGGTTTGATAAACAGCTGAAATTGTTACTGAGAATGTTCAAAATATGTAAATATATGAACATCGTGAATGCACAAAACTACAAACGGAGAAACATGGTACAATAATATGTTCATGGTAAAGTCGTAAGAACAGCTGTTTTCATTTTTTTCTTGAGGTTCTTCGCTTCGGCTGTCACACTCACATGTATTTTGTTTTTGTACCCTTTTTGCATTCTTGTGTTGTTGGTATCTATTTGTGTAGAGTTTGACAGCTGAAGCGAATAGAACAAAAACAAAATGCCTCTTGTTGCTGCCTACAACAACAACAACGCGCGCTGCTATTACCATGAAGATATTCTACCATGGTAAAGTCGTTTGAACATTTTTTCATGTGATACATGGTACAATAATATCTTCATGGTAATAGCAGCGCGTGTTGTTGTTGTAGGCAGCAACAACAGGCATTTTGTTTTTGTTCTATTCGCTTCAGCTGTCAAACTCTACACAAATGCATACCAACAACACAAGAATGCAAAAGAGTACAAAAACAAAATACATGTGAGTGTGACAGCCGAAGCGAAGAACCTCATGAAAAAAATGATAACAGCTGTTCTTACGACTTTACCATGAACATATTAGGTCTGTTTGAGAACTTTTCCAGTAAAAAATATCAAGTAACTTTTACTGGGAGAGTAAGGCTGATTTTACTCTCTAAGTAAAAAATATCGCAAAAAGTAAACGAACGACATCCAGTAAAAAGTATCAAGTAATCAACATTTGTTTGTAAACAGCTGATTCATGTTTTCTTTTTTGCTTTTCGTTTCATTGTTTTCCCTATGTTCAGAGTAATTTGTTGACTTGTTAACACTGCACTTTGTTGGGAATCTAGTTTATTAACAAATTCTATTAAAATGTTCCAACAAATGTATTTTCTTACTTACCTCTGCCATTGTTAAATTTCTTCTTTGTTTTCAAAGTTTTGTTTATTTAAATAAAACAGCTGTTTAAAAACATATGTTCGTACTTGATAATTCTTACTGGCAAAAATTTCTCCAGTAAAAACTTGCAAGTTCTCTATCATTCAACTGTCAAAAATATTCACTCTCTGGCTCTCTCGTTGTTGATTTTATCGAGTAAACGAACACTATCAAGTAAGAAATGTGATAAATTGTACAAATTATCACGTTCTCAAACAGACCTATTATTGTACCATGATGTGATATTTCCAAATATTTCGCTTCAGCTGTCAAACTCACATGTATTTTGTTTTTATACTCTTGCATTCTTGTGTTGGTATGCATTCGTGTAAAGGACAACTGAAGCGAATGGAATAAAACAAAACGCCTGTTGTTGCTGCCTACAACTGTAACAACGCATGTTGCTGTTACCATGTATATCGAGAGCTTATATTCAATACCAGCTATACGCAAAAACACAATTTTTCAGGAGAAGGAAAAAACAGTTTATTTTCCGAACTCTCGAAGATTGAATCTTTAAATAATTTTTGTATGCAGTACCCACTAATAATATTTAACAAAAATACTAGAAGAAAATTTACTTCAATCTTCGAGAGTTCGGAAAATAAACTGTTTTTTCCTTCTCCTGAAAAATTGTGTTTTTGCGTATAGCTGGTGTTGAATATAAGCTCTCGATATACTATTGTACCAAGAGGAGGACTTTCTTCAGCGAGTAATATTAATAAGAGTTTGCAATAGTTGTTTTATGTACTGGCAAAGTCCTTGGAACACTTGGAAAACATGTATAGAGAATGAGAGGAGTCTTTATTTTAACAATTTAGGTGTTAATTGGGATCTACACAAATAATTTTAATTTTTTTAACTTATTCATTCAATAACCAATGCGCTAAAACAATTGAGCTAATACATAATAAAATATTTATAACAATAACAATTTAGAACTTATACTTAAATAAAAAATAAAGTAAAAATTTAAAAGTAATTTAAAAGTTATTTAAACAGTAATTTGAAAAAGATATGTATATTCATATAGTGCATTACAAATTTCAATAATAACAACTTAAATTTATACTTCGAACAAAAAAAAAATAAAAACCTCAATTTTTACTCTAACACTTCATTACATTTTGATTTTTTTCACTGAATATCCCTTTAATCGATGTAATTGGCAAAATTGACTTCCAGTTGATGTGTTTGATGTTCGCAAAATTTGCTATATAGAAGTTCGCTTCCTAATGGATGAATCGCAAAGTGAAACGACAAGTTAGTCGGATAACAAATCTGCTATAAATTAATCCACGGTTCAAAGAACATTAATGATTAGGCCGTTAAAAAAACTTTTTTTTTTAAATTTCTTTGTTAGTACATATTTGCTTATAAAAGTGGTATTGCCGGTTTAAATGACAATTTATATTAAAATTTTAATCTGAACTCAAACATTAACCTTATATTACAATTTTATTTATTTAAAATATTTTTTGTCTTTGTCCGTTTTTTAAATTTAATAATACACTTAGGCCCAATTTTCGAGTGGAAAATCATATTTGACCAACGATCGATCGGCCATAATTTAAAAACAGTAAAATTTGGGAATTTAAACCATGATCAAGGGTTAGGTTTAGGACATGGGACAGTTTACAACTGCCTTATTGTCACTACACTCGGAGATCGGTCGATCCATTGTGATTGCCCATATATGTATGTATGAAGAAAAGAGAAGGGTGGTAGAGAAGGGGACGAACCCCGGTAATAGTGAAAATACCGATAGATAGACGTCTGTTATGTTCCCAGTATATATGTATATATATTCCCTGATCAATACGTACAATATCATCCAAGATGAGGATCCACATGTGCAGATCAAGGTTTACCATTCCAGGTTACCAGTGGGGTAGAAATGACCAATAGATGATGGTTTCGCCTGCCCGGATCCATGGCAGATCACGTGAAAATTCCAACAAATCCTCAATGGTCACATCGCGCGGAGCTAGGCCCTCTGTCTTAAACCATTCAAAGCAAGGGCGATGCCTACGCTGTAGGGCTGGCCATTGACAGAGAAGTTGCTCAATGGTCTCCACATCTTCTTCATCACCACAAGCACGGCAGTAATCAACTCCGTTCACAATCCAGTTGCTAGTGAAGCCCCCAGCATCACAGTGAACAGTGATAACCCCAATGAAAAACTGCCTTACCCAGTCGAAGAAGCGACTTTGTCATCCCTGAGTCCACTGCCGGTCATATGTCTTGAAACCCTGCAATCCACTCTGGCCAGCCAGGCACCGTTGATTTCGTTCGGCTACCAGCGACCGATCAAGCCATACAAGTAACAGGTCGGTGGGTTTGCAGAGGCAATCAATCTCAAATCAGCATACCCTGTGACATCACTGTGTCCGGGAACCCAGCAGTGTCTTAGCTTGCCATAGGTGATAATTGGGCGCACGATAGCCGAAAAAAGCCAATGCACGATTTAGAGATAATGATATACCATGGCGTAGCGAAATATAAATACATAAAAAGCAAACCTGACCTCAAGCTCTGAGAATATTGATTATTTATTGAAATATATCATAATAATACATTTTTTTTACAATTTTACAGTAATCCAGTAAATTTCCATTAAAGTTTTAACAGGGTAACATTGTTTATTGTTTTGACATTTAGTGGCATGCAAACGTCAAATTTTACTCGCATGAAATTTTTGCTGCCACTGGAGCTGCCCATAGACTAATACTTATAGTAGATCTAAAAGTTCTCTCACCAAAACTTATGACATTTGGTCTGGTGTGATATTTACGTTCGATGTTGAAAAGAATTGCTTTACTAATACCAGATAGAGGCAATGGTTCAAAACAAAGAACAAAATAACAACAACGGCATTTCGTTTTGTGTGTTAAAATTATTGTGTTAAATACAACACAAATGTATGCTAACAATAACAGTCAATAAAGAAGTTTAAAACCCATTTAAATTTCACAGTTTTTCACCAAAACGACATGAAAAATTAAAGCAAGAAGTTATTGTAATTCCATCTGGTGTATGCCACTTTTCGTCAAAAATCTCTCTATCACCGACCACATCAAGAAGAGTGTGCATGGAAACGTCAGATGAGCCAAATGTTCTCTCTCGTATGAGATTACTCTATGGTATTGAGCATGGACTAATACTTCTCTCACCAAATTTATGACTTTTGGTCTGGTGTGATATTTACATTCGATGTTGAAAAGAATTGTTTTACTCAAAGAAAACAGTTTTGGTGATTTGTAATGTTTTGTTCGAATTGCGTTTGTTGGTTCTTCCAATGTTTACATTGCGTATCAGCTGTTTACATACAAAGTTCTTATTTCTTGCAAGTTTTTACTGGATGTCGTTCGCGTAATTTTTGTTATATTTTTTACTCCGAGAGCAAAATCATTCTAACTCTCCGAAAACTAGTTACTTGATAATTTTTACTTGAAAAGTACTCGAACACAGCTATTGTAATTCCACCTGGTGTATGTCAAATTTCGTCAAACATCTCTCTTTCACACCGATCGCATCAAGAAGAGTCTGAAAGGAAACGTCAGATGAGCTAAATTTTCTCTCTAGTATGAGATTGAGTTGGTATTGAGTTTTTCGAACTGGCAGTGGCATGTGTAAACGCAAGGTTAATCAGGGGGATTCTATGGCACAGCTGATCGAAAAGGTACTAGGCCGATGATGGAGAATGAGAAAGCAAAGAAGACAGGAACTAATTTTAAATAGTGTTTATTGATACTAATGACAGCTAAATTATGTTTTATGTTGTTTGCATTAAGTTTAAAAACCAAATGGCTTTTATTAAAGCGGTTACTTGTTTAGCCGCTTTGGAGTTTATATGGATGAGTATTTCAAATTCGAATACGGCTTTTTAATTTTAGTCTTGAAATAATATACATTTTCTAATTTAAGTATGGTTTTCGTATATGAAATTTTGTACAAAAATGTGCCACTTAATCTGAATTATTATTTTTACATATGAATTTAACAGTTGTATTTTTCAAAATTTGATAAACAATTTTTTCAAGATTTATTAAATTTTCCCAATATTTCAATGAACATCGCTGATCATCCCCAGGGTCCTATATACCAAAATATTTAACATTAATAACATATTGATCACAAAACGATTGCCAATAATAATTACATGTATTATAAATCACAAAAAACAAATTACTCGTACGCAGTGTGCAAGCTTTCGTCAACTATTGTATGTTTTCTCTGTGTTTGCTTATTGTGAATCGATATATTTGAGCGCATCGGACAGTGTCGGTCTTGTAATTGAAGTTTTTCTCTGAGGGAACGTTAATTATGTGCAACATTTCGAAAGAGAGTAAGTCGTCGTGGGTAATGTGTCTCCACCACTAAAATGTCAACGTCGTCAAAGTTAGGATTATGACCCGTCGTAGCACAGTGGGCCGCTAATGCCGTTTTATGTTCCATAGGTTTATAGGTTGCCCTTAAATCTGATTTGTGGGAAGACAGTCTTGTGTTCAAATTCTTCATCGTGATGGCATACGTCAGTCTTATCCCCATTGCATTTTATTTGATATACAATATTAGACTTATATTTTTCCGTCACTTTGGACTTTGTCTAGCTAAATAATATGCTCAGGGTATTGTGTGATTTCAACACCAACTCATATGACCCACAGAGACTGAAGCATACAGATAGCTTTCCGATATCTATGACAAAGGGTCATATGAGTTGGCGTTGAAATCACACAATACCCTGAGCAGATTATTTAGCCAGACAAATACTGATTAACGCACTATGAATGTGTGTGATTGCTATTTTAGCCACACACTCAACACAATCATTTTATTTTTTTATTATTATTATTTATTTTATATTATTTATTTATTTTGTAGTACTTAAATACTTTTTGATTTGTACAATAAAAGCAGGGTTCGTATGTCGTGGGTAATAATTTTGGCGATTTTTCGAAAAAATCCTTCCATACGAATTGGACCACTTTATGAAAACCCCTTAGAAACCCACAGAAATTGGTTATTTTTTCAATTGGACGCTCCGTTTCCGAGATATAGGCATTTTTCTAATTTTTTCATATTATCGATCAAAAATGGGGATGAGTTATCCTGGGTAACACACTTCCCATCGTCGTGGGTAGCTACCCATTATTTTCCCCATTGCCCTGAGGGTAATGGGTAATCGTGGTGGGTAATTCATAATTTTCGTGGGTAGCTACCCATTATTTTCCCCATACCCTGCGGGTAATGGGTAAACGTTCATTACACATTCCCCACGACGATGTGTATTGGTTACTCATTGGGGGGGGGGGGGGTAAATACGAACTCTGACAAAAAGTGATATAATTCCTTTGAACTTCTACTTGTACCAGTTCTATTTATAACTAGTGATTTTATCACTAGATCGTAAATTAGTACTACCAGAACAAGATCAAAATTTCTCTAGCTCATGACCTAGTATTTTTCGGGACTAGATCGTGGGTTTCCTACTGGGTCTTTTTTAAAATTTTCAAAAAAATGGGCGGAAGTGCGAATTGCCCAAAATCAAATCAAAAAGGTTTAAAAATGTATGGCTTGGTTTGGTTTAGGACACGTGAAAATAAGAGACAGTTTACAACTGCCTTATCATCACTACACTCGAATGTCGGTCGACCCATTGTAATTGCCCATATAAAATGAGAAGATAAAAGAGAAGGGAGAAAAGAGAAGGAGATGAGCCCAACTATGGATTGTTTGTTTTCTTTTTTAGTATCGGTCTATCGGTCTAGCACGGTCTTCAAAAATGCTACACCGCGGAAAAATACAACTCTATGATATAGGTTAATAACTCACCTCAACGCACTGCAACAATGCGAGAATGCATGAGGAAAAAAGAACATGGTGGAAAAATTCTCTGTCTGTTCTTGTTGTTGGAATTATAGGCCTTTCAGTGATGTTGATACTAAGGGATTTTCGATCGATACTAAATCGCACATGTGAATTGCAGAATTGAGTTTGTATATATACGATTGAATTCAGGCACAGTAGTTAGGCATCTGATGATGAACTTGTCACGGAGTTCGAAACTAGTCATTCCAGTGAGTGTGTGTTGAACTGAATTGTCTATTATTTCCAACGAATTAGAAAAATGTTCATGACTTGTAAGCTTGTAGTTTGAATTTCTCATACATAACCAAAAACTAACAAAATATTTTGTAACTCCACTACAAAATATGTTCACTTAACCTTTTCATGTCGTTTTGGTGTAGAACTGAAAAATTTAAATGTATTTTGCACTTTTTTGTTGACTGAATAAATGTATCTATGTACAGCTGCGGTCAAAATAATAGCACCACGCACAAATTTATATTGACTCCGTTTACATCTGTTTAACAGTTGGGTCAATTTAACTCAAAACAAGATAATAAATTCTTTGATGTTAATGGTTTATTATCATAAGAAAATTATTTGGTTTTTTCAACAGTTTATAATTTGCTAATTAATTTAAACAAAAAACTTAAAAACTACCCAGTCAAAATAATAGCACTTCATTTCATTTTTAACAAAAAATAGTGGTCTTTCTTAAAATAAATCAAAAATTGTACTCAGATATCTTGTTGATAAATTAATTGTATTGTTTCAATACTTTGTCGCGTGACCTTTGTTTGCTATTACCGCGGCACAACGCCTTCCCATGGAATCGACTAAATGCTGGCATCTTTCAACTTTGATGGAACTCCAAATTTTCTGCACAGCCTCCCAGAGCCCTTCAACGCTTGTTGGTTTTATTGTTGATACACCCTTTTTTATATCCGTCCACAGATTTTCGATAGGGTTCAAATCTGGGGACTGTGCAGGCCACTCCACTACACTGATAGAGTTATCGTTGAACCATTTTTTTGCCATTTTGCTGGTGTGTTTGGGGTCATTGTCTTGCTGGAAGACCCACACCAGCGGCATTTCGTAGGAAGCATACGGCAGCATAATTTCATCAAGGATTTTTACATAAACCGATGCATCCATAACGGTTTTGATCCAATATATGGGACCCACACCTTGATATGAAAAGCAACCCCATACCATGTTTTATTGTTTTTGATGTGAATTTTGGCATGTATTCACTGTTAGTTGGCCTACGGACAAAAGATCTGGAACCCTTTCCACCAAAAGGACAATTTTGGATTCGTCAGTCCAAAGCACATTTCTCCACTTTTCATTTGGCCAATTTTGATGTGCTTTAGCAAAAGATATCCTTTTAGCAACATGCTTAGAGGTAAGGGGCGGCACTTTTCGAGGACTACAGGCATTGAGGCTGTTGTCTCGAAGTTTGCGGCGAATAGTTTCCACGCTTGCCGGCACATCCAATGTTTTTTTGAGCTCCGTGGCTGTCATAAAGGGATTTGCTTTAGTCGTCCGTACTAAACGCTTTACCATTAAGGGTGACAAAACGGGCTTCCAACCACGAGATTCAACTTTTTGCTCATATCTTAGGGCATTTATTATCATTTTATTGGACATCCCTGCAAATTCCTTATTTGGGAATAAGATTTACCCTCGGACGCAAATTTTTTTATTAGTTCACGTTTTTCCGGCGAACAATGCTTTCCGCGACCCATAACTATACAATTTTTATAAAATTATTACCTGATTTTCAAGAAAGTATATTAAAAAATTTGTATTACCTTTTGTTTTCACTTTTTTTCACAAAATTTTGCAAAACAAATTTAAAAAAGCCTGCTGGTGCTATTTCATTGACTGCACTGAAGTAGATCCTTTTGTAAATGATCGATCATTTCTAGAGAGCCGTTAACTATCTTGAGGAAAAAAACTTCTCTTAAAAAGAGTAAACAGAGTACTACGTCTTATGTTCAAATAATAAGCACAGAATTTATTTTTTTATTGGAATGACAATATTTTTCGACGTTGGTGCTATTTTTTTGACCGGCACTGTATGTATTTGTCTACGCCCAATCCCTAATTGTTGACAAAACGTTTTGGTTTTGCCAATTAGCGGCAAACATGAATAAATTTTCATCAAAAAATAAAAAACATAACGTCAGAGAAAAAATGAATTAATTTAAACTTTTTCATTTAACAACAATTGACCAGTATAGCCGAGTAAAAACACTAGATAACTGTATTATATTTAAGTACAATTTGCGTATAATTAATATGCATATTTACAATGTTTGATCCTTCTAATAGGAAAAACAATACGCTCACATTGGGCCAAATCACTTACTGGAAATATGTTGCCGAATCGGACCTATTCTGGACAAAGAGCTAACTCCCAGTGTTCCAGGGTTAACATCACTTCTAGGTGCTGGCCGTCAGAGTTTGCTCCGGACCAAAGACAGTATATTCAAGTCGAGATCCTTGTTAGACTATTGCACACGATTACATGGTGTATCACTGCCAGATTCAGCAATCACAAATCCCATTCATAACTTTCGTAAGTAATTTGGTGTTTTTTTGAAGCAATATCGAAGAATATTTTTTTTTTTATGATTAGAAAAAGTTCTTATCGGCCGTGAATATGGGGGGCCCGTGGGACGAAAACTTTTGGTACCAACCAGTTTGTATGGCAAAACGAAGCTTTTGCGCCGTACCGTTGGCCACCTTTCGTCAGTTTACTGTGTCCTGTTCGACCGAACGGGTCATTACATTATTACAGGCGCCGATGATCTCTTGATTAAAATATGGTCGGCGATGGATGGGCGCCTTTTGGCTACTCTGCGTGGTGCGTCTGCAGAAATTACAGATATTGCTATAAATCTTGACAACACAATGATAGCAGCTGGGTCACTGGACCGTATCTTACGAGTTTGGGACCTGCAGACCACTTCCCCAATAGCTGTTTTATCAGCACATACGGGCATGATAACATCTGTGAATTTTTGCCCTTCGCCTCGGACAGATTTAAAGTATTTGGTCACTACAAGTACCGACGGTTCCATCGCATTTTGGCAATATTCAACACCTAGGGGCCAAAAGATCACATTCGCTCCAAAGCCAATACAGTATCATGAAAAGTTGAGACCTGGTCAGGCACAAATGATGTGTACGTCATTTTCACCCGGAGGTATGTTTTTAGCAGCTGGTTCAGCCGACCACCACGTACGCGTGTATCTCATGTCTGAGGATGGTCCAAAGCGTATATTGGAAACAGAGGCGTATACAGACGCAGTGGATTCAGTGCAGTGGTCACACCGGGGCCTCCGTTTCATATCAGGCAGCAAAGATGGTTCTGCGCATATATGGACTTTTGAGTCCCAGCAATGGAAAAACGTTAAGCTCTGCATGTCGGAACGATTGCCAACGTAAGTCTTAGAATATACTGCTAGTACATGATTAACCCTTCCGGCAATTATTCTTATTCTCAATAATTGATATGCTTAGATGTCCTGAACCAGAGGAAGGTAAAAAACTAAAAGTGACTATGGTAGCTTGGGATTGTTCCGATAAGTTCGTTATTACAGCAGCTAATGACTTTACGGTATGTTTAAAATGCGAAAAACGGTGGCACTGTATACATATTACATTCGTAATTTTCTAGATTAAAATATGGAACGCAAAAACTGCCAAATTGCACTGTGTTCTTCGAGGCCACAAAGATGAACTGTTTGTGCTAGAATCGAATCCTAAAAATGAGCATATCCTTCTTTCGGCCGGACATGATGGCCAGGTTTTCTTATGGGACATTGAAAAAGGAGAATCGATTGCACATTTTGTAAACAACATTGATGGACAGGGACATGGTGGCGTATTCGATGCTAAATGGTCTCCAGATGGAACGATGATAGCCGCCACAGACTCTCACGGACATCTCTTGATATTTGGTTTGGGTATAGAGCCAGATAGGTACAAAGTCGTAAGTTGATGTTTGTCTACAAATTAATTTTTATAAACATCGGTCTTTGTTTATTTTATTTTTAGCTTCCCACTGAATTATTCTTCCATACGGATTATCGGCCACTATTGAGAGATGCATCGCACCATGTTATAGACGAACAAACCCAAGTTATGCCACATTTAATGCCGCCTCCATTTTTGGTAGACTCTGATGGTAACCCCCATCCTGCAAGATTTCAACGTTATGTGCCTGGCAGAGAGAGTTGTTCGACAGCTCAGCTGATTCAAAATCTCACTATAGCTAGAAATACTGTTGTGGTCGAAGAAAACGCTTCGAATAATCAAAATGGCCCAGGAGGAAACAATTACTTACATATAGATCGACTGATAGCTGTTTTAGCAAATCGACAGGGTGGTGGGGGGAATCAACAAAACCAGCCAGACCAGGGGGCGAATATTTCCCAGCTGGATCGGATGATTGAAGCTCTGGCAAACCGACAAGGTCATGATTTAGCTCCAGATTCTAATAATCGTCCCTCCGTCATTAGTAATGAATCCAACGGCAATGTCTTGGGAAATGGTCCAAGCACGTCACGAAATGCGTCCATGGATAGACGAATTTCCGATGGAAGTCAACAGCCGCGGCAGGGCACTACATGGGGTAGACCTCCCGCCGAGCAACAGCCAACAGACCCAACTCAGTTAAAATATATTCGACGTATTTATGTGCGCCCAATGAAGTATGGCCAACTTCAAACTCTCAAACAGACTGTATACGCAGGAGGACAGTACGAAACGCAAGAATATAAGCGTGAAATGCGTCGGCGTCCTATAATGATAAGCACTGCGAGTATTGTCGTGTCACAATCTGGAAACGGACGCAATAGAAATACACGTGCTAATGGTGCAGTTCGTGTAGCTAGAAGGCGCAGTGGCCGCCCTGCCGGCCAACAACCCCAACCGGCATATAGAACTCGCGCTGTACGTGATCAGGAAGAAGTTGAAGAACCGTCAGTGCCTGAAGTATTAGATGAGGAGGACGACAGTAGTAATTCATCAGGAGACACAAGTTATTCTAATGTAGAGGAGAACTTGGAGGAATCCTCTGAAGACTCCGACACCGAATCGTCTGATTACTCTGATTGGGTAGCTGATAAACCAGGTCCGAATCTAGAACCGCCCAAACGCTCAAAGCGGAAACCGTTATCCCGCAGACGCAGATTTAGCGACGACAGCAGCGACGATGATACGACAGAGCAGGCCACAACATCAGCCAAACCTGGGCGGAAGAGTAAAAAGGCTTTAATACCAACTCCAGCATCAAATGGTGAAATTCCTGAAGTATATCGACCAGCTGAGTGGCTCTCTGAAGTTATACCAAGAAAAGCTCCTTATTATCCTCAAATGGGGGACGAAATAGTATACTTCAGACAAGGACACCTTCGGTACATAGAAGCTGTGCGTTTGAAAAAGGTCTATAAGGTATCACACAGTTCAGAACCGTGGAGTTTTCACACCTTACGAGATCGAGAACTTGTTCGTGTCATTGGCATTAAGTATGAAATCCGACCTCCTCGACTGTGCTGTCTTAAATTGGCGATAATAGATGAAGACGGCAACATGACTGGTACCTCCTTTAAGATTAAGTACCATGACATGCCAGATGTTTTGGATTTTTTGGTATTGCGACAGACATACGACTTGGCTGTTCAGCGCAATTGGGGAATAGGCGATCGGTTCCGTTGCATGATCGGCGACGGTTGGTGGATGGGTCAGATTGAATCGAGACATGCATTATCCGCAGAATTTCCAGATTCTCCGTTCATGTGTTTCAGAGTTCGCTGGGACAATGGGGAATATGAGTATATGAGTCCATGGGATATGGAACCAATAGATGAAAATCGACTGCCTGATGAAATCGGAGGCGCGGTACCTGTTTTAGCAGAGGAAATCCGAGCCACATTATACCAACCTAAATCAGAAGAATGGCATCGAGGTGATCGAGACGGATCGTGCCGTCGCATTATTAATGGGCTGGAGCAGGTTGGTCCACCCAAGGTTCATTACAGGCATTTTTAATCTTTTTGAACGTTTTACAGTTAATGAGACTATCGATAGCAGAACACTTTTTAGCTCCAGTTGACTTAAACATATATCCTGACTATGCGTATCTTATTGAGTATCCCATTGATCTGACCACCATAAAGTCAAGGTTTGAGAATCACTTCTATCGACGAATAACTTCAGCCCAGTTTGATGTCCGTTACTTGGCAACAAACGCGGAAAAGTATAATAGACGGCACACGAATATAGTTAAGCATGCACGTATCATAACTGATCTCTGTCTGCGAATAATAAGGTAACTAACTAATTTGGAAACGGTTCATGATGAAATCTTTTTACACATATATATTTTTTAGAGAGTCTAACGACATTGACGTGGCTGCAGTTTACCATCAATTAGTGGATATTTATCACTCATCTGAATCAGAAAACGGCAATGATTCCGATGTCGTACCGTCTACAAGCACAGGGCCCTCTACCTCTGCAGCCGCTGCTAAAGCCAAACAAGGCATGTCTACAACTCGGAGGTATTTCGGGATTATCTTTTAACACCGTTAAGTAATTTAACAATTAATTGTTTCCATTTAATTCAGATCAACCCGCACACGTTCTGAGAGCGATTGGCGTGTTGATTGCCGTCAGCTATTAGATCTAATGTGGCAACGTCCAGACTCGTTACCCTTTCGCGAACCTGTGGACATTATCGAATTCCCAGACTATTTGGAAATCATTTCCACGCCTATGGACTTGCGTACAGTTAAGGAGGACTTGTTGGGTGGCAACTATGAAGATCCATTGGATTTTGCAAAAGATGTGCGCTTGATTTTTCAAAATTCCAAAAACTACAACACGAACAAACGCTCAAGAGTAAGTACATATCCCGGTCGCATAGTATTATTTTTGATTTCTAAACGGAACTTAATTAGAGCGTAGATCGTCAATTCATTTGGAAAAGTGAACCCTATTCCTCATGAGAATGGAGCGAATAGAGTCCTAAATTGGATACGTATATACATTTATAAATTTCTTTATTTTGATTTTGTTTGATGTAAACCTATTGAGTTTTCTCTGCCTCTTACTCTCTTATCGGTTCGCATTAATTTTGTTGAAAACGTCATTTTTGAATTCATACTCATATCGTTATTATTATGCTTCGATTTTTCCTTTTCGACATGCTTCCCAAAAATCAAACTCATGAAATCAAATCACCCAATCAATCCATGTACTAATAACATAAAATCATAACAATGAATGAATGACGATCGTGATTTTAGGAATTTTCAACGGTAAGGCCCAGTTGTCTACTTTAATATACTTGAATAAGTTTCGGCTTTGAATGAGTGATATATGATATGGACTACCATACCTCCTTCTTTTTCAATGCTTGTGCCTTTTTAGATTTACTCGATGACCTTGCGTTTAAGCGCTCTATTTGAATCGCAGATAAAGACCGTGATCAGCAATTGGAAATCTGCCCGAAGACGATCCAACAAAAAAATGACACGTTCCAGTAATAATGGCCGCGGCTCCAGCAGCAGTCCAAATAAACGTACGTCTTCTGAAAGAAAACGTTCTACGGGCCGACGGGGAAATTCAAGTAAAAATACAAGGCGTATGCAGAGTTCAGAAGAAACGTCACACCACGATGACGATGATACCGAACAGCCACGTGGAAGCCAGCGTCGTCCCCGAGTAGTGAGTTATGCACCTCGCGGTGCTAGTGGTACGGCAGCAGCCAGTACTTCTAGTTCAAATAGGGTCACATCATCATCATCGCACAGACGTGTGAATGAAATTGATGACCCTCAGCCGGGAACATCTCGCTCTAGCAGAAAGAGACAAAGTGCCAATAATGATCTTCGTGAGGAATACAACAACGACGATGTAGAAGATGAGGCAACAGCATGTTCCACTTCGGACACTGACGAAGATGGCGAGATTTCTAGCGCAGGTTCATCGTCAACCGAAAATAGTTTAAGCGATAGCTCTGAGGAAAGTTACAGTCCTCAAAAGGAACGAAAGCAAAAAAGTCGCAAGAGGCACCATGAATCTGGACCAAAAAGCAAGAAGGATACTCGAAACAAGCGTCGAAGACGTCGACCCGATGAAGACACTGACGAGGACTTTGCTTTGGATGGGCATAAAAAGCATACAAAATCTGCAAAGAAAGGGCGAAAACCGTCTAACGGAAATAGGCGCGTAGGAGGAGGTGGAGTGTCCCAGGCAGACGAAAGTACACAGGATACTGTTACACATACGCCCAAGAAAAAGGGAAGGCCTCCAAAAACTGCCCGCAACGCAGACGAAGATCGTAGTGCTAGTGTTAGTACATTGTTGTTGGAAAGTCCCTCGAGAAATACAAGAAACCAGGCAATCTCACAGTCAAACACAGCGGGGCGCCGTGCAACTGAAAACGACCACAGTTACCATTTACCGATGCGTAATGGTCGTATTGTTGAATCAGATACCGATTCACGAGAAGTTGCTGCACGTCCTACTAGAGCTAGTGTAAAACGTGCCGTTTTGGCCTGGGCTCGCAGTGATCTAGATGATGGCGATGGAACTGAAGACGCTGAAGAGGTAAATATAATATCAATTTGTATCGAAAATGCAGTCATAAACTTTACAATTTTTCAAATTTAAGATTCTGCCAACGCCCACACCAACTAAATCCAATGGAACAAATTCAAATGATAGGGAAGAAAATGGACCGTCTACAAGCCGAGCAGCAGCAGCATCCATGGGAGTTGTACGACACTTGCGCACTAATCGCAATACAGTGGTCGAACCTCCAGTAGATTCTGACGATGATGATGACAGTGATGACGAGCCATTGGCTACAAGCCAGGGATCACAACACAAAGATCAGAGTAAGGATTGCTCACCCAGAAGGAAATTTAATATTTTTAACTTGAACACTTTTTATCGTAGGAAAAGTAATTGCACCTCACCCAACACATCTGCAGAGACGGGACATAAGCAAAGCTGCAACTTTATCATCACATATGACACGCTCTCATGCCACATCTACAACATCGAATGTAGCTACTACCTCTTCAAATGTGGCACCGCCGACTGTTCATGACCACAACTATGTAGGAGACCCCGGCCCATCAACCTCAAGCGCAGCTATACGCAACACGCGACGAGTTTTGTCCCGACATCAACGTAATGCTGATGAGCTTGACATAAGCTTAGACCCACTGGAGAGCTCAATGTTGATATCAGCGACAACTCGACTTAGACGTGGACTGCCTACATCGACTACTACGGCGCCGCCTGCTACCATATATCAACCGGTAGTGCCGGCACAACCAACTTCAGTGCCCGTAAGAAGGGGACGGTCTCGCTTCAGCCAAGAGAATTCACAAACAGAGCCTTCTGCCGACGAAAATGTTCCGGAAGATGAGGAAGGAGGTGTTTCAGACATGGGCACAGGCGGTTCCACTGAGTCTTCGGTTCACGACAATGTTTCGGACTCGGATGACAATCAGCCCTTAACTTCGTATGTACCTAAATCAAGACGAGGTAGAAACGCCGCCAGGAAACGTCGACGCTCAGATGATTCGTTTGTTGCCAATGAAGATGACGATCACGAATACACAGGCACTCGGGGCCACAGGTCTCGAAAACCGAAACCGGCTGACGACGGTAAGAGCCGGCTTCAAGGCCGTCGCAATCAAAGAGGTTCTCGTAACCAAAAACGTCCGCGTTACAATGAACTCAGTGACGAAGAAGATTACGCCAATAGAAATAACAGAGGAAGAAAATCACGCAACGAATCCAACGTGGTTGACAGTTCGGCTGCACACGACGAAATTGATGCGAGTACAATGGACAGCGACGATGATCAATTAGTGAGTGTAAGTAGCCGTGGACGGATACGCAAAATTACTGCCAAAGCGAGAGGAATTTTCAAGGAGTAGTCATTTCACAACAAACTCCAGCGACTGTATTAACAAGTTAACATTATGTATATATGCCAATATATATATGTAATGCTGTTTTTATTTAGTTTTTATGTTTCTGTTTTGGATTTTTTTCCATTTCACCACAATCTATATTTTGTCATTTGAACGGCAAAGAAGAAACGTTCAATTATCTCGTTAGATTAGTTTATTTGTAAAATATTTAACTTGTATTTTTTAGACATCATATTTTCTTTCTGCATCCTCTAACTTGTATTTGAAATTCATACGCTGAGGTGTATCCCATTAAAGTCACATGTGCAACGTTTTAACGTCTGTCTGTGTGCTCTCCCGTTTCATTAAGGTCATTGCATTTGCACCTCATTATTGAATTGGGTTTCATCTCAATCACATTAACAAATCATATATTTATTGCTATGTAATATTACTATAAAACAGGAAACAAACAGCTCTTTAATGTATACATAGATTGTAAGTTTATTTAAAAACAAATGCAAATCAATTTAAATGATTAATTAATAAAAAAAAAACATTAAAATAAATACAACAATGAAGTTTGTCTTTTACCTCTCTCTCTCTCTCTATACACTCGCAAATTGTGCAGATTTTAACAATAAAACAACAATTGTTTGTTTTAATTAATTCTCAGTGAGTGAGCTGTATTTATTAATTCATCAAGATTATTTTTGATAAAGCGCAACCCGTTAATGGTGGTTAATGTATAATGGTAATAATTTGTTAAATATATTTGAATTTAACACCTATTATGAATGAATGTATACAATATTTTATGTATGTAGTATTATTAATTTTTGGTTTTTGATTTTATGGATTATAATGAGTGTTGTCCCCGTGCGTCCTCTAGGCAGATACAATACAAGGGTACATATTTATTATATGAACTATTACTTTCAGTACTGACATGTAAGTAGAAAGTTGATATGGCTTCTACGAAACTAAAGTAAATTACAATCTAGTCAATTAAAACATAAAACATTTGGAGAGAGCTCTACAAATAAAAACAACATACTTGTAAACATTTCAAAACTAAAACGATATAACAACGAATTCCTTACAAAAGATATGTGTAACAAGGATACAGATTGTATGTACATTTGTTTGCATTTTGCCTTTCAATTCGAGTTCTTCACCAAGGGACAGAACTGTGTGTTTGTATCGGGATGCTGTATGAGGAAAGGCTAACATAGTGGGGGATTACATTTACACAATGAACGTATATCAAACTTGACTTATTATCACAAGTTAAAATTTTGATTATTGTTTGGTCAATTATTTGCTTAATTAAGTCCGCAGCTTCATTTTGCAGGTTACACGTACGTATACGTGTAATAAATACTTTAATCTATTAAAACTAAATAAAAAAGTTAACTACAACATGTCTTCTTGCTCGAGTGGCAAAGGTCACTAACCCCAAACTTTTCGTTTTCTAGAAAAACACAATTCCGTATTAGAGATTAAATTGTTGCGGGGGGATTCACTTGTCCTCTATTCGATAGGAGTTTAAAACTACTGTTGGATAATGAAAGGGTATTTCGTAGTAAATGTGTGTGTATATATATATATAGAGAAGAAGGAGTATAGTATTTATGTATGCGGTAAGTATATATGTACATACATACATACGATTGTAAGTCGAGTGTATGTGTGTATATAGAGTTTTGAACTAAAATCTACTTGTAGACACGTTACTTTTTGACCTGTAACGGAAGGAAAGACGACATTGATCAGTTTTGTGAGAATGTATGCATTAGCGTTATGAAATGTTTCTTGGCTGATATGTTTAGATGTACGGAGGGAACATTTCACAAAGGATGTGACTTAGGGAGAGAATACCCTTAGACTTCTCAGCAGAGTTGCCAGTACATTGGCCAAACATTCGGCTTGCAATGCTAGTGGTCCAGCACCTAGAGGCCCCATTTGCACTCCCACTAGTTCACGGAAATTGGACGCCACATCATGAACTTTCAGTACAATATTGCGTGTCTGCAAGGGTGCGGATGTGTGGCGCGTCATGTCCTGCGTTAGTTCGGTTATTCTTCGTATTGCTGTGAGGCATGAGGTTAGATGTTCCGGCAATATCGACAGGGTCATGTCGGACATGGCTACCACAAGATATTTAGAGGCCGTCACTAAAACTAATGTTTGTTCGGTTAATTCAGTGCGGGCCTTTTGAAATTTGTCTTCGTCAATGCTAGATCCGCCGCCTGCAGCTTGTGCCGACGTGCATTGAGCCGCTACTTGATCTAGTTTTACAAGCAGGCCAGCCATTGCTACGTCCGTTTTTGACAATAGGGCCTCGGCGTCGATAACATGACCATTTTTTATGATAAATTTTGATCCAGCGTAAGAGATGTCGCGCACATTGGGACTGACATTGTTACACTTCCTTACCACTTGTGGAGAACACAGCAGAGGATATGGCGGGGCATGCGCAGGTCGTTGTTCTCGATTCATTGTGGAATACTGACTCAATTGTTGATGTACAGATAATGTAGATTGAGATGGGGTTACTATTGGACTGTGTGCGACAGAGTAGTTGGATGACGGAAGGACTCGAGATTGTGTAGGTGGTGGAGGAGTTGCATCATCTGTGGCTGCAGGATGGTTCACAGGTAAAGGACTTTTTCTTAAATGTGGTCTCGTAGCTATTGGAGGTAATGGAGGTTTTTTGGGGGCCAAGGGACTCACCATATGCGATTGTGTTGATCGTTCATTCTGCGGTACATCTCGTGTACTGCTATTATATGTTGTCCGAGGTGGCAACTTTGGCGGGCTCGTATTATTGGGAGGCTGCGATCCATTTATCTCAGGCACTGAAGAAAACCCGAGGGTTTGAAAGTGTTTTTTTGGCGAATAACGTTGCTTAAGTTCAGCGCTCTTTGGAGGTCTTTCCGGTATTGGTTGATCAATAGATTGCGATCTCGGCGGTAGTTTAAGCCTTGCAGTGCTTGCGTTTATGTCAGTAGTTTCCTCTTTCTTTGATTTAGGACAACATGAAAACTTGCTTTTTCTCTCAACCGTTGCGTACTCAATAACATGACCCTTAGCCAGTTCGTTGGGCTTTGGAGCTGTGGGAGGTTTCTCGTCAAATTTAACTGAAGTTGAGTTGCTATATAAACTCTCGGTAACAATTTCGTCCTGATTATTTACGTTCTTTTCAACTTCATCCAAATTCGGCGGTGGTGGTATTATAAAAGACATGATCTCTTCTGGAGTAAGCTCTTTCGCCGGAGTTGCCTTTTGCGTGGGCGGGGCTACTACCACATTTTCCAGAAATTTGTCTAGATCTTGATCACTGCCTTCGGCCAACGATCTTTTGTTGAAATCGCCAAATCCCTTTGGTGCTGCATTTAGTATAGATAGGGCGTCCAGCTCATCCGGTGTCTGCGGTGGTGGTATGGCACGTAAATCTATCAGATCGCTGTCTGTCTCAATGAACGTATCCTCTCTTATTTCAAAACCGTAAATTTCCGAGAGCTTTTTAGCAGCAATATCAGTATCTTGGTTCGAATTACCAACATTACTTAAATCTTTAAGCTGCTTTAGGTATTCCTTTAGGTTATAGTCCTTGTTTTCAATTCCGAAGTTATTACTGTCCGGACTGTGTAAACCAAAACTAGAACGGTAGGCCAGAGTTTGTTTGCGACTAGATTTATCATTCGTGTTAAGCAGACACGGTCTTCGAGTGGTGGGCGAATTTGTCGGTGACGCTATAGATTCCGAATCACTCTCACTTTGTGAAAAATCGGCACCCAGCGCCTGCAAGTTACTCAATAATTGGCTGAAACCGTTCAACTTGCGTTCTGGCCGAGGACTAGATGTGTCAGTCAAAGTTGGCTTCTTTCGTCTCACATCTGCTTTTTTATCCCCAATTGAATTTAGCCCTTGTGTAATTCCGGTCAAGTCATGGTTAATAGTTTCGGCCAACAGAACCAGCGAGTCACTATGCTTCAGAGATCCTTGTTGGGGAGTTTCCTCATTGGATGACAGTTTGCTGCTATTTAAGCTGTCGCAATCGCTGTCAAACTCTATAACCCCACTGGTTTTGACGTTTCCAGCATTCACACTAGCCGGTGGACATTGCCATGTATTGTATGTTGTGTTTGAGACAGGCAATCTAAAATCTTGCACCAATTCACCTTGCTCATTCAGATACTGCTCAGAGTTCTCAACCATTTTTTGCATTTCATGCACACGTCGTAATACCTCTTCATTCTTCGATTCCATTTTGGTCGTGTTATTAAAGCATTGCGAACGGTCGCCATAATTACTACCACCACCACTGCTGTCGCTCATACCAGAGTCTTTAGCTTCTTCTAATAACTCCGTTGCCATAACACTATGAATATCGAGATCCATTGCAGTCGATGAGAGCAGCGGCAGTTTGGAGGATAAGTGAGTAGCGTTCGAAACACCTACAGCTCTATCTGGCATATTCTCAACGGAAACCGGCTCGCTCACTTCCAGATATTGCATTTTACTCGGATGATATGGTGGAGATATCAGGAAGTTCATGCTGTGTGCCCTATTATGAAACGGCAATAAATAGCTCCAGGCCGCAGGCAAAACAGTGTGTTGAGCAAGATACGATGGAGCATTGTCCTCATCCTCTGAATCTCGCTCTCGAGATACGGGAAGAGGATTACCTTTGAAATAAAAAAACGATATTAGTGGAAACTCCAATCTTCTACTTTCAACAAAAATCATTTGCTCACCAGTCATTAACTTGAAGTAACCGCCTAAGCAGAGGGAGAACTCACACGCATCTCGATCTTCCATATAGAATTTTACAAACCTCTCGCCCTGCATGAAGATGTTAACACTACACGTTACATCATCTTCCCGATTAACGATGACATGACTGAAGTCTTCAATGGCTGATATAGGTTGCGGCTGCAAGCATGAAACAATTACATATGTATGTATGTATGTGGTAAGAAGCTTTTATTCCTGGGGGGTTAGTATCGGGAACTTACCACTGAATTTCTGGCACTAGATATTTGACTCAAACCGAATCGTGGGCTAACAAGCAGAACACGCTCAACACCTTCCCTTTGGTTGGTGCTAAAACATTTTGCACCGTAACTGGGTAGACTGCCTATGATATCCAAGTAGTGTAGTTTGGCCTAAAAAACATTCGCAGTATTAGCTATTGAATAAGCCATTAAGGCGGGCGTTAGTAATAAGTGCTACCTGAAGCTGTGTTAACACCTTGGTTGATGATCCCGTCATTTCAGCATTCATTTTTAGAAAATGCGATATTAAACGTCTCAATTCCTTACGTTTCATACCCTCAAAAAGCGACGCAGGCACAAAACGTTCCAAGCCGAATTCACGCCTTTGGTCAGGTTCAAATTTTAAACTATTTAATTTTTTCTGAGTGTAAATCTACATACTGACTACTTACTCGACTACTTTGACCGTCAATTTAGATGGCTGTACATTATTCGCCAATGCATGTTGGTGCATGTGCAAAGCTGCCAAACGTAGAGCTACATCGGGCTGTAATTCCGGAGAAAATCGTTCTTGAGTGACATCGTTGCAACATTGCAAATACAAGTAGTCCAAAGCGTTGAGGTCTCTTTGTGCTAAGTCGGCAGCAGAAATTGGTACAAAAGTCACTCGAAAGAGACATCGTAACTTATGTGCTCCTGGTCGCGATGCAATCTGCAAACAACACCCAAGGCGATTAGTTAACAATATTCAATACATATATACATATAACGGGTTTTTCAATAAGAGCGCTACAAAAGTTTTTTAAATAAAACAAAACCGGTTTTAGATACCAATGAAAGTACGTTCGATGCCATTATGTATGGAACTCTATTTCTTTTGCAAGGCCACCACGGGCACGCTTGCAGAAGTCCAGACGCTGAACCCAATTTTCGACGGTTTTCAAGCATAAATCGGCCGATACTACTGCAATTTCACGTTCGATATTCGTACGAAGTTCATCAATCGTCGCTGGCTTGTTGGCATAGACCATAGACTTGACGTAGCCCCACAGGAAATAATCTAACGGCGTCAAATCGCGCGACCAAGGCGGCCAATCGACTTGGCCATTTCTTGAGATAACACGTTCACCAAACTTGGTTTCCAATAAATTGATTGTGGCATTCGCTGTGTGCCTTGCGGCGCCGTCCTGTTGGAACCACATGTCCTCCAAGTCCATATTATCCAATTGGGGCCAAAAATATTCGGTTATCATTGAACGGTAGCGATTCGCATTCACAGTAATGTGTCGGTCTTGATCATCACGGAAGAAGTACGGCCCAATGACGCCGCCGGCCCATAAACCGCACCAAACCGTAATTTTTTCGGGATCCAATGATGACTCATGGATTACGTGTGGATTGCTGTCTGACCAATAACGCATATTTTGCTTATTGACGAAGCCATTCAGCCAGAAATGAGCCTCATCGCTGAAGATGATTTTCCGATGAAAATCCGAATCATTTTCAAGTTGTTGCTCAGCCCAATTCACGAACATACGACGCTTATGGTGGTCAAGCGGCTTCAGTTCTTGCGTCAATTTGATCTTGTAAGGATGTAGGCCAAGATCTTTTCGCAAAATTCGCCACAACGACGTCACAGAGGTGCCCAACGCTTGAGAACGACGTGTGAGAGACACATTTGGGCTTCTTGAACTGAAGCCTCAGCCGCAGCAATATTCTCGACACTACGGGAACTTCTTTGTCTCACTGGCACGGGAACATTTTGTACTGTGCCTGTGGATTCAAATTTTTCCACTAGACGCTCAATTGTTGATCTGGTAGGACGATTATGACGACCACAAATTGGACGTAGCGCTCTTAAAGTTGAGGCCAATGACTCCAAATTTCGGTAGTAAATTTTAATAATTTCGACTCGTTGTTGGCTCGTATATCTTTCCATGATGAAATGGCAAACCTTACTGAAGAGAAATGTCAAAAGAGCGGGAAAAATATGGCGTCGTTTGCTGTCCCTATCGATTTACTTTTGTAGCGTCTCTGTTGAAAAACCCTTTACATACCTTTGCAAGTGATTCTTCTGGATCAAGCAAAGTGAGTTTGTTGCGTTTAAGACTTTTAACATGTTCCAGTACTAGGCTAAAGATGTCTCCCGAAATGAAACACAGCTTATCAAATAGCGATGTAACGACATCCTGGAGAAAAACGAAGTTTTTTTTGAGGTTTCTTTCCTATTAACATTTCTTACCTGTACGGTGGTTGTTGCATCATATTTAAATGATTTAGTCTGACCATTCTCTAGGAATACCTTCAACACATTAGCCATGGGAGGCACACAAATATCACCCAAAGAAAACGCAGACGGCTGAAACGATTGAAACAATTTTAATTGAAGTTTAGCTGACTTCGGGTGTACGGGCAAACTTACCGGGAATAACGGAGCTCCGTTCACACAAACACTCTCGGCGAAACGAACACGACTAGGCCTGGTTCGCAGTTTGGCTCTCTTTCCAGCTGACAGTAAGGTAGACTTGCGTCCAGGTGTTATATTATGGGCAGGCTGGCACACAAGAAGTGTCACTTGCGCGTCACAGGCCCTCACGAGCTGTATCACGCGATCTCTGGGCGCATCCTTCACGTCCTCCCCGTTAACGGCTAGTATATGGTCTCCAGGTTGTAGTTTATTCATGCTTGGCCCATCTTCTGTAACAAAGCGAACAATCACAGGCCGCTCACTGCCAGCAACGAAACCAAAGCCCATCGTAGAACTACGTTGAAGAACCACAACTCTAGGCTCAGGAGGATTTTCATCCCACTTGACACATTCTGGCGCCTCGTACGTTGATGTCTTGTTTAGATGACTGAAGTGGAAACATCATCAATTGATTGATAGTCGAACGAATCTTTCTTTACTCACTTGATGAAGTAAGAACGGCCTTTGGAATCAATAGCTCTTTCCCAGCCATAAGGTAATTCCTCATGCCTACTCCAGTCCTCACAAGATGGAAGCCATCCCGATGTTTGTGTTATGTGACTGAAAGACATTTGAAGTAGATTTATTTGTTATTAATTTCTTATTCATTTCTCTTTTGCAAAAGACACCATCCATCCATGCTACTGCATCATAATTATCACTTAGCGTGGAAATAATTTCATCTCAGTTCCCTTAACCACAAAGAGTGTAGAAGAAGGTACGGTATATAAGTTAGGTGCCCCCTAGAAGAATAGCTAGTGTCGAAAAATATTCATTACTGATGAATGAATAATCCTTCAACTGGGTGCCTGCCTCTGGTATGCATTGGAACCAACTAATCACATTAGAACCTTGAGTGTTGATGATCACCAGGTTGATGATATCGACAATAATTCAATTTCGACCTTTCCGCCTTCGTGCCACAAAAACTGTGAGGGCTTTGTGCCTGCTCCTTCTGTGCAACTAAGTGAAAAATTACTTAAAACAATTATGCATAATTTAGTTTATGCTGCCTGTTCTCCTTTCAATAGATGCCCAATGCCATGGACAGACTGTGTTTATATGTATGTATGGCTGTGTGCAGATTTGCACATGCCGGCGACATTTAACACCCACGACCAGTGAGAATACCCATCAGTGCATCCGTCCAGACGAATTAACATACGATAACATTGTAGCCCCTATGCAAGTATGCTTCCAACGTTGGGTTGGGTGCAAATAATTTTTCATTATTATCTAAGTTCCAATAACCTCCCCCAATCGCTATCTACATATTCGGTTTGGATGACCTGTGGCATTTGTTCCACAGATTTTGTCAAAAAAAAAAACGACTAAGACTGTAGTAATAGTTGTAATGTAATTGTTTCATTGATTTTGGACTTCTCAGAACTACTTACTTGCAGTAATAGAGTCGGCCCTCTTTGCCGACGTGAGCACTCCAGCCATGTTTCAGTTTAGTTTGCATAACCTCTAAATGTCGATCGACCTCTTCCCAATTTCCCGTCGTTGTTGGAGTCACAGTAACCAAGGCGCCAACACTGGAGCTAACGTTGCCATTGGCCATAAGTGAGTCTTTGGTCGTGTCGACAAAGCGACCCGATGTAGCGGTTCCGGTTTCACTTTGACTTCCGGGAGAATACGACGGCAACATGTTCCCTGTTGCAGATGCGGTGTTGTGCGTTTGAGGTGAGTATGATGCTGGCTTTGAGTGTGTGGAATTTGAAGCTGATGCTGAGTTGGGCTGGACTGTGGTCGGCAACAATGGACAGGCGACATTTTCTGCTTTGTTGCCAGTATTTGTGGCCAACTTTGGTGATGATGCTCTAGATAAATATATTTGCTTGCTTGAGTTGTTTACTGGAGGCACCTCGCTCTTTGAACGCCCCGAAGGCAGAAGCATCATTGATTCGCATTCGCTGCAATGAAAGAGAAGATACAGAACAATAAGTTAGACATTCCTGATAACAATCTCAGTAACTGCTTGATGGACGAATTCATGCGAGTGCCCTAACACAACTAGCCAACACTCTGAAGCGGACTTGACAGTGTTCAGTGCATAAGGTACAAATGCCTAACCACCTTGTGATGACCAAGGAGCACAACTATTCCAGATGTTACAACTGAAGTGGAATTCGAACGATCTCAATACAACACCAGGCAGCTGCATTTTCCGCAGGAAGAAAACATGTTTCCAAACAATTTAATAACAACCAAGAATACCTAGTCAACATATTCACACATGCCTGGGGCAAGATAAAGAAGCATTCAATGCACCACTAACGGGAAAACGCAGCCGGTTTATAGAGAGATACTGACACATTTATTGCCACATGCAACATGTGGAGAGAACCAAAAATAAAGAAGAACATCATCTTGTATGTCGACGTGTGCATACAAACAGATATCATGCTCTTATGTGAATTCATATACCGTCACCATGTAAGGATTTCTTGAAAATATATTTATTATGGCTTTCGAATAACGTTATTTGGTCGTTAGAAGTGGCTCATCGGGTGCTACGCACAAACCTGGGTGACCGTTTAATTCATTCAGGTTTGCCATACATGTCCGCTGTGCGCTTGTCGACGGTTACTCAATCAATAAGTACATCTCATAGCCAGCCATTCAGTCACTCAAACAAACGATGTCGTCTACAAAACTGGGCATGTAAGCGCGGTGGCAACAGTATGTCGACTTAGCTAAGGTTAGGTGTTGGTGGCATTCGATGTACGGCACACTTAAACTTCTTAATCCACTGTGATACGAATGTTTACGATTTAAAGCGCTGGCCCCAACCATATAATTTGCTCTAAGGAGCTGAAAATCCTGTCGATGCCTAAATTCGGTCCCTAAAAATTTAGGATTCAGCTGTAAATGACCTCCTGGTGGCTAGTGCTAGACACGTGCTCACTGGATTCTTTCAGCAGAAGTCAGTCTCCTGACCTTCACCCACGTCACTTGCAACATTACGTTTACAGATCTCCTCCTATCTAATTTCGTTTAGATTTGCACCTGTCCACCATTCGTGAATCATCATATAGGAGCATTTGCGCAGAATATGCCTACAAGTCGCTAGGTCCTAGTCAGGCTAGCTCATCCGCTCTGCAGTTCCCCGGAATGCCCCCGTGTCCTGGCACCCATTTTAGTTGAATACGAGTATCGTACTACTGAGTTATCTCTTTGAAAGATCTATGGCAGTTCTGGACAGATGTTGAGTTTAGGAATACTTATTCAAGGAGCTTGAAAGCCGCCTGACTGCCAGAAAAGAAATGGAAAGCCCTAACTGATGGACTATTATGCCTCAGCTAACTGGTCTCTTCCAGTTAGCTGATGAAACAATCCTAGTTTAGAGAATACAACTCATAATCTAATTAATTATTGAGAGAATTAATGTGTCTATACTAAATTCATATATGACCTAATTGTTCATTCAGTTTCAAACTAACATACATACATATTAGACTGGTCCTAGTTTGAAAAGTTTTTCCGTATCCCGCTCCAAGGAGCTTATTTTGTTCGTTTACTAAAAAAAAGTGATACAGAAAATATTTCAGGTCAATTGGAGAATTTTTCAGCTATCCCTGGCCCGTCAAAGATTTGATATTTTAGCTGATATTTTGTATGCGCTGGCAACTCGTCATTTTTGAGTCAATTGCCATGAACTTTTACAAATAAATTTGATTTGCCCTTGTTATTAAATAGTAAAAATTTAAGAACGATCCAACAATTGTAGGAGTTTCAATAATAAAGTTAAGAAAAAAGTAATTTTTTAAAAAAAATGAAAATTACTGATATTTAGCTTTTTGCCAAAAAATATAACTAGATGATAAAAATTTTCAAATCTGACACAAATATCCTTTAGTGGATGTCCGTACGCTTCCAATAAGGTATAACACTTTACAATACATCAACGGTTTAATGGTGAGATGGTAGGATAAAGTAGGCAACCTCGAGGAAAAATTCCCAAGACGGCCTATAATATGTGCTCAACTGTAAATAATGAAAAAAAAAACACTTAAAGTCATAAGTTATGTACAAAAACCCGCTTAAAAACATTGGGTTTGATGATAGGCTGCAATATCAGGTTCCAAACCCCGGTTTTATTGACCGGGTTTTATAAACCGGTTCCGAAACCCGTAATTGAGAACGGGATTAAATAGAAGAATCTGGTAACTTTCTTAAATGCCCAAATGGATCGGAAATTCAAAAAAAGTCACTGGAAAAGTTGAAGCAAGACGTATACAGGCTATAAATAAGTTTACTCTAACACTTCTTTACATTTTGCTTTATTTCACTTGTTGTCCTTGATCAGCTGTCTCATCGGTACCCGTTGGACAGTCCTTCCCGTTTTGGGAATAAATCGCATTATTATATCCCTACATCCGTTAGGTATCTACTTCAAGTCTGTAGACGCGATGTGTAAACTTATCAGCCAGACGATCAATAGATCGGAAACAGCCTGATATTACGTCGACTTAAAATTGTCGAAACAAGGCTGAGCTTGGGACTGCGGGAAGTCGACATGCTGTTGGAGAGTAGACTTGGGTCGAACCAGGGGGTATCCATGACACAGCTAATCGACTTTGAAGTTTTGAAATTGATAGAAAACAGAGTGGATAGACGAGAGACCGATATCCAACCAGAAGCAAACCATGCAGCAAACTAAGTTTAAATATTGTTTGATTGATACTAATGACAGATAAATTATGTGTTATGTTGGTTTCATCGAACGAAAAGACGCATTCCCTTTTATTTCTGTTCGTTTTATGTCCAACCAAATAGTAAAATACAACAGCTAGTCGAACTCGATAAAATGGCGTACTACCCCGACGTCATAGAGAGAACGTAAAGAGAGGGATAGAGACACTTGTCTATTGCTCTATGGGCGAACTCAGTTCAGTTAAGGTGCCAGGAATATGTAGATTATGTTTGTGAGGGTCATGTCTGGTTATGAACCATATACCTACTTTAGTTCGTGAACTTCCCCAATCTATTGGATAGACACAAGATGTATTTAGGGAGTTGGAAGCATTACAACAGCTGTTTTCATTTTACGTGAAACGCAATTCACCTCTGTAATTTCCGATTCAAATGTATTTTGTTTTTGTACATGTTGTTTACTTTTATGTTAGGATTTGATAACTGGCGGGTGCAAAACAAAATGACTTGTGTAGTTGCCTACAACAACTATAACACCTTATTCAATATTTCTTGGAGAGAATTAATCGCACTCATTGAAAGCGAAAGAAATAATGTGGTTTACTAAAACACACACGACAACTTCATTCTACAGCATTTTCGTGTTTTCATAAAAGCAGACTTGCCAATATGTATGTATGCTCCAGATTCTTGGTCAGCTTAAAAGGAAATGTCAAATAAAAAGAAAGAGCAGCATGATATCGCTAGCAGCAAATAGTAGATCCATTTGTCTTATCTCATTCTCGACCATACCAGTTGACGTTGATGTGGACAACAGCATCAGAAAGCGGGTCATGGCAAATGTTCTTCTGCTAGTATTTATCGGATGTTTCGGTTCATTGAATTTCGTTTGCCGAGGTTCAATTAGGTGCTTAATTGACCAAGAGTTTCACTTTGCTCATCGAAAGAGAAACCTTTTAAAAAATGCTTTAATGTTTTCGATAATTAATTGCAAATTGAGTTTAATTGTCGCATAATACACGCTCGGAATTAAAGCACCAACTACCTAACAATGGTCCGCTATCGCCCGACAGCCGTATGTCAAATGAATTGCATGAGGAAAGTTTATACGTCATTGTACTCAGTCGTCGTCAGCGTACTTTGCCAACTACTGATCCTCTGTGAGGTTTTGTCCAAATAAAAAAACGGACAAAGACACGTTCATAATCGTAGTATGATAGCAAAGTTTACTTGGGCGCTTGTTTGGTTGTCTCAAACGTGATTTTACAAGTGGCACGCACCTCTTTGTTACGTGTAACGATTGAAACGATATTTGAATAAGTACAAGTAGGTACATATGTATGGTGGAGTGAACTATGGCTTACATTGAAATAGTTCAACACCCATACCAGTTTTCATATCGTACAAAATCTCAGAAAACATCACTAACATCATAGAGAAATAGACAAGAGACGCTATCCCTCTCTTCACGTTCTCTTGATGATGATGAGGTAGTAGGCCATTCCATCGAGTTCGAATATTTTGTAGTTTACTCTTTGGTTTGACATAATATGGACAGAAATAAAAGGGAATGCGTGTTTTCGTTCGATGCAAACTATCAATCAAACAATATGTAAACTTAGTCTGCTGCATGGCCTATAATCTCTGTTTTCTTTAGTCTCTCATTCTACATCATTTCCCTAGCACCTTTTCGTTCAGATGTGCCATAGAAACACCAGACTAAAATGCACCAGCTATGTATTTCGTCTTTTATACGATGACTTACGACCCTGGGACATTGTGTTCATTCTCTTTTGATAACGCTTCGTAAATTCATATGCGTTTCCATCGAGTTCGAATATTTTGTAGTTTACTCTTTGGTTTGACATAATATGGACACAAATAAAAGGGAATGAGTGTTTTCGTTCGATGCAAACTATCAATCAAACAATATGCAAGCTTAGTCTGCTGCATGGCCTATAATCTCTGGTTTCTTTAGTCTCTCATTCTACATCATTTCCCTACTACCTTTTCGTCTTTTATACGATGACTTACGACCCTGGGACATTGTGTTCATTCTCTTTTGGTATGCAACTATGCGTGACTCTTTGTGACGTATTGTCGGTTAATCTTCCTTTTTTTCCATTCGCAATAATCTCAAATTCAATATTTTAAAAAATGAATGAATAATGGGTGAAAAAATTTCAATTTTATTGTTTTAATTTATGAAGAAATTGTTTCAAAATATTTGTCAACCACTTTTTGTATACTGTTGCTTTACCGCCATGCCAAAACACGAAAGTGAAAGAGAAATATCAATATTACCCCTGAATTTCCAATTCGTGACTCTTATGCTACCCCTCTTTCTTCTCTTCTCCCCTCACCAAGAAACATCGTAAGTCGTGACTCGTGTCCCAGGGTCGTAAGTCATCGTATAAAAGTCGAATATGTCGCGGTGTGCAAGGGGATTTCTATGGCACAGCTGGTCGAAAAGGTACAAGGGAAATGATGTAGAATGAGAGACCAAAGAAAAAGCGGCCAGAGGAAAATATGTGTAGTGAAGGCAAAAATCCGTGTGAAATTCCAAAAATTCTTAACCGATCTATTAAATTGGTCTATGATGTTATTTATTCCATTAAAACTACTACAAATTCTATAATGGGAACCAAAAAAATGGACCCACGTAGTAAATAATCAACTGAAGCAGTGGACCGAGCTATTGTCAGGAAGTCATAGAAGGATCCGTTCACGTCATCACGTGATATGTTCATAGAAGTTAACCCTGAATTTGGGTTACATTTCTTAGACAGGCTTATTCGAAGACGCTTCAATGACGCTCAGCTCTTTGGACGCACAAGCAGAAAGAAACCACTCCTTTCAAAAAAAAAAAATATATATATAGTATAAGTACTACAAAGCGTTTACTCTTTGCTCATACCCATAAGTCAAAAGATCTCTCACTCTGGCAAAAAATCTTTGGAGTGATGAAACAAAGGTAAATCGAATGGGTGCGGATGGTAGAGTAATAGTTCATCGCCCTAAATTTCGGGCACTCTATCCATGAAAACCGTAAAGCAGCCTGAGGAAGCATTATGGTATTGAGATCTTTCTCGTGAAGAAAAACAGAAAAATGGGCCGTCATCAGTATTTGGATATTCCGAAGAACCAAATGGAGCCACATGCTTTTGAACAAATGCCAGTATCGTTCACATTAATGAATGATAATGATCCCAAACACACAGCAAAGTTTGTCAAAGAGTGGTTTGACGAAGAAAAAGTCCCTGTGTTAGACTGGCCGGCTCAAAGTCCCGATTTGAACCCTATTGGAAACCTCTGGAATGCTGTGAAAAGTAAGATTGCTCAACATAAATATAAAAACTTGTATGAACTTTGGACTGGAATACAGTGTGCTTGGTATTCGATTTCCCAAGAGCGTTGCCAAAATTTGTTTAAAAGTATAGCCCGTAGATGTCAAGCCGTAATTGAAAATAAAGGTTATTCCACTAAGTATTAACCAGGTAATCTAAAAACATCAATATTTTTATTAATTACTTAAATATATATTTTTTCCACAAATTTTAACTTTTATTATTTTAGCGTCCAGCTAAAATCTGGCATATAATTAATTGATGGCTTTATTTTTTAGACAACTGGAAACTTTGTTCAAATGTCGTTTGTTTTTTAAGAAGAATACATATCTTAAGTTTTCATGATAAAGCTTTTTGTTATTCGGAGTGAAATAAAAAATATAAATATTGTTTGTTTTTACAGACAAAATTTGTGCTAATTTAGTGTTGTAGCGTTTGGAATTTCCCCAGAGAGTTTGCAACAGCTGTTTTATGTACTAACAAAGATCGAAGGAATTTATGTTATTTTGATTATTTTCGTGATCTATGACCTAATAACATATTAACTACATTAGCGTTATTAGTAGCTATAGCTAATTGGGACTAACAATTATTTTATGTTACATTTTATTCCATTTTATGTAAAAGGCACACATATTTCCCAAACAGTTCGCTTAGTTTTGTCGTTTATGATGGACATGCAAGTATGTCAAGTGGCCGAGCTAAGCAGAGATTAAAACTACAACTAAACAATAATTGATCCAGGCTGATCGAAAAGGTACTAGGCCGATGATGGAGAATGAGAGAGCAAAGAAGACAGGAACTAATTTTAAATATTGTTTACTGATACTAATGATAGCTAAATTATGTTTTATCAAATTTAAAATCAAAAATCAAAATCTCTTTGGAAAGAATAATAGCTTTTTTCGATTACTCGATAATTTCTGCAAATTTTTACTGAATCGTTTACTCCAAAAGTCCAGTAAATGAGAGCTAGAGAGTGAAACTTTTGAAAGTTCGATGTTAGAGATCTCGCAAATGTTGGTTGGAGAAACGCTAGCTAACAATTATTTGCAAGATAGATCAGCTGTTTTTAATCTGTAGTTTTATGTAAACAATTAAAAATTAAAAAAAAATTAACAACGGCAGAAGTAAGGACAAATGAGTGTTTTTTACAATTTTTATTTAATATATCACTGAAAGTGACATTCAGTCACTGAACAACTGTGGAGTAGTAAAATGCACATATATAACTACACACCAAAATGTACAGATATGGCAAAGGCTAAAACTACATCAGCTGTTCCCTTGCAAATTTTAACTGGTGGTCGTTCGCGTAATTTATTGTGTAAATTTTCATAAAGAGTGTAAAATCGTTCTTTCTCTCTCAAACGAAGATTATTGCAAATTTTTACTGGGGAAGTAAACGAAAAAAGTTAATACGAGAGCGGATCAATATGTCCGTGACTGTCGAACTTCCCTCGTAGTTATATGAAATACAGCACTGCCCCCATCAAGTACCACCTGTTAATAGACTACTGTCAAATTTTGAGCAAGTTCCGTCATTTACTTTGCGTGTAACAGCTGTTCAAATAATACAACCTCATGAATTTTTTTAAAAATGGAAAAAGTGAATTTCGTGTGCTCATTAAACATTATTTTTTTGCGAAAAAAACCAAACCATTGAAAAGCTTGATAAATACTCGATTTCAATGGTAAAAAAGTGGGTTACTGACATTGGTTGTGGTCGCACAAGTACAAATGAACCTGAACGTTCTGGACGGCGAATTGAGGTTAATACACCCGAAAATGTCAAAAAAATCCACGATATGGTGTTGGCCGATCGAAGAGTAAAAGTGCGTGAGATTGTTGATGCCGTAGCATTTCATATGGCAGTTTGGTTTCGAAAATTTGGGTTTAAGAAAGCTGTCTGCATGATGGGTGCCGCGTTTGCTCTCAATTGACCATAAACGTAATCTTATGACAACTTCAAAGGATTGTTTGGAGTTGTTTAACCGCAATTCGAAGGAGTTTTCGCGGCGTTTTGTAACTGTGGATGTAACATGGATTGATCTAAACAATGGGTTTCTCCGGGTGAACCGGCTCCGAAGAAGGCCAAGGTAAGTTTGTCGGTCAATAAGGTGATGGCAACAGTTTTTTTACCTTCAAAAGGGAAATCCAATAAACGGCGAATATTCTGCAAACTTCTTTGGCCGATTTAACGAGGATAAAAAAAAAGCCAACACATATGGTCACGAAAAAAGTTATTTTTCATCAAGATAATGCACGGGTGCACACGTGTGTAGTCTCAATAGCAAAATTCCATGAATTGGTCCCTCCTCCGCCATAATCTCCGGATTTAGCCCCCAGTGACTATTTCCTATTTCCGAACCTAAAGAAATGGCTCGGTGGAAAGAGATTTAGCTCCAACGATGAAATTGTTGAGCCTATTTTATCGACCTCGAAAAATCCTATTTTTTGGAAGGGATACAAAAATTGGAGAAACTTTGGAGAAAGGAGATAATGTTGAAAAATATGTTTTTGTTGCAAAAAAAACTGTTTCATTCAAAATGTCACAGACTTATTGATCCGCCCTCGCATATTAGATTATTTTATGAATAAATATCAATTGATCTGAAGCATAGACCTACGGATAAGAGTCTCTATCTCTCAATTTACGTTCTCTCGATGACGACGAGATACATTCAAAGAAAGCCCGACGTATTCTGAATGTTATCTGACTTGGATTTCATGAAAAGTGACATTGTTGGTTTTGATGCCATGACACATGTCATTGGTCCCTTGTCAACCGTTACATGACCCGGTCATAGTATTAATGTCACTTCTATCTTCTATGCAATGACACCTACTATTGATCCTATGTAAATGTAGGATAAAACAATTTACACTTCATGGTTATGGCAATGACAAATGCCTTTGACACTATGATTGATTGTCATGAATAAAATGACAACATTCGTCCAATGATTTTAGGAAATGTCTGAAGATCTTCTGTAACTCATTAAACATGTACTCTCTGCTAATAGGCTTGTTTTGCTAGTAACCAAAACACCAAACTAGCGAAAAATAATTATAATATATATAATCGTCTTGCTCTAACGCATGGTTTGTAGTTGTTCTTGAATATGCGTTCTCCTTGTCTTGGGCTCACAATAACGATATCCAACACTGTTTTCCTGGTTTTTCCATACTGGCAATTTTCTGCCTGTTTCAGCCGGAAATACATATAATTGTCTTACTCTAACGCATGGTATGTAGTTATTCTTGTAAATTTGTATACTCTTCTCCTTATCTTTGACCTGACAATACAATATCCAACATTGCTTTTCTATTTTTTTTTCAGACTGGTAACTTTATGCCTGCGTACGACTAAAATGAATGCGGTAACTTCAAGTGTCGCTTAATATCGTTTAGCTCTCCATACAAAATAAGCGATAATCTAAGCAAGCGATGTAACCAACACACGCCTAATGTTTCTGAATGCTAATGTTTCTCTCACGACAAAAGAGATGATAGAAAATTCATGTTAACGCCCGGTGTTCAGTTTCTGCTATATTTTCGTAAGAAATTTTGTCATTTATCTCTAAACGGTAAATGTTGTTGCGGAGAGTTACCATATATTTTTGATTTACTTTGCAAATACTTCATTTAAAATTCCTCTACGCACTCCATTTTATTTTTAACGCATGCGGTGTTACTTTTGGATGTTAAAATCATAGATATAGGAAATAATAGATATAGCGCGACCATGTACTATTGTCACTTTCACTGAAGTTTCCCATAATTCTCATTGACGTTTATTCAAAATTGTGGGAAATTTTTGTCAAAGTAATTTAAACAATGTAAAATGTGGCAAAATTTATTGTGATTTTACATAATAGCATTTGTTTCTTATATAATAAACTATTTTAAAGCCATTAGGCCAGTGTTGGGATATCAATAGGAGAAAATACGTAAGACCGCCCAAAGATGACCATCCCGGTACCCCTTTTTAATCTAAAAACTTCCCGGCCCAAAAACTGTAGCAACTTCTGTGGTCGCAGATGCCAAAACCGTTAGAGTGTCTCAGGGCTCTCAACAAGGAATGGTAGCTGAACCGGAGGAAGAACCAATTTATTAGGACATAGACTGTGGTGACATGGCTTTGGATGGCTCCTATTAATCATTGTGTCTCAAACATGTAATATTGAATAGCAAACACAACGTGTTTGGACACAACTATACTATATTTGCGACAAGCTACGAACAAGATATATTTGCATCCAGACAACATAATAGGCCAGATTTCCCAACGAGTAAATACTTGTGGAGAAGGGACCTGATGAGAGCATTGGTGAACATCGAAATAACAATATCCAATTTCACTTCTTCTTGGTAAAAACTAATTTCTATTAGTGTTTAGCTGAGAAATCTCTAATTTTTTGTTGTTTGGATACAAATATAAGGTGTTTGTAGCTTGTCGCAATGATTAATAGGTTATAATATATATTTTTATGACCCAAAATAGCGTTGTTAGTTGAAAACTGCTAAAAAGAAAACCGTGACGAAAAAGTAGCAGATCTTCAATTCATGAAAACAATGCTTTAGAGTTGGGAATTTTAGTTCATTCGAGTGAGCGCTCTTTTTAGTTCAGCTCAACAGAATGAACTAGTTCATTCATTACTGCTTAACAGTTCATATGAGCTGTGAACTAAAGAGGTCATTTCAGTTTAACTTGTAGTTTTAGTTCAATCGGAGCGAATAATCGTGAAAATGGTCTGATTTTTGCAGATTTTTAAAGTGTTTTGGGTACTGTGATATTTGTTTATACAAAATCGCCCTGTTGAAGATCGACTTAACGATTGGGTTATTCCGTTTCTGAAATATTTTGAAATAAAAGTGGTGATTGCGCCGTAGTTATTGTGTAGAAGCTGCCAATATGTCCATTCCCCAAAGATTGCAACATTAGGCACCTTTGTGCAAATTGAGTGAGACAAAGAGAGGATGAACTAGAACATGGCGAAGATAACTGCACAATTGAAATACAAAAAACTACTGAAACAAAAGAGCGGAACAGTGTGAACTAGTTCATCTAGTTCACAAGAGTGAATCGTTCAATTGAACTAGTTCGTTCGTGAACTACACAACTCTACAATGTTTGCAAACATGTATATGGTTCCAGAAAAATGTTGTTGGGCCGTTTTTTGCAGCGTGTATGTTTAAAATCATTTTCAATTTGGGAGCAAATTAAACTCCTTGCGTTTAATTTAAATTAAATAGCATATTTAATTTTAAATCGACTACGTCTAAGTTATTTGTTACTATTTACTTGGTTATATTATTAATTTGAAAAATTCTACATTAAAATCAGCTACGCCCTATTGGGAAAAAATTAATGTTTTTATGAACGCAGTTATCATTAACCAATTCATATCAACTACGCAGTAGTCAGGTGAATTTCACATACAGGGAGGTTGCAATTTTGGTTATTAGTAACTATGGAATTTTTTGGGTGTAAGTTGGTAGTTTTAGTTGAAGTTTGAATTCGCATTTATGCGAAATACGAGTTACGCGAAGAATTTAAGAGTTCGAATGAAGACCCATATTATTTTGAATTTTGATTGATGTGTTTTAAGAATACATACATAGATACATTTATTCTCTCATCTGACGTTTCATTTCACACTCTTCGTCGTTGGTTTGTGGAAATGAGAGAAATTAAATTAAAAATTAACTTACACCAGGTGGAGTTACAAAATATGTTCACTTAACTTTTTCATGTCGCTTTGGTGTAGAACTGAAAATTTAAATGTATTTTGCACTTTTTTGTTGACTTTTATTTTATTGCCACAAAAACACGAAATTCGGTTGTTGTTCATTTGTCGGACGTGGTTAATTATTATTGCCTCTATGAGGTATTATTGAACCCATATTTTCCACCATCCAATGTTTACTTTCCACCGTACTTATGGCGTTTAATTTATTGAGAGAATAAATGAATCTATGTATGTATTCGTCTATGTTCGTGCCTTTTGAATTTCCATTGATGTATTTTATATGTTGAATGAAAATCTTAAATATGAGGTGATAAAAGTTAAACTATGTATAAGTAAAATTTTTAAATTTCTTTTAATATTTTGAAAAACTCTTTTCTTATAACGAAAGATTAAAGCAGTGCAATACTAATTGTATATCAACTTAAATCGTTTTTTGTAGTTGTTTTTTTGACATACACTACATCATAAGCACTGGCACTTAAACATATCTTCAGTTCAATTACTGGTATTTGCTAGTATATAATTTGCATAGATACCATACTTCGGCATTTCAACAACGAAACTAATGCCGAAAAGAATCGACCAAGCAAAAGGATACCAGCAAAATAGGATTGTACGACGCCAAACCATGAAACCGTTAAATTCAAAATCAATAACAAACTCTGCCCTTCATCCTTTTCCCAGGCGTTTTGATATGTATACAAGTTCATATACTCGTGCACATTCAGAAAAGTCGTTTTAACGCCATATGTGCCACCATTATACCCACAAGTCGCACAACAATGTCCCGTAGTCTGTCCCTAAACAATTTAAGTAGCATAAGGAGGTCCTTCTGCGCTTTTGCCTAACGAAGGACGATGTCAGCACAAGTTTGTGTACAAGTCTTTACTCGATAGGTTTGGTCGTTCGTTGGCATTTGTCGGAACACCCCCTCAAGCAATAAACTGCATTGACTTTGATGTTTTCAAATTGTGTTCTAATTTTATAAATTTTGTTGGGGTTTATTGTTCAGTAGAGTACGAAAAACTTGGACATATCCTTTCGAAATCAATGTGCTGTGGACTTGGATAACAAATCACAGATTTTGAGTTGCCCTTTCCCTCAGTGAAGTGACTGTGTCCATGTGAGACCCAACGCCATAAGTCGCACATGGACATAATTCCCATTAATTTCCCAACAAATTAAGTTGTGGACAGAATGGGGTTGAGCTACATATCATGTCCATTAGGATGTCTATTATGTTTAGAAATTATACAAAGGATGTGGTCCTACCACCGATCATCTTGGCTAAATTAATTTCCTGACTTTGGAAAAAAAGAATACCCAAAACTGCCAAACATAAAACACAGTATGTACATATGTATATGATTTGTTGATGACGCCTCTAGATTGCCATATTTTATTCATGTCATCTGTTGACGAAGATGCATTTAAAGGAGTAACCTAAAAAATCATTCAAGGTCTTCTTTATACGTGCCAATACAAACGAAAATCTAAATACACTGAAAGAAATTTTCAAATTTAATTTATGGCTTCAGAAATATGTGTCTAGTTGTAATCATTAAGTGTGTTCTTTTTACCCCGCTAAAGTTAATTATAGCTTAATTTGTGCGGGACATCTAAGCGATATTATGTGGCATTTCAATTTCCCACTTAAATTACGACTTGAGCGATGATGACAATGTTGCCACATGTTCAATTTCAAGAAATGACAACAAAAAATTATCTTAGATAAATTTTGTTATCATTTCTTGCGAATGAAAATGTTATCAAGGAGAGACTCAAAAGCAGAAATTTGCAAAATGCAAAATCATTAAATTTATTTTATTTAATGGAAGATTACGTATACTATTATATCTCTAAATTTGAAAGATAGATTTTTATATCCGATTGAAAACAAAATAGGAACTAAATTGTTCACAACAACGCGCGGTAAATGTTACACATATTGATCATGGTAGAATTATCTATCAGGTATAGTCGTTTAAACAGGTGATGACATTTGTGGTGGTGGTGCAATGGTTAGTGTGCGCGCCTCTTGTACATGAGATCCTGGGTTCGAACCCTGCTCTGACCACCTTTAAAAATTTTCTTTCGGCGGCGGTCACCTCGCATAGTGATGGCGGCACTATCGATTATATAGTCAAAAATCTCAAAATACCGTTCGGAATCGGTGTAAAACTGTTGGTCCCAATCAGTGAGTGAAATCTGGAAAGCGCTCAACTCAGTGATTGTGAGAAGGTCTCCCCTGTCCCTTCATGGGATGTAATGGGAAACCATTTATTTTTATTTATTTGACATTTGTTCCACGTCGTTTTTCGATTCACTTGTCAAATTCATGTGTATGTATTTTGTATTAATACTTTTTTGTATTCTCGGTATACATTTGTGCAGAGTTTGAAACTGAAACGAATGAACGAAAATAAAATGTATGTTGTTGCTGCCTACAACTACAACAACATCTCCTGCTATCATGTATTTGTTGGCACTGGCTACAAACGTGTTGCCGTATCACATTTTTTTCACCCATTACAGCAAATGATGCCACATTTCGTAGTATTAAGTGTGGATCGTTTAATTTGAAAAGTCGTCAGTGGCGATAGCTTAATGGAATAAAAAACAGCATTATTGTGTTCAAAATGTCAATCGATCTTTAGTACACCGATAAAAATGCATTAGTTGCATAGTCAAAAATAGTTAACCATTTGTAATTGCTAGTTTAACTAATAATAACAATAAATATTTATTATGAACTGTCAAATTATAAAAATAAAAAAAATTAGATAAAGTCTAATAAAAAAGAAATAAATACCAAAAAAAAACAATGATATCGTGCAATATACGTTAAACATACGCCAATGATCTGCATTCCGAATTTTTGTGAAAGTGAAAATTTTTCACAAAATGGTGTTCTTGACGTTATTTCACAAGACATTTGGTGAAAGTGTTTCTCAATTCTTAACTTGGATGTTCAAAAGTAAAAGTTTCTCAAGCATTTATTCGCAAAAATCATTAAACAAAATTAGCCAAAAAATTTGACTGATTATCCAAAATTTTGAACCACCCAAAGTTGCCACAGCCAAGAAATTCGACAATCATTTTATGTATTTTTAGAGATACATATATCGTAAATATATCAATATAAACACGACGGCATATGTAAGACAAGAATGAAAAAACTATTCTTTCCTAAGTTCTATGCTTTTAAATGAATAAAAATTGGAATTATTCACTCAGAGTCTAAGTGAGTAACGGCGGCAACTCTTTCACATGTTGTTGGAACGAAGTTCCTTATCGCATGTTTCGGGCTAAATGAAAAAAATTAAATAACTTTTTATGCTACAAACCAGTATTATCAACCATAGATAAAGGAAATAATAGATATAGCGCGACCATTGTCAACTTTGTGCACTAGGTGCTGTCTTGTACTACTGTCTCTTTCACTGTCTCTTTCTCTTTCCCATAATACTCATTGACGTTTATTCAAAATTGTGGGAAATTTTTGTGAAAGTGATTTAAACAATTGAAAATGTGAAAAAATTTATGTGATTTTACATAATAGCATTTGTTTCTTATATAAAAAACTATTTCAAAGCCATGATGTCGGTGTTGGGATATCAATAGGAGAAAACCAGTAAGACCGTCCAAAGATGAACGACTTTTTAATCGAAAAACTTCCCCGGCCAAAAACTGTAGCAACTTCTGTGGTCGCAGATGACAAAACCGTTAGAGTGTCTGAGGACTCTCAACAAGGAATGGTAGCTGAATCGGGGGAAGAACCAATTTATTAGGACATAGACAGTGGTGACATGGCTTTGCAATTCGATGGTCATCAGATATTCTACTTTAAGTAACGTGTTGTATTCTTGCTATTTTTGTTGAAAATAATTTTTTCTTTTTATATGAAATTTTAGATTTTTATTATCATATTTTGTGACTTTTTTTGGGAACAAAAAAAATTCCATTTATTGCTTTCAACGACATCTAGAAAATTACCCATGACACTAAAATGTTCCCTACACTTGTGCTTCATCTATTTGTTTACTTTATCTATGTTATCAATTATATTTGGTACTTTTGCTTTGGTTTGTGTCTAGATTAATATAGAATAGGAAATTTCTTGTTTAATGGGAAGTTTCCTAGGTGGAGCCTGTAACCAATATTTAGTACATATTGTAGTTTTGAACCCAATAAAAAGTAAATTTAGAAAGTAAGAGAAGTTTAAAAAATGACATTTTCTTAAATAAGTGGCTTTTCTTGAAAAAAAGGGAATTTTCTAAAAAAAACATACCTATTCATATTCTTAAACAAAGTAAATAAATAAATGGTTTCCCATTACATCCCATGAAGAGATAGGGGAGAGCTTCTCACAATCACTGAGCTGTGCGCTTTCCAGTTTTCACTCACTGAATGGGACCTACAGTTTTACACCGATTCCGAACGGTATTTTGAGAAGCTTTTTCAGGGCTATATACTCGATAGTGTCGCCGTCACTATGCGAGGTGACCGCCGCCGAAAGATATTTTTTTTAAGGTGGTCAGAGCACGGTTCGAACCATAGATTAATACTTATAGTAGATCTACTAGTTCTCCCACCAAATTTATGACATTTGGCCTGGTGTGATATTTACGTTTGATGTTGAAAAAAATTGCTTTACTAATACCAGATAGAGGCAATGGTTCAAAACAACGAACAAAATAACAACAACGGCATTTCGTTTTGTGTGTTAAAATTATTGTGTTAAATACAACGCAAATGTATGCTAACAATAACAGTCAATAAAAAAGTTTAAAACACATTTAAATTTCACAGTTTTTCACCAAAATGGCATGAAAAATTAAAGCAAGAAGTTATTGTAATTCCACCTGGTGTATATCACTTTTCGCCAAACATCTCTCTATCACACCGACCGCACCACGAAGAGTGTGAAAGGAAATGTCAGATGAGACAAATGGCGGCTCTACTATAAATTTACTCTATGGTTCGAACCCAGGATCTCATGTACAAGAGGCGCGCACACTAACCATTGTATCACCGACGGCAAAGTAACTTTTCTTAAAAAAAATATCTTATCTCCAAGAAGTACCTTTGCTTAAAAAAATAAATTTTCTTACAAAAAGGAAATTTTCTTACAACAAATTGCATTTTCTTAAAACACTACCTTTGCTTTAAAGAGTACCTTTTCGGAAACAACATAACTTTTCTTGAGATAAGTACCTACTCTTAAAAATGTAACTATTCATGAAAAAAGGACCAATTCTAAAAAAATTTGACATTTCCTAAAAAAAACCTTTTCTTTCAAAAAAATACATTCTCTTTAAAAAAAAATACCTTTTCTTACAAAAATTCCTTTTCTTAAAAGTAACTTTCTTAAAATTAAAATAATACCTTATTACAAAAAGTACTTTTTCTTAAAAATAGTACATTTTCTTAAAAAAACATTAGCTTTTAATAAAAGAAGTACCTCTCTTTGAAAAATGACCTTTTCGGGAAAATATAATACATATTCTTACAAAAAGGACATTCTATAAAAAAAAATTTTCTTAAAAAAAGTTGATCATTTTACAAAAAGTATCTTTTCCTAAAGATCCATTTAAATTACCGTATCTTTCAACGAGCGCCTTAGGCGTGTTGGAACTAACTAGTACAGAATATATAGTGAAAGGAACTTCGTTCCAACTGGGTGTCCCCTGACATCTCATGTAATATTTTTTTGTTTTGTTTGATTTTGCCCCAGATATGACAGCAATAATTTGGAAGTAACAAACAAGGAAGTTGCATGAAGAAATGGAAGAATTTTAATAAAATTTATGTTTATGAATAATTATTTGTATTTTATTTGTGTTTACAGGGGGAAACACAAGACAAGTAGGAGATATTGTAACCTTCTCTTTTTTGTCTTCTTTAATTTTTGACAGAAAAACATATGTTTTGCAATTCAGCTGTGTAAAAACGGCCACTTAAAAAGTAAGTTCGAAAAGTTAAATCTCGAACACCTGACTCGAAAACTTCTGAATTTAAAATGGTTTGTGAAATAAATACGAAACGAAATGCAGCACAGGGGCGATATATGAATTCATAAATCACTTTCAAAATATTCATGGGTGTCAAAAAGGAAAAGGTTATGTTGCAAAAAGTATTCAGCTAAATAATTTTTGGCATATATATTGTGCATTTTTAATAAATCCTTTAAAACATAAAATTTCTTTAAACAAATTATCAAACTGCGGTATTTTTGAAGCCGTATTTATATACTAACCAAGCGTTCTAGTTCATTTCAAATACACTTAACTATTAACCAAACAGAGTTAATTTCAAATAAACTAAGTCCAAGTTAGTTGTTACCACTTACTTGGTTGTATTGCCCATTTGAAAACTTTAAAATCAACTATGAATTGTTGACAACAAATTTATTTATCATAAACGCAGTTATTACTCATAAACGAAGTCATATTAACTACGCAATAGTTACGGAATTTTTTGGGTGTAGTTAATTGAGCAATTTACACTCATATTTTATTTTTTCTATAATATGTTCTTACACGCATCTCAGAAATGTTTATGACATTAGTTATGGATATATCGCAGCAGTATATGAAAATTGGCACATGTACAGTGTTATTATATTTTTTCCAAAAAAGTCTGTACATTTTTGAAAAAAAAATATTTTTTTCTGAAAAAAAAATCTGTTTTTACGCAATATTAAAATAAGTTGTATTTATAGTTGACCTTTCCTATTATTATGATTTTCAATATTTCCATTTATCACAATTTATTTAGCTTCCAATATTTCGATCAATTTCGTTGATCATTTTCAAGGATCTAATATAAGAAAAACACAAAGATTTTATAAAACATTAGTGAAAACAGTAAACACAAAATTTTTCTTTCCAATACAATATGGTCTGTTAGAGATTATTGAGTAGGAAATCACAACAATATTTATGACTATAATTACATTGTGAGGTAACAAAAAGTATACGACTAGTCTTTGCTGCAAGCTTTTGTCAACAAATTTGATTTTTCCGCCTAAATGTTTCAATTGAATGTCTGTAAACTTGTGCACATTGGTCTGTTTCGTGCTTGTAGTTAAGTCTTTTCTCAGATGGAACGTCAATAATATCTAGCATTTCCTGAAGGAGAAGCCGTGAGTAAATCTTCTCTTCAGTTAGAATTTTCACTTCGTCAAAGTTTGGCCTGTGTCCAGTTAACGTACAGTGGGCTGCGAGTGTTTTTTTTTTGTTAAAAGGCTTATAATGTGCCTTTTGGTCCGATTTATGTGATGAAATTCTCGTCTTCAGTTTATTCATCGTAGTACCAACATGTACCTTCTGGCATATGTTGGCTTTGTCTCCGTAGCACTTGATTTCGTACACCACATTTGGCTTGTCATCCGTATCGATTCTCGATTTAGTCCTACTAAAAAGGCGATTTAGGGTAAAATTAGACTTTAAAGCTAAATAGTATTTCTCCCTCTCATACATGTTTGAATGTTTGATTCTTTCCGAGAGTCCTGTAGGCTCTTGATACCAGTCAACATTTAAATTTCCATATTGTCTTATAACTATGCAATCAAGGTATGGTAATTGTTGGCCCTTTCCTCTTCAACTGTAAATTGAAATTGTCGATTGAAAGAATTGAGCGCCTTCATCGTGTCCTCCACCTCAGATTTCCCAATGGTCACAAATATATCGCACACATATTTAGTTTTAATTTTCGGTCTCCTCGTTAATGTATTAAGCGTTGTGTCAAGTAATCCTTCCATAATGTCCGCCATTATCGATGAGGCGGGTGGAGAACCCATAGGCATGCCCATTCTTTATTCATAAAATCTATCCTAATATTTAAAAAAGGGTACCTTGATACAAAACGACAGTAATTCCATAAAAAATACCCTGTGGTATAGTCGTGTAATCCGCAATTTTACTCTATTTTTCCTCTATGATCCGTATGCCAAATTTATGGGTATTCTTGGAAAAAGATAGACCACATCAAACGATATTAATATTTCGTCTTGGTCTATTTTCAAGTTTTTTATCCGGGATTTGAAATCAGTTGCGTCCTTAACATTATATTCAGAGGTTCTCGTCACATTTTCGAGAATTTCAACGACAAATTTGCAAAGTGCATAACCAAAAGCATTTATGGATGACCAAATAAGACTTATAGAATTCTGGGGGCTGTAGATGTTCTCGTGCTTAATTTCTTCCTCGTGGGCGCGTCAAGAGTAATTTATCCACTAGTTTGTATTTTTCTCCTGTAGACTCGACGTCAGATCTCTCCTGAGTCGTATATACGTGCATATATCACCCAGAATATTTCCCATCTCCATCTTATATTCGTCCTTTGATATCGTAACTGTCTTTTCCCCTTTGTCACCGCTCATGATGAGAATGTCATTCTTTCCCCCCAAAAATTGTCTCGTGCGTCCCACTAAAATAATCTTATCCCTCATGACCAATCTTGGTTTGTAGAGGTGGTCATCGATCAAACCAACGAACCTCGTTCTTCTCCTGCTCTTCTTTGTTACAAATTGTCTATATGCACTTGTCCCCTTCGACGATGCATTTGAATAAAGGGAATATTGTCATTGTATTTGGCAATGCATACTTGAGTCCGAGAGACAGTAACCATCGATACGATACGTTTCACTCAAACTTTTCTGTTTCACGTCATTTCTTGATTGTTTTATAATTTTTACGTTGTATACAAATTATCAAAAAACGCATTGCGATAACATTTTACAAAATCTGTTTTTATCAGAAAAAAACTGGAAATCTGTTTAACACCTAAAAATTCTGCGAAAAACAGATAACTCTGTTAATATAATAACGCTGCACATGTATCAAGGGGATGACATTGGAAATTGCATAAATGTGACAGTGCAGTACGTCTGTGGCAACCCTTCATAACACCTTATGGCAAGAATCGTAGTGTTAAACCCCGTATTCAGTTCCTGGGAAATTTTTTGCCATTTATCTCCAACCTGAAATTTTTGTTTTGTTACGTAGAGTTACCACCTATCTGAGATTTACCTTGCAAATATTTCATGAATATTCCTCTTCGCACTCCATTTTATTTTTATCACATGTGGTGTAGTTTGTTTGTTTGTTCAAATAATTGAAATGTCAAACTTCCGTTCCCAAACAATTATCAAACAATTTTTTTTCTACGAAATAACTTTGGCATGACAACACTGTAATTTTTTGCTTATGAAATTTTCGCAGAGCTGAGTACCAAGCAAAATAAAAGTGAGCGAAATGTTCGGTACACGAAACATTCTTTATTTTTTAAACACGTCATTCTTAAGGGAACGAAAATTACGGAAGAACTGAATACGAGGCTTTAAGATGGCAAACATAAAACATGCCCCAAATATTATTATTGGTAAAGATCGATCGATTAATGAATAACTATAGCTTCAAAGAAGTTCGTAAATAGGGCTCACTTACGCTCAAACTACATCCTTACCATACAAAATTTGGACGCTCTAAAGTGCAAAATATGCGCTGCCGCCTTGTAAAATACTCGCTGGACCCGGCAAACTACGTTTTGCCTTCAAAGTTTTTGTAATGCAAATGTAATGGAATTCAAAATTTGTTGTTCCATTACGTTTGAAACTATAGTTATAGCTATTATATCGGGTTCTTTCAAAGGGGGCGTGGCACCGCCCTCTTTCACCCTGGCTGTAATTCATACTGTTCCAACAACATATATACCAAATCTCATCTTCATATCTCTGACAGTTCATGAGGTATGCCGTCTTAAATTTCAAGTTGTATGGACGGTGCCACGCCCCCTAATCCAAGCACAACCAAGTATTTTCATAACAATCGGTGTATTGGTCTATTAGAAAAGCCGGCAGAGAGATTTTTGAAAAGGGGGCGTGGCACCGCCCACTTTCACTCTGGCTGCATAGCCTATGTCACCCGCTGGATGATTCTGAATATTAATTTAACGGCGTCAAATCGCACGACCGAGGCGGCCAATCGGCTGGGCCATTTCGTGAGATAACACGTTCACCAAACTTGGTTTCCAATAAATTTATTGTGGCATTCGCTGTGTGGCTTGCGCGCCGTCCTGTTGGAACCACATGTCCTCCAAGTCCATATTATCCAATTGGGGCCAAAAATATTCGGTTATCATTGAACGGTAGCGATTCGCATTCACAGTAATGTGCCGGTCTTGATCATCACGGAAGAAGTACGGCCCAATGACGCCACCGGCCCATAAACCGCACCAAACCGTAATTTTTTCGGGATCCAATGATGACTCATGGATTACGTGTGGATTGCTGTCTGACCAATAACGCATATTTTGCTTATTGACGAAGCCATTCAGCCAGAAATGAGCCTCATCGCTGATTGTTGACGCCTCTTAAAGTTGAGGCCACTGACTCCAAATTTCGGTAGTAAATTTTAACAATTTCGACTCGTTGTTGGCTCGTATATCTTTCCATGATGAAATGGCAAACCTTACTGAAGAAAAGTGTCAAAAGAGCGGGAAAAAATATGGCGTCGTTTGCTGTCCCTATCGATTTACTTTTGTAGCGTCTCTGTTGAAAAAACCTTTAGAAGAATTATTACCCATTACATCCCATGAAGGGACAGGGGAGAGCTTCTCACAATCAGTGAGCTGTGCGCATTCTTGTTTTCCTACAATCTTACACCGACTCCGAATAGGTTTTATGAAGCTTTTTCATCGCTAAGTATTCGATAGTGTCACCGTCACTAAACGAGGAAATGAAAGGTGGTCAGAGCAGGAATCGAGCCCACTTTCTCATTTACAAGAGTCTCGTACAGTAACCATTGCACCACCAACGGCCACGAGACATTCGGTTACAGCAACCTAATTAACGCGAAATTCGGCAGTTGCAACCGAATTAAGTCCAAATTCGGTTATTTCGACTAAATTGATAAAAAAAATCGATAGTTGCAACCGAATTGACTGCAAATTCGGTTATTGCACATGAATTGATGGCGCATTCGAATGCTGCAAACGACTTTGGTACCAGTTGCGGTTGTTGCATCCGAATTAATTCCGAAATCGTTTGCTGCAACCGAAATAATAGAAAATTTAGTTGATAGAACGAATATAATTGAAAATACAGTTGTCACAACTGACTCAATTATGAATCGAGGTTGCTTCAATGTTATTTCAGTTGTGGGGAGTAAATACAATACAGATAACCTCTTTTTGGTTGTGGCAACCACAATTCGGTGACAACGACCAAATTTACGGTTGCTGCAGTAGTTTTTTCAAACGATTAGTTCTCTGAGTGTATCCTAAGGAGTAGATGTCAACAGTTACAATTTCAAGTTCATCTGGCCAATATTTTGGCATTAATAACAACTTCTAAATTTTCTACAGTGGCGTGGCACCACCCATTTTTCGCATATGTCACAAATACATCATCTCTATATTTTATAAATTTGTTTATAAAGTATGTATTTAATAAATAAATAAATCATGCACCAAATATTATTCACATACGACCACGCCCACTTATAGAGCGATACATTGAAAATACGATTATAATGTTGGGTGTCTCAAACCAATAATAAACATCTTCTTATACAGGGTGGAGCAAAAGTAATCACCCTATTGGAAAACCATATAACTTTAGAAAATGTTAATTCGGGTTTGAGATTTGTGCGCAACAATTCGTCGATTGTGTTGGCGCAGCGTGAATTTCGACGCAGATTTACTGGCCATCCGACACCAACTGGACAAACACTGCGGTGAAACACACTGAAGAGACTGGGACAACACGAGATCTTCCCAAGGCTGGCCGGCCCCGGAGCAGCCGTTCTGCTGAGATTATCGGTGCTGTTGCCCAAGATGTCGAAGAGGAGTCCGGAACGTCGACCAGACGACGTGTATTTGTACATTAGCCGGCGGTTCCTTTGCAGAATTTTGGTGAAAGATTTGAAGATGTTCCCTTACAAAGTGCAGACAGTGCATCAGCTGTTGACCGTCAAACGCGTGTAATCTACGCACAAGCCATCCTGAATTTCAACGAAGAGGTGAACGATTTTTCATCGACAATTTTCATGAGCGATGAGGCTCATTTCCATCTTTGCGGTTACGTGAATAAACAAAATAATCGTTTCTGGGGGAAAATCCGTGTATCACCCACGAAGAACCATTACACCCGTTCAAAGTTACTGCGTGGATTCCTGTTTACGCTGAAGGAGTCATCGGACCATTTTTGTTGAGAACGCCGTGTGCCAAATGACTTCTATGGACGGCGCGCGCTACAGAGCCATGTTTACTGAATTTGTTCTTACTCAATTGGATGAATTGGGACTGTAGAACATGTGGTTCCAACAGGACTGTGCAATGGAGCGCACTGCTCGAGCCACAACCGATATTCTGAAGGAAGCATTTCCGAGTCGCTTAATCTGTTGATTTGGTGATTTGCACTGGCCGGCTATATCACCCGATTTACCCGTTCCAGACTTATTTATATGGGGTTTTTTGAAGTCGCGAGTTTACGTCAACAAATCTCAGACTCTTAAAGCCCTTATGGAGAATATTCGCCTGTCGCCCGAAGTTCTGGCAAGAGTAATGGAAAATGCCACAAAACGGGCCCGTATGATCATCAACTCTGGCGGCGGCTATTTGGACGATATAATTTCAGCGTTAGCAGCTTTTGTATGTAGCAACGCGAGTTCTATCCCTGTTATAACCCCCTTTCGCCGACAATCACATCTCTTATTGAGGCCGCCTCTCTCTAGAAGTTAGCGTTGAAAAATCGTTTCAAAGCTTAACCTTGCAAACATTTTGATCATGATCTGTGAGTGAGTAACTTTAAGTTGGTAACACTGTTTTCTGTGACAAACGATTTGACAGTTCTCGATTGTTTTGGATTTATATGGGTTTGGCAATTCATCATGAGTAGACGTTTGCAAATTGTTCAAATATATTTTGAAAAACATGGTCCAATTCGAGAAAGTCATCGGGCATTACGTACATTTTATGATGCTCGTAATCATCCGTAATGGGTGTCAATAACCAGAATTGGGCATTTGGAGCAATGGTGATCCACGAGCCATTGCAAAACACCATTCCATGCAGAAAAAGTGACCGTTTAATGCGCTTTATGGACCGGTAGTATCATTCTTCCTTATGTTTTCAAAAATTAAGATGGTCGGAACGTTGGTGATTTTTCGTGCCTCAGTTGGGAGGCATTAATGTTGCTGACATGTGGCTTCAGCAGGACGGCACCATACACCACACAACGCGTGATACAAATAATTTATTGAAGGAAACATTTGACGAATGATTAACTTCACGATATGAATCTGTTAACTGGTCAACTCGTCCGTGCGATTTGACGCCATTAGATTACTTTATCTGGGGATATGTAAAATCGTATATCTAAGTCGATATACCAGCAATATTGAGCACTTTGAAGCCAACATTCGACGCGTTATTGCCGAAATACAGCCTGATTTACTGTGAAGAGTGTGTGCAAATTTTCCCTCCAGATTACGTCATCAATGCGCCAGCCGCGGCGGCGACATGCCCGAAATCATATTCAAACATTAATGAAATTAATAAAGTCAATTTAATGAATATCATTTTGTATTGTGATGTATTTGAATTTAAAGTTCTCCGCCTCTAAAAAAACACCCCGTATTAGAAAGTGCACAAATATCTGATTGCGAGATCTTCTTAATCTCTTCATACTATGTAACTGGATTGCTAAAATAGCTAACGAATCTTTTCAATCATACGCCAAAGTGTGGGGAATTAGAAAAAACTATTTGAAACGCAACGTTTGCGTTCATCGTTTGTATATTCAATGAACGTGTTTACGTTTTATAAAATGACACGATTAAAGTAAACAAAAATATACCGGATGTTTAAAAGAACATATTTTTCAATTGCATCACACAGAAGGATTGGGGAGAGCTTTGCATAAGATTTTCTTCAAGTATAAGATAAAGTTGTCGGGTTTTGCTCAATAACTTGGCGTTTACACAAGACAGTTTTGCGGAGACACTACCAATATATTCAAACTGTTTTACTGATTCACTGATTCTGATTCTTTCAAAGACAATAAATTCGGCAAATTATTTGATGTAAGCGGCCAATTCGGTGAAGTTTCGTTGTAATTTGCGAAAAGAAGCAAAATATAATCGCAAAATACCTCAGAATTTGGAAAACATTATTTTTGTTTGTTGATTTTGGTAACTGATATTGAGTTCAAACTAAACGACATAGACGAAGGTTGCTTAAGAGTGTATTGTCTTTATAATTGTCTGGATGCCTACGTTACACAAACAGTTTTCGCTTCTTTGACAACTGATACATATTCTCACTGTCTTGTCTGATGTAACCGCAGGGTAAAAATTTGTCTGGGATAGTAAATCATTGTCTTAAACCAGGTGCCCATCCAAAAATGCTGAATGTTTATTTATGTATAAGTATGTATGTACTGATAACGGCACAAATAATTTTTGGACAGAACAATGCTTATGCATGTCAGTGAGAGGAATCGAACTAAATAGAATGATTCCAAAAATTTTTTTTGGACATGTACTTTGTTCCCCGTCTCTGTTTTAATAGTAATAAACAAATTATTTCATATAGAACATGGATGACATTTTTGTCGTTATGGAACTATCTGTATCAATTGCTTAGTAAAGGGTGGTCCACCTACAAGTGTCTTTTTAAAAAGAAAAAAATGAACTAAACTTAATTTCTGTTATGGTTTTATTAGAAATAACAAATATCCCATTATTTATGGAACACGATTTCGTTCATGTGGCTGCTGCGGCGTCAGTCCAATTTTCCAAGACTTTGTTGTTGGTTCCTGGTACCATAGATTATACGAGATGCTCCAACTCGCTCTTAATTTTTTGATTTTGATTGAAGGGAATCGAACGTATGGAAGTTGAAAATTTTAGATTTAAGAGAATAATTCTATCGCTTAGGTTTGATAAACAAAGCATAAATTTATGAACATCGTGTTTGCACAAACTTCAAAATAGAGAATTTTTTCGACGTCAAAGCAAAACAGCCGACAGACGTTTGAAGCAACATAAAGTGAAACGTCAGATGCGAGAGTTGGAGCATCTCGTTAATCCATAGATCAATAGACAAGAGTCTCTATCCCTCTCTTTACGGTCTCTCAATGACGACGGGTAGTAGGCCACTAAATCGAGTTTGAGTTATTGTTGTATTTTACTCTTTGGTTGGTCACAAAACGGATATAAATAAAAGGGAATGCGTATTTTCGTTCGATCCAACCAACGTAAAACATAATTTAGCTGTCATTAGTATCAAACACTATTAAAATTTAGTTTGCTGCATGGTTTGCTTCAGATTCGTTATCACTCTCTCGCCTATTCACTATGTTTTCTATCAATTTCCTACTACAAAGTCGATCAGCTGTGTAATGGATAACCCCTAGTTAATCTATGTCTGGTACTATCTCACAAATGGCTCGGAAGGTATTAGCATTAAGGGTGTGGATCGTTTCTGTATTATTCGCATATCATTGGTCTTTAACGGCACTCCACAAGTAAAAGTCGAAAGTGATCAAATCGCAGCTTCGAGAAGACCAATTGGCATTGCCAAGACGCTGATCTCAATGTGCACAAAAATGGATGCGGATCCGTTTCGAACTCGTAACGAGTCCGTAAAATCATAAAACCGCGAAATGTTAGTTCTCGAATTCGATTCGAATCCATTACGAGTCCGTAAAAACAATCAGTGAAGTTGCGATTTGGCGGATACGTCTCGAATTCATTTTGTTTCCAAAAAACGAATCCGAAACGGAATCGAATATGAATTAATTGAATTAAAAAGAATATTAAACATAGCCTAATGAATAACACCAAAGAAATTAATTTACAGTCCACTGCCATAAAAATAGAAGGAAATCATAGACCAATGTTTGTAGCTTCCATTTATTGTCCATCATCGCGTGCCACTACTAAAGAACGCCACAAACGATTTTTCCAGACCTTGGGATCAACGTTTTTAGTTGGAGGAGACTTTAACGCAAAACACCAGCTATGGGGTTCGCGATTAAACAATACCAGAGGTAGAGAGCTTTACATGTGTACAATGTCTGAACAGCTCGATCACTTATCTACTGGAGCGTCGACCTACTGGCCCTCCGATCCCAAGAAAACTCCAGACTTAATAGACTTCTGTGTCATAAAAAAAATAGACAAACAAAAATGTGTTATCTATTCCTGCTTAGAATTGTCCTCGGACCAGTCTCCAATAATGGTGACAATACATTCGCAAATAAACGAGGTCGTCCTAAAACCCACACTGCACACAAATAGAACTAACTGGGGTATGTTTAAGATTGCTTGCTCCAACAAAATAAATCTAAATATCTCACTTCGAAACAGCGAAGAAATAGAGGAAGCATTTCACACATTTCTGCTTCTCAAAAATACCGTTCGGAACCGGTGTAAAACTGTAGGTCCCAATCAGTGAGTATAAAAACTAGAAACCGCACAGCTAACTGGTTGTGAGAAGCTCTCCCCGATTCCTTCATGGAGTGTAATGGGAAACCATTTTTTTTTATTTCACACATTTATAACCTCCATCCAGGAAGCTGCTTGGGAATCAACACCCGAAAAAAAGAAGAGACCACTCACAGCTAATACTAGCTGGGATATTGAAGCACAAATTCGTGAAAAACTGAAACTCAAAAAAGCCCATCAAACAACTAGACATCACAATGATAAGAGTCGCCCCAATAAAGCCATTAAGAAGAAAATTTAGGATTTGATGTCTATATTTCAAAACATTCACCTATTGAAAACCACAATTATAATCTATATAATGCGTCGAAAAGTTTGACATTAAAACAGACTGGGGGGGATCAATTAAAAACCCCAGTGGTACATGGTCAAAAACGGATAATGAAAAAGCTGATACATTTTCAAACCATCTCTCAAATGTCTTGTAGGCTTTCCCATCAACCAGAAATGATGATCACATTCTAAACTTTCTCTAATCTGCAGGGCAAATGTACTTTCCTGTAAAGAGCACAGATAACAAAGAATTAACACGCATAATAAATCCGTTGCCGAACAAACAGAAAGCCCCGGGCTTTGATCTAATTACGACACAAATTATGAAGGAATTACCTGTAAAGACGATAACCCACTTCAGAATTCTTATAAATGCGGTATTTAGAACAGGCTACTTTCCCTTACAGCTTAAGATAGCGGAAATTATAATGATACCAAAAACTGGTAAACCCCCCCGAGAACGTAAACTCATATAGACCAATAAGCCTTCTTCCCGTTATGGGGAAAATCATTGAAAAACTACTGAAAATGAGATTAAACCTATTCTCCAGTCAAAACAACTCATACCAGACCACAAATTTGGATTTCGAGAGCAACATGTAACAATAGAACAACTACACAGAATAGTAAAAGAAATCAGATCTGTATTTGACAAGAAAGAGTATTGTTCTGCAGCATTTTTAGATGTAAGTCAAGCGTTTGACAAAGTGTGGCATATAGGATTGTTGTACAAACTAAAAAATATCTTACCGTACCCCTTGTACGGAATATTAACATTATACCTGTTAAACAAATAGTTCTATGTAAGGTTGAACGACGTTCAGACAGAACTAAAAATATGTGGAGCAGGCGTCCCACAGGGTAGTATCTTGGGACCTCTTTTATACACAACTTTCACAGCTGATATCTCAACAAGTTAAAATACAAATATGCGGATGATACTGCGCTGCTCTCATGACATCAGGATCCTGTAATCGCTTTCAAACACCTACAAGCTCACCTAAATAAAGTCGACAACTGGTGCCATATATGGCGACTCACAATTAAAGCTAATAAGTCAGCACATGTGACCTACACCCTGCGAACGAAAACCTGCCCCAAAGTAACACTCGAAAATCAAGAACTACTTCAAGCAGAAAGTACGAAATATCTAGGCATTCACTTAGACAGACGGCTTACATGGCAAAAGCATATATTAGCAAAGAGAAAACAATTAGGGCTAAAATTTACGTCAATGTACTGGCTCATTGGAAGGAATTCGAAACTGTTGCTGTATAATAAACTTTTATTATACAAAAATGTATTTAGGCCAATCTGGACATATGGTTGTGAATTGTGGGGTTCCGCCTCGAAAACGAACATCATGGTTATACAGCGCTTCCAATCAAAGTTTCTAAGAAACATTGCAAATGCTCCACTATACGTGTCGAACAAAACAATACACAATGATTTTCACCTAAACACCGTAGAACAGGAAAACTTCGAAGCCAACCAGGATATACTCACAAAGGCTATCACTTCACCCAAACACGTCAGCTCTGGAATTGCTACACACATCTACACCGTAAAGAAGACTATCCAGATTTCCACCTACCAATCTTGTAATTAGCAGATAATTATATAAATTATAAATTTACTTATGAATTAGTAGATGTTTTGATTCTACTGTAACCTAAAAACGAGGATGAGCAATGGCTGCTCCTCTACAAGATGTATTTATTTCACCTTAAGTAATCTAGACCTACGTATTGCCTATTTATGATAGATTGCATATAAAATTGGAGAAAAAAAAAATTTGCAGTTCGTCCGAAAAAGTATACACAACGATACGAGAGAGGAATTTCATACGAACAGCAATTCGTTATGAGTCCGTACCGGACCTCCGTTTCGGACAAAATGTCCGCAGAAACAGATCTGTCTCGATTTCGTAACGAATTCATATGGCACATTGGGATAACATGATTACCGAACTTAGTGCATAAAAGATCGATTGCTTGATGAACTGTGTGACATGGTGCAAAGATCATCCAAATTCATATATTCCATTTTAGTCCATAAAAAGTCCGCAATCAGGGTTCTGTAGCGCTCGCCGTTGACTAAAATCGCGTTTCCTCACTCTCTGTAGATGCATTGACTTCTCCACAATGACGTGCAGGTTTCCGATCCCCAAATCCGGCAATTTGGTTTGTTGACATAAACACCGAGATGAAAATTCGTCTCGTCGGAAAGTATAATCTTCAGCCAAATTCAATGTTCGACTGGAGTTTGCTATATTTCTCAAGCGTAAAGCGACTAATTTTGGTCAGCGGGGGAACGAAAGTCAATATTTCCAACAGAAAAAATCTATCAGTGTAAAAATAATATATGATTTAAAAACATACCTCTATTTGGACCACCCGTTATGTGGTATGTATTTATAAGAACAAATTGCTTATTTTATATGTATATTACTAAAGAGACGAATGTCTCACGTACAAAATAGATTTTTGTATTTATGTGGGGTTAATCAACAGTGTGATTAACTCAATGATTGTGAGAAACTCTCCCCTATCTCTAGATGGAATGTAATGGAAAAACAAGTTAGGTCAGCAACAAAATAAATCTCAGTCAAATTTACTACGAGGGGCTCACAGTCTGTTGCATAAAATTGTACAAATTTACTACAAATACAACAGATCGTGAATACCGGTAATATACTTGCTTATATTTATTTCAAACCCTATTTGATGGACACTTATTTAGCGCAAGCGATGTTAGTCGGATGGACCGACTAGAATGTGTTTAAGAAAGTCTTCAACCTGTTCAGTGTTGGAGGGATATGTGACTTAATTCCATCAACCGTTTCGTTTTTAAATGACCAGCATTTATGAAGTGAAAAAAGAACGTTTATTATGCACTGCATCTAAATCTGAGTTTCGAGACAGATTTGTTTTTTATTGAGTCGACGCAGATTGAGCCTTACAAATGCGCTTAGATAATGTGAGAGGGAAATCATGCATTTTACTGACCCCTTAATGAGGCAGTAAAGTGACAGTAAACCGCTCATCACATACAAGTGCTGATGACATAAACGCACAAGCATAAACGAGAAGCGCTCAAAGAATGTGATGATGTAAACAATGTAAACATTTTTTCACATCGTTTTAATGACAATTAATTGCATCTACTCAGTAATATCAACACATACCCATTTGCCGCTTGCAACAATATCAGTAAACAAACCGAGGGTTACAAAAGCAACAGCACAGCACAAGCACCAGACAGCGTGGATGCCACCACCTCACATGCTACTAGATACAAGCGCTGTGACGGCATCTGGGGTCTGGCTAGGCAACAGATACATGGATAGACGTTGTTATTATGCAATAATTTCTATTACGCCGGGCGAAAAGTAAACCAACAATAGTTTCAGCTCAACATTTTCTGTGGTTGTTGTTTCGTTGCACAGTGCAGAGTATCTCATTCGTTTGCTGCAGTGTTGCCAGTATAAAATAATTGTGACTATTTAGCTCCTCAACCTATTAATTTTTATTTTCATTTATCTGTAGATTTACTGCCTTAAGCCCGATATTTAGTGTTTATGAAATTTTCGTTGTCATAAGAACGAAAAATAACGAAAATTTCATGAACCGAAAATTTCGCTCACTTCTTATTGCTTGCGAAAATTTCGTAGCCAAAATCAAGTACAGGGTTGTTACGCTAACTTTATTTCGTACGAAAACAATTGTTTCGGATCGGAATTTTGACATTTCGATTATTTTAGCAAACCAAAGTAATACCGCATGAGTTAAAAATAAAATGGAGTGCAAAAATTAATTATTAATGAAATAATTGCACGGTAAATCGGAGATATGTGGTAACTCTCTATAACAATATTTTCCGTTCAGAGATAAATAACAAAATTTAGTACGAACATTTTCCAAGAACTGAATGAAAAGCATTAATGTAGCTCTATAGCATTCATCAGTTGTTGAAAGCTTTAAGATTTGGCGAAGGTTTTATTAGAACCGTGTTCATAATTTAACTAATTTTAACTAGGGAACAGATAATTGACTGACAACCCTGTTTTATGTATTCTCACAGTGCTTGTGATGTAAAAACAAGATGAACAATAACCGATAGACCGAATTAATTTTTTTTTATTTAAATGTGTCAATGCATTTTTCCAAAATTTTAAATATTAATGGAAAGAACTCATGGTAAAATAAGTAAGGTAAACGCCGTAGGAATTGTTACAACAAAAACAGTCATTTTGTTTTTGTTTGGTGTCCATAATCTGTCAAATTTTCTACATGTGTGTATCTACTGTAAAAGTAAACAAAAAGGTACAAAAACAAAATACATGTGAATTTGACATAAGAGAAACACCTAAGCAAGAAACATGTTCAAATCAGCTGTTCTAACCAGTTTACCTTACTTATTTTACCATGGAAAGAACTATTCAATAAAAAGATCAATTAATATTTGCTATATTCATAAATTTGTGGCCGTCGGTGGTGCAATGGGTAGGAGATCCTGGGTTCGATCCCTGCTCCAACCACCTTAAAATTTCTTTCGACGACGGTCACCTCGCTTAGTGACGGCGACACTATCGAGTATATAGCCATGAAAAAGCTTCTCAAAATACCGTTCGGAATCGGTGTAAAACTGTTGGTCCCAATCAGTGAGTGAAAACCGGAAAGCGCACAGCTCAGTGATTGTGAGAAGTTCTCCCCGGTCCCTTCATGGGATTACATTTATTTATTTTTTTTTATTCATAAATTTGGAAGAAGTGTCAAACAATCATATTGAATTGGATTTCAGTTTTGGGTAGTCGAATAAAACCGGAAAATAGGTTGTAGTTTCAATGTTTTGATTTTATATACATCACTGTATAAACAAAAGTTAATTTTGGTTAAAAATTGGAACGAAACTATTTGGTTGCTTAGCAGGATAATGTGACACTATAAATGCTGCAAATATACACAAAATAATTGCAATTGTTTATATCGCATAAATATTTAAGTACGGAACGCGTGAAAAGTAAAAAAATTATATCATTTGTGTGTTAATGCGGATAAAATAGTCTGAAAGAAGGGTTAAACAAACCCTTTAACAAACCCATGACAACTTTTTATGAATAAGGCCGTTAAAGTATTTATTTATTAAGAAAAAAGAGACACTGGCTCTATGTAATGTAATCCCACTGACCATTTTTAATTTCAAAATCCAAGCCGAAAAAACGGTTACCCAGTTTCAATACCAACCGATATTAACCGATTTTAACTCCAAAATGCATATTTCTATTGAATTAAAAATATGTATTAACATTTTTAATTCAATACACTTCAGTTCAATTCAATTCAATTCAATGTAATACAGTGTAGGGGAGTAAGAAGTACTGATTCAATAATACAACTATCCTACTCAAATAGCAACCCCATCCACTATTCTCACTGAATTTGGTGCTCTCTGTTTTTGCCAACGATGCTCTGTTGACCTAAATTGCTGGAAGCGCTGCTAGATAAACTGAGAAACTAATCTTATCTGGATCTGAAAGCATGGATATATGATAGTAGTGGTTCTACTCAAAATAAATAAATAAATGGTTTCCCATTACATCCCATGAAGGAATTGGGAATAGCTTTTCACAACCAGTGAGCTTTGCGCTTTCTAGTTGTATACTCACTGATTGGGACCTACAGGTTTTACATCGATTCCGAACGGTATTTGGATAAGCTTTTTCATGGCTAAATACTCGATAGTGTCGCCGCCACTATGCGAGGTGGCCGCCGCCGTAAGAAATTTAAGGTGGTCAGAGCAGGCATCGAATCCAGTATCTCGTGTACAAGAGGCGCGCACACTACCATTGCACCACCGACTCAAAATAAACCTCCCTAATTCCGGAGTGTTGTGCGACCCGTGCTCATCAAAATTGTCGCTTCGCAGTCAGGGATTACCGCACACTGTGTACCTGTACGCCTCAGCAACGACTCATTCTTTGTCACGTTTTGGGCCAAAATGAATACAAGAGAACGAGAACGAAAACAAATACGAGACCTTACTCGCACGACTAGGGACCCGGAATGTAGTACGTAAATTGAAACGAAAACGACGACGACGACTACGGACACACATGGATCGAAACCTTTGTCGGACAAAAGGCTGGGTGATCCAACTTCTTCCAAGGCGATCGTACTACCTGGTACTTCTGTTCCTGATGGTAAGCACTCATGTCCTTCAAAGAAGTCCAATGATACAACGAAACCTGTGTCTGACAACAGGATGTGTGCACCAAGATCTTACAAGGCGGTTGAACTGCCTGGTACCTCGGTTCCTGATGGTAAGCACTCCCACCCTTCAAAAAAGAGTAACAAGGATCGGTGCCTTTCTCTCAGAAACCATTACACTGGTGGATAAAGCGAACCACAGACTTCTCATTCATGAGTATGAGCTTGATCCATAACTTTTTGTGTGGTTGACGAATTTGAAAAAATATTACCTAAACGTTTTGTAAACATGATAGTGATGCGAACAATTTCGATTACATTCATATTTGATATCAAGAAGGGCGGTAAACCGACAATAAACATCAACGATAGGTGATGTTCATGATCCTGAATGGCAAGTCTGTGGTTCGCTTAAGTTGCCATCAACTTCAAAAATCAAAATCGATTTGATTCTACATCAACTAGTTTGTACGAACCACCAACTTCACCGTACACCATGGAAAAGTTGATGTCAACTTGAAGTCGCTGGAAGTTGAAACGTTCATGAGGAAACATTATCGGCAAAATGTAAATAAATGAACCAAAAAATAAATCAATTAAACACTATCGGAAAAATATAAACTAAATAAATATGATTTGTAGTGTTATTTATAAAAATTTAAAGAAAATAAAAATAGCGTTTTTGGTAAACTGAAGTTGCCTCAACTAGTTTGAGAGTGTAAGGGCAAAATCGAAGTTGATGTCCAGTTATCGAAGTTGATGTCAACCTGAAGTCGTGAAACTTAGACCTGTGGATAAATTACGGCGACTACAAGTTGGCTTCTTTTCAACAGGATTTGTTTGAACACTTTAACTTAGTGAAACAATTTATGTACATATTCGAAATCCATGGAAAAAATCCAATAAAAAATCATCAACGAAACCGTCATTTGTACAACACTGGTATTTTTTAAAATCCTTGATAGCCAGTCAAAGCATTCCTATGGCTTTTTATCAAAAAACTTGCTTCAACTAACACAGTCATCTGGATTGCTGTTGCTACAATTTGAGCGTTTGCCGCAGTCGTAGTCGTGGACCGTTTTGTGTGAATGCTGTTTCATTTCATTTTCTTCAAGTCATTTTCGTAGTCATAATCAATAACGCATTTCAGATATGAAAATTAGTTGGCAATTTCAAACTCTGGTAATATCAATTCAGTCACAGAGTTGGGCATCTGATAACGAACCTTAATATTCTATTATTACAACAAAAATTAAATATTTTTTACCTAGAAAATTGTCTGTGACCAAAGCTTCTCATACATTAACATTACAAAATTACCTAAAAACTTCAAAACCCCGTTTAGAATTGGTGTAAAAGTAAAGTCCCTATAAGTGAGTCCAAAAATAGAAAGCGCATAGCTTACTGCTTGTGAGAAGCTCTCCTCCATGGTAGAAATACATGGTCCGAGGGTTCCTATTTATATTTCGGGTCCAGTAATATAAAAACAATCATTTATCATTGGAAATGGTTTTATTGTTTTTCAAAATATTCTCCGTGAAGGCCAGTACACTTTTGCATGCACTCAAACCAATTCTCGAAGCACTTTTCCACTCCGATTGCGACACATGTTTTTTAAACACTTCAACAGCTGCCTCGAGCGTCGAAAAACGTTGACCACGCAGTAAAAAGGAGTCATTGGGCGCCAAATCAGGGCTGTTTGCCGAATGACCCAAGAATTCGACATGTTGACACTACTCCCTCTTTCCACCCTCTACTACCTCAATTTTCCTTCGCCAACATAATGCACTGCATTTATAGGGGGCATCCCCTGAGTGTTGGTTTGATAAAAAAAATGGTGAGTGCTCAAATAGCCCATTGTTTTAGCTGATGTGTGAGAGATCGCATTGTCCTGATGCAAAATGATCCGTCTTCTCTTGTTGTTTTTCCTTATTTCTTCGAACAGTGTTGGCAAACAGATGGTGGTATACCACTCAGAATTGACCTCCTACGTTCCACTGAAGGCACTGTGGCCACATGACCGGTTATACACAAAAAAAAAAAGCGATCATTTGCTTCGATGTGCTTCTTCACGAACAACTTTCATTGGATTTAGCTAGTCTTGAAAGACCCATAGGGTCAACTGCTGTTTTGTTTCGGGCTCATATGCATAGATCAATGATTTGTCACCTGTGATAATGTTATACACTGAATTTGAGTTATCGCGGTTGTATTTTTTCAACATTTCTTTGCCCCAAGCGACACGAGCCTTTTTTTGAGCGTTCGTCAAATTATGTGGGATCCAACGAGAATGTTTGTCATACTTATGCCCAATGTTGATGTTTGTCATACTAATGCCCAAGGACTCCTCAATGTGAAGGTATGCCACATGTCGGTCTTGCTTCATCAGTTCACGCACAGCATCGATGGCTTCCGGCAAAAGGAAAATTCATCCTGGAGCGAACGGCGTCTGAGACTGATCTCTTGGTACCAGCGCTTTACAGTGGTTTTTGATGGTGCTTCATTCCCAAAAGTCAAACAAGTTGATTGAGACACTATTGTCTCGATAATCTACACTGAAAATCGTAAAAAATCACCACACGAAAATTTTCACGGGTTAATTCCATTTTTTGACCGAGATGAATCTTTCAACACACTGTAAATACAACAAATAGTGCTCGTAAGTGAAAACGTTTTATGCATGTTTAAGCTAAAAAATTTCAAACTCTCCAATGGAAGTTCTAGTTTGCATATGGAAACACTAGTATTTCCAGGACCCAAAATATAAATAGCAACCCGTAATAGCGTTGGCCCAGATAATTTCCCTTGTTTACATTTCATCGTACCCAAATGCCAAATCAAATGTCAAAGTTGTTTGTGTGAGTTATTTTTCTTTTGATTTCATCCATAGAGTAAATCTTAGTAGAGAAAATATTTGGCTCATCTGACGTTTCCTTTCACACTCTTCTTGATGCGGTCGGTGCGATAGCGAGTTATTTGACGTAAATTGACTTACACCAGATGGAATTACAAAAATTTTTGACTCAAATTTTTCGTATAGTTTTAATAAAAAACTGTGAAATTTAAACGTATTTTGGACTTTTTTGTTATTTTTGTTATTGTTAGTATATATTTGTGGTGTATTTACATAACAATTTTAACGCACAAATCGAAATGTCATTGATGATTTATTGTTGGATGGTTTGAGCCATTGCCTCTATCTGGTATTATTAAAGCAATACTTTCCAACATCCCACCGCCCATATGCAACAAACCAAATGTCATCAATTTACTGAGAGAGTTGGCGTATCTATACATCATTAATCTATGATTTCATCTATCTATGTTCACAATTGACAATAACTCGGTACGAAAATTACAACAATGCTAATGCCACTACCTCGTATTTGTATCATGTTCTACCCTATAGATGTAATGAGAAAATAGGTAAATATGTGGGTCAATATGCATACTCGTTTTTAGACCTATCCCCGTTATCACCGTCTAAAGTTATCCTAAACCCAAAGCTAATTGAAAGTTTTAGCTGTCAGTTTGTATGGAGTATAAAAAAATATAATTGACCAGACATTGTGATACCAGACATTAGGCGTGTTTTCGTTACAAGCTAACGATTATCACTTGCTAGCTAGCAATAATTTATTATAATATATGTAATCGTCCTGCTCTAATGCATGGTTTGTAGTTATTCTTGAATATGTGTAAATTCTTTCCTAGTCCTTGGCTCACAATGACGATATCCAACACTATTTTTCGGATTTATTCATACTGGCAACTTTCTGCCTTTTTCAACCGGAATATATATAGTCGTCTTGCTCTAACGCATGGTTTGTAGATATTCATGCAAATGTTTATATTCTTCTGCTTAACGATAACGACATCCACAACAGTTTTTCTGATTTTTATCAGACTGGTAACTTTATGCCTGCTTAGAACTGAAATGGAAGCGGTAACTTCAAGTGCCGCATATTACCGCTTATAATAAAATAAGTGATAATCTAAGAAAGCGGTGTAACCAAAACACGCCTATTGTGATAATGGCCCCTAATACCCCTGACACACATGTGGTCTACAGACCATACTAGCATTCAATACCACATGTGTGTCAACCTATACCACCATTAAACCATTGAACAAACTGGTTTATAGGGAGTTTAATTACAGTTCGTATACTACGTTCCGGAACGTAGTATAAATGTAGTATTGTAATAAACGTAGCTAAACATAGCTCCAAAAAAAAAACGCTTTCTAACACTAGCCTAAAAACACTTAAACACAGCTCAATCAAATGTCATTTGATCAGCTGTGATTTGATTTGCTATTAATTAAAATGCCGAAACCAGTGAAAAGAAATGTCCTCGGGACAAAAGATGTTAATATTATTATTGATATCTAGAGGAACAACATCGAACAATTAAGAGGAGTCCACCGCAACGTGCACGTATACTCCAATATTCAATAAGCAAATTTTTTTTATAGTTTTCTTTTTCCACGTTTCTAACCATATGATGAAATGTCAATTGACCATATGATCAAATGTCAAATGAAACCACAATGTAGATCTGTGTCACTATATTGTAGTATGCTAAACCATAGTATTCATACAATGGTTTCTATACTACATGTGTGTCAGGGGTATAAAGTGACAAAAGTCTATGGCATTTAGGCCGCAGATTATCGGCAGGCAGATTAACGATAACCGGCTTATTAATTTTTTGTGTTTACTCTGTCCAAATTGAGATTAAATTCACATTTCGGGTAGGACACGCGTGTCTTGTTTCGTTTATAGTTTTTCTTTAAAAAAATAATTTTCAGTGAAAAACAAAAGAAGGGATAAAAAACAGAACGAGTAAATTAAAATCTCCCTAGTGTAAAATAAAAATGCATTTAAAGTCAGTTTTCTAAATTTGTATGCTATTTAAAAGCATTTATACGAAAATCGAAAATGAATATGTTCAAAGATGCAAATAATAAAAGTTGATTTATTTGGTATTTTTCCCAAAATGGTTGATTTTTTTTGGTCTTTTACAGTGTTGCATCAAATTGTAACCCAGATTAACATGCGATTAAAAAAATAATCTTCATATTCAAATTGTTATGAGAAATTTTCTAGGTAGCCTGGGTTAACACAGTTAATCCTCGAAATGCACCATTTAGGGTACGCGCAAATACTGAATTAAATGATAAATTATGTCACATCTTTAGACGTGCACTTTCTCAACCTCTTCGAGCAAATATCTGAATGTTATAAATTCAAGTATTTAGCGAATATCGTATGTAAAGACTTGTTTATTATATAACACTCCTTAGATTTACCTAATTTCTCTTGCAATGTAAACTATTTATGGTCATTGGCAGTAAATGGCAACACTGTTTCTTGCAATCCGACTGTGATTTAATGTCTTGAGTTGTCTTGGTGGCACAATGGATTGCAATGGAACGAACTAGGTTACCATGACAAATACGTTAAAACTCAACGACAAAACGAGCAGCATAAAAGAAACAACCATAACAACAACAACAAATTGTTGAATAGACAAAAAGTCACCATTCGTTCGTTTTGATTTCAATTACGTTTCGAGTTGGTCAGAAGAGTCGTACGTACAAAGTTTAAATTGAAATGAAATGAGTTCGAGCGACTACGCCGAAGTGTTTTCATTCAGCTAACGGACATTGTGCCATTGTCTCAACGAGACCCTATGGGAACTTTTGTGGTGTGAATAACTAACGACCCATAGAATGCGGCCAGATTCGGAAGCCGTATGGGTGGTAATGCCTTTGCCAAACTCCCTATTTGGAGATTTGTATTTAAAATTCAAATTTAATTTTAATTCATAACAAAGAAACAACTCAAAAGAAATAAGACAAATCACCGAGGAAGACATGAAAAACAACGCCATATTATAATACAATGCTATGACAAAACATGACGGCGATGTCGTCAAAAGGGGGCGGCGGTGACGCCAACGGCGACGGCTACGACGACGATGACTTTAGCAAATGCTGCCCATAAATAGTCATCAGTCGTACAGCGTAAATGTGGGCAACTTCCGGTGTCGATTTTTAGTGACACAGCATTCCCTGGCGAAAGTTCAAGAGAGTTCACCCAGCAAATGGAAGCCAAGCCAGTTGGTCGGTCGGTCTCTTCACGACTATATGGAAGATCTTCTCCATGCGAACGTCAAGAGTGTCTTTACGATGCTGATGAGGCGATGATTATGTCTACGACTTGTGTACACGACGCTCTTGAGTAATACATAATTTAGGGTGCCTCTAATTTCGTAAATTTCAGTATTTTAAAATGAGTCCCTCCAATTGCCCTAAAAAAACGATCAGACAGATCGAACGATCCTGTTTAACCAAATGAAAGAGGGATTTTAAATGTGATTCGTGGTCTGAAAGAAGTTAACTGCATATTAAAGAAGACCTCGAGCAATTTGTATGTTAATTACAGGCAAAGAATACAAAACGTTTGCCGGAAAATTATTTATTTTACCGCAAAAATATTTCGTTTGCCGCAAAATATTTACTTAGCTACGTATACTCAAAGTTGACTACAACTGATTAAACTTTTCCCGCAAGTAAAAAACGTCGTTTGTATTGTTGACCACTTTAATTTTTCCCAAAATGGTTATAATTAACTTTCACGGCAAATATAGAAAACGTTTGTGATACACTCAAAAGTGATCTCTTCCGTTAATTGATTCTCAATTCTTTCAATAAAAACGAACAAGCAAATCCTCATGTTAAGTTACTGTACGACTTAGGGCGATGCGATAGCTCGGCCGATAGATGCGCGAATTTGCAATACTGGTACTTGGTTTTTACTTCGTTTCATGGGAAGTGTAAGTACAAAATAAATTTGCACATCAAATTCAAACAAAATACTTCTATCAGGGAAAATTATTCCATTTCAGCGTAATTTATAAAACAAATTAATTTTTTACTAAAACATATCGAATATTTAATCAGGAGTGCAAAACCAGCTATACAACAAGAAAAAAATAAAAGCTATGTTTGACCATAAGGGGATTTGAAATTGGCCACGCGGCCGTATATAAACAAATCGGTAAAACAGATTTACCTGTAACTCGGAAATTTGTCATTCTTCGACTTAAATATAGGATTTAAGCAAGCGTTGCCCTTCCTCAATTTGGCATAATATTTTTTTTCCAAAACACCTCTAATGCTAAAAATTGGTTCTCATTGCGGCCATTTTTGATTACATTTTTCACCATGTGAAGGTTACGTTATCACGTATCCTTGACGAATTTGAATAATCCAAGCGTTTCCTTAATTCGACGGTCCTTTCATGTCCCTAATCGTTTAGAGCGATTTTAAGTTTTAGCGATCAAACACGTTGAAAAATCTGTCGTTTTTTGTTGTTTGGAAGCAAATATATAGTGTGTTTGGAGCTTGTCGTAAATATAATATACTTTTGTGCAAACATATTGTGTTTGCTATTCAATATTACATGTTTGAGACACAATGATTAATATGTTATAATATATATGGGTTTGCGACCCAAATATATATGTGTTTGTGATACAAATACAGTTGTGTTTGTTGCACTGTTTATACTCTCTCGAGAGCAAGAGAATAAAAAAGGTGCAACGAGAGACTCTATCTTGTAAGAGTGTATCCACAGAGCAATACTAAAGTGTATCCATTACTCTCTTCGATACCTCTTCATGACGACGAGGTATTAGGCCATTTCATCGAGTTCGAGTTGGTCTGGTAATTTACTCTTTGGTTGGCATAATACGGACAGAAATAAAAGGTAATGCGTAGTTTCGTTCGATGCAAACAAAATTTAGCTGTCATTAGTATCAATCGAACACTTTTAAACTTAGTTTGCTGCATGGTCTATAATCTGAATGTCTTCTTTGGTCTCTCATTCTACATAATTTCCCTAGTGGCTTTTCGATCACCTGTGCCATAGAAACCCCCTGGTGTATCTGTATTTTTTGCATTATTCTCTCTGTGATTCATAAATATTTCTGAATGTGCGTGTAAAATGCAGATGAAGTCAGTGTTTCTCATTTTGGCTGATGTCTTGCATTTTAGTTACATGTATTCAGACGTCAATGGTTCAACGGACAGAGGATATCAAAAGCTCTTGATCAGTAAAAAATGCAAAAAAAAATTTTAAATTACCATTTTAAGTCTTTTAATTTTTTGTATTAATTATTTATATTAAATGTGGATTTATATTAATAAAATTAATTATAATAAATAACACATACATATATATTGAAATCAAAGAATCATTATTTTTAAATATTAATATGTTTGGGGGGAAATACGCATATGTTTCCACGTAGAAGCATACATGGTTGCCAGTAAACATGATGCTGTTTGCGTTTAAAAACAAGTGAGTTTGGGACTTGCAAACATATGAATGTTTGAAGTCTGTTCCAAACATGTACATGGTCCTGCAGAATATATTTGGGAGTATATGTTGCAGATGCCGTTTTTTTCAGCGTGCACGGAAATGAGGTACCATTTCTCATTTATAGACATATTTTTGTTTTAGTAATTTTTTATGTTGGCGATATTTATATACCATTTTTTCCACCCACAATGATTGGTTACTTTTTCGATTGCGCGTTCCGTTTCCCAGATATACCCATTTTTTCACATTTTATGAAAGCAAAGCAGCAGCAGCAAAGGCAACAGTCGAACATCGAACTTTTTGTTATTTCTGTGCTTTACTTCAATGCTGCGAAGATCTTCACAGCAAAGCGACAGCCCAACTTTGGCTGTTAAAGCACACCCAAAAGAAAAAAGAACAGTTTTCGCTGCACAGCGATAGCATACTTTTTTGTGCTGTGGCTTTTATGGTAACAGTTTTTGAAACGCCGATATTAGCACACATTTACGGATACTTTTGTGATGTCATTGAACAGCCCTTTATAGATATAGGGATTTAAATTGTTTTTGCTGCACACAATTTGAAATCTGTAAATGTATTTTTAAACCTGTTTTATTGTGGGGTATAATTTGATGCAACATTGCAGAATTATAAAAAATGGAATCACCTTGGAAAAAATACAATAAAAAATAAAAACAAATAAATCAAATGGTTTGCAAACAACCCACGCCATTGTTTGCATCTTCTGAAATATTCATTTCGATTTTCGTATATAAATGTATTAAAGTGGTTTAATTTAAATAGCATACAAATATAGAAAATTTGTTTAACATTTTAAATGTTATTCTATATTATATTTAATTATATATTTCCCTTTGTTTTGATTTTCAACGAATATTAGATTTTTAATGACGTAGTATATACGAAAATAAACACGGACTTGACATCCGAAATGCCAACTTAATTTCATTTTGGACAGTATAAACAGCAAGGAGCAATAAGCAAGATATTGCTAATGTAACGCCGCTGCGGCAAAAAATTGTTTAAATGAAGTTAGGTCTTGGACACTACTATTTGTTACACTTCTGTGGGGAAAAATGTAAAAATACTAAGAATAACGTCAACATGTGATTGCACATTTAAATATTTACGTGCCTATAAATTTTGTACTTTTTGAATTCAATAACAGTAGTTACTACCACCAATGTACAGATTTTCAGTCAGTGGTCATCTTCGTTTAGTAGTTAAATTGTGGTTAAACATTGAATTGCGTTTTTCAATCAACAACGTTAATTTAACCACCCAATGTTGGTGGGGTAACTTGTAGTCAAAACCATATGATTTTGACAATCGCCTTGCTCATGTTCAAAATGAGAAATGTAAAATACATGTTTGTTGTGCCTACATATATGTAAGTAGTTTCTTGCATATTTTTGCTAAAATTACTTCGAATTTAGGCCTTCAGTTTCAATTTTCTTTAATTCCATTTTTTTTGTTCTTCTTTGTTGTTTTGGTATTTATCCCAAAACGGATGCTTTTTCAATAAGAATACGAGTGTTGCCATATTTTTTACCGATACGGCGGATTACATTAACACACCCATAGACGAATACATACATAGATACATTTATTCTCTCAATAAATTAAACGTCATAGGTACGGTGGAAAGTAAACATTGGATGGTGGAAAACATGGGTTCAATAATACCAGATAGAGGCAATAGTAAACAACGTTCAACAAAGGTACAACAACCGAATTCCGTGTTTTTGTGGCAAACTAGTTGTGTTAAATACAATACAAATGCACATTTCCATTTACATTTTTTAGTTCTACACCAAAACGACATGTAAAAGTTAAGTGAACATATTTTGTAACTCCACCTGGTGTAAGTTAATTTTAAAATTAATTTCATGGTTGGAATTGGAATTTGTATAGTTATATACAAAAACACTATCAAAACGCTGCTCGTGTATAGAACTATTCAATGAAGAGAGTAAGAGAAAGATCGGAGAATGGCTACGATTTTACTTGTTTTGTTTGTTGGCATTTGAGTGAAGAGCAATTTTGACTGTCTACTTGTACTTCGTTTTTGGTGGAATGCCAAAAAAAAGGAGTGAAGCGCGTCGTTTCTCTGCTCTCTCTTCGTTGAATATATCAATACACGAGCAGTTTCCTGATGAAGTTATTGTATCTAACTATAGAAATTCCAACCATAATTAAATAAAATTACATAAAGGATGAAATAATCAAGTTATGACGCGGGAAAGAAATGCGTTTGAGTGAATCGCGTCGACTTTTTTGGTTCTCTTCTTCTAGAGTTGCCAAATTGCGCCGGTTTTTTCTTCTCTACTTGTACATCCTTTTTGACAAAATATGAAGTTAACCTCTAATAAATTTGCAATTATGTTTAACTAATCCGGTAGTTAACTACTCATTTAACAACTGGCCATAAATGATTTTTTAATGCTTCCCTTTTGCGTGTACGTTTTTGTAATATTTAGAAAAAATACACTAAAAATAAAAGATACATATTATTAATGAAAAATGACATCTTCATAATGAATTTTTTCATTAAAAGGCAACCAAAAAATAAAATTGTTTAAATTAGGTTAGGTTAGAGTGACTGTGAATTCCTTCCAAGGAAGCTCACCCAAGTAGCAGTGATGCCGATTTGAATAGCTATGTACGTTACCCTGAAAATAATAATGAAAATATGAAAATAATGTGCCAGTAGTAAATTGAGATTACCCAATAATACCCAATTAGTACTGTTAATGTATTTTAGAAGCAGACTGAGTTAGATACTCTCCGCCAAAAAAATGTCTGTCCCAAAGTTGTCCTCCTTATGTCTGCCAAGGCTGGGCACTGTAGGATATAGTGTTCAGTGGTTTCCGTCATTAGATATTCGTAGCAACTACGACTGTAACCCCTGTCTTGTATTCCAATGTTAGCAGCATGTGTACCAATCGTTCATCGACCGGTTAGTGCAGCTGTCATTCTGGCTATTATATTCCTGTTCAAAGTCATCAGAAACTCGGCTCTTTTACTTTGATATCTAGGCTAAATACCCCGGTGAGATGCCTCTAGTTTTGTCTGTCTCGTGGTGGAAGTGGCGATCAATCGCGTTACACACCACTCTAGAGGGCATTTAATCTAGATTTGTTTATCCGCACTTCTACTAGAACCTTTTCTGGCTAGTTCAATAGCGGCTTCGTGTCCGACAATTTCTGTATGTCACCGAACTCACACTAGGGAATGTTTTGTCGTGGCGCCGGTCTCGTCCAGAAAATGGCTGCATTCTCAAACCAGTATCAATCTATTTTCCTCTGAGTATAAAGCCGTTATGGCTGCTTGGCTGGCTTTCACTCTGTTTACTATTGCGTGATTTCGTACCTGACGACACGCCTCCGGTTGATAGTGTTATACCAAGGAAAGTTGAATACACCCCAACTCCCACTCCACTATCCATCTTAAATTCATCCATAAAAATATCTTTCTCAAAATCCTGCAACGGTGAGTGGTTCCTCCACTCTTCTCCATGTGGTATGATTGTTCTGAAGTTTTTCCGGAAGTTCCGTTTTGGACTAGAACAGTTCGTTGTTTCAGGTATGACTATGACCCTAGCTTCGATGCGTTCGACATTCCAACTCTCTATCTCTAAGCCCCAGAGCACTTTTGGCCACTGTACTCTTAGCAACGCTTTCAATCGGAACTAAATTCAGCATCCTAGTGAGATCAGCAGAGGGACATCTGTCACACCAACGCATGATATTCTCTGTACTGTTAACAGTTTTCTATCTTTTTCCAAACAATACCGAAGCATACCATGGCCGTCGGTGGTGCAATGGTTAGTGTGCGGAGCTCTTGTACATAAGAACGTGGGTTCGATCCCTGCTCTGAACACCTTACATTTCTCCCGAAGACGGTCACCTCGCTTAATAATGGCGAAACTATCAAGTACTTGAAAAAAGCTTCTCAAAATACCGTTTGGAACCGGAGTAAAACTGTAGGTCCCAACCAGTGACTGTAAAACTAGAAAGCGCACAGCTCACTGGTTGCGAGAAGCTCTCCCCAATACTTTCATGGGAAACCGTTATTTTATACCGATACTCCAATGTCAGAATGGGTCTAACCAACGCGTGTTTATCCATAATACCATCCTTGGGTTTACCCTGCGTTTACACGGGACAAGACAGTGAGAATATGTATCAGTTGTCAAAGATGAGAAAAAATTTTTGTCTAACGTAAGCATCCAGACAATTATAAAGACAATACACTCTTCAGCAATCGCCGTCGGTGTCGTTTCGTGTGAATTCAATATCATTTACCAAAATCTGCAAATGAAAATAAATTGTTTGTTTGCGATGTTTTGCTTCTTTTTCGCAAATTATAATGACATTTCACCGAATTTGCCGCTTACATCAAATCATTTGCCGAATTTACTGAGTTTGAAAATCAGAGCCAGTGACAAGGGCAATGAGGGCAGTGTCAGTGGATTAGTAAAAATGTTTGATTGTTTTGTTGTTGTCTCCGAAAAATTGTCTCGTGTAAATGGCAAGTTAGACCCCATGTCCTACTAAATGTTTTCTTGCAAGCGTAGAAAGCAGCTTGCTCAAAACAATATCATTAACAACAATCCAATAAACAGGAAGTTGAGTCCTTGTGGCCAAATTTTAAATTCACAATCCTTAATGCCAGCGAGAAAGTTCTTGGTCAGCACCCAAAGAAGATGAAAGCATGGATGAGTGACGAAACGTGGGTAATCATCGAAGAACACAGAATGTCGAAAAATATTCGAGTTTCGGCTAAGATGAGAAGTAGAAAACGACAAGCTTCTAAGATGATCTTGTAAAATATCGTGCAGAAGGGACAAGTCTAAATGGTTAGATAACCTTGCGGAAAGGGCGGAAGTAGCCGCCGAGGTCAAGAACATGAAACTCTTAGACGATATAATCAGAGAAATATGTGGAAAAGTCATGTCAGTTTCGACCTGACCGGGATAAGAACGGGAACCTACTGACATCGATTGCGAATCAAGTCCAGCTATTCAAAGAACACTTCTCTGAGATTTTAAATAACCCGGCTATGCCAGCGCCGCCGACCCAAGTGGCCCAAGAAGAGGATATCAGAACCACTCGAAAGGCGACATTTCTATCACAACCGTCGCAACATAACGAAATTATAAAAGTAATAGAGGCAATGAAGAACAACAAATTCCCGCCCATTGACAACATATCAGCAGATGTGGGAGGAAGAAAGGTTACCAGAAGAATGGTTGGAGGGGATCTTGGTCACCATCCCCAAAAAGGCGATCTTAGTCTTAGTCTTAGTATTATGCTGCTGCCGATCCCATCAAAAGTGTTAACTAAGATTCTCCTTAGCCGCGTAAACGAGAAACTGGACCATTCGCAAACAACAAGCTGGTTTCCGACCAAGTCTTTATTGTGTGGACCACGTGAATACATTGCAGATAATAGTAGACCAGTCTGTGGAATTCAGGACTAATTCATACCTAAGGTTAACTTTAACGATCTGGTGGCCAAATACAATATCCAATAAACAACTTCTTGAGAAATGCAACCAAGTTCTGATACAAAATGAAATCAAGAGGAGACGAAGGAACTGGTGTAAACACACTTTGCGAAAGCCACCAACGCAAAATCTGTGGACAAACCCGCAAAGTAGCAACCTACAAGGAAAACCAAACCAAACATGGCGACGAACTATTGGAGAAGACATGAAACGATTGTATCCCATTTCAACCCAATAAAATCAATCGCACGATACAGAAGAGAATTTCGAAAATATGTTGAGGCCCTATGCTCCACTGGGAGTGAAAGGAATTAAGAAGAAGAATTTGCAAAGTAATTCAAAGATAGGTGGTATCTCCCAACAACAACATATTCCGTTTAGAGATAAATGATAAAATTTCTGCGAAAATTTCGCAAGAACTGAATACGGGATTTTAAACGGAATATAAAAATGAAAAATTAAATGGTGATTGATCTCACCATTAATCTAGCTGCCGGCATTTAAAATGGGGTTTGTCTTTATTTGTTTTCAGATTGACAAATAATTAATACAAGTCAAACAAAAGCAAACAAAACCGAGGTTCAATTCACCTTTTACCAAGTGGAGGTCCCTGTTTCTTTACTTCACGTTTTTTCAGGTGATCATTAGGGATATGACTTTTTAATATCGATTTTAAACCTTGAAACCGGTTTTTAAAACCGGGCTTAACCCCGGTTTGCATGTACTCCTCAAAACCGATTTTTTCAACCGTTTGGAGTACATGAGTTTTATTTCTTGCTCAAATTTTGATTTTTCAATGATGTAGTATCGACATTGGCCATATTGACGATTTTTCCTCGAGGTACCCTACTTTGAGCCACCATCTCACCATGAAATCGTTGACAAAGTCTGGCATGTTGTACCTTCTTGGTAGATGGAAAGAAGAGAGAAACTTCGACGACGACAACTGCAATAAGTGACAATGTGAAAAAGACGGTCACTTGCCTAGAATGCTAAGGCGCTGGTGAGAAGCATCACAAACTTAGAAACGATCGATCGCCAATGTGAGTTGAAATTCTGGTTCCAACTGTTTACATTTTTTTTAATTGCAGGAGAGAAAAAACCCCTGATCTGTTTAGCTCAAAGGAAATCGAAAAATATTCTTCTAAGAAATAATTCCAGATCTAATCATATATAATAAAAATCATGTGGAAGACCCCAGCCCAAAAACGTGGAACACTAATAAAAATATAAATAGTTATGACCTATAAATAGATTACTTTCAGTAACGTAATAGGCACAAAGTCAGACTCGGATCCGACATGGATCCGGTTAGAGTCCGACATATGGGATTACGCTTTCGCTGATCTGATTCGTATTCGATACGGGTCCGAGATGGCAGATTTATCTTTCTCTGAACCGATTCGGATACGGTTTGGGTCCGACACACGGGATTACGCTTTTGCTGATCCAATGCGGATTCGATTCAGACACGACATATCGGATCCGGTCACTGATCCGATGGGGATCCAGTCTGATACGCGGGATTTCGCATTCGCTGATCCGATTTGAGTCGTTCTCGTTTCGAGATCGCATCCGATTTGATTTTGAGTTCGGTTCCGTTCAAGTTTCGTGATCGGATCTGACCTCATTTCGATATCGGATACAATTGTTGTTTAAAAATTGAAAGAGGAATTACGGCCGCTCGAGTATCCAATCTTGAATTGAGAATGGGCCCGATCTCGAAATTAAATCAGAGAAGTTGTATCCGATGTGTTTATTGGGTAAGTAAGAAAGAAACCCGAGTTTGTTATGCAATAAAGCCATTCACATGAGAGATGGAAAGAAGAGAAAAACCCCGACGACGACAAATGCAATTAGTGACAATGTGAACAAGGCGGTTACGGGCTAGAACGCGCTAAGGCGCTAATGAGAAGAGTCACAAAGTTCGAAACGATCGTCCGCCAACGTAAGTTCAAATCCTGGTTTCGACTGTTTACATTTTTCTACTTATAAAATTGCAGGAAAAACTCTGATCTGTGTAGCTCAAAGGAAATCGAAACATATTCATCTAAGAAATAATTTCAAATCGAATCATATGTAATGTAATTTGTTGGTTCGTTTACATTTTTCATGAGTGTTGTAGATTCTCTTTGGTGATACGAAAAAAGTTAAAATGGGGTGATTTGCAAAACACGTAAAAATCTCCAGAGTGGTTTGAAAACGATGGATGATTGCGAAACAGAGTAATATGAGAACAGGCCTGAAAATAGCATGTTTAGCCGAAAATTTATTAATCAAACAGTTGGTTTGAATCCTTCACAGATGTGAATTTTATAAAAACTCAGGTAAAACTTTGGTAAAAGTGGCTGTCCCAATTGACACACTTAGTCCAGTGTGAACCGGTGTGATACTACGGAACGTCATATCCCGTCCCCATCGCTGAACATGCAAAATGGCCCGGTATGGTTAAGGGGTGTTCAAGCCATAAGATACCTCATCCTGATATTCTATAATATGGCTAAAGAAAAGATGTACACGGTTGGCAGTTTTATATTTTAGATATTATTTAGAAAATTAAATACCTGGCTGCATTTTTAAGTTAGCTTGATAAGTATGCACGTGCTCATTTCCGGTACATTAATTTTAATAGTTAAAAAATATAGGGCACCCTAATACATTTACATGTTTTCACATTAAGATTAAATGTAATTACGGTGATGGTGTGTGTTGTCACCGGTGGTGCAAGTATCCAATCATAGGGTTGTCAGTGCAGGTGGAATCCATCGCTTGCGTTTGTTGTCATTGACTTGCCGAAGTTGTGTGTTTGTGTATCGAAGAAGAGTTGAAGGCTGATGAAGTTTCCATTGACAGCCACATAACACCAACATAATATGAGTATGTACTTCCAGCGCCACATCTTGCGACGACAAATTTAAACATGTTATTAGTCTGTAAACCTAGGAGTGGAACGGATTAGAACGGGGGTGCGCTGGTTGACGGCAACTGCCGGAGGAAACAACGCCTACAGATACACCAACTATTTCAACAATGTCGTTGTTTGAAGACGCATCTCTGATCATGTCATAATTGATGTGCCACCACCGCCACCATCATCATCATCATCATCATCATCATCGACTCTCATATTCGATTTCGTGAATAGTTCAAATGTTAGCGAGTGGATCACCACACCAACACACGTCGATCTAACTTTTGTATTTTTTTTGTTCTCAAAAGAAGTTTAAAAAACAAAACATCTGAAAGATCAAGATCAAGCAGATTTCATTGGAACCCAATCAACTGGTTCACAACAAACTCAACCTGCCCACATTCAAGAGTGCCACATGCGATGTACGATGGATATACAGATAGATGCATTTGTATGAACATACAAGTGTACTTGTATTAGATGCTTTGGCGTAGACGCCAATCTCTTCATGTGTATCCACATGTAGAGTAACGGCCAACACTCACTTTGTTACTCGTACACATTCCACCGTTTGGGTATGAGAACGTACGACGACGCACAGTGTTTTCATATCAGATGATAGGTGGTTAAAGTTCTGGTGATTTTCCGAAAATACCGTAGAAATGTCACTCTGATAAGCAAACACATCGCATTCATTAAGGGTGATATTCTATAAGTCGTGAATCAGTCACTTTGTGTTACTTTTGTCGTTTTGGTAGTTTATAAAACGTTACAGCTGTTCGGTGACTACCTGCGTTGAGTTACGTTATTTAATGGGCAGTTTATAAAACACAGCGCAACGTTTTTGATGACATCAGCTGTCTAATTGACACCACAGTTCTTCGCGTTTGTTGAAAAAATTACAAATTTAAAAAAAAAATGCCGATCGCGAATAGGCAGATGGAAAGAAGTATTTTGCATTTCATTGCGGATTCGACGGATAGAGCTCAAACTTTTGTTTTTAAATAATTCAAAATTATACTGTCTACGCAATGAAATTCTTATTTACAATAATAAAATTAAAAATGGAACGTTCAAATAAATAATGCGTTGCAAAACTATTATAATTATATTTAAAAATTATAGACATCAGTTGATGTTGACAATAATAAACAAAAGATCCAATACATTACAATCAATACATACTGCCAAATGGCACGTGTTTTTGAAAAGCCAACTAATTTAACATAGATGGAGAAATTTATTGGACATTGAACCCCAAAATAACATAGGTTTTTAACACATTTTATGTGAATATTGTTGGTATTTGCAGTATTATAAATAATAGCAATCTTGAAATCTGTTGATCTACTGAAATAGAGCTAAAATTTTTAATCTTTTTCATTCTGAGCATTTCACTCAAGATAACTTTTTCTGATCTATAATTGTTTATTTTAGTTTGGCAACTCTATAAACTGCAGATGTCAGTGACAGCTTTTGTAAACAAACGCAAGCGTGAAGTGATATATAAACTACCATTTTTTGATTTTGGCGTTCGCGTTGGCTTCTGCGTTTACGTTTACTTTCGGAACTTTTTTTTAGAATACTACCCTAAGCCCGGTATTCAGTTTTATGAAATTTTCGTTGCCATAAGAAGCATGTGTATAAAAAACAAGGAAATTTTCATGAACCGAAAATTTCGCTCACTTTTCATTTGCTTGGTACTCAGATCTTTGCGAAAATTGCATAGGCAAAATCAAGCACAGGGTTGGTACGCTAGACTTATTTCGTGCGAAAACATTTGTATGATAATTGTTTGTCACCGGAATATTGACATTTTGATCATTTTAACAACCAAGAGCAAAACGACACGCGTTAAAAATAAAATCGAGAGCATAGAGGAATTATAAATGAAATATTTGCAAAGCAAATCAAAGACATGTGGTAACTCTCCGCAAACAAATGTTTTATTTGAATTTGAATTTTGTTGACCGATTTTGTTAGTTTTTTTGGTTAATGTATGAGAAATTCATACTACAAGCTAACAAAGTCATGTACATTTTTCGAATTGAAAAATGGTTTTTTTGTTGGAAATAATAGACAATACAGTTCAACACACACTCACTAGTTTCGAACTCCGTGACAAGTTCATCATCAGATGCCCAACTACTGTGCCTGAATTGATACCATCGGTTGATCATCAATCGTATATGTATATACAAACTCAATTCTGCAATTCACATGTGCGAATTAGTATCGATCGAAGATCCCTAAGTATCAACATCACTGAAAGGCCTATAATTCCAACAACAAGAACAGACAGAATTTTTCCACCATGTTTTTCTTTTCCTCATGCATTCTCGCAATGTTGCAATGCCTTGAGGTGAGTTTCAATCAATATCACAGGATTGTATTTTCCCGTGGTATAGCATTTTTGAAGACCGTCCTAGTGTCAGTTACATTTATTTGAATTTGAATTTTGTTGACCGATTTTGATAGTTTTTTTGGTTCCGTTTAGAGGTAAATGACAAAATTTCTTACGAAAATTTCACAAGTACTGAATACGGGGCTTTAGGTGAGGAATCATCCATTACATTGTTTGCACTTAAATCCCGGTATTCTGTTTTATGAAATTTTCGTTGCCATAAGAAGTACGTGTATTAAATATAACGACAATTTCAAGCATCGAAAATTTCGCTCACTTTTCATTTGCTTGCAAAATCAAAATCAAGTGCAGGGTTGTTACGCTAAACTTATTTCGTGCGAAAACAATTGTTTGATAGTTGTTTGTGACCGGAATTTTGATTATTTTAGTAACCAAAATTAATATCACATGCGTTAAAAATAAAATGGAATGTTTAGAAGGATTATAAATGAAATATTCGCAAGGTAAATCGAACATAGATGGTAACTCTATGTAACAAAATTTTCCGTTTAGATATAAATGACAAAATTCCTTACGAAAATTTCTGAAAACTGAATACGAGTCTTAAAGCGGTGAAATTTTGGTTCCCGTACAGAGTACGTGTATGAGAAATGACGAAAATTTCATGAACCGAAAATTTCGCTCACTTTTCATTTAATGGGTACTCCGCTCTCTGCGAAAATTTCGTAGGCAAAATCAATCACAGGGTTGTTACACCAAAGTTATTTCGTACGAAATCAATTGTTTGGGAAGGAAATTTTGACATTTTGGTTATTTTAGGAAACAAAAGTAATACCCATAGACTAATACATACATAGATACATTCATTCTCTCAATAAATTAAACGTCATAGGTACGGTGGAAAGTAAACATTGGATGGTGGAAACAACGTCCAACAAAGGAACAACAACGAACCGAAATACAATACAAATGTATACCAACGATAAAAGTCATCAAAAAAGTGCAAAATACATTTAAATTGTTCAGTTCTACACCAAAACGACATGAAAAAGTTAAGTGAACATATTTTGTAACTCCACCTGGTTTAAGTTAATTTTAAATTTAATTTCTCTCTTTTCCACAAACCTACGACGAAGAGTGTGAAATGAAACGTCAGATGAGAGAATAAATGTATCTATACCTATATTAGTCTATGCTGAAAACTTTTAAGTTTGTGTTTGGCAGCCATTGAAAGCAGACAAACTCGTGAATTTCGATGAAAATGGAAAAAAGCTGCGTTCGTATTTCGTGGGTAATGTGCTACCCTGGGTAACCCATTAACTATCGTCGTGGGAAGTGCGTGACGATCATTTACCCATTACCCATAGGGAATCGGGAAAATAATAACCCACGACAATGGGGAATTACTAATCACAATTACCCATTACCCACAGGGAATGGGGGGAAAGATGATGGTCGCGACCACCACGACTATGGTGAATTACCCATAACCCACAGGGTATAGGTAAATTATGAAGCGTCCAATCGAAAAAAGAACTAATTTTTGATGGTTTGTTAGGAGTTTTGATGAAGTGATTTTTTTTTTTAAAAATCGGCAACATAAAAAATCCATAAAATAAAAATAATTGTTGACCTTCTTTGGAGGTTTTAACCAGTGCATATCTTTCATGTACCGTTTTTTTTTAAATCGCTATATAGAGATTTTTTTTATTTATCGATTTTCTTATTTTGGCGTTCTTTGTACAAAAATTTATTTCCTCTGAATGTGGCCACTTTATGAACAATCCATAGGACTCACGCAAAAATTAGAAAATTTTCCTATTGGGCGCTCCGTTTTCGAGATATAGACATATAGGCGTTTTAGCGACTTTTTATTTGAGAACTGTTTAGTTTCAGGATTTAAAAAAAATTATGCCATATGCCAGATATCCAGTGGTTAAACCCTCCTACCTCCGATGGAGATGAAAAATGTATTATTTTTGCCATGGGAGGCAGAGATTTGCGAGTTATAGTCATATGTTTATTTTAGCGATTTTTTGAAACCCGCAAAAATTGGTTATTTTTTAAAATTGAATGCTCCGATTTCGAAATATAGACATTTGTTCTAAATTGTTGATTCGATATTTTTGGATACCATGTAAAGTTCGGTTACCCATACCCTGTGGGTAATGGGTAATCGTGAAGGGTATTTCGTCATTGTCGAGTATAACTACCAAATATTTTCCCCATTCTTTGTGGGGAATGGGTAAGTGTTACCCATTCCCCACGGCGAAGTGTATGGATTAAACATGGATGGGTAACGACATGGATGGGTATCCTTGGTGTTACCAACTGCCGAGAAAAGGCGAAGGATAGAACCAGTTGGAATAATAGGTTGAAATTTGTTTAATTTGTTTGTTTAATTGCTATGTGTAAGACGTTTGACCTCATGAGGTTGTAAAATAGTCAATAAAAGTAAGTAAAAAGGGTAACTACATACTCTGGAAAAAAGTGATCCTCGAGCATTACTTTCTGCTTAAAAAACCATCACCGAAACCAAGGAAAGGATTGATAAATACTACTAGGAGTCTGCACCACCAATTTCAAGTGGTAAAAAGTGGTTTACTGACTTCTTTGGTGGTCGTACCAGCACAAGTGACGCCTAACGTTCAGGTCGGCCAAAAGAGATCGTCACGTCAGAAATCGTCATTAAAATCTATGGAATGATACTGTACGATCGGAGAATGAAAGTACGTGAGGTTGCTGAGGTTGTAGGAATCTGAACTAAGCAGGTAAATCACATTTTACATGAATATTTGGACATGAAAAAGCTATCAGCGCGATGGGTGCCGCGAGTACTCACACTCGACAACAAGCGCGAAGTAGCTTTTGTGCCGTTTCGTAATCATGAACGTTACATAGATCCCGCATAACACAACATCACAACAGACATAGCAGAGGACTTCTCTCTGTAAACGTGTACCAAAGAAGGCCATGGTCATGGTGATAGTTTTTTGGGCTGCATACCGTGTCATTCACATCGATTATCATGAAAAGTGTAAAACGATCACTGGCGAATATTACACTGTGTGTAATTTTGGCGTAGAATACGTCGTACGGTATAGGGAGTCATGTCAGATTGTTATTGTTGTAATCTTTATTTCATTGACTATGAGGAAACGGCGAGATAACTTTTTTTAAAAATTTTTTTGTAGGTAAATGAAGATGTTATCTTTCGTTTGATATACATTTCATATTGGTTGATATCTTCCTAATATTTAAATTTCTCAAATGAAAATTGTTTAAACACATACACTCAAACATATGTGTGGTGTTTGGTTGAGTGTTTGAGTTTGTAGCGTGAACACAAACTATACTGCTGTTTCAGTGCGGACACAAACCTTCGGCTGTTGTTTTGATTGATGAAATATTGAAATTTCGTATATTTACTTATGTATTTAAGTGAAACAAAATGTTAAATGTGAATTTGAATATAAATCAAATTGATTTGCGTCTGTTATTTATCATTTATCCTTACTCTTTTAATTTAAAAACATATTTATCCTATTTTTCCTACCATAAGCTTATGTATATTATCAAAAGTAACTATCAAATAAATAAATTCATTTGCTTATGTTATTTATCATTTATTGTTATATATGTTTTCTGTCTTATCGGATGGCGTATTCTACGTTAAACTTAATGGCCGTGTCTCTGATACAGCCTGCAGGGACAGTCCGTTGCCGAAGGCCTCGGACAACTGTCTGCTGTATTTTTTTAAGTAATGGAAATATAACCATATACGGACACCACTACGTGATAAAAGACAAAAAAAAAAGACCCGTGTCTCCCAGTTTTGCCCAAAGTCATAGACTTTTTTTATGAGCCCCCAAAGATTTGGAGCCTTGGTGTCATTTTTGCAAAAAAAGTGATCATTTTGTCAGGCTCATATCTTGCAAACCGTTTGGAATTTTGATTTACTCTCTGAGGAAAAGATGTAGCTCTCGTCATAAAGAACAAAAATTATAAAAATGTGTAATATTTTAATTCAATCCTAGGAAGTTCATATGTATGTTCTAGAAAGTTGTTTATTGAGATCTTAGGTAACTTTTTGTAGTTGATTGTTTCCTTGAATTTTGAACGGTTGCTACCTATGGACCTAAACAGGGGGAAAAAGGTAAAAAATTTTTTTTGCGATTTTGACCTTGAAGATGGAAGTTCACAATTTTTGTAGAAACGGCTCGGAGGTAAGGGATTTAGATCGAATGACGAGGTTATCACTGCAATAAACGCCAGCTTTGAGGACCTTGAGAAAAACTATTATTTGGAACTAATACTAAAATTGGAAAAACTGTGGACTATATGTCAAGGAGCAATTTTGAGAAATAAAACGACGGTTTTTGCCAAAAAAAAATCTTTTATTCAAAAAGTTGTCAAACTACGTCGTATGCGTCAGTGACGGAATCAAAATTTTTAATTTTCGGTATCTAGTATTTGTTGCCGGCAATATTTTTCGAGCATTTGTATACTAAAGAATTCTCATTGCATTTCGAGATTTCGTATCTATAGCACGACGAATTTGTTAACAGCATCATTCCGAACAACCACTGATGTGGAATTGTGTGTAGATTTTAAATATCTAAACGGTTTAAAAGGAATCTTAAAGATGCATTCTAATTTTACGACAGGTTTCATAAAATTTATAAAAATCTTTCATAGATGTTATGAACAAATTTCATCAATTACGCCTCATAGATGTTATGAACAAAATGCTGAAAATTAATAAAGGATTTCAAAGCATCTAAGAAGGAATTCATAAAATTTATGAACCAAATATTTCAGTGCGTGCATTTAAAAATGTATATTACTTTGGAATCTTACTTTCTTACGTCATCTTACTTTGGAAATCTAGGTCTTATGTATAGCATAAATGAAATTTATGAATCCTTTAACGAAGCACGGACCTATTTGCAATCACTGTGACTGTTAAGAAATAAGGTAAAACACGTTTGCTTACTTGTCTTCAGAAAACACCATATCTCCGCGTTTATACTGTGCGACGTAGTCGTAAATGTTGTGACAAGCGATTTGTTCTCATTGGACGTTTTGAAACATGGACATCGTTGTGCTTGGCACGTGATGCGACCAGGGACAAATGGGGCAGACCAACGGCTATCAACCACAGGCCAAGAGCAGCCAACAACAGATGGCCGGCCTGTCTGTCTGTCAGTCAGTCAGTCAGCCGTCCAGCCACCTCTGGCTTTCGTCGTCATGGCAATGTGCTCGCTATCACATCTAGTGGCACAGTTTGTGTTGTTTTTAAATTTGCGTTAAAGGCGTTGTTGCTTTTAAATGGAAGCCGTTTTAGAAAAATATAAATAAATATAAATTTAGAACTGTTGACGTCTAAAAATATGTCCATACAACATGTGTGTTTGCATAGATAAGTATGTATGTCTGTATGTACTATGTACCTCATTTTATGTATAAACCCTATATGAATATGTATGTGAGTGTATGTACTGTATATACATTTAGTCGCATCGATTATTTTCTATTATTTTGGAACCCCGAAAAAAATGGAGGTTAAAGGCAGCTACCACTGTTACTGTCGCAAAAGGACAAAACTCGAAAAAAAAAATTGCTAGGGATCGGTGAAGGACGATTTGTGGGAAAATTTACAAAATTCTGGGAGTTTCGGTTTTTCAAATCCCAATAGTATTTTAAGTTAAAATATACCATCGGATCTTATGGCAAATTTTGCGTCAGATATCGAAGTAAATATCTAAACAGAATATGCCAGACAACCCAAGGTAATGGACCGACTAATTATGGACCTAAAAAATTATATTGCTTTACAGTTGGCCGCAGACGTCTGTTTTAAGCATGCCCCACGCCAATGCGGCTGTCGTGCGACAAAATTGTCAAATTGCAATACATTTTGTTATTCTAACAGCAACAATTTACAATGCGATTTAGGCCAGACATGATTCCCGCACTTCAGTCGCATTGGTACGGAGGCGTATTTAATACTGAACTAGTGAATTCAAAAAACCCGATTTTTAAAAATTTCGGTTTTCGGTTTCTTCGAATATTCCGGTTTTGGAGAAACCGATGTTCGGTTAAACCGAGGTATAAAAACCCGTTTCGGTTTTTATGACAAAACAGAAAAATATGCATTTTAAAAAAATCGTTTATTTTTAATTCAGTCTTTTTGAATTTTCAGATCGACTACCGAGTACATAGCCATGAGAAAGCCTGTCAAAATACAGTTCGGAAGTGGGGTAAAACTGCAGGTTCCAATCGGAGTGTGTAAGCCAATGCCTTCGTGGAATGTAACGGGAAACTAAAGTATGGGACGTTTAAAATTTGGAATTTAATTTCGCTTTTAAAATATACTAATTTAGATCCAATTTTTCAATACATTTTCGATTGTTTGGGATTCTATTTCGAGTTTTAAGGCCTCAATGGACACGGGATTGTTTACGTAACACTTATGTCTAACGGGTTCAAATCGCAGCTGCGATGCGGCTAATGGCTGTTTTTCGGCTGATTATGCGGTTTTCGAAGACAGTGTACAACAGATCGGTTATATAACACAGTGCAAAACGAACAAATATAACCATATGTGGACACCACTACGTGATAAGAGACTAAAAAAAAAAACACCCGTGTCTCCCCGTTGTGCCCAAAGTCATGCACTTTGTTTTTTTATGGACCCCCAAAGATTTGGGGCCTCGGTGTCATTTTTACAAAACAAATGATCATTTTGTCAGGCTCATATCTTGCAAATCGTTCGGAATTTTGATTTACTATCTGAAGTTCATATGTTATAGAAAGTTGTTTATTGAGATCTTAGGTACATTCTTGTAGTTGATTGTTTCCTTGAATTTTGAACGGTTTGCTACCTGATCTGAACAGGGGAAAATGGTTAAAAATTCGAATTTTTTTTTAAAGTTTTTTGGGATTTTGACCATGAAGATGAAGTTTTTTTTGATTTTATATGTTCACAATTTTTGTTCTTTATGATAAGTGCTACAACCTTTCCTCAGAGAGTAAATCAAAATTCCGAACAGTTTGCAAGATATGAGCCTGACAAAATGATCACTTTTTTTTTGCAAAAATGACACCGAGGCCCCAAATCTTTGGGGGCCCCTAAAAAAAGTGCATGACTTTGGGCAAAACGGGGAGACACGGGTCTTTTTTTTTTGGTCTTTTATCACGTAGTGGTGTCCGTATATGGTTATATTTCCATGACTTAAAAAATTACACACAGTGTAAGTAACGTTGGCTGCGTGTCACGTAGCGCCGTAATGTTGAAAAGATACGTCGTCCATGTCATCCTCTTTAACTTTTGGGAACAAAAAATCGCTGATAACGCTCTCCAAAATCACCATAAATTTAAAAAAAAAATTAATTTTAAAAAAATTATTTAAAAAAAATTAATTTCAAAATAAAAAAAGGTAATTTAAAAATCTAGTTTTCTTTTTTCGTGTTCTCCTAGACGATGTGTAGATTTTCCGATCCACAAATGCAAAAATTCTGTTTCTTAACGTAGCCGCCGAGGTGAAAGTGGGCTTATTCGGAAAAGACGACTTTTAGGTAAAGATGCCCATCCTGAGACAAGCGATACTCAGCCCATTCAGCGAAGCGGAAACGCATTGGACGATCACGAGACTTCAGTTATTGAACTTTATACGCCTTCATTCCGAGGTTTTTATGCAATATTCTGGGCAAAGAAGTGCGAGAAATGTTCAATTGCTGCGAGTTGATGTTGAAGGCTGTTCGAGCGGGCAATCTTTCCGCTATAGCGTCAAAATTTACCACTGATCGCACTGGACAAGCATGTACACGAGTTCTTTTGTGCATTAATGACGGGGATTGATAAACTCGCATCGCAAATTGATTCACAGTTTGTGTTGATGACACTCTATTTCTATTGAATTTATTTCGTAGATTTCTTACAGTTTGAGTTGTAGACTCAGTAACTTGGAAGGGATATTTTCCAATTTTGTTAAAGTGTAAAGCGACAGATTTCTTAAATTTCTAACCTTTAACCAATAATCTGTTATGTCATAATTGTCAAATTGATCATCTGCTTCGAAATAACGGGGGGTTCAATTTCCAAATTTTACATGGCAAACCCTGTATTTGCAGATTTATTTATTTCATTCAATCTATCTGGAAAATTCATCCTAGAGTAAATATTCCTTTGGACTTTTATACTTTTCATTGGATTGTGAAAACTACCAGTGTTGCCATTAGTTCCAGAACTTACACCAAAATCGGAGTTGGCAGATATGACTTCTATTGCCTTGGACAAATTATTTCAGAAAATTATTGCCGATATAACTCGTTGGCAAAGTCTTTCGTGCAAAGATCTATGTAATTTTACTTCAACATGGTTGGAATTTGTATAGTTATATACAATAACACTAACAAAAAGCTGCTCGTGTATTGAAATATTCAATGAAGAGAGTAAGAGAGAGAGTAGAGAAGTACTAGGGTTTCACTCGTTTTGTTTGTTGGCATTTGAGTGAAGAGAAATTTTGACTGTCTACTTGTACATCGTTTTTGTTTCGTGTCTGCTGTTATATCAGTTGTGTAAAAAAAACTCGGTTAATCGACTTGAAATAATCGGTGAAACCGGTTCTTCGGAAATAACAATTTTTAAAAAACCGACGTACGGTTAACCGGCTAGTATTCGGTTCGGTTTGAATACACTATACTGAACACAAAAAATATGTCAATATTCGGCCTGCAATAGCAAAATATGAAAATATTCGGCAAAAAAACCAAAAATTTTTAATTTTGTATTGAGATCCTTGTTATGATTCTAAAAAACAGAAAAACAAAAACAGCAGTTAGTTACCACTTACACGTTGCGCGACCCACAACGTTGTTTGTTAAAAATGTGGTCCTTGTTTGGTGGGGCGATGGCTCCAAAGTAAAACAAGAAACTGGAAAATCGATGCGCCTTAATGTGTATGTATAAGTATTGTGTACACATTTATTTTGAACACTTTGGATTTATTTAAGATTAACCGATAATGTAGTACTCGTGCCTTTTTGTCTTATCACACTCACCAAAACGATATACATAAGTATTCCACGTTTGGCTGGGCTAATAAGGATGGTGTGTGCCCACATGGGAAGAGCTAAATAAGTCCTTTGACAGAAGATATTAAGTTTTATTTGGATTACTCTGCTTTATATACTTATACACAGGTGTATTTAAAGCGACGTCGTCAATGTTTATTTGTTGTTAATAAACTAAAATTGGATTCATGGTATTTAACCAGATTTATCACATATATGACAAGAATAATTTAAAAATATGTAATGTAAACAAAATGTCAATTATATAACTATACATTTAAATTGACAGGCGTTTGCCCTCGCGAATTTGATAGAATCCTTCATAAATGTTCCACACAAAGAAAAAAAAACATTTATTGCTCGATACTTTGATTAATTTGATACTTTGATAGATTTGTATTAATTTATTAATCCCAACCATTTATGTATTTCTCCCAAATAAACTCGTATATCACAAATGTGTATAATGTTGTTGCAAACGAGTTCTCGTTTACATCAAACGCGTTAATAATTACATTTTCCGCAAATTTAAAATATACGTTTGCGATAACTGAAATTATTAATTTTTCTAATGACAGCTCAGATTACGAAGAACGTAAATTTCTCTTATTCTCTCATTCTGTCGACTGTATACACAGTCTTTATACTTACGTTAGACATACCCACACGCGCGAACACTTAAAAGTGATCACACACAATTGATTAAGCCTGTATTTCTTTCTTGTATTGCAGTAACGTTTACGGAGCCTGTAACCGACATAACACTTGGTGGAACCATTTTTCGTTTCTCGCAAACGTTTTTCAGCTTATATTTCTCATAAATCGTTTACTGCAAAACTTTTTCGGTTCTCTCAAACGAAATGACATGTGTGGCTTAACGTTAGTTCGTTTCTTCCAACTACAGTACCCAAACGAACTGAAGTTATCTGATATTTCGTTTGGGAGGAACGAGTTTTGTCTTTGCGTGTATAAAACGTATAAATTTTAAAAAGCATAACATTTTAAATAAAATTAATTTCTTTTCACACGCGGGATTAATAAATTTACACATAATTATAAGTATAATATTTTTACAAACCTCCATACATATGTATGGAATATGGTTCCAAGTTCATTACAATAATAATTATTTTAGATACGTTCCTACGAAATATAGTAATATTTGTATATACTTTACTTTTATTGACTATTTTACAACCTCATGAGGTCAGACATCTTACACATATTAATTAAACAAACAAATTAAACAAATTTCAACATATTCTTCCAGCTGGCTCCATCCTTCACCTTTTCTCGCCAGTTGGTAACACCAAGGATACGGAGGGATTCTCCTGCCTCGCCTTTCCAGCGGAGTCTTGGTCGTCCTCTTTTCCTGCTTCCATCGGGTACGTTATCAAAAACCTTTCGCGCTGGCTCATCTTCATCCATTCTGATAACATGGCCTAGCCAACGCAATTGGTCCACTTTGATTCATCTAGCTATGTCCACGTCAGAATATACATTATATAGCTCTGCGTTACAGCGACGTCGGTACTCGCCGTTTTTCTTAACAGCACTATATGTTTTACGGAGAATTTTTCTCTCGAAAACTCCCAGGTGTTTTTCATCCGCTTGTGATATGACCCAAGTTTCGGAACCATATGTCAAGACAGGTAAAATGAGAGTATGATATAGCTGAACTTTTGTCCGTCGAGAGAGGGATTTGTTCCTAAACTGCTTGCTGAGCCCAAAATAGCATCTATTTGCAAGCACAATTCTCCTATCTATCTCCAGGCTGACGTTGTTGTCTTTGTTCACGGCGGATCCAAGGTAGACAAATTCATCTACCACTTCAAAATTAAATCGGTTGTCATCGTTCAAGTGCGGACCAAGTCAAGAGGTTTCTCTAGTCGTTGACACCATCAATTTTGTCTTGCCCTCATTAACAGCAAGACCCACCTTCGCTGACTCCTTTTCGATTCTTGAAAATACTGCAGTAACCTCTCGAAAATTTCGCCCAATGATGACTATGTCGTCAACATACGCCAGCAACATATGGCTTTTCGTGTTAATGTACTTGTTCGTATTTATAATCGTATTTGTAATCGACAAAAAGGTGGTATATATAGATTTGCTTTTCGTGGGGCTTTTCCAGGATTTTGCGTAGCGTGAATATTTGGTCAGTTGTGGACTTGCCTGGTCTAAAACCACACTGATAAGGTCCAATCAGGTTTTCAATAATTGGCTTACAATCTACTATCTATTACAATCTACACTATCTTCCACTATAGTTGCCTCCTGATCTTCAGTGGAAGCATCTGAGTGGAGTAGTGCTGAAAAGTGGTCTCTCCACATTTTGAGCACACACTGCTTCTCAGTCACCAGATTCCCATTCTCGTCCTTGCAGGAGGGCAGCTCATTACTAGGCCCGTTATTCGACCTTCTTACCCTCCGGAAAAACTTTCGGGATTCACCATTCATCCTGCACATTTCGGTTCTTTCACTCTCTCTCTGCTCCAACTGTCATTTTTCCGCCTAAATAGTTGGTTTTCCTCCCTTCTCAGCTTCTTGTACCGCTCACTCGCAGCACGCGCTGTGACTGACTGTTTCGTTGCCATTCATCAGTTGCAATGGGACATTCTTCGTCGTACCATGGCTAATTCCTCTGCGGTTTTTGATAGCCAAGTTCAGTCCTTGCAGCGGTTTCCAAAGAATGGGAGATGTGCTTCCACTGCGCATCTGGATTTTCGGGAGCGAAGGGTATTCTGCTCTAGCAGGAGAAAGAGTTTCTGTCGATAGGACATTGATATCTCCGGTATTTGTAGCCTGTTAATATCTAGCTTTTCCTGTGTTCGGCTTCGTACGTTTTTCGCCCTGCTCAATCTCGTGCGAATTTTCGCAGCCACCAGGTAATGATCCGAGTCGATATTGGCACCTCGAATCACACGTACATCCATTACACTAGAAGAGTGCCTGTCATCTATTACCAAGTGATCAATCTGGTTCTTCGTCCGTTGATCAGGAGATATCCAGGTCGCCTTATGAATGTCCTTATGCCATAACACATACCTAGATACTCTTATTCTCTCATCTGACGTTTCATTTCACACTCGCATCGTAGGTTTGTGGAAATGACAGCAATTAAATTTAAAATTACCTTACACCAGGTGGAGTTACAAAATGTGTTCACTTAACTTTTGCATGTCGTTTTGGTGTAGAACTGAAAAATTTAAATATATTTTTCTACCATCCAATGTTTACTTTCCATCGTGCCTATGATGTTTAATTTATTGAGCGAATAAAACCATAGAATAATACATACCATAGAAGCTTTTATTCGCTCAATAAATTAAACGTCATAGGTACGATGAAAATTACACAGTGGAGGGTGGAAAATATGGGTTCAATAATACCAGATGGTGGCAATAGTATACAGCGATCAACATAGGAACAACAACCGAATTTCGTGTTTTTGTGGCAAACTAGTTGTGGTAAATACAATACAAATGTATACCAACGATAAAAGTCAACAAAAAAGTGCAAATATATTTAAATTTTTCAGTTCTACACCAAAACGACAGGAAAACGTTAAGTGAACATATTTTGTAACTCCACCTGGTGTAAGATAATTTTAAATTTAATTGCTCTCATTTCCACAAACCTACGATGAAAGTGTGAAATGAAACGTCAGATGAGAGAATAAGTTTATCTAGGTATGTATTAGTCTATGAATAAAACCTTCTACGTATGTGTTATTCTATGAGTAGTATAATTACATGCCACAATATGTCGATACATTTCTTGACATACTATACTTTAAAATTGTGCTGTTATTCAAATCTAAAAAATATTTAAAAATTGAACTCGATTTTGAAAAAAACCAAACCTTTTAAGGCAGCCTTTGCATGTAAAGAGTTCATGGGCAAAATTTCATTCCATTTTCAATTTGTTAAATTTTTCGTGTAAATTGTAGCATCCTTTGAAGATGAACGTGCTACGAAAGCCTCAACTGTGAGTGAAACAAAGTAAGTATAATTTCCTCAAGAGCAACTCGATACGAGTGTTTTGACTTTGAGCGTACTCACTCTTTTGCCCTTCATCCATTAATGCAATGGCTGCTCCTGATACCCAATCATGTATATTACGAGTACAAAACATAATATTTACATACACATGTGTACAAATTCAAATATATGTCCAATATGTTTTTATTAAAAAAACAAGATTTGGTGATATCGGTTTCATTTCGTGCGAAATACAGAAACGTGCCTTTTCGCGTTCACGATTAAAATCGCAATTGCACAAGTTGACATTTCCTGCTACCGTCTGCGAGGTGTCGATTTTATCGCAAGTGTCCTCTTGTTACATTACAATTTGTCAAAGGATGTAATTTTCTTGTTTTGGTTTTGCGATTTCAAAGCGATGTCTCTCCGCTATTACAGAAGAAAACAACGTCAACTTGTTCATCTCGTCAATCGTTCAAGGAGTATAATTTTTATGATGGTGGTATGGTGAGATAAGTCAAATATCATTTTATTGAATCCTCTTAAAAGTGATTCGATTTTGACACGCAGTTACTGATTTGTAAACTGAAGTTCACATACGGAGTTAAGCGGATCAGGCATAAGCAATAAGCAATAAACATAGGCTATCGCTGAGGTTTATTAGTTTTTATTGCCATGAAAAAATTGTTGTAATCTTGATTCGATTTGATGAGACATATAAAAATTGATTGCACAAGCTTATGCTCATGAATGAAACAGTCAAATAGATGAAGAGGGGGTTTTCGGTTTTGTAGAAGGGAAGCAAATTATGTTTAGTGTTTTATTCAATATTAGGGCGTACTGAAACTTGATTTATTTGAATTTCTAATCAGAGTCTCAAACGCTTCATTTAAAGACGCTGATTACAGGATTATCAAATCATTTCATTTCATTTCAATCTTGCATCGTTAGCCATGTCTGATAGCATGCCTTCTTTTGGAAGGATAAACAGATGGTGGTTACAGATCAGTTTTTTTTTATATTTAAAAACACCGTCGTTATACTTCCTAAAATATCCATTCTTGTCTACCTTCTTTAAGAAGATGGGTTAGTAGGGTTCTAACTTCGCATCTTTCGAGAGGCCTTGTCTTATGCCTTCTTTTGGAAGGCAAATGTAAGGGGTTTACCTGCTTTTGGGTTGACTACATTATAGTCCAGCGAGGATAGGAGGCCCTTTCCAACCCATCCATACTTGTTAACAACTTGAAACGGGTAAGAATGCAGAATAAGGCCTTCCATTCTCATTCACATTGGAAGACCTTCTAGAAGCATATCAGAAGGCTCAAGAGGTGTTAATAAATTATGAGAATTGAATTTTATGTAACTCTTCGAAGTTATGTTATCTCCAAACTATTTAACATTTAAATATTTGTTTGTCTTTCCTCCGCTGGAATTTGAATACACGATTTTGATCGGATGTGCCACCTACCATAGAATAATACATACGTAGATAAACTTATTCTCTCATCTGACGTTTCATTTCACACTCTTCATCGTAGGTTTGTGAAAATGAGAGCAATTAAATTTAAAATTACCTTACACCAGGTGGAGTTACAAAATGTGTTCACTTAACTTTTTGCTGTCGTTTTGGTGTAGATCTGAAAAATTGAAATATATTTTGCACATTTTTGTTGACTTTTATCGTTGGTATACTTTTGTATTGTATTTAACACAACTAGTTTGCCACAAAAACACTGAATTCGGTTGTTGTTCCTTTGTTGATCGTTGTATATTATTGCCACTATCTGGTATTATTGAACCCATATATATATCGTACCTATGACGTTTAATTTATTGAGCGAATACAAACTTCTATGGTATGTATTATTCTATGAAGATATTCTAGAGGTGTTAATAAATTATGAGAATTGAATTTTATGTAACTCTTCGAAGTTATGTTATCTCCAAACTATTTAAAATTTAAATATTTGTTTGTCTTTCCTCCATTGGAATTTGAATACACGATTTTGATCGGACATGCCACCTACTGATGGCTTTCCACAGCGCTCATGTCAGCATGCTTAAAAGTCATGTGAAGAGCTTCTATCATACCTTCTCGAAAGAGGCATATACAGGAGTGAGCATAAGGCATAAGATAAACACGTTGAGAATGTGTAGAGCATATTTATTGATATACAAACACGTGACAGAATGTGTTTAGATGTGAAGAGAAGGCATTGCACAATTCTCGCAGGGTGGTCCAAATACAAGTATCTTTTTAAAAATAAAATACAATGAACTAAGCTTATTTTCTTTTGCTATATTATGGCTTTATTATAAATAATCATACATGGGGGTTTGCAATTACATTATCTAATGCAAATGTAAAAGAATTACCATTGATCGCAATGGCAGTTAAAAGATTTTGAATTTGCATTGGCTCAGGTACTGCAAATGCAGGTTGTGGAATTGTTTGACTGCTGCCAATTCTCAAACAGGATGAAGAAAACAGCGCGTACTTTGGCAACCCTCGTAGAAGAGAACCAAAAAGTCGACGCGATTCACTCATACCACATTTATCTCTCGCGTCATAACTTGATTATTTCATACTTTTTACATACTTCATATAATTTTATTTAAACATGGTTGGAATTTCTACAGTTAGATATTGACATCATCAGAAAACTGCTCGTGTATTGAAATTTTCAACGAAGAGAGTAAGAGAGAGAGCAGAGAAACGAGGCGCTGCTCTCGTTTTTTTGTTCTCTTCTACGAGTGTTGCCAAATTGCGCAGTTTTTTCTTCTCTACCTGTACATCCTCTTTGCAATTCTGTTTTTAAAGTATTGCAAAGATGATTGAAAAACCTTATATCATTCATTCATTCATTCAATAAAAATTTAAAATTTCATATCAAAAGAAAAAATAATTTTCAACAAAAATGTCAAGAATACAAGAATACAACACGTTACTTAAAGTAAAATATCTGATGGCCATCGAATTGCAAAGCCAAGTCACCACCGTCCATGTCCTCATAAATTGGTTCTTCCCCCAGTGCAGCTTCCATTCCTTGTTGAGGGTCCTCAGACACTCTTAACGGTTTTGGCACATGCGACCACAGAAGTTGCTACAGTTTTTGGGCGGTGAAGATTTTAGCTTAAAAAGGCATTCCGGGATGTTCATCTTTGGGCCGTCTTACGGGGTTTCTCCTAATGATATCCCAACACCGGCCTAATGGCTTTGAAATTGTTTTTTATATAAGAAAGAAATGCTATTATGTAAAATCACATTCATTTTGTCACATTTCCCATTATTTAAATTAGTTTCACAAAAATTTCGCACAATTTTGAATAAACGTCAATGAGAATTATGGGAAACTTCAGTGAAAGTGACAGTAGTACAGGGCAGCACCTAGTGAACAAAGTTGACTATTATTTCCTTTATCTATGTTGCATACTTATGTAGAGGTTTGTGGCTTTGATAGGTATTGCCTCGTAGTACTTTCAAATTCATAAACCTGTACATATAAAATATTTGAAAACTAAAACTGCCAGACATGAAGGAAAGGCTTTGAAAATAATTACAGTTCCCAATGGTATTTTGAATTTTCTTTTGTAGAGGTAATTCCATAGACTAATACATACATAGATACTTTTATTCTCTCGTCTGACGTTTCATTTCACACTCTTCGTCGTAGGTTTGTGGAAATGAGAGTAATTAAATTTAAAATTAACTTGCACCAGGTGGAGTTACAAAATTTGTTCACTTAACTTGTTCATGTCGTTTTGGTGTAGAACCGAAAAATTTAAATGTATTTTGCACTTTTTTGATGACTTTTATCGTTGGTATACATTTGTATTGTATTTAACACAACTAGTTTGCCACAAAAACACGGAATTCGGTTATTGTTCCTTTGTGGGACGTTGTTTACTATTGCCTCTATCTGGTATTATTGAACCCATGTTTTACGCCATCCAATGTTTACTTTCCACCGTACCTATGACGTTTAATTTATTGAGCGAATAAATGTATCTATGGATGTATCTTGTGGCCGTCGGTGGTGCAATGGTTAGTGTGCGCGGCTCTTGTACATGAGATCCTGGGTTCGAACCCGGCTCTGACCACCTTCAAAAAAAAAATTTCTTTCGGCGGCGGTCACCTCGCATAGTGACGGCGACACTATCGAGTATCTAGCCATGAAAAAGCTTCTCAAATTACCGTTCGGAATCGGTGTAAAACTGTAGGTCCCAATCAGTGAGTGAAAACTGGAAAGCGCACAGCTCAGTGATTGTGAGAAGTTCTCCCCAGTCCCTTCATGGGATGTAATGGGAAACTATTTATTTATTATTTTATGGATGTATTACTCTATGGGTAATTCAAATTAAAATATAAATTATAATTGTCATATAATGAATTTGCCCCATGTACGAGGTGGATCAATAAGTCCGTGACTTTTTGAATGAAACAGTTTTTTTTTTTGCAAAAAAAAATTATTATTAAACATAATCTCCTTTTAGCTCAATACACGTAGTCCAACGTTTCTCTAATTTTTGTATCCCTTCAAAAAAATAGGAATAGAATAAAATAGACATTTGTTTGAGAAAATAGAAATTTGTTTGATCAATATTTACATCGTTGGAGCTAAATCTCTTTCCACCGAGCCATTTCTTTAGGTTTGGAAATAGGAAGTAGACACTGGGGGCTAAATCCGGAGAATATGGCGGATGAGCTACCAATTCGTAGCCCAATTCATGGAATTTTGCCATTCAGAACACACACGTGTGCACCCGTGCGTTTACGGTCAATTTAGAGCAAACGCGGCACCCATCTTGCAGACAGATTTTTTACACCCAACTGATCATTTAAAATCGAAACCACACTGCCATATGAAATGCCTACGGCATCAACAATCTCACGCACTTTTACTCTTCGATCGGCCAACACCATATCGTGGATTTTTTTGACATTTTCGGGAGTATTAACCTCAATTGGCAGTCCAGAACGTTCAGCGTCATTTGTACTTGTGCGACTACAACGAAAGTCAGTAAACCACTTTTTTTTACCATTGAAATCGATGGTGCAGAGTCTCCATAGTCAAGCTTTTACCTTGGTTTGATTGACTGACGGTTTAATGATCACTCGAAATTCACTTTTTCCATTTTTAAAAAAATGCACGAAGTTGTATGTTTTTAACAGCTGTTAAACGCAAAGTAAATGACGGAACTTGCTCAAAATTTGACAGTAGTCTATTAATAGGTTATACTTGATGGGAGCAGTGTTGCATTTCATATAACTACGAGGGAAGTTTGAAAAGTCACGGACTTATTGATTCGCCTCGTATTCCCAATATATGTGGAACACGATTTCATTCATGTGGCTGCCGTGGCTGGCTTCGGAGTAGCTCATCCTGTCAGTTCAATTTTCCAAGACTCATGAGCGTCTCGGATGATATTAGTCTTAAGGGTGTGGATCGTTTGTTGTTCATTTGCATACCATCGGTCTTTAACGGCACCCCACAAGTTAATGTCTACATCACCAAGAGGCTCTAAAAATACGATTACCGAATTTGTGCGCAAAAGATCAATTATTTGATGAGCTGTGTGACATTGTGCGCCATCCATTTAGCCCATAAAAAGTCCGTAATCTTTGTAGCGCTCACAGTAGAATAAAACGTCGTTTCCGGCAACATTTTTAAAAAAATGAGACAATGATGGTACCACTCCAAAATCTACACCAAACTGTCAATGGTGTTGGTCCGAACCACACGACGACGGGGACTGTGAGTTTTGATCACTAGCAAGCCTGTCTTATGAACTTTTTGCACAATCTTGCGTACAACACGCGGGGTGGGTTCTTCATTTGAAGCCAAAACTTATTTTCACAGTTTAGGCAACACAGCACTCACTTTGGAAATAAGTTTGTAATATTTCCCAACGTTGTTCAAGCGAAAAGCGACTCATTTTGGTCCGCGGAGGTATGATTCTGACTGATAGTCAATATTTCGAACAGAACAAATCTATCAGTGTCAAAGTAACAAACGATGTAAAAAGATACCGGTATTTGGACTACCCGTACGTTATATGATCGCGGTTACAAACTTTAGCGTAGTCCTTCATTGCTTTGCGTCAGCGTAGAAATACAGAGAGAATTTCCGTCATGGGCTATTAAACATCAAGATATTATATCATTGCCCTCAATATATGTTAAGATCAGAGATGCTCATCGAGATGCAGTGGAATTTGGAGATCAGCTCCTACTACCGAGCAGCTCTTAAAAAAGTAGGCGAGCTGTGGCCAGGGGCAGCACTCGATATTGTTCGGAGGCTGGAACTCCCATCAAGGCCAATACTCAATTGAAAAAGCGGTCGTTGTGATCAAGAATACGAAGCATTTGATACCACATCGACTTTGAAACGTGATCAGGAATACGATGCTGTGGATACCAATCAATAGTGAACGGGAATGCCTCAACGGAAAGAGACTTGCTAAAGCTCTTAGGAGATCCGCCCTTTATACGGCCCCGATCTGTTTATGATTATACAGCTTCAATATCAGTTCTGACACATTTGAAGCCGCTGATTCAATGTCCGAACGGGATGTGATGGTGTTGGAGAGACTAAACAAATTCAAAAAGGCTAAACAATGGAGGGATTTCTTTTAGATCAACATCCATAATAGTAAAGTGGCATACTATTCTGATAACGGCGTAAAGCTTGTACTGTAGGAAAAATATCCGTTCCCATCAGTACCCTTGGGACGTCTCATAGAGAAGGCGAAAAGAGTAGACACCATGCTGATTGTGGGCGCGGATATAAACGCACACCATCCATTGTGTTGTAGCACTTATATTTGTAAATTATAGACTTTGGCCAAGGCGTAATACCGGACAATACCAAGTTGTGTCTTTTTACCTGAACGTATAAAATAATCACCTAAGAATCTATCAATTTGAACGGATGTGAAATTAAGCTTTCACAGTGCAAATCACTGGTTGTAATTTTGGATCGTAATCTCAGTTTCAGATCCAACATAATTGAAAGGACGAAAAAGGCAACGCTTGTAAAAAAAATATACAGGCTGCAAATAGGGGACTTTCCTGGTGATTGTTTACTGGTTGTATACAACGGTGGAGAGGCCGATAAAACAAGTGTTTGAGAAGTCCACCTATTGAGCACTACTAACTAACTAGGGTTCCGAAAATGACAACGATGTGCATCACGGGTTGTCTCCGCACCACCATTTGCTGCCAGTGGGTATTATATGCGGCAGATTGATTCTATGTTTGGATTCAGGTTAAGGTAACTATCGCAATGGGGCATGGTCGAAGTCGGTCATAGAACAGTGTTGGAAGGTACACCCAACATTTCTAAATTTGTCGACTACACTAAAGCGGAATTACTATTCGATTGGATATATCACACTCCAATGGTTATTTAGTTATTTTGGTTATTTGGATATATTGTTTATTTTTTTTTAATTTCTTACTCATTTAATTTTATGTTTTTTAGATTTTGGATAAAGGTAAACGATACTTCGGTGGAGCTGGCGCTTAGTCTCGTTAGACTGTGGCATTACAATGGACTCGAAAGTCTAAGTGAGTCGTTTAACGACTGCCACCAACACCTAAACTTACCAAACTACAAATTTTATAATCTATAAACAGAATATAAATACGCTGCTAATACAATGAATAATTTATTTGTTAAAAAAAAATAATTAGGTATGATAATCATGTGTATCTATTGCTGTAGTAGACAACACTACATTAGGCGTATTTTCGTCACAAGCTAGCGACAATTTATTGCAAAGTACTTATAATATATACATATAATCGTCTTACTGTAACGCAGTTCATCTCATTGTCTTTCAACTCATAATAAAGATATCCAACACTGGTTTTCTGAGTTTTCCATACTGGCAACTTCGTGCCTGTTTAAACCGGAAGTATATAATCGTCTAGCTCTAATGCATGGTTTGTAGTTATACTTGCATATGTGTATATTCATCTCCTTGCCTTTGAACTCACAATAAAGATATCCAAGACTGTTTTTCTGATTTTTCATACTGGCAACTTCGTGCCTGTTTAGACCGGAAATATATAACCGTCTTGCTCTAATGCATGGTTTGTAGTTATACTTGCAAATGTTTATATTCTTCTCCTTGTCTTTGAACTCACAATAACGATATCCAACACTGTTTTTCTGATTTTTTTAGACTGGCAACTTCGTGACTGTTTAAACCGGAAATACATATATAATCGTCTTGGTCTAGTATATGGTTTGAAGTTATACTTGCATATGTGTGTATTCATCTCTATGTCTTTTACCTCATAATACAGATATCCAACACTGGTTTTCTGACTTTTCCATACTGGCAACTTCGTGCCTGTTTAAACCGGAAATATATAATCGTATTGCTCTAATGCTTGGTTTGTAGTTATACTTGCAAATGTATATATTCTTCTCCTTGTCTTTGAACGCACAATAACGATATCCAACACTGTTTTTCTGCTTTTTTTTAGACTAGCAACTTCGTGACTGTTTAAACCGGAAATATATAATCGTCTAGCTCTAATGCATGGTTTGTAGTTATACTTGCATATGTGTATATTCATCTCCTTGCCTTTGAACTCACAATAAAGATATCCAAGACTGTTTTTCTGTATTTTCATACTGGCAACTTCGTGCCTGTTTAAACCGGAAATATATAATCGTCTTGCTCTAATGCATGGTTTGTAGTTATACTTGCAAATGTTTATATTCTTCTCCTTGTCTTTGAACTCACAATAACGATATCCAACACTGTTTTTCTGATTTTTTTCAGACTGGTAACTTTATGCCTGCTTAGGACTGAAATGGAAGCGGTAACTTCAAGTGCCGCTTAATATCGCTTAGCTCTCCATACAAAATAAGCGATAATCTAAGAAAGCGGTATAACCGAAACACGCCTATTGTTCGATGTATAATAATAATTACTGTATAAAAATATATAATTTGAATTGTCAAAATAATTTAAAAACAAATATTTCACGAATTGTAAAAAATCATTTAATTTTAAAACCAGTTTTTCTTTAAATTTGCATATAAATTAATTTAATTGCACATATTTTTATGATACGTGTTATTAAATCATAAATTATGAATTGAAAAACATACGAAATTAAAAGATCGAATAAGTAAGCAAAGAAATATTAGCATGTTGCTGGAAATTGGAATTACCAATGGCAACAAAAAACATTATGAGGTTTCATACAAATTCCCCGATATCCCCTTTAATTCCCACTTGGTCTTTAAGAATGTATGAAAAATGTGGAACATTTCATACATTTTTCAGTAGTACGAGATGCACGAAGTACGTAGAGGCCTAAATATCTACACATACTGATATATTTGGCTATTTTTGAATTTATTGCGTGTTCGTTTACTTCGTATGTTTCAAGATATGGCATATATGTGTCAAGTACGCGTACGAACATAGGAATTGGTGTAAGAGGTACGAGATGTATGTATATTGTCTAATTGTTTAGTTTAAATAAATCGTTTCAAAAATATAACTCAATGTTTTTTTTTTTATTATTTAATTGTCAGTTGTAGTGTTTGTTAACCAATCGGTTTAGTTAATTTCAACTACATCTGTAGGTGTGTTAAGGACGCTCTATAAACTAAATTGTAATTGATTTCAAAACAAATCCAATTTCAATTTCATAGTTGTTGTATTGTTTATTTGAAAAACACTTGCGTCAAGAACTACTACTGATTTGGTTAATAATTGTATTTTTCCATAAGCGTAGTTATCATCACCTAACTAATAATATCAACTACGTAACAGTCAGGTTAATTTCACCTTCGACGTGGTTGAAATTTTGTTTATTATCATTTAAGAAATTGTTTATAGTGTAAAATTAAATTTGATAAATTATTTGTTTTCTCTAAAGTCATATGATGTTTTTTTTTTTACTGTAAAAAGTCATCTCTACATCAAAACTGTTACACATTATGTTGAACTTCAATTGAATTTTATTATTAAATTAAATTGTACATATGTTAGAAATCAACAAAACATACAGAGGATACATTCAAATTAAACGGAGTGTACGCTAAAACATTGTTCAAAATTTTGGGATGAGATCATTGCGAAATGTGAAAGACTTTAAGCTTCTCCGCAACAATGAGAAAAATAAAGAAGCAGACATGACGTCAAAAGCGAGTAAGTTTCAGTTTTTAGTTTACAGAAAACACAATTGCGCTTAAGCAGAGTGCGAAGCAAGAATTGACAATGAAATCATTTAAACAACCACGACGCACATGTTGCTCGTTAATTCGTTCATGTTTGTACATATGTATTACATAATATCAGTGATGGGATTTTTTAGCTTGCATTAAATTTTGAATTGCAATACTTTGTCTTATTCACAATTGAAAATAAATTGCATTGCTGTTTGTTTGTTGGCTTACACCCAGAAAACTAATTGTTTGAGAAGAGGTTGTACCAACCGTAAATTTGGCTGTTATCACCGAATTGCGGTTGCTACAACCGAATTGAGGTTATAGCGACCTAATTTAGTCCCCACAACTGAAATTCGGTTGCAGCAACCTCGTTTCATAGTTGATTCAGTTGAGAGAACTGAATCTTCAATTATATTCCTTCAGTCAACCAAATGTTTTAATATTTCGGTTGGAACAACCGAATTTGGAATTAGTTCGGATGCAACAACCGAAATTTTTAACAAATTCGGTTGGAGTAACCGAATGTGGCATTAATTCAGGTGCATCAACCGAATTTGCCATTAATTCAGTTGTAACTACCGAATTTGGTATCAATTCGGTCGCAATAACCGAATTTATACTTAAGTTGGCTGCAACGACCGAATTCGGCGTCAATTCGGTTGCTGTAACCGAATTTCTCATGATCTCTGTAGTTACAACCGAATTCTTTTTCAATTCGGAATTTCTCATGAACTCTGTAGTTAGAATCGAATTCATTTTCAATTCGGTTACCACAACATAATTCTATGTAAAGGGTGTTTTTTCAAGCGCGATAGAACTTCAAATTGTAAAAAATAACACAAAAAATTAAATTTTAATAAAAAAATTTCTATTATTTGTTTCAGTATACTCATCATGAATAGACTCACGCTTGAACAACGCTGCCAAATTATCCAAATTTACTTTGAAATATATTCAGTTGGAAACTGACCCGTTGTTTTATCGCCAAATTGTGTTCAGCGATGAGGCTCATTTTTGGCTTAACGGGTTTGTTAATAAGCAAAATTGCCGTGTATGGAGTGAGACCAATCCACAAGAGACCCTCCAGACTCCATTACATCCAGAAAAATGCACCGGTTGGTGCGGCCTACACGCTGGTGGCATCATCGGACCTTATTTCTTACGGTCAATAGAGATCGTTACCGCACCATGATCAATGATTTTCTGTTTGAAAATATGGATGACATTGATCCAGACGAGATGTGGTTTCAACAGGATGGCGCTACGTGCCATACGGCGATGGCAACCATCGACTTATTGAAATCAAAATTTGGCGATAAGTTGATTTCGAGAAATGGACCTGTCAATTGGCCTCTAAGGTCGTGCGATTTGACACCTCTCGATTATTTCCTGTGGGGCTACGTGAAGGCACTGGTTTATGCTGATAAATCAGCAACAATTGCCGCCGTGGAGGCCAACATTGTTCGTGTTCTTAGTGACATACGGCCAGCAGTGCTCGAAAAAGTGGCCAAAAATTGGACGTCCAGAATGCGCTTCGTCAAGTACAGCCGCGGTGCCCATATGCCCGAAATCATTTTCAAATGTTAATGCCACGTATTGATCTTTCGAATAAAAATAAAACTTTATTAAAATTTAATTTTTTGTGTTATTTTTTTACAATTTGAAGTTCTATCGGGCTTGAAAAAACGCCCTTTATTTCAAACTTGACGTTTAAAATTCTAAATCCATATATTATATTAAAAAAAGTTAAAGATTGTATAATTGTTGCTGTCGCTATAAAGATTTGTTGATGTTTAATAAGTAAGATAAGCAAAAATATTGTTTTTGTATTAAAATTTCTTAGTTTGCAGAAAATGTCCAAGTAGGTATCAACTGCTATCAAAGTTTTTCAAGGTCGGTCGTTTGAGATATGCTGCAATCGTCTGCATATAAAATGGTTTAGGACCTGAATCACCGGATACAACCTTTAATTAGTTTGTGTCAACCTCTAATGAGGTTGTGACAACCTCGTATTCGGTTGTGACAACCTCGAATTCGGTTGTGACAACCTCGAATTAGATTGTGACAACATCGAATTCGGTTGTGGCAACCTCTAAATTCGGTTACGGCTATGTGTGAATACTAGACATCTGCACAAGACGTATTCAATCGGTTTATCAGTGAAAATCAGTGAAATTGTGATTTAGCGGATCCGTTTCGAACCCGTCCGTAAAAACATACATACATATATTTGAAATTGAAAACATCTCGTGCGGAAACAAAACTCGTAGTTTGGTCAAGGATTACTTCTGGCGGCAGACATTCTAGCCAAAAATATTTATACTAACGGCCGCTTTCATCATTTCAAGTTATCCTTCAGTTACATCTAACGAACAGTTTTAGCTGTCAGTTTGTATGGAATTTATAATTTTTAACTGTCAGTTTACTTTGACTTTGTTTGGCGAAATTGGGCGTAAATCGATTTAAAATTAGTTTTTATTTTGTAAAATTAATATACTTTATAATGTAAGGGAAAAACTTCAGTGGATTAGAGTAAGAATATATAGTTCATTAGCTATTTTAATTTTCGAATATTTCGAATTTTTTACGGATTCGATTCGAATACGTAAAAAAATATAAAAGTGGATTTGTCTCGAATCTAGTTTATTTAAAAACCGATTCCGAAACGGACTGGAAAATGAAGTCCGTTACGAGTTTGAGACGGAACCGAAAAAGTAGATAGGAATTCAGACTAAAACAGATTCGTTATGTATCCGTAACTGATGTCCGTTTCGAACAAAATGTACGAAGAAACACTGCGCGCGTTCTAATTTTACACTCACTGATTGGAACCTACAGTTTTATACTGGTTCCGAACCGTATTCTGAGAAGGTTTTTCATGGCCCTAATACTCGCTAGTGTCGCCGTCACTAAGCGAGGTGACTGCCGTCGAAAGGAATTTAAGGTGGTCAGAGCAGGGATCGAACCCACATTCTCATGTACAGGAGTCGCGCACACTTCCATTGCACCACCGACGGCCATTATTATTATTACGTATTGTATATGTATATGGTTGACAGAAAGTATTACATATAATGTTTGTATATATTTGATTATTTTCCGCCCTAAAATAATATATTTGACATTTTAATCATACGATAATTGCAATTGGGTCCTCCATTGGCACCCCCGGCCGTCAAACCAGTTGGCTCTTTCGCACTTACATATGTAAAGTATATGATTTCTCCACAGCGACACATATGTACATTAACAGCCTGTTCCTCTATCTCGAACGAAAGCTTTCGTACGTGTTCTAGGGGAAAGAAAGTTGAAACTTTTCAGTATAAATTTGGGTTCGACTATTACGAATGTGCTGTCATTTGGGAACAAATGTAGAGGTAGTCGAAGAATAATTTCGACTTAGAGGAACCCAATTTGAGTCGAATGCGAGTAACTGACATTCGTTGACTTAGCTTTTCGTTCGAGATTGAGGAACAGGGCGTAAGTGTGTTTCTTTATCCCTTGCTAAACTAATTTTTCGACAACTTTATATTGGGAGACGCCTTAAGTCGCTTAGCTCCCCATACAAAACGGTAAAAATAGATTTATTCGGTGGATAAAACTAGACCTATTATATTCTTATAGCCCCGCATGCCTGTTTAACACACTCTGTTATTAAAATCGATTCGAAATCGAGTTCGGTGTGTCAGAATAAATAATATCCCAAAAATACAGTTTCAATTCGTGTGTCCTAAATTGCCAAGGACAATAGAGCAATATATAAGAGTCACCATCCCTCTCTTAGCGTTATCTTGCGGTCGTCGAGGTAGTAGGAGATTTCATCGAGTTTGAGTTACTGTTGTAAATTAATCTTTTCATAAAACAGCCCGAAATAAAAGGGAATGCGTCTTTTCGTTCGATGCAACCAACGTAAAACATAATTTAGCTGTCATTAGTATCAATCAAACGCTATATAAACTTAGTTTGCTGCATGGTTTGGTTCTGATTGCTTATCGCTCTCTCAGTCTTTTTGCCGAAAAAGTGTTTGTTTCGCAGACACGGGAAACGCCTACAATAGTAAATGAACATCTCTGGGTATGGATGGTGTGATCCCAAAGCGGACTGGCCGTGAATAACATTTTAAGTATTCAGAAGTTAGTTCTTGATTAGGACAACCTTTTGCAGGAAAACATTTAACATTTTTGACCAACACAAGAGAAGTGCCACCAATAACATAGATATACAGGATTTACAAATCCATAAGTACAGTGAGAAGATGTTCATGTTTGTGAGCCCTTCTAAATTGTGTATATATTAGTACTTTCATAAATACTGGTACAATATCTATCGACCCCACTGTAGGTAATCCACTGAACATACTCTCTATATCTTGACAGCCTTTTGACAACTGACATTTATACTTAATTTTCGTGTAAAAAGTTTTTGGCATCCATTACATATAATTATGAAATGGAGTGATATTGATAATCGTACACTCAAAAAACAAAGTTTGCTATTAATAGCAAACAATATATGCTACTTATCAGCAGGCAATTTCCAGCAAATGAACTGCCAAAACAACAAACTTTTTGCAGAGTTGATAAAATTGCTGACATACTGTTTGGTGAAACAACAAACTAATGTTTGCTGTAATAGCAAATATGTTTGCTTTCCCCTTTTCAGCAGCCTTTTCTGCAGTGTTTAGCAACACATTTTTTTGAGTGTATTGTCGTAATTGGCCTAAAAATGTGGAATGGAAACTGGCGGCATTTATCGAACGTTGCAATCGGTCGGGGTCACTCTTAATTTAGTTTATCGTGGTGTGCAACTGTTTGTCGATACTGGTGGAGTAGCACACCGTCCGAGATCTGACCGTCCGCGCAGTGTGCGAACTCCCAGAGTCGTCAAATCCGTAGAGAATCGAATTCGTCGCGGGAGATGAATATATCGAAGGTATTAATTTCTCGCATCATTATGTATGACTTGCGACTTACGGCGGTGTTGAAGCAGAAACGCAAGCAAAAGTCAAAAGCATTTCTTCGCCAGTATGCCAATAACGGCCACAGAAAAATCCTGTTTACCGATGAGAACATTTTTACTGTGGACGAGTCTTTCTATAAACAAAATGATAACAGTCTATGCTCAGTTATCTCGGCAAGCATCCGAACTGATTCCCAGAGTTCAAAGACGTCACCATTCTGCTTCTGAGGTGGTAAGGTAGAGACTCGCCTATGACGGGGTAACCCATAGAGTAAATCATACTAGAGAGAATATTTCGCTCATCTGTTGTTTCCTTTCGCACTCTTCTCGATGCGGTCGGTGTGAGAGAGAGATGTGATACACCAGGTGGAATTACAATAACTTCTTGCATTAATTTTTCATGTTGTTTTGGTGAAAAACTGTGAAATTTAAATGTGTTTTAAACTTTTTAATTACCGTTATTGTTAGCATACATTTGTGTTGTATTTAAAACAATAATTTTAACAATAATTTTTTTTGAACCACTGCCTCTACCTGGTATTAGTAAAGCAATTCTTTTCAACATCAAACGTAAATATCACACCAGGCCAAATGTCATAAATTTGGTGGGAGAACTATTAGGTCTACTATAAGTATTAGTGTATGGGGTAACCAAGCGGAGTTAAAACTTCGGCAAAGGTGTACGAATCTGATGTCTTTGAAAAGTTGTGGGGCCATTAAATAGCACATTGTTCGAAAACGAGATGTGGACCCTTTAACAGGACACCGACCCAGCCCATAAGGCAAGAACCACTTAAGAAAGTTAAAAACTAAATTAGTAATTATGATGCTATCACGCCAATTTTAAATTTTCGTCCTTATCTATATCTATAATGCTCCGATCGGTTAAACATTAATTTTAGTTATACTTATATATTCATCAGCATACACCAGAAGTGGACCCCTTAAGAAATAATTACATTCCGAGAATATTAAAGAAAAAACAAAACAAAAAAAATCCATAGCGCGCTGGAAATACACATTCATATAGTAGTAACATATTCGAGACAAACAGAGCGTTACTTCTGTGAAGTTCCATTTTCGTTGATTCTGCAATGCAGCCGATAAATTCGTTGCTTCGCAATAAACTTGAGCGTGACCGTTGAATTGTATACACACTTGCAGTAAACGTGTCAACATTTAAATGTTTACCAGTATAAAGATAGTGAAGATCACGCGGACATTCACTTAATTCGTGTAGAATCTGCATGTAGGTAAGTAAGTATGTTAAGACCAACAAGTGCAATTTTATGACAAATAATTACAAACGTTTATTAGAGATTATTTTATAAAACAACCCCAACACAAATAAGTTTAACCTTAGATATAATTTAAAATCTTGCTTGAATATCAAAGGTAAATTTCAAGTAATTATTCCAATAATTTTTAGACACTTAAATTGTCATTCGATATTTCAGGATGTGGCTACAGGAGAGATGTACATTAGTCCATGGCGAACCAATCAGTACTCTGCAAAAAGGACCTAAGATCATTTAACTTAACCCCTAAATGTCTCTTACATCCAACATGAACTTAGATCCTAGATATTGTCTCCTACTGGCATATAAGACCTCCTCTTCATCCCCACGCCTTCTGTAGTAATCAGGAACTGAGATTCCAAGTCTAGACGAGTGGCATGTTATTAAACAGTGCTCGGAAATCACCGTTAGCTAGCTAGAGTGAGAAGGCGAAACGAATGAGCAGCCTGATTGGTTATGCGATCATTGATGGGTCCCAGGATAAATACGTGATCCTGTCACTGAAACTCCTCGAAGTAGCGGACATATTCCATTGTCCTTTGAAGCCGCATAAGCCAACACCACTGGCCAACGGCGGATCAAAACTAAAGAAACAAAATTCCAGTTATGACACACTGCATTCTGATCAGCGTCTGATACATACATAGTAGGCGGCTGAAACATAATCATCCTGGGACTAGATAAAATGCAAACCATGTTACGACAAAGAATGTTACATTGAAACTGATGAAAAAGACGCTTCACATATGGCAACGAAGCAGTCAGTTACAATGCGTGCTGCGAATGAGCGGTACGAAAGGGTGAGTAGGGAGGAAAAATACTGAGAGTGAAGTTAAGAAGAAAGAGTTTAGGAGAGAGTGAATAATGAGCCGCCCTCCTGCAGATTGGCTCATTGTTGGAGCACAGAGCATGAGTAGAAGTGAGCGGCGGGCTCGGTTAGATGCGTTAGTCACATCTGAGTGGCAGGGCCGTTGGAATTCCAGTACCAACGGACGAGTAACGTATAGATTTATACCGGATGTAGAATTCGTCGGGAAGAACCCTGAGTTTAGCTTCAACCTAAGCCTTGGTTTCATACTGACAGGTCACGGGTCGTTGAATGCATTCTTGCACAGAATGAGACTTGCGGATCGGGAGTCGTGTGATTGCGAAGCGCCAATCGAAGATTGGCTCCATGTTTTGTGCGAGTTTCCCCTTTACGGGGCTTTTAGGGATTTAGTCGGCATGTGTGTCGCCAGATCCGGTGGTGAGTGGTGTGTGAGTAGTATGCTTCTGTCTCCGGATGCGTTGTGTGTGGCAACGCGGTTTGCCTCTCGTGTTTTTGCGAGTCGGCGCGCTAGGACGGTTTAGTTGTGGTTGTGGGGTTTCACTGGTCTCTATCGGTGTCTCCCGTTTGTAGTGGTTCAACGTATTTCGTGATCCTGGCTTTTTCAAGCTAGTTATTCAGCCGTGTAGGATCCCGTCGTCGGTACTGCCAACACAGGGACTGCCAGTTCCCGGACTTCGTCGGAGTCGAATATGGAAGTGGATTAGCCGCGAGGTCTGACCAGAGGCCTATTTCTGGTACCTCGTGCCCTATCAGTTTGTGTCTTGTTTTGTGACCCACGGGGGCATCATCGAGCGAAGCCTGAAGATTGGCTTCCGGTCGCTGTCATTGACCGGAAGAGGTGGAAACAGCCTTGCTCCCACGGTGAGAAAGCTGCAGCCGTCTGACTGTAGTTATTAGACCGTTTAAATTGAAATCTTAGCATTTAAATGGCAATGTTACGTGATGTTGTTGTTGGTGTTGAAATTGTAAAATTGTTTCACGATTGATGCTTTTGTCGCCGGGGTGACCAGTCCCCTACGTAGTACAAAGTAAAAACTGGAAGCAGCTTCACTGCGAAACTCGGACCAGAGAGTATGCCTATCTGGTAGCACGGGTGGGTTGGCCCCCTTGTGGGAGATCGTGCTGGCTGTGGTTGCCACCAAAATCGCTGGTAGAGGCTATGTAGTTGCCTTGTATATCAGTTACTTGTAACGAAGTATGCTAGGCAGGTGCATATCCTCGAAATATGGGATCCGTGGCCCTTATCACGGAAGAGGTTTGGATAGTACCTCACTCTTTACCAAGGAGGAGTCGCTCATGTACAGAGAGTTGCTCAATTGGTAGCTCGTGGACGGAAGAAAGAAGTCGCGCTAGCGGATATGCGAATACGGGGCGTTTGTTCTCCCACGTAATCGTGTATACCAACGGTGTAAGGCTTCCTATTCCTAATCTCTTGGCTGCCCCTCTATGCGGGGTAGCACGGATACCTCACGGACGGCGCTAACAGTCGTATCAAACATGTTCTTGGTGGGGCGGTGCTCACCTGTGGTTAAGGACTTCACGTCGAGAACCACATTAAATCACGCGGACTCTGGACCTTATCAGTATGGTTTTCGACCAAGGAAATCTACGACTGACCAAATATTCACGCTACGCCAAATTTAGGAAAAGATGCAAGGAAAGCAAATCGACACATACCACACTTTTGAAGAGTACAACGCTGCTTTCCACAGCCCCCGGCACCTGTGACTCACACCATTGCCTTTCTCTGGACTTTAGCCAACAGATTTAGTTAAGTGGATTTTTCTAGTACCACCAAATGGTAAACTATTTTCTGGGAAGAGCTCTTTCGTCCTCTGATGGCACAATAGTATGTCGAACTTGCTTTAAAATTTTTTTCTTTTGGTTTGAGATGCAGTCGAAAAATTATTTTAAAATATGGCACAATTTTTTTTCAATGTTTTTTAATATAAAAACCTAAACAATTTGTTTCCCATTACACCCATGAGGGACTGCAAATAGCTTCTCACATCCAGTGAGCTGTACGCTTTTTAATTTTACACTCAGTGATTGGGACCTACAGTTTTATACCGAGTGCGAACGGTTTTTTGAGAATATTGTTCATGGCTAAATACTCGATAGTGTCACCGTCACTAATTGGAGTGACAGACGTGGAAATAAATGTGAAGGAACGAACCCACAAGAGCCGTGCACACTACCGGCGGCCACAATAAGTAAAAGCATCCATTCCTTTAAGGTTATACAATATAAAATCTTGAACTGGATCACAATAGGTTAATGTGTAATTAAGGCACTTCAATAGGATTTCCAACGACAAGTATATCGTCCCGATACGGTAAAAATATGAAAATATGCCGAATTATATATCCGAAATTTGAGGGCTTTAATTCGGGAAATATTGACTACCAAAATGATAAATTTATCATACACTGAATACAAGTCTCCCAGTTATATGACAGTTAAAGCAGGTTTTGCATTGGTCAAACCCCATAGCTTTATTTTGTTGTCTGTGCGTTTGCTTATTAAAACGGCGACGTTGCCACAAAGCTGATACTTTCACACAGTGCAAGCGGTGACGTAAAAATATCTTTCACAAGTACGTTCACGAATCTTGTGCAATTGCAAAATGTTCGCAATTGCAATCGCACAATACGTTGAAAACCCTTAGTATATAATCGTCTTGCTCTAAAGTATGGCATGTAGTCATTCTCACAAATTATTATTTTCTTCTTCTAAATTCACAACAACTATATCTAACATTAGGCGTGTTTTCGTTACAAGCTAGCAATTATCGTCTTGCTCTAACGCATGGCTTGTAGTTAATTTTGCATATGTGTACATTCTTCTCTTTGTCTGAGAACTCACAATAACGATATCCAACACTGTTTTTCTGACTTTTGCATACTGGCAATTTATAGCCCATATAAACCGGAAATATATATAATCGTCTTGCTCTAAGGTATGATTTTTAGTTATTCTTGCAAATGGTTATATGCTTCTCCTTATCTTTGAACTCACAATAACGATATCGAACACTGTTATTCTGATTTTTTTTTCCGACTGGTAACTTTATGTCTGCTGCTTAGAACTGAAATTGAAGCGGTAACTTCAAGTGCCGCTTAATATCACTTAGCTCTCCATATAAAACAAATGATAATCTAAGCAAGCGGTGCAACCAAAATACACCTATTGTTTAACTAAATTGTACATATTGGTAACTTTGTGCCTGCTTAGAGCGGAAAGGTAAGCGGCAACTTCAAGTGCCGCTTAATTTTGCTTAACTCTCCATACAAATGATAATCGTAGCAAGCGGCGTAATCGAAAAATGCCTATTGATGAAGTGTCTTGCTGTTATGGAAGTATTTGTTTAATTTGTCTATTTTTCCTAAATATAATTTTTTTTTACATTTTTAATGAGACAACTGTAAGTATAATATGAAAACATGTTGCATTTATATGAGGTTAAACACAAGGGGCACCGATGAGACAGCTGATCAAGTTAGTACTTGGAGAACAAATAGAGAAGATGCTTTCAAAGAAGAAACGGTGATAGGTGATTGTAAGAATTTGGATTGCGTTGTGCGATTTTCATACTTTTCTAGCCGCTTGTCAAGCCCAATGTACAAAACACATCAACTGGGATTAAATTTTGCCAATTCAATCGATTAAAAAAGGTATATTCAGTGAAAAAAATCCAAATGCAATGAAGTGTTAGAGCAAAATTATTTTTGTAGATCCCAATTAACATGCAAATTGTTAAACTTAAATTCCTCTCATTCACTATATGTTTTCCAATTCTTCCACGGACTTTGTTGGTACATAAAACAGCTAATGCAAACTCTTATTAATAAAGGGTTTTTCAATAAGAGCGCTACAAAAGTTTTTTTAAATAAAACAAAACCGGTTTTAGATACCAATGAAATTCTTTATTCCTGTGAAAGTACGTTCGATGCCATTATGTATGGAACTCGATTTCTTTTGCATGATCACCACGGGCACGCTTGCAGAAGTCCAGACGCTGAACCCAATTTTAGACGGTTTTCAAGCATAAATCGGCCGATACTGCTGCAATTTCACGTTCGATATTCGTACGAAGTTCATCAACCGTCGCTGGCTTGTTGGCATAGACCATAGACTTAACGTAGTCCCACAGAAAATAATCTAACGGCGTCAAATCGCACGACCGAGTCGGCCAATCGACTGGGCCATTTCGTGAGATAAGACGTTCACCAAACTTGGTTTCCAATTAATTGATTGTGGCATTCGCTGTGTGGCTTGTGGCGCCGTCCTGTTGGAACCACATGTCCTCCAAGTCCATATTATCCAATTCGGTTATCATTGAACAGTAGCGATTCGCATTCACAGTAATGTGCCGGTCTTGATCATCACGGAAGAAGTACGGCCCAATGACGCCGCCGACCCATAAACGGCACCAAACCGTAATTTTTTCGGGATGCAATGATGACTCATGGACCAATAACGCATATTACCCTATTGACGAAGCCATTCAGCCAGAAATGAGCCTCATCGCTGATTGTTAAGGCCTCTTAAAGTTGGCCTCTTAAAGTTAAGGCCACTGACTCCAAATTTCGGTAGTAAATTTTAGTAATTTCGACTCGTTGGTGGCTCCTATATCTTTCCATGATTAAATGGCAAACCTTACTGAAGAAAAGTGTCAAAAGAGCGGGAAAAATATGGCGTCATTTGCTGTCCCTATCGATTTACTTTTGTAGCGTCTCTATTCAAAAACCCTTTATTACTCTGTGGTTAGACCAAAATAAACTGTGTGACAAATTTAAAATGGCTGCCAGCAGCTGTTGATAAAAAATTAAATTATTGTATTCATTTACTACAAATACAACGCATTGCGAATACCGCTAATAAAATACTAAAACAGCAATTTCCCTGTTCTATTTACTGGTTCTATAAGTTACACAGCATTTCCAAAGCAAATGGGACAAATTCGTAATCTTGTGAGTACAAAATAATGTTGAAATACATGTATGAATTTAAAAGGTTTTAGATAAACAGACACTGAAACAAACTCCTTTGTAATTTGTATGGAATATTTCTCATTAAAAAATTTTCATTAATTCAATGAAGATCGCGGTAAATTTCACAAGAAATTTCAGAAAATGTACTTCTTTGATTGAATGGAAACTTGTCAATATTGGTATCTTGTGCATATAAAATAATGCTCTTTGCATTTAGAGTATTCTTTGCATAAGCTTGATAACAACAACATCTGATGAGGACCTTTAACTAGATGCGATATAATTATTCTCTTCTCTTAATACTTTTAATTAAGGCAAGTATAACAAATGCTATTAGTTTAATTCAAGAATTCTATGCCAGATTTCATAGAAACTATGCAACAGTTTTCGATTCACAGAATCTTTAAAGTGGTTTCATAGAATCTATGAAATATTCCTTTGGCTGAAAATTAATTAACAAACTCATAATGTTTCGTAATATTTACGAAGGTACTTTTGTAAGTGTACATTCATACATGAAATCAAGTATTTAAATTAGTTTTGCCTCAGAAGCTCTTAAGCCTGAATGGAGATGCCTTTGTAATTAACAGCCCCTCAACTCGTTGCTAACATAATATTTAAGATAAGCAAAGATTTATACAAAACTTGCTGTTTGTTCTTGCTGGTCTCAAAGGTTGGCCACTCTGCTGCTAACTTCACATACACATATGTATGTGGTGGAATTCAATATTCATCAAAAAAAAAATACTACTCGTGCCATTACCCGCGGGTATAGGTAAAGGTTGTCACGCATCTGTTTATAACAAAACACCAGTTAGTATTTAGCTAACATATGCATGCATGTACATACATACATATGTTAGGGTTCCCCTTATTTTGTAAGTTTCAAACGATAGCGCCTCATTATTTTCTAATAACCACATATGAAACACCTGTCGTGTTTGGTAAAAACGGAAGCTGTCTAATCCGTGCCTCACTAACCCCGAGGTTGTATAAGTGTCATAAGAATAACTTAAATCGTTGGTGTTTTGTTGCTAAATAAACAGAATTAAAGGGTGTCAATTCCAAGACACCAACCTCTCCAAAATTAGGGACGCTCTTAATTATTTACGTACATATGTAAAAGCCTCAGAGACGTAAGCAAGGATGTATCTTCCAGGGAAATTATGATTGTTGTTATGTTGTAGGAACTGACAGCCACTATGCCATGACGCATACAGTCAGAAAAATTTTGTTCCTAAATTTCAGTAAAATACATACTACAGTTTAGTGCAATATTTATATAGAGCGCGGGCGCCTTTAATTGATGCAGTAAATTCTATCAGCTCTCTGTGTTGACCAGGGGATCATTAATTTGATCAATGCACTGCTTAAGCGAAAGAGCATAACCTCGTCTCTGGATCACAAGACTTTAACTCGAAATGTGAATAGATCAACACCCCAAGTGAGATTCTTATCTCCACTTCACTAGGATTTAGCAATGAAAAGTATTTTGCTAGAGCTTATGGAGAATGTTGCACAGTCATAGCATATGCTGATGACCTGACAATTTTATGCAGGGAAAATACCCTTCCTCATGGAGAGATGTCCTCGAGAACTTATCAGGAGACTCTAAGTGGACCACGAAAAATGGGCTGGATGTAAATCCATAGAAAATCTTTGTTTACCAGAAACCAGAAGGTTTTGTACATTCAACCATTGCCCCTAGGTGGTGGAGAAATGTGCTGAAATGATAATCCAAAATATCTGGGTGTGATTCTCGACAGGAAGAGTAGTTTCAAGCCAAACACAATGACTCTATATTCCCACAAAAGGCCCTTTGCAAGAGGATGGGGCCTATCCCCGAAAATAGTTTACTGGACATACACAACGGTACTGATACTGTTGTATCGGTACTTGAAAATTACACTTACCTGAGTCTGTTAAAATGATTTGTATCGCGGGTGCCCTTCCCACACCGACTACCGAGGGTTTGGGGGTTATCATTCACCTGTTACCACTAGATTTGCTTGGAAGGCAAATGGCTGCAAAGTCGGCAATCTGACTAAGACACTCTTCTGAACCACCAGCCCATATGAACTTGGGACGATGTTACATAACACCCACATCTGCCATTGAGAGAAACTTCTCCACTTATAATCCGGAGGGGTAGGATTAAAAGGGACGCAGACCAGTTAATAGAAGGTATTTTGGCTTCTACAGTGATGGATTGTACTAGCTGGCACTGTAGGTTTCGGAGCCTATTCTAAAGAGGTGAGTCTAGACCTCGCACAAAGGCTACCATGCCAGTGTAATGTCTTTGATGCAGAAGTCACGGTAATCGGAGAAGTTGGTGCCCTCTGCTGGGGCGAAACGTTATCACTGCGTAGGATATCTACCATGGCAGGCAGTCTGCTAAAAAAATTTCTGCAATCTGTGTTCTTGACTTTAATAACTGCCTACAGCTGCCGCCCATCTCTAAGTGAGATGGCCCAGCATTTCAGTATCCACCTTAAATGGATAACATGTGCCACGAACATGTGGGATTGGGAACTACTTTACCTGTTGCACTGGATATGGAGGATCTGAATATCTCCATTTTCTGTATGCAACCTTATGCTTAAGTCTCAAGCTATCAGAGATGCGAATGATAGATGGTCTAGAGGCCCAAAAAGCTGGATAACCAGGACGGTATGGTCAAGTTATAACCTAAATCGTACGCTGATATACAGCCCTATACAAGATTTGCCTATACTAGCAGCTGTGATCACTAGAATTGGAATCTTAGCTTGTAATTACTGCAGAAGCTGTACTGACTAAGAGAAGTACGAGAGAGTCGAATATACTGCCCAGACTATTGTGTGCGTAGGACAAAATATCTGGGATCTTACTTCACTTTGGATATAACAGGCCCTCTGACAATGTGAATGATCTCAACACTTTTCGGCAGAGTACTTAATTATTGGTTTGCCAGGGACAAATGTACGCCTCTTCTTCAGACACGTTCTGGAATACCGGGATGCGGTATCATATACCTTGAACGACCCTTAACCATACCAGGTCAGTTTAAAGGATCAGAGAAGAGGACGGAATATGATAGGCCGTGGAAATAGTCTTCATTGGACTAAGTCAATAGGGACATCAACTTCTACCTAACCCAGCCTAGTACATAAGTGCTGTCAAAGAAGTTCTTATTTCTTACACTCAAGGAAGCCAGTAATAGAAGAAATTTGACAAATATTTTTGGAGAAGAGAGTTCTTCAATATTGCTATGGTGGAAGTCGGTCATGGAATAGTGCCGGAATGTGCCACCAACATTCGTGCATGGTCGACCACTCGACTCATACCGGAAAAGGATTTCATGGCGAAAAATGAATTCCTGGTATAGAAGGTTGTTCGAAAACGAATGATTAGGTAAAATATGGGGTCTAGTTTAGGGAGCTAGTGCTGTGTATTTCTCATAGACTAGCTGACCGATATAGCGTGTAGCATCATTTGCAGTGGTTTTGACGACCGGCTGTTTGCGGGGCAATAGACCAGCTGTCATTGGGGTCAATGTCTTCTCTGGCAATCAGCCGTACATAAAGTCACTAGAATCAGTATACCTGAAATCATTATCTTACGATATGGTACGCTATTCACCTGATATGGATTACCAACGCATAGGCACATTTCGGATAACTGCAGAGTGGTTTAGATGGCGAGGCTAGGGACAACCTTACAGTTTATGCAGGAGTAGGAACGCGTTGGCAACCCAAAGTGACTTTCAAAAATAGCCTCAGAGAACGTTCCTATGTGATGGCACGGAAGAGGTACGCGACGGACATAGATTGTGTATGCATAAAACGAATCTAGCCAATAATGAATATGAGTAGATCTATGAACCTTAAGCCTCAAACCAGACTCAAGGTATCAATGATTGTTTCAGTTTTGACGGGACACTGTCTGATTGGTAGAAATGTGGCGAGACTAAAGATCGAGGAAAATGATTTATGTATGTAGAAGCTGTAACGATGAGGACGAATGCACTGAAGATCTACCATGCAGGTGTCCAGAATTAGAGGGCTATATGATGTCTACTATGGGATCCCGTGAGGATAGCGCCTAATCTGGTTGGAGTCGGTCACTGACTGCCACCAACACCTAACCTATCGATAGAGCTATATTCCCAAATATCCACCGAAATAATCAATTGCCCCCCCCTTTTGCGGGATAGCTCCGCGGTTTGGTATCTTCTTTTGACTTGAATATGGTTATATACAAAATGAAACTCTTTATTTTATATATTTGGTCTCATTTTGTATTTATACATGATTTTTTATTTATTTTTTATTTAAAACCTCTTTTTGGTCACAAACAATTGGTTAGGTTAATCATGCTATATATTAAAAAATGCCTGAATGCAATGAGAATCCCTTAGAAGTATACAACAGCTTACAAATAAATTTTTGATGGCAACCAAACATAAGATTTTGAAAATTTGAGTTTTTCATACAATTAATGAAGAATATTTTACATAGTTTTTGTATGCACACGTTTCGAAAATTCTTAAAGTTTTATGAAAGTTTTCATTACGGATTAATGAAGCACGTTTTATAAATTTTACTAAGAATATTTGTTCAGTGTAGGCATACACATTACATACAACTTCATACATACATACTTATTCATATACGGTTTAATACATACCCAAGGAGCTGGAAAAAGAATAGCCTAGTTTAAGCACAAGGCAACATTTACGCTTTCAACAAAGCCGCGATGAAGTCGTAGTTTCTCCTGTCTCCAAAGACCTTGCCAGATGTTGGTCTTAGATTAACGGACGATATGCGGGTGTGGTACACCACAAAAGTAAAACATGGTATTCCCTCTCGCAATCTCCCTCTGTACCCCACTGAATGTCTTTCGTTAATGTTTCGCGCACTCGATTGTACGTAATACAACGAAGTCTTTTATCTGTTTACAAAACGTTAGCACTCTGTTTAGGTAGACGGCACTTCATTAACGAGCAACGATACAAACACAACACTTTCACTGGTTGAAAAGACTTTACCATCTCCACGAACTGTTACCAAAAAGGATTTGTAAGAAGTTGCCGCTGAATTTGCAACACACAACCATACAGTGTGGTGTGAGTGCGCGTCGGAAGCAACTAGTTGGTGTTCGAACGTGCGGCACTGCTTGCTTAAGTTAACAGAGATACAAACACGTAAAAACAATGGAATTCCACTCTATTCCCGTTGAACTAAAAGGTTTCTCTAGAATACTAATGACGCTCGATTTGATATATCACGCACGTATGTGTTATGTAAAGTACATACATATACATATATATGTATGTACATAGGGATAATAAATATACATATTGCTACGAACACAACTAGGACAAGGCACGAACACTTTCACACATACTAGGTACTTGAGAAAATTTATCCTTTTACTTATTTCATTAACGCAACGTTTCCAAAAAATTAACAACAACGTAATACATATTGTTCAATATATTTTGTGAGGAATTCGATCACAGAAGATTTTTTTATCTGTACACTTTATAAAATACGCACACATTTATGTATGTTTGCATATGCGTTCACACACGGATAAAACGTAAACCCCGACAACTGTTCACAGTGATACACAAGAGACAACTGAATGAAATTCAACTGCTAAAAGACCACAAGTTTGCTATACATCGTCTTGTCTTCATTGATATCGAACAAATTGTTCGGGCAGGGCAGTGCCAGACAAAGGGTTAACACACTTGGGGCCTACTCATTTGGGGCAGAGACCATCTCTCTCACATGTCACACTCTCCATCACGTCTCTCGCTATCATACTCTCTCTCTCTCACTCTCTATTTCTATATTTGATGAACTCTCGCATGCAGTTGCTACAGCAAAGATGTGTTAACATTACATACATTGATGCTGCCGCTGCGTACTGAAAAACTGTAGATAGATAGAACGTGCTGTGGTTGGGGGTGAGGACACCAAAATCGCTTCCATTTGTTTATTCTAAGCTTTAATATGTGTGAAAAATTTACGTTCTCGATATAACCACATTAACAGTGTTGGAGAAAATAATAAGAACAAATTTCTTATTCAGAGTTTTATAATTTTTTGGCTTAAGTTCAGTTTAAGGGCCACTCTCGTATCGCGTCCAAATTATCATCACTGCATAGACCTTATCATCCAGAGTAAAACCGTACTTTTTTGTTCTGGGGAAACCCACACTTCCCGAATTACGGGCCTCCAAAGTTTTAACATATATCCCCCCATATATTGACGGACTGCGACAATATGGGTATCATTGGAAAGTTTATAAAAATACCTTCAAAACTCCATAAAAATGTATGATTTATTAACCCATTGCGGATTTATTAACCCATTGCGAGCCTATATCCAATATTCGACTTTTATAACCCCACTTTTTGAGGAAAAAACCTATTATCTCAGAATAGTACACAACATACATATTTTCACCCGTTATTGTATAGCTTAGACATTAAGGTAAAAAATAAGATATCATTTGTTCCTCTAACCCATTAATGACCGAAGATATCAAGGGTCAAAGTTCACGAAAACAAATAAATAAAAAATTATGTTAAAAAAATAGCGCAATTTTTTTAAAATAATTTTTCCCGATAAAAAATAAAAAAATATTTATAAAAAATGCTTTTTTTCGTGGGACTTCTTTAAGTCCATATAAGTCCACTTTTGTACGCACAGTGACCATGGGATTGGTTATGGTAAACATCCAGAAAAATACAATTTTTTTTAAAAAAAATCGAGCGATTTTTCTGATTTTGCCACACATCGACTTAAGGTACAGAAGGAATTTTATCCCCTCTGCCTGAGAATATAAATTTAACGATTTTCAAAAAGGTCTATCACACGTCCACACGGTTTTTAAACTTTTTTTGCCTGCCGAAATTTGGGGGTCCATAACTCCGAAAATAGGGGTTTCCCACAATTTTTTATTTTAAATTTTTTACTTAAAAGAACGTGTTTTAGACAAAAAAAAAATAAATATTGGAGTGTCCCTTAAAGTGGACCTGTTCCTATTTTTTTTCTATATAATATTTTTATTAATTCATTTGTTTTTAAACTTAAATTATTTCAGTCTTTCTCATTGTGCCCACTATGGATTAATTTATAATAGATTTGTTATCCATCTCATCTGACGTTTCCCTTTGCCCTTCTTCCATGAGGAAACAAACTACTGTCAGCTGTTTAGTTACAACAAACCGTGCAAACATCGAACAAAATCCTTAATTTTTAATGTTGTACATTCACGATGTTCATATATAGGGTTTTCCAATTTGAGTAATATGATTTCTAAATGATCTGTATTTTTTTCATTGTATTCAGTAATGTTAACAATTTCATCATGGAGAGATATACGCAAGAACAAAGTTTACAAATTAATACATTTTTTTCATCAAAATAATCATTCTCCAATTGCAACTTTTCGTGCGCTTTTGCCATTTTATGGTCCAAATAATCCTCCACCTGTGCTCGCTATTCGTCGAATTGTTGCAAATTCCAAATTCTTTACATAATGTTCAAGTGTCAAGAAGACAAAGAACCGCTCGAAGTACTGAAAATATTGCTGCCATTCAGGCAAGTGTTGCTGAAGATCGCAATTTATCGATTCCAAGACATTGCCAACAATTGGGACCACAACCTGGCGGATTTTGAGAAAGAATTTGGACTTGCATCCGTATAAAATTGTTATCACTCAAAAACTGAAGCCATTGGACTACCGTTATCGTCATGAATTTGCAGTTTTTGTCTTGGACCGACTTGAAAACGATAACGATTTTTTAAAGAAAATCATCTCCGATGCGGTAAATAAACAAAACTGTCGATTCTGTTGCGAAGAAAATCAATAAATTATTCATGAACAACCATTACCATAGAGTAAATTTATACTAGAGCCGCCATTTGTCTCATCTGACGTTTCCTTTCACACTCTTCGTGATGCGGTCGGTGTGATAGAGAGATGTTTGACGAAAAGTGATATACACCAGGTGGAATTACAATAACTTCTTGCTTTAATTTTTCATGCCATTTTGGTGAAAAACTGTGAAATTTAAATGTGTTTTAAACTTTTTTATTGACTGTTATTGTTAGCATACATTTGTGTTGTATTTAACACATTAATTTTAACACACAAAACGAAATGCCGTTGTTGTTATTTTGTTCGTTGTTTTGAACCATTGCCTCTATCTGGTATTAGTAAAGCAATTCTTTTCAACATCAAACGTATACATCACACGAGGACAAATGTCAGAAATTTGGTGAGTGAAAGATTTTCTCTACCCATATTTACTCTATGACCATTACATTCCCCAGGGGTATTGTATGGCACAGCTGATCGAAAAAGTACTAGGCCGATGATGGAGAATGAGAGAGCAAAGAAAACAGAAACTAATTTTAAATATTGTTTATTGATACTAATGACAGCTAAATTATGTTTTATGTTGTTTGCATTGAACGAAAATACGCATTCCCTTTGATTTCTGTCCGTTTTATGTCCAACGAAAGTGTAAAATTGGTAAAATACAGCAGCAAATAAAACTATGAAATGGCCTACTACCTCGTCGCCATGAAGAGGCATCGAAGAATCAAGTATTACTCTATGATTCACCTAAATTGACAGTTTGGTGTGGTTTTTGGTTTGGTGGAATCATCGGTCCGTACTTCTTCCTAAATGAAGCTGGTAACACTGTTACTGTAAATGGAGAGCAGTATAGATCAATGATAAACTTTTTATGGCCGCAATTTTTAAGAAGTTGATCTTGACAACAACTGGTTCTAACAAGACGGGGCTACGTGCCACACAGCACGTGCAGCAACCGAGAAAAGTTTGGAGATTCGATTATTTCAAGATATTGTGACATTGAATCGCATCCAAAAAGTTGTGATTTAACACCTTGTGGTGTTATTTGAAGTCATTGGTCTTGGGCCATAAACCAGACTCTCTTAAAGCTTTACAAATCATTATTGAACGTGCTATTTGTAACATACGACTTGATTTCGTGGAAAAAGTGCTCCGAAATTGGGTTTATGGAATTCGTTCCTGCAATAGAAGACGTGGAGGCCATTTGAAAGACGTTTTATTCAGAACGAATCGATTGTACTTCACATTAAACAAAAAACATTTGAATTTCCTTAAGAATTAGTGAGTTTGTTTTTTAAGAAATCATATCACTCAAATTGGAAAACCTTATATTTACAAATTTTGAAAATTCACAGTAGTAGTGGTATTCATGCAAACAAGAAAACCTAAAACTTTTGCTCAGCGTAAGTTTGCCCCGAAGCGTTTCATGAGGCACTAAATAAAGTTGCTCAGTGTATCTATGCAGCAATTGCCAAAAAAAGGCTGCTAAAGTAAATAAATAAAGTAAAATTAAAAGTATATGCTTTACCTATTCCATTATTTTTTTATTTTCACATAAATCAAAAGCTCTCTCTTTTTCAATACACAAATATTGACATTGAAATGTCAAAAGTTTTCAACTTTTCTTTTTCCAGGTTTGCTCAGCAAATTTGCCTTGCAAACTTTCCACTTTTGTGCAAGTCGCTTTGTATGGGAAATTTGTTTGTTTTGACGTTTGCTGTGCAAGTTTACAATGTTTTCGAGTTTACGAGGTTCATTCGAGCTTTCATGAAGACCACTAGTAACAATTTCAGTGGTACGACAGCGACTAAATTCACCTCTTGACTTTAAAATTTGCAACTTCCACAAGTTCGCTTCCCTTCAGTCAGTAAACCGATGAGCGAATTGACAAATCTATGTATAAATTAATCTATGGAACACACAGCCAGGGGGTATCCCTGACACAGCTGATCAACTATGAAGAACATTCATAGAAAACAGAGTAGACATGCGAAAGAGCGATAAACAACCAGAAGCAAACCATGCAGCAATCTAAGTTTAAATAGTGTTTGGTTGATACTATAAGTAATTACCTCGTCGTCATCGAGAGAATGTAAAGAGTGGGATGGCGACTCTTAAATATTGGGCTATGTTTAGACTGTTAGAGAAATAGTTCGATATTTAAAATTTTTCATTTGGTGAGAGAAGATGGAATAGTGCATAGAGTAATACTTAAGAGCCTCTATAACTCCCTTCAGTACCTCTTCATGACGACGAGGTAGTAAGCCATTTCTTCAAGTTCGATGTGCTGGTGTATTTTACCAATTTTACACTTTGGTTGGACATAAAATGGACAGAAGAATGCGTATTTTCGTTCAATGTAAACAACATAAAACATAATTTAGCTGTCATTAGTATCAATAAACACTATTTAAACTTAGTTCCTGCCTTCCGGTCAAATAACCGGTTTTCGGTGTATTCGAAAATTAAATTTTATTAAAAACCGGCATACGGTTAATGGCAAGTAAAACTGTTAACCGGTTTTGAACACTCTAGTCTACATACAACTCTGCGGTTGGAATGATTTGTGACATGATAATAACATTATCGAGGTAAATTTACTTGATCTTGGGTACAAAAAATGTATCAGAAATCACACAATAATAATGTGATTTGTCGATTATCGATCGATCTGAAAGATAGAGTGCATGTAAACGCCCTGTTAAGCTATATAAAGTGTTTAAATTTTCAAGGACAAGATGAACAATAATTTTTTGGAGTGACTGTATATTCCATAGATTAATTTATACATAGATTTGTCAACTCGCTCATCGGGTTAATGATTGTATGGAAGCGAACTTGTCGAAGTTCAGTTCTGTCGCTGAGGTTTGACAAACGCAGCTGATATTGTTACTGTGAATGTTCAAAATATGTAATGTTCAATAAAAATGGAGGATTTTGTTCGATGTTGCTGACAGAAGTTCGTTTCCTCATTGAAGAAGCGCAAAGAGAAATGTCAGATGAGACGGATAACAAATCTATATACCTATAAATGAATCTATGGCACATATATCCTACCATTTTGGATAATTTTCCACAAAATGCCATGTTTTTGTTACAGATTTTGTTAAGTAAATGTGTGTTAATAGCGGTAGTTCGTATTATTTTTTCCACCACTCTAGGTACATATGGCCGTGTGTTCATGCAAACGTGTTTGTGTGCATGGGTTAGTGGCAATTCCTCTTCACTGTTGCCGTACTCGTTTGTTTTTTTATCTACTATTTTCACACAGCAGATTTCGACTCAATTAATAAATAACAAAAACAAAACAAATTCAACAAATATACGCGCGGGCAGTATAGCAATTTGTTTACATTTTTAGCATATTGGTTGCTATAACAACAACAACATCAACAACTTGAACTTACGAAAGAGAGAGAGAGAAAGAGATAGCAAAGCATACAAATGATTCTGAGGAAGATAATTAGGTCGACTAAGTAATAGGTTCGTTATTAACACAAGTTCCGTCTTGGCCTAATTGAAGGTATGACGGTACATACAAGAGTACACAGATCTGCCTATACATATGTAAATACATATGTACATATGGATGTGATTGTATTGTTTTTGTTATTAGCATAAATGGAAAGTAGCAAAAAATTCAATTGCAGATTCCGGAAAGGAAATTGGTGTTGCCAGCTTCACAGTAGGCCTGTTTTTTTTTTATTCCCTGCTAAAGCCCCGTATTCAGTTCTTGAGAAATTTTGTCATTTATCTCTAAACGGAAAATTTCGTTACAGAGAGTTACCACATATCTCTCATTTACCTTGCAAATATTTCATCTCCGACAATGTTTTCCGATAATAGGCCCCAAAATAAGGCGAAACAATTAAACTCGTTTAGTTATCGAGATATCGTGGGTTAAAGTTTTAAAAAATTAATACCGTTTTTACCAATTTACTCAACCAGAGTAGTACAACTCTTCAAAATAAGCCCAAAATTTTAAATAAAAGTTATCGATAACTTCTTTAGTTATCGAGATATCTGTAGCTGTAACGTTTTATATGTACTACTTTCAACAATTTTACTTGTATTTTTTACCAATCCAATGAACAAACGGAGGCGGCGCGGCGCTTACAATGAAAAATTATTTTAAAAATATCGCGCGATTTTTTTAAAAATAATTTTTTGCCAGCGGCACTTTCTATTACAATGAACCAATGAGCAAAAAGACAAAATAAAATGTTAAAATAAAAAATTTTAAAATAATAATGAAAATAAATAATAATCTGCAACTGCTTAAACGACAAATAATGCAAAGATCCCTGCGTTTAATATCAAAATTTTTCAATTTCACTATTTCTAGCCAAATCACAAGTTTACCAATCCGATATTAAATATCTCGATAACTACTACAGTTATCGATAAAATTTTATTTCAATTTTCCGAATAATTTTGAAAGTTCTACAGAAAAAATTATCTTTTTGACAAAACGGTGAAACAAAGTTATCGATTTTTTAAAACGTTAACCCTCAATATTTCGATAACTAAGCGAGTTATCGATAAGTTTTATTTAATTTTTCGGCTTTCTTTCGAATGTTTTAAAAATAAAATTTATTGAAATGAGGGCCACGGAAATCGTACTCTTGGCAATATCTCGATAACTACTTCAGCTATCGATAAATTTTATTTAAATTTTCTGAATAATTTTCAAAGTTCTACAGAAAAAGTTATCTTTTTGAGTAAAACGTTGAAAAAAGTTATCGATTAAAAAAGTTATCGATTAAACGCGTTATCGATAACTTTTATTTAATTTTTCCGGCTTATTTTGGGGTGTTCTAAGGAAAAAAGTTATCGAATTGAGGGGCCACGGATATCGTACTCTTGCTCAATTATTAAACAATTGTTTTCGTACGAAATAACTTCGGCGTATCAACCCTGTTACTTGATTTTGCCTACGAAAGAGCTGAGTACTAAGCAAATGAAAAGTGAGCGAAATTTTCGGTTCATGCAATTTCTTTCGTTATTTTTTCTTATGGCAAGGAAAATTTCATAAAAACTGTATACCGGGCTTAAACTATTTTTCCGACCACTTTGTGATTTTCCGCAGCTCCCCATACAAAGTCGTCGAAAAATTAGTTTAGCGAGAAATAAAAAAAACTGGTTTAGGTCTGTTCGTTTACTTTTCCATCAAAAATTATCCATTAGCACAAGGGGCAATAAATTGATAAAATGCGTTGAAACTGGTAAACCGTTAAGTTTTTTGTTTGTAGAGCACCTCAAAATTAGCCGAGAAAATTAGATAAAAGTTATCGATAAATCACGTAGTTATCGAAATTATAGAGTACTGTTTATATCAAAAGATTGCAACAGCTATTTTTCCATTTCTCATTCGCATGTCGGTGAAATTCGGTTTTATGATTGAGTTTTTATATAGAAAGGAACAATCTAATCGTCCCTAAGCCTATGATTCCTTGGAATGTCCCGTGGCCCTGCCCCCATATAAGGTGGATTTCAAACTGTTTGGTCATCTCATTTACAGATGTTGTGTTGTACTTGTTGGAGTGTTGATGGTGTGCAGTTGGGTACAGTTCTTGAAGTCAGGAGTACAGATTCCATTGATTTTATAGGCTGTCAGAGGGGATGCTAATACCCCCAGGCGGTGATGGCGTTTCGTACCAGGAAGAAGGCAACTTCACCGACTTATGTCTCAAACACACTACAATTGTCTGGTACAATTTGTGCAAAATCTAGATACTGTTGTTTAGAATAGACTCCAAACCTTAGTTTGGAGCCATCAGTAGAGAGGCCCAAATACCTTATATAACCTGGTATGCGTCTCTTTCAGTCCTGCCTGTCCGTGATATAAGTGGAGAGGTTTCGATCAAAGGTAGAAGTGGGGACATATAATCGACTTCTATTCACCATGACTGTATTGGCTGGTGATCCATTCCACAGAGTGGATTTACACCCAGCCCATTCTCCGAGTCCCACTTACATAGACAGCCTCCTGATTATGCCTTGGAACACATCCCTGCATGTGGATGTGTATTTTTCTTGTACTGACAGTGCTATGTCGTCGGCATATGCTATGTCTGTGCATCCAGCCTGATCCCTCCAGCTCAAGCAAAACACTATCCAGTGCAAAATTCACGAGAAATGGAAATCCGATTACGGTTTATATATTCTCATTTCTAGTGTGACTAGAGTGTCCACAACCGAAACCGAAAAACCCGATAACCGGGGTTTGTGCTATTCACCGTGGGCCAGTTTTTTAAAAAACGTAACTTTCGAACAAACCGAAGGCCGGTTATTTGATGTCGGTTAACCGGTTTTTACTCAATTTGTGTTAATATCCTTCAAAAAATTAATAATAAATTATATGATATTTGAATTTTAATGCAATGTTGGATTAAGAAATATGATTTCTATTTTGAAATATGATTTTATGCTTCAATAAGTTCTAAATTACATTTCCAAACAATTTTGGAACAAAATTCCTTATCGGGCTAAATGAAAAAAAAAATAAACAACTTTTGTTTTAACACTATTATGTTACAACCCACTATTATCAACTATATTGTTTACTTTTGATTTGGTTTATGTCTAGACTAACTAGATGTCTCACATATGTTGGGAAATTTCTTGTTTAATGGGAAGTTTTCTATGTGGAGCCTGTAACCAATATTTAGTATATATTGTAGTTTTGAATCCAATAAAAAGTAAATTTAGAAAAGCCAACGTGAAAGAAGTTCAAAAAAATAACATTTTCTTAAATAAGTGCATTTTCTTAAAAAAAGTAAATGTTCTCAAAAAAATACCTATTCATATTCTTAAACAAAGTACCTTTTCTTCAAAAAATACCTTATCTTAAAGAAGTACCTTTGCTTAAAAAAAGTACACTTTCTTACGAAAACTAAATTTTCTTAAAAAAGTATTTTGTTTTTAAATAAGTACCTTTTAATAAAAATATTAATTTTCTTACAACAAATTACCTTTTCTGATAAAAACTAACTTTTCTTTAAAGAGTGCCTTTTTTTGTGAAACAAAATAACTTTTCTTGAGATAAGTACCTACTCTTAAATATGTACCTATTCTTAAAAAAAGGAACAATTCACAAAAATTCCCATTTCTTAATAAAAAAACCTTTTCTTCGAAAAAATACCTTCTCTTAAAAAAATATATTTTCTTAAAGAAATTCCTTTTCTTAAAAGTACATTTTCTTTAAAATAAAATAATACCTTTTCTTTTCTTTAGATAAGTAGCCTTTCTGAAAATAAGTACATTTTCTTAATACTGTTTAAAAAGTACCTGTCGTAAAAAAGTACTTTGAAAAAAATGCATACTCTTCTGGCTTTTTCTTGCAGAAAGTACTTCTTAAAAATAGTACATTTTCTTTAAAAAAACATTAGCTTTTAATAAAAATTTACCTTTTCGGGAAAATATAATACATATTCTTACAAAAAGGACCTAAAAATATACTTAAAAGAAAAATTATTAAAAAAGTTTATCATTTTATAAAGAGTATCTTTTCTTAAAGATCCATTTAAATTATTGTATTTTTCAACGGACGCCTTAGGCGTGTTGGAACTAACTAGTACAAAATATATAGCGATTGGAACTTCGTTCCAATCGGGTGTCCCCTGACACCTCATGTGATTTTTTTTTATTCAGATTTCAAAATGATTTTATGATTTGAATAGGAATTTAATTATTTTTTCAAGTTTCATAATGAAAAATATTAGTAGGATTTTCATACATGAAAATCTCTTTCAAATTTGGTATTTGATTTTGGAATTTAAATCAGTATATAATGAATTTGAATAAAACTTGTAATTTTATATTAAAGTAGCTGACGCGGCAGACGTTGTCCTGCATAATATTTCAAGCGATTTGTATGGGAGGTACCACGCCCCTTTGTCCAATTGGAAGTTTAGGAGTAGTTCAGTCACAAACAGAAACAAGAAGATACGCATTCCAAATTAGAATAGGATTTAAATTTAAATTTAAAATTAAAACGTGAATGTCAAATTTAAATAGAGGTGTAAAATGTTGAGTTTTAAACACGAATAAATATAGGAAATGGTCTCTAAACCAGGGTTCGTATTTCGTGGGTAATGAGTTTATTAACCCATTATTATTGCCGTGGGGAATGGGTAGCGATCGTTTACCAATTACCCACGGGGTATGGAGGAAATAAAGGTAGCTACCCACGACAATGGGGAATTACCCACAACGATTACGCATTACCCTCAGGGCAATGGGGAAAATAATGGGTAGCTACCCACGACGATGGGTAATGGGTTACCCAGGGTAACCCATTCCCATTTTTGACAGAAAATATCAAAAAATTAGGAAAAATCTCTATATCTCGGAAACAGAGCGACCAATCGAAAAAATAAGCAATTTTTGCGGGTTTCTAAGGGGTTTTCATAATGTGGTCCAATTCGTATGGAAGATTTTTTTTTCGAAAAATCGCCAAAATAAGAAAATCGTTAAAATAAAAAAGTGGATATAACTCGAAAACGGTACGTCCAATCGAAAAAATAATAAAAATTTAACCTCCATACGAGGCTTTACCCAATGGGTGTCTTCAATACTGCATCACTTTTTTTTTTTTTAAAAAATCGTCAAAAATAAAATTTTTCAAACAAAAAATAGCTAAAACGCCCTTATGTTTATATCTCTGAATCGGAGCGTCCAATCGAAAAAATAACCAGTTTCTAAGGGATTTTCATAAAGTGGTCCAATTCGTATTGAAGATTTTTTTTTTCGAAAAATCGCTAAAATAAGAAAATTGCTAAAATAAAAAGCTAAAATAAAAAGACACCCATTGGTTAAAGCCTCCTGTGGAGGTAAAACTTTTATTTTTTTTCTATTGGACGCACTGTTTTCGAGTTATAGCCATTTTTTTATTTTAGTGATTTTCATATTTTGGCGATTTTTCGAAAAAAAAAATTCTTCCATTCGAATTGGACCATTTTATGGAAACCTCTTAGAGATCTGCAAAAACTGGTTACTTTTTCGATTGGACGCTCCGTTTCCGAGATATAGAGATTTTTCCTAATTTTTTGATATTTTCGATCAACAATGGGGATGGGTTACCCTACGTAACCCATTACCCATCGTCGTGGGTAGTTACCCATTATTTTCCCCATTGCCCTGAGGGTAATGCGTAATCGTTGTGGGTAATTCCCCATTTCATGGGTAGCTACCCATTATTTTGCCCATTGCCTTGAGGGTAATGGGTAATCGTGATGAATAATTCCCCATTGTCGTGGGTAGCTACCCATTATTTTCCCCATACCCTGTGGGTAATGGGTAAACGTTCATTACACATTCCCCACGACGATGTGTATGGACTACACATGGGGGGGTAAATACGAACTCTGCGCTAAACAAATTTACTGGAAATGCTACATGTGCAATTTAATTGAAAACAATAAACCGGTTCCACCGGTTGGTGGAAAACTAGTTCCATTACTGGTTCCATTAATGGCTTCCATATTTTTGACAAGTGGAATATGATGCTAAAATATTCCCTTATACAGCAGATGACAGCATTCCTTCTTAATAAAAAAATATTACACTAGCACAATTTTTTGCTTTGCAAAAATTTTCCACTAAAAACTTATAAGTTCGGTATCATTGAAGTGTCACTTAAGCTTCTTACTCTCTCTCTATTTGGAACCGAACGCTTTACAGTAAAAAAAATAATAATAATTTGTACAAGTTATCGGGTCAACAAACAATCTAATTGTGTATCAGTTTCCAAACTAACTCGGCTGTGATTGTCGCGCGGTAGTCGCATAGATCTTCACACCAATTGCTTCTCTAATGAGTATTTCCGTTAGCGTTTGGGACATACGCGTACGAGTCGAATTGAGCTAATTTAAAAATTAAAATCTTCCCTGTCCCTTCTTGAGATGCCATGGGATTTTATGATTAAATGGACGAAGTCGTCATTCGTGCTACCAAACGCAAAAGCTTAACGATAACATTGTGCGTGGTGGAGCGTGTGTACAAACATACAGTTGCGTACAAAATCATAGTACAGCTTCCACAAAACCCAAATTATATTTCGTATTTTTGTTTTTTTCTTTTATTTAATTATTTATTATATTTTAATAAATACATGAGAATGCATCATACATCGATCCCTGCATCTTACATTTCTTTCGATGATGGCAACCTAGCGTTGTGACGGAGATATTATCGAGTACTTAACCATACCGTTCGGAACTGGTGTAAAACTTTAGTGTACAACTAGAAAGGGCACAGCTCACTGACTCCGAGAAGCTCTCCCCAGTCCCTTCATGGAATACTATTTATTTTTTTTATTAATGGTAGCAGAAAAGGTCATGGTCGAAAAAGATAGGTAGAAGCACCAGACCAGCTGAGTTAATTGTTTCCATACCATTTGGCAATTCATATGGTAAATTCAAAATGCATGTTTAAAAACTGAAGATTCGCCCATTTTAGCATGGGTGTGGGAAATTCGCAAATTTTTGCCTTTAAAATAAACATTTACACAGTTATTTCCAACACCTGAATGGAATTTAATCGCATATATTTTTAAGGACTAACAATTGGAACATCACAAATTTGGTCGGTTTCCTTCAGAGTAAAATGGTAAAGCTACTAAAATTTTGTCCGACCATTTCTTAGACTTTTGCTTAATTTAAAGTAATTTTTGAATTAAATGATTAAAACTTCTACTCTTTTGTTCGGGAATGTATTGTTAAAATATAGCTTGGTAATAATAGAAGAAATGCCTGTTTATTAAAAGGAATGCATATCGTCACCTTAAATGCAAGACAGCGTAACAAGCATATTAGTAATTTTACAGGAGAAGCAAATAAGTGAATACCGTTAACAGTAGTTGATGGTTTTAAACCATTTTTGCACCATTTGTTTATAATAGGACAGGGTGTAATTTGCAAAAAAATGTTTTTGGTTTGTTCTTGTTATTTTCCGCTCTAGTGTGTTACGTTGTCTTGATAGCTTGTTTTGTAAACCAAAAAGACGTAACATCAAATCAGATTGGAATTAAGTAACAAAAACATTGATCTACTTACTATTTTGGATAGAATAAAGACAATCTACGAATATTTTCCAAAAAATATATTTAAGTTTTTATTCAGTTCATATTTGAAATTAAAATTTAAGGATTCTTTAAAATTTACGGTTTTTGTATTTCATTAAAAACATTAAAAAGTGAATAACTATAATAATAAACTACATATTACAGACAAATTATATTTCAAATGGGATACTATTATAAAAGTTATGACAGTCTGGTGGAATTAAAACTTTAAGTTCTTGAAGATGGTCCCATTTCTTTTTAGAAGCCTTCAGCCTTCCTGAATGTAACTGTTCAGGTTCAGTCAAGCTCATTTTTTTGGTACATCTTTGTGGAAGTATTTCATAATCGTGGGTTATATTCGTTTTAAAATATATGATTCCAGTTGGATCGTAGCACAAAACACGTATCATATTGACCGTTGGATCTCCAGCCTTTTTGCCTAAAGTTATTCAAAATATAATTATGTTATTTATTAAATAAATTTTCGTTTACCTGGTCTAATTGATGGGAAGCATTTTGGAAGATTTTCATAGTTAAGGAAATATTTGTGATCCAAATGGTGAACATTAAGAGGAAAGGGATTTTTCCGTGCTTCTTCCATTATGTCAACAAGTTGTGAAGGTAAATATATGGCTCTATTGTTTATCCTTCTTTGTATTAAGGAGTGAGTGGAGTCGCACTCCATCTGCGTGTGTCCAACGACTAAATATTTGTGCTCTATGGTGATATCTTTTTCAATACACAGAGAAAGCAAAGCGTTTGAGAGGACTGCATTCCGGTTTTGATAATAGCAACCGTCGGAATATATAATAATATGATGAGTTTCTGGTGACATATTAATGGCGTTTCTCAAATATTTAATTATGCATGTTGCAAAAGTAGATGCCACAAGATTATCTTCTGTCTCATCCCAAACATAATTATCCGATTCATGTGTAATTATGTTATAAATTGTAAAATTGTGTATTTGCAACTTCATTTTGTAGTATGAAGCATTAGCCTTTAATTGAGGAATAAGTTTTACGGCTTGCATATCTATACATATCAACAAGCACAACCCAGATTTTGCGTTTTCTGTGTCACATATCTTTTCATCTCTCATGTCTTTTATCTCTTTTCTATGAGCATCATAAATATTTTGTGAAATATTTTTTGTTTCATATGAAACACAAATATCGCACATATCATTTCTGGGTTTGTATATAGCATAATTGTGTTTCTTGAGAATTCCTAAAAAGGTTGGAAATGATTCTGAATGATAGCCATTTTGTGATTCGCAATGTTTAATGTAGATTTGGAATATATGGTTATAGGACTTAAAATCCGACTGGAAATATAATTTGCTCGTATACTGGCGTCTATAATGCGATTCTAACTTTGGTACATCATCCAACCATTTCTCCAAAAATTCCATGGTGGTTCTATATTTTTGTTGTTGACTTGTATTTCTTCGGGACTGGTTTCGCAATTTTACTTGTTTCTCTGGACCAACTTGAGTACCATGTTCATCCGTTTCTTGTACCCAGCCTCTAACCATCGATTCTGTTAAGCCCAAAGTTGCTAAAAACATTGTTCTGCATACTTGAAGTCTGGTAGAATTTTTCATTAAATAATATGACTTCGATATTGAACGTCTGGAATTTTCAACATATATCCTTTTTCTGTTCTTAAATTCAATAAGACTGGTCACATAAATTTTCTTTTGGTCCCAAGACATCTGCCAGAAACTGTTAAATATTTCCTTCCGTACGCTTTCACAAAATTGGGAGCACTTTCTACACTTTTCACAGTACTTGGATATACACCCAGCCTTCATTTTTCTTGGCTCTTTTTGGGAAATTTTTCGTTCGGAAATTCCTTCATATTCTTTGCCATGCATACGTTTATTTTTATTCAAACTTCTTTTATTTTTAACTATATTTGATTGACTTTCATCGGTATTGTTCTCATCACTTGAACTCATTTTTCATTAGTTATATTAAATAACTTAAATTCCGATTGTTAATAACGCTTGTTAATAAGTCCGAACCGAAATTATCACTGAATCACATTGTCCAAAATCTAATGATTTTGCGATATAACAGTTCTGATAAAACGGGACTGTGGAATATTGAAGGCGAGAGGTTATGAGTGGTATATCTACCCCTCAAGCAAGTCATACCCTCCCGGCCAAAGTGTAAAACACCAATTTCGAAGAAAGTGAAAGAAAAATAAAGTAAAGAAATATGAGAGAAATTCTACAACAACTATGAAGATTATTTACCGAAACGTAGCTGAGTGCTATATAATGCTGAATAGGGAGAAGACGTGTTCATAACACTGGCATGCTCTCATTCTATGTCGCTGGCCCTGCGTTCTGATCTAATAAATTAAATTTAACAGTATTGTTTGTCTTGTTATAACATACGTGAAGTTAAGTTGTTTTGCATTGGGAAATATTTGCTCTTGTTGTTACGCTGTTTCGTATTTGGTTCATAAAACAGTTATTTTTTGATATTGGTGCCTAAAACTTTGCAGGTACACGTATTTAAGTCATTTGCATCATATCCCATCAAAACCTCGATTTTCAAAATTTTGATGTTACGCTGTCCTGCATTTAAGGTGACGATATATTTTTTAAAACATTTTAATTTCTTTTGCTATTATTTTGACCGTAGCTGTATCTACGTATCTGATTTATGTACAAGTTGACGAGAACTGTTGCTTTAAAATGACGTTTAATAAAGTGTGATAAAACAACAGCAACACCAACTCATAAAAGTAGCTCAGACCGTCTGTGTATTAATGGTTGCTTGAGGTGCGGTGCGTCCGTTAAAACCCAACCCAATCAATGATACTTATTAATCGGTCCCTTATATTGGACTGACTTAAAACTCTTTAAGGCCGTTTCTTATGTATCAAATATCCGAGATTGTATTATTATACTTTAGGAAGCTATGCCTGAGCTTGACATCCCGGATAGGTCATGTTGGGAAGATATTGGTTGCAGACGATGAACGACTCACTTGGTTTTTATAGAAACAACGGACTAACGAGATTACAAGCTTCACCGGCGAACCATTTAGTCCGCTCCAAGAAACTCACAATGTGTTAACGCCTGCTGGCTAGTAGTGGGCACGTGCCGAGGACTACATGGAGTGTACTCCTCCTCATTTTAATCTTTGCAGATTGTAATTTGCCCTGACCTACACAAGCGACGCAGGCATCCCAAGCAGATTGTTCCCTCAAAATTGACGCAAGGAACAATAGGTTCTTAGATATCCAATATCGGTCAGATTTGTATTGTGCGTACACAATCTGTGTCTGTCATCCCCCTTCCTGCATCATCACATACTAGCCTTCACGGAGTAGGCGCATGCCAACAGGTACAAATTCCTGTGAAACCTGTATCGTAGTCCCTAGTTCTGGGGAGCTATTGTGTTTATGAACTTTGATTTCAGGGGCTTGATAGCGGTATGACTGTCAGATAAGACATTGACCCTTCTTCACTGAAAATGACCTCAGCCATCCAGTCATTTTCATAATCTCCAAAAATTTCAGTTTCGAACTCTACCAGATTTCCTACCAGATTTTTCAGTTTCACCGTGGGGCAACGGCAATGATCTTTACCGATTATACATTACCCATTACGATTTTTCATTCCACATCGGGAATGGATATGTGACGGGCCACACATCTCCATTGCTGATTGTCAAAGATGAAAGAAAATTCAAAAATGTCTTTATTTGTCAGTGAGTCACCAAAATAAAAAAAGCGCTAATAAAGGAAATATCACTATAACTCCGAAACAGGATCGCTAAAATAACATTATTTTTGACTTAATTCACTGCAACAGTACGAGTTGTGCCAAGAGCTCCAGTGAAACATTTCTTTGCCATTGTATGTATCTCATCCTCCGTGAAGATTGTTAAAGTTCTAAATAAAACCTGTCGTGCGATCTCTTCAATATCCTGGCAGTGAATAATGATGACAAGACAAAGTTAATGTTTTCGACGAAAAGATATTCATTTCGACTGGAACGGTATTTGAACTTCGATTACCGTTATAACTTTAAACTATTGGATGAGTTTATTTACCTCGGATCAGTTTAGAAATCTTGTGCCGAAATCCAAAGAAGAATTGTGCTTGCAAATATATGTTATTTCGGTCCCTACAAGCATTTCAAATTTGAAGCTTTTTCTTGAACAAGAAAAATCCATTTCTATCATATTACCTAATATGCGAAAATCTAATACATCAGAGTAATTGAGAGAAAAGTTTTCCGAAAAAATACCTGGATCGACAACGTCGAGTATCGTCTGAACAAAGAGCTGTATGAATTATATCCCGACATCAGCCAGTCAAAATAGACCTATTACGGTCCGGAAAAATTGTTAGTAAAATTAATAAAAATGAATCAGGACGAAGGTATTAAAAGACGCACTTGAAGGAAGATATCGAATAGAGCGATCAAGATTTTTCAAGATCAAGATGAGGTGGATAAATCCCTGAGAAAGTTTGGTGTTACTAACTGGAGACAAAATTTGACAATTTGACATGTGTTTGTTGCATAGAGAAATACAAATATAGAGAAATTATCTCGATTAGAAAATTTCTGACACAAGGCCTGGTGTGATATGAACGTTGAATTTTGGAGAGAATTGCTTTAATAATACCAGATAGAGGCAATGGTTCAAACAAACCACGGCATTTCGTTTTGGGTGTTAAAATTATAGTGTTAAATACAACACAAATGTATACTAACAGTACAAGATAACAAAAACGTTCTAAACACGTTAAAATTTGCACGGTTCTCAACCAAAACGACATGACAAATTTAAGTCAACAGTTCTTGGGCTAAGCAATCACTTTAGAGATAAAGCCCTCTCTCGAGTAACAAAAGTCCAGCTGTACCACTCTCATTCAACCTGTCTTGCTTTATGGCGCAGAATCCTGGGTCCTATCGCAAGCAGACGAAACATCTGTAGGAGTCTTCGAGAGAAAAATACTCCGAAAAATTTATGGCCCTATAGTGCACAACGGCGAGTATCGGCGACGCATGAATCATGAGCTGTATGAGCTTTATCCTGACATTGACATAGTTAAGCGGATCAAGATAACGCGATTGCGCTGGCTAGGCCATGTCAGTAGAATGGATGAAGATGAACCAGCGCGAAGGCTTTTCGAAACCGAACTCGAAGGAAGACGAAAAATAGGAAGACCAAGACTCCGCTGGAGGGATCAGGTTGACGAATCCCTGCGTACACTTGGTATTGCCAACTGGAGAGATAAAGCAAAAGATCGAACTGGTTGGCGAAATATGTTATCTTCGTTTTGTAAGGTCCCTGACCCCCCGGGGTTGTCCGAGACCGGATAAGTAAGTAAAGTTCTTGTAACTTCACCTGGTGTAAGCGGACCAGCTCCTATCACATCGACGTCAACACGAAGAGTGTGAAAGGAAATGTCAGATGAGACAAATATCAACTCTATATATATGTATTACTCTATGGTTAGTTGTGTTACCCTCAGGATTCGTATTTCGTGGGTAATTGGTTACCCATGGGTAACCCATTATTATTGCCGTGGGGAATGGGTAGCGATTGTTCACCCATTACCCAAAGGGTATGGGGAAATTAATGGGTAGCTACTAGGATACCCATTTAATCGGGATTTTTGATTAATCGGTTAATCGTAAATTTCAATCTGAAAATTAACCAAACAAAACGCAATCAAATTCTTCGATTAATCGAAAATAAAACCCAAAAAAAAACAAAAAACATTGTTCAAATATAGTACTAGGCACATTTATTAAAACAAAACTAGACGTAACAAAAGCAACTTCATTATATAAAATATATGTAGGTACAATTCACAAATTGTAGTTGCAGCAACTTCAAAATTAAGACAATCTCAAAGTTTGATCCCAAAAGTGCCATGACTTCGGGTATCTCCCATACAAAGGGTAGAGTCGCTCTGAAACTATATCACACTATAACACCCTATTGGATTGATTAATTTTGACCAAATTCTGCGAATCATAATTTTCTGACTATTATCTTTATTGTACATAGTTTGAGCAGAATCGGAAAAAGGTACCCCCCATACAAAGTGGCCAGTGGATCTTGAAATTTCACCAAATTTTTTTTTATTTATGTCTATGAGCCAAAGCACTATGCGACGCGTTCCCTCAACAAACTATCAAATCTGTTCGAAAAGTGTGTAAAATTATGAAATTTGTTCGCAAATCGTTGTCATATGAGTTGCCGCATTGTAGGAGTGTTTCAAGACGGATTGCCTGCCATAAACTCGTACTTATATTTTATTAGTCGATTATTCGCACTGATTTGTTCGATTTAATCGTTAATCGAAAAATTTATTATTAAAATGTTCGGTTAATTTTATAACACGATTAACCGAATAATGATTAATTGAATGGTTACCTTAGAAGCTATCCACGACAATGGGTAATTACCCATCACGATGACACATCACCCTCAGGGAAATGGGGGAAAATAATGAGTAGCTACCCACGGCGATGGGGAATTACTCATCGCGATTACCCATCGTCGTGGGTAGCTACCCATTATTTTCCCCATTACCCTGTGGGTAATCGTGAGGGGTAATTCCCCATTTTCGTGGGTAGCTACTAGGGATGCCAAACGGGAAATCCCGAATCCCGGGATTTGTCGGGATTGATGAATCCCGAATCCCGGGATTTTAATAAGTAAATCCCGGGATTTTTCGGGATTATTATTAATTTTGAAAAACATAAAACTAAAAACAATAACAAAAGTTCAGTGTGGTATTATTTTTTGGAAGAGTCGAAAGGTGCAGCTCAAGCGGAACGCATAATGTGCAAAAAAGGTTTAAAACCCAATGGCGGCTCTACAAAAGGTTTAATAACTCATCTTAACGTAAGTTAATTTTGGCATATGAATGTGTATTATAAGGTTTACTCTCCAACAATTATAAAATTTATTGCGTCGGGTAGAACATCTTATTTTAAGCAAAGAAAGTAAAATAAAAAAATCGGTGCTTAGTTTCGGAGTTATGGACCCCGACATTTTTTTTCCACTAACGTACCGTGTAAAGCCATTGATATCACTTTTTTCTATAAAATAAGTCATAACAAAAATGTAGCATTTTTCGATAAGTCGCTTAGTTATCGAGTTATCGGATGTTTACGTTTCTCAAACAAAAATGTAAAAATTTAATTTTTTTTAATTTTTGTTTTGTTTGAAAAAAAATATTCGACAAATCGCGCGATGTTTTTAAAATAATTTTTGTTTTGTTAATTTTTCTAAATGTCAACATCCGATAACTCGATAACTAAGCGACTTATCAAAATGTGCTACATTATTTTATGTGTTTGTTTTGAATTCTTTTATACAAAAAACGTATATCAATGGCCTTACACGGTACGTTAACGCCATAACCCTCTCACATATCCGAAATTTCGGGGCCCATAACTCCGAAACTATGCATTTGCCCCGATTTTGTCATTTTACTTTTTTAGCTTAGAATAACGTATTCTACTCCCTTGTGGTTGTTTTGTGGAGTGTAAGTGTAAGTAAGTAAATTAAAAAGTCAATCCCGAAAAATCCCGGGATTTCGAAAATCCCGAATCCCAGGATTTTCTAAAATCAGTCCCGTTTAGCATCTCTAGTAGCTACCCGCCATATCGTTCCTGGTGAATTCAATATAATTTCGTACAACAGTAGTTGGAAGAAATCATACGCCCCGTTGCACTATTAAACGGATCACGTGATTACAAGTGTCATCTCCCACACAAAATGTACACTGTTAATCACTACATTAATAACATGGATTCAGTATTGAAATCTATAAATTTGAAAAAAATCGATGTTTTTACCAAATAAACTATATTCCGTCGGTGGAGAGAGAAATGGTTCCTGCCTCCAATAGTTGGCTTCAGTAGAGGCTGGTTATAGTTTTCATTTGTTTTCCAAACGATTTGTCCAAGTTAATATTTTTTTATTCGTTTTAGCGCTTCATGAAGGCGACACCACAGCAGACACCCTAATATGTGTACATAAGTATGTACTATGTACTTCCCTCCTCCATTATTTCAGCCAGATAATTCAATTGATTTAAATTTGCTGATCGGTGCCACCTAGTGCGACAGCGATTGCATCTAATAGAAACACTTTTGTTATGGTCAGTTTTGTTGTTATCCAAACCAATTCGTCGGAGGCGTTCAGCCAAAGGTACGAGTGGGGCTGCGCCGACAGGAAGTTACAATGTGGAATTTAAATAAATGAACGTGACGTTGAAAGTTTGCACTTGTTCTCTCCACCCACCGCGGCGTGGTGTGTTGCTCTTCTTCTCAGCGAGTCACAGGAGCGACAAAAGACGGATGCGCTTACATTCTCTCATACATACAAATGTATAAACCTCACTTGCTCACTGCAAACAAACACTCATGTTCTCTATTAAAGCAGCCTTTCTATGTTTGGATACGAGTAAGTATGTTTTGTTGTCTCTCGGCATTCTTCGACTCACACACGGTTGTTTGTTGTTGTTGTGTTCTTGAGCAAGTATATAAATCTCAAAAGTTCAACTCGATTGGAAGTGTTTTCAAGCTGTGTGCCACCAACAAATTTCATTCATTCACTGTATCCATGACATGTGTGCACCTAAACACCTCCATACATACATGCAGTAGAATGGATGTATGTATGTATGTATGGATATACAGTGCTTTGTTGGGGTAGAACGGCGTTGCAGATTAACGTTATCTGCAAAGCAACGAGCAGAATTTTATAAATGCGAGCGCGCCCTCAGCATCTCGGCGCATACACAATGGAGCCGACCGACCGAAGATATACCGATAGATATACATATATATATATACATATGTATATCTATATGTGCACGTCACATGTATGTAGATACTATTACATGGTATGTATGCAGGTATGTATGCATATGTATGTGTACAGAAAATGCACTCACTCACTTTGGGTTTACACCTTAATTCGAAATGTACTCGGATGTATGATCGAATGGATAAATAAAATAACTCACAACACTCAACGCAACCACATTCGCGTTAAATATACCAACAAACAAACAATAACAGATATGTAGTTTATTTTGTATTTTTATTTCATATTTGTTGTTTCGATTTGTATGTATGCGTTAGCCGCAACTATGAACAGTGGTGTGTGTGTGTGATGTTTTGATTTTGGAAATCAACAACGCGCCCGACGCAGTCCGTTACACGTCCGTTTCGATTAACACTCGCCTAATGACTGAGGAGCTGTTGAAAGAGTTGGGCTTTCCATGATACAGAGCTTTTGTGGCCGGTATTTTCACATTTTCTCTTTCTCTCTCACTCGTTTAGACCGTTATTTCTCTGTGGGTTGTTAACGGCGTTAAAAGTCATCTGTTGCTTGGCTGTTGAATGGAAAAAGCTTTTCTGTTGGTGTTGTTGGCAATTCGGCGGTTACATTTGTGATTTCAAATTCAAATATTCTAACACCAGTTCCAGAGACAACCGTCTTCCTTTATACAACCAAATTGTCCGGGATAGTAGCTGCAATACAGGTCCAAGTTCATAAAATTACATCTGTCGGGTTGGCACATGTACAGGTAACAATAGGTTGAGCAGTTCTCCGGATGGTTGGTGGCACAGCCGGAGCAATCGGGCAAAGCTGTATCTGAAATGTGCCACCTTTAATATAACTCTTTAAACTTTACTGTCTCACATTCAGATTACTCTTACCATTCTGTTGACAACTACCATTGGCACAAGTATGGGCTAGTGGATCGGGAGGCATAATTAGCAGCGGATGAGTGTATTTTATTTCTGGTGCCTTGAGGTAAATAATCGGCGCAGTGCAAACTCTGGCATCACAACGCTTGGTGCTGCGATTGAAACATATCCACTTTTGGTCGTACCGTTTGCAAATACGTGGAGTTCGTACTGTGCAGCAACCAGTGTCATTACCTTGAGTGTCAGCCGGCCGATCGCCTTGCATTGTTGGCTGTGTACTTGAGGGCCTACTAGTCGTTGGCGCTGTTGTGGCGGGAGGGCTAGGGACCAAGGTTGTATTGTGAGTCACTACTTTATTGAAGACACTCCTGTCGTGATACACTGGTTCTTTGTGCATCTCGTTTGTAAGGACGTTCTCGATTTCGACTATTGTTGTCAAATAGCCAGGCACTTGACAACTCTTACCACGCCACACCAAACCAGGGGGACAGGCGGCATGTAAACACATGCCATTATATAATTCTCCTAGGGGACAAATGATTTTGCGACACTCCTCGTTCACGAACACCGTTTCGGGTGGACAGCGCAACTGCTGGTCGGGTTGGCACGTCCCATCCTCGCTTTTAACATAGCCCGCTGGACACTGATAAGCGCAAAGCAAAATATCAATAACAAGAAGCTACATATGGGCAATTATGTACATACTGGACTCTGTGCCTGGGATAGATTCAACTGATTCGCAGCAATTAGAAGCAACACTAATGCCCCAACGGGAAACCTTGCTGTGCTTCGCGTTCTGTTCGAAACGATCATACCACAAAACGTTAGCGTACCTAAGCACTTTTGAAACTGGACTGACACGAGTTTACTCAGTCAGTCAATAAATGTTTCATTCAACATCATCAATCGCATTGGGTAACTGATAAGAGATTCGAGACTCGACGACTCTTAAGAATTATAAATACAACATGATGATGCGCGGTCAAGGTTGCGTGTGATGATAATTCTCATAGGAACCTGTCTAATGATTTCAAAAGTTAAGTACGGGACTTTTAGTTTAGTTGTAGCTATCGCGGGCATCTGTGGTTTATGCTGGATCCAATAGCATCAATGAGATTTCAAACGTTAACTGTTGTAGTGGGGCTGGCGCTGCTTGTCGGTGATTTGCGATTTGCTTGCTGTGTAAGTTGTACTGTTGCATCATCCCATATCAACTGATTACAGTCTTTCTCTCTCAAAGGACACCCAGTGTGGCGAAGGTGCTGTCCGCTTTAATGACGAATGTTTTTTGATCAAACAGGGCAGTTGCTCTGCGGGTAGCTTGTTAATTCGCGACAAATGTTGTCGCGAAAACTGTGTCCGCACTTGTACGTCGGAAAATTGTTTGCATTGCTGTGAAGAGAAAAGCTCTTCCCCTCCACAAACCGCAGGGACGTCATGCAATCAGAACTGCTGTCAAAATTGTTCAAAGTGTACCACGAGTTGTTGCCCAGGCACGGCTTGTGGGGGATCATGTCAAAATTGCGGCTCCGGTGCCGCATGCAACCAATGTTGTTGCCAAAGCAGGAATTGCGAATCGTGCTCCAACTGCGTGCCTGAGACAACGTGCTGTCAGAATTGTTGCCGCAATACAGCTTGCAATCAAGCTGGCAGATGCCAACAAGCAAATTGTTCAACGACGACTCCATGCCAACAAATGAATTGTTCTAATTGTGGAACTGGGACATCGTGCAATCAAGTTGAATGTAAACAAACGAATTCTGGCCAGCAAACGAATTGTGGACAACAAACGAGTTGTGATCAACAAACGAATTGTGGCCAACAACCAAATACTGTCCAGCAAACGAATTGTGGTCAACAATCGAATAGTGGACAACAACCAAATTCTGTCCAGCAAACGAATTGTGGGCAACAACCGAATTGTGGTCAACAAACAAATCCTGTCCAGCAAACGAATTATGGTCAACAACCGAATTGTGGTCAACAACCGAATTGCAGCCAACAAACAAATTCTGTCCAGCAAACCAATTGTGGTCAACAACCGAATAGTGGTCAACAACCGAATTGTGGCCAACAAACGAGTTGTGGTCAACAACCGAATTGTGGAAGTACTTGCAACAATGTAAATTGCCCAATTTCACCTGTTGAACCGCCTACTAATCCGCCGGCGACAACAAGCTCTCCTCCCGCCGCGATTGAGTGCCCTCCTGGAACTATTCCAATCGGTCGCTCATGTCGTCCAATATACTGTCCCAAGGGAACAATAATGATAAATAATGAGTGCATTATTCTAGTCTGCCCAGCTGGCACCGTTTGGAATGGGCACAAGTGTGCAGTTCCCGAGCCTACTACATACAATGTTACATTATATAATACCGTTATAACGCAATCCAATGAAACAAAACCCGGCATCATCCTTAATAGCTTCAATAACTTTACCATAAATGTGCCGGTAGTGGTAAATGATTTAGACACCAACTGTAATGGGAAGAGCGATGCGTGTTCCGAAAACATAACTATAGATGATGACAGCACTGAAAAGCCAGCCGAACCAACTGACCGGCCTGCTGTCACCAAATGTTGCACAGTTATGACTCCGAGAACTTGTGAGCGTCGCAACAACCGCTGGTACTGTTACAGCCGTCGCTACCAACGATGTGGTGAGTTTTGCACGGCACCTGTAATCTACCTTAAGCCATCACGGGTATACACTAAACCCCCGTATGTAGTTGTGCCTCCGCTTTCGATGGATTGTAATGCACCTAGCAACTGCGGACACCCTTCAGGTACGGTAACCTTTCAATATTGACATCTTATGCATATCTAGTGTCTAGCTTTCTCATCTTTCAGGCGGCTTCGATTGTTCTGGATGTGGGCAGGGTTTAATGGAAAGCTGCTCGCACTATTGTTATCGTTACTCGTGCCCGTCGCATAGTTGCAGCTTCTATGACCAGCAGACGTACTGCATCAATTACCCCGGCTCTTATGGGTGCAGGGAAGATGACGGTTGCCTCGACGATGACTGGTGTTCGTAGATGTGCGATGGTAGTATACATGTGTCATGAATGAATCAATAAATGTCCAATTTACATCACAGTTTAAACTGATTCATTTAATTTATCGCTGGTGTATCAGAAAGTATTTGCTACCCTGTTTGGTCTTGTTGAGAACTGCAATAGTAGTTTTGGAACTCGTAACTAATCTTTTTGTGATAACGTTGGTTATCGGAAAGCTTTCTCAACCGACAATTCGACAGTTGCAATTAGGTACATTTTGTTTGTTTGTACTTTAGTCGGAGGGCGGCAGTACGGCAGTAAGGTTAACACCACCAATACATAATCTATAGGTTTGGAATTCGACGGGCTTTCTCAATTTCAACACTTTTGATATGATGGATCTAAAGGTACATTCGTTAAATGTTGATAGCAAACATTCGTGACTCAGGCAATTGTTTTAATTTCAAGGTTCTTCTATTGATCGTATGCTTGGGGGTGGTGGTGATGGCTGAAGACTCGCAAGTCATTTCCGAGGCAAGTGACGACACCCACAGGCAGATTATCCAAAATAAGCCCATTGTGATTCACACGCAGCTGGAGAACTACGAGCAGCCGACATTGAGAGAGTACCAAGAGTGTCATGAAAACGCAGAGAAATGCCGAGCCGTGTGTAAGGGCGTCAACGATGTGGAGGCATGTGAAAAGCAGTGCCCTATTTGCCCCGAACTGATAAAAGAGGAAAAGGTTGTGCAGGGTGTAAACGACACCCAGTCCGCACCTCAATTTGTTCCTCTCAATACGACCAACATAATACGCCTCACTAATCAAATTCATAACATTATTGACAGTAGCCAAGGCAACATCACGTATCGCAATGAAAATGTCCTACATCTGCACCAGAACGTCTCAAGGATTGGTGGCAAATTCGGCCTGGGGCACAACAACTCCAATCCATGTTGCATAGTTATTCGACCGAAACGTCAATGTGACGCGCAAAAATTTTCTACGGCTGCGCGTTGTCACCGCAAGCGCCATCGAGTGTGCGGTTCACAATGCAAAGCTCGCGTCATGTTGGCGAAAGTTGTCACGCAATGCTTTCAACCAGACCCAATGGATTATTTTGAGGAAAACACCGAGGGGAACTGCCGCCAAACCGTAAAGTATGTACCGTATCCAGACAGGAGACCAACACACAGTGGGAATAAATGTAACTATACTCCATACTGGCCGTTTGTTGCATGTCGTCATGCCCAGCACCAGGCACCAGCTGGCCCAAGTTGCAGCGCATGCATGCGTCTGCCGTATGCGCAAATTTTGCGAAATGGCATACCCTTGCAATGCCAACCATGCTTCAGATCTCTCAGCGGCCCGAATTACAATGATTTCTACGGATATGGATCTTATGCTCCGGCAGTGTGGCATCCTCACATCGGTCCCCCAATGTTAGATTACCCTGTTGTCGATAACGATTTTGATATGACTGGCGATTGGACGCCAGATAAAGTCAAGTGTATTTCACCGGACGGTAATATAAGCGATGACTGTTTAGAGGTCGAGGGCAGCGGTAGTGTCACACCTGTTACGGAGGATCCAGCTATTGAAGGAGAATATGTGGACGATTTTGACTATCCTAACGAGGATGCATTTGTACGCAAAAGGCGTCAAACGTTCTCCCGATCGAAATACAGTCGCAGACATCGTCAATAGGCCCTGGCGACATACCATCGTTTTCTCCATCTGTAGCTGCAGGAGAACGAATACTAACCACAAAGTCGAAATGATTTTGAAACAGTTGTAATGTGAATGTATGGAGGAAACGCTTTTAATATATTTATTTAAAATTACTTTTTGCTAATTAATTATTTGTAATCATATCTGATTAAATTTTCTAATATCATAATATAATCGTTCAAGTGATGTCGGCGGTAGGTAGGTGATTTCCTTTGTTCAATTTAAAAATAATTTAAACGTTTTGTACATCTGTGTGTAGGGGTGTTAGGAGATTGCCAAAACGCAGAGGTATTTGATTGTTGTTGGCTTTTCATCCTTCTCCGATATCCGTTCTTCTAACAAAATAAGTGTCAGTGGGTAAAGTTTAAAATCATTCACAAACAGGTCATGGATTGTTTCTGAAACATGTTGACAGACGGCGTCAGGAGTTTTTGGCTGCTTACTTGATGCCCAATTCCTTGAGTTCAGTTTCTTCGTCGACCGAGTCTTCATCGTCGGAGCCATGCACCGAGGGGGCTGGAGTAGTGTGTCCTAAAAAGGAAAAATATGTTCAAAATCCAAAAAATACATTGGCAACTCGATTGAAAAATACTCACTTGATGACGTGGGACTTGGCGGTTCGCTGAATGGTCTCGAAAAGTTTAGGTTGCTGCGGGAGCTGTACAGGGAACTTTCGTCAACATAATCAGGATATACCGCCTCAATAGCCTTTACACGCGCCTGCCTATAGTACTGTATGTAATGGAAAAGGAACATTAATGGTTTGACAAACGAAAGACATGCTTGCAGTTTATGGCACTTACAATGCCGAGAGTTCTCCAATCTAGCAGATCGCTTAGACGTTCTGTGCGGTTACGCTGGATTATTCTCTGCCTTCTATTCAGTCGAGAGAACTCCATCATGAAGCTAGACAGTTGTTGGACACTGTTTTCCAAGCCAATGTACCTACGATCGACAATGTAAATACCGTACGATTTTGGATCACTTACATGCTCTTGCATGAAGCAACCGAAACCGGACAAATTTGTGGTGACACTTGGAATACCCATGACGGTACATTCGGCCGGTGTGTATCCCCAGGGTTCGTAGTATGACGGGAATACACCCAAATGACAACCACGAACAAATTCTTCGTAATCGATACCGAATAGTGGGTTAGTCGAAGTTAGAAATTCAGGATGGAAGACCATTTTTACTCGGTCATGAACAGAATTAAACAAATGGCAACGTCTGATGGCACTCAGAACAGGGTCGTTCCAATCTTCGGTCTGGAAAAGAGTAAAACCAAAGAAGTTGCCGTCTATAGTTAATTTTTTCTGGGGTTACTTACAATATTATGCGTAGTCACTGGGGGCATTGTGTCCCTTTGCATGGCAAACATACATCTTTTAATTTTCACCAAATCGTCCTTTGTGAGTAGTTCATCAGGACCAGGAAGATGACCTTTGAGGCACGTGTCAAACAAGCGTTTGCCAATGCCCTGTTGCACACCATTGATGGTATCGCGTAATTGTTTGACCACTGCATGGCCCTTGAGTGAGTCCACATTGAAATTGTTTGTCTTTGTGGGGAAGATCAAAAATGCCACAACAGTCGTGTCGGGTTTCTCGTGCTTCAGCATTGCATTAAGACGGGCCAAGGACTCGATAAATATGTCAGCACCCTTATTGCCGAACTCGTAACGTCCGGCAATGAAGAAGTATAACGTCTTGTCCAAATCAAAGTCCATGTGCCTGAAATAGGAATTGGCATGAAAACGAAACGAAAATTAAGTTGAAAACGCCACCGGATACGTACCCATAGAAATGGCCTCTTACGAATTCATTGATCTTTTCTTTGGCCATAGCATGTAAATTTTGGAACTCATGAATTGCTGAGAACTTTTTCACATTCAAACCATTAGGGGTTATAAAATCGGGTTTGCGCTTCAGCAAGTGCTCGGCTTCAAAGCCAGTAATTTCGGACACCGTGGTGAAGACATGAGCCAAGTGCGTAGCAGCACGTTCCAAACAGTAGCGGTGATATATTTGGCGTTTGCCCGCCTCCTCGTCTACTTGAAATTTGTCTAGATTATTGTAAAAATCTGTATTGCCCGCACACAAGTAGCGTCCCAATAATGTAGCGTGTGTAGTGAAAACGGTGGCAACTTCGACGAGACGCGTACGTAATGCGATTAAGCCGACGCCGGCTTGCCACTCATGGAAGTGAGCCACAATGCGAGGTACTTGTAGGTCGTTTGCTTTCGAATATTCCAAGGCCCGATTGCGAAACTAAAATAAAATGTTACAGTTTACTTCGTCGGCCGGCATATTACAATGAAATTTACCTCTTCCAAGTACTCGGCAATCATATAGCCCAAGATAATGGCATCGTTAGTCTCCACATCCAAATGAGGAATACCTAAAACAAAACAAGAAACAGAATAAGTATAATAAGTAGGTTAGCTCAACTGCTGTTAGCTGCCATACCAAGTTGACATTTCTCCCATAGTTCCGATTTGAATTGATCCAACTTCCAAGCACCCGAACCAATGTCAAATAAGATCAACTGTGGATTGCCGTCCACTAGCCAACGACCAGTATGTATTTTGTAGCCCCGCGACCGCAACGCATTAACCGCTTCAAGAAGGGGATTGCCTCGTGGAAATTCCATCTCCTCCATCTCCGTACGCGCACATTGTTCTTTGTAGGGGCCCATGAGACACAGCTGTTCGCCCATTTCTTCCGTGGACACATAGGCCTTGGAACGAATAACTGTGTAAATTCCTCCAACCTTGTTAGCTACCTCCCATGCAATCTCAAATGTCCAACGATTTTCCTTTGACGCAATGCCACCGCGATCGAAATAGTCCTTCAAGTCCCCACCGGACTCGGCGCGAGAGTAACGGCGCATCATCTGAAACGATGTAACGGACATTAGTTCATCCTTTTAGCATTTTTATCCAGCCTAGCCACAAATGCACCCTGGAACCGTACGGATCCTGATCGGAATCCTCCAGACGAAAAGACATTTGACGTCGCAGCATTTTAAGATCATTTAATAACGCAACTAATGCCTCATCAATTCAAACGTCCATCAAAAACTGATATTTTGTTTCACGATCTTGTCCATGATAAGGGTGTATAGGGCTGCCACCCCATACTTCTAGTTAAAATATGTCTCGATGATCGATTAAACATTGTGAAATTGCTGACCCAGTTCCACCTCGAGTAATACGCTTATAATTGCACACGATCATCGTATGCTCCGCTCCAGTACATCACGATCATGTCACCCCATCATAGGAAACATCTCATGTACTTACTATGCTCGACGATCTTATCAACTGTTTGTGCGACAGCTCGTTGTTGGCCGGCTGCAGGGAGGGCGGCAGATGTTGTGGTTTACATAATCCGCGTGTACAGAAATCTATTTTGCATTCTGCATCGTACGGTTCTGGGCCTATTGCCAACTGCTGTTTCAAAATCAATGCCAAAAAATAAGAAAAAACGATGAAATGACGTACGTGTACCCTTTCTGCGCCGGTTGTCATGGACACACGGGCGCCAATCCATCTATCATGTGGCGATGTGGAAAACACTACAAATTCGCTGCAGGGCAAAGACAAATGGATGTTTATAATATCCCACTTATGAAACGCGCAATTGAGTTATGTACTTGCATATGTATGTTTGTAGGTATAATGAGTGTGGACCTATTATCTATTGTATTCTACATAAGTGCATACTTTGGAGTTCCCAACGAGCTGTCAATTATTTCACAGTTCTGTTTTTCTTTTTCCGGCTGAGTGCATTATTATTAATGTGTCCATCAAATCTTATCTTGGCCAGCTACTTTAGCTTTAATCCAGTGGTCTTGCTGACAAAGAAATCAATTTGACGGGCGCCTGAATACTTCATACACTAGGCAATCTAATCTTACCCCAGTTGTATGGATTTATATTTCATAGATTCAAAGGCGTTTTGCGTTATAGACGAAATACCACATACCTCGGAGTAGACCTTGGTCACAAGAGCATCACAAAATGAAATATGGCCTTGATATCTGTTTTGTTTGTACCATGAATTTGGGTTCTCTGTAAATTATTTGTCTCAATATAGTTTGTGGGTATGTAATCACTGGCCATATTGAACGAACCCAACGCGAGATGTGCAATGAGAAATGCCAGAGCAGAGCGCTAACTAATGAAATTTGCATTCAAGCTATTTCAGTCGTTGATCTAAAATGACGTTGCAAAATTTGTCCGAAATGTTTGAGTATTATAGAAGGTAGGCAGCCGCTAAACTTGGGATGTAAACAGTTCGAAGATGATTCAGTTGTCAGTCGGGAGCAGCAAAAATGTTAGATTACGTAGTTTGGACGAGTAGTACGGTTTACACGGTGACCAAAGCTAGTCACTGCACGTTGAAGAACAAAAAAACGATCCCAGCAACATATTGCAGGAACCATGTATATGTTTGCAGGCATTGTTTTCATCAATTGAAGATCTGCTGCTTTTTTCTTTCTTTGGAAGGTTCAAAGCTGGGCGTGGCACAGAAGTCAATTACACAGTGCAACACCAATTTTGGGGATGGACGATTCCTGCGCCAAATGATCACACTAGGTGAATATAGTCAATCCACAAAACTTTACATCGCTGTGTAGCTACACTTTTTTTATGGGCGTGGGAAGTTTGAATTTTCTTATCCGATAATGTCCGTAATAAATTTAAAAATCGAGCATAAATATTGAATTGAGCGAATTCTTGTGATAACATGTCTGCAATGAAATTTCACAATTTTCGTAGAATACTTGAATGCTATATTTCAATGTTTAATGGGTCCTATTCGTCCTTTGTACCAAAAGAACCAAAAATTTACACTAAAATGACCAGCTAAGCTACGGTGAAATTTTGTAATATTGAATTTTTTTGAAAAGGGACTAAAGGACATATAAACAATAAAGAGAAACTTCTTGAGCAATATATACATGCTTGTTTGACAATAAGAACATATTGTGTTCAAAATAGAACATTTCAATTTTAAGATTTCAAGATTTTAGTTTTTAAAAAAGGACTAAAAGGACATATGCAAATTCGTCTGCGAAATCCTGTACTGAAATCTATTCCACAATAAATTGGTAGAACATTGGGATATTTTGCCGGCCATTTTGGTGCAGTTTTCTTGACCTTGTTTCAAAAAAGGACGTCTGAAAATATAGATAGAGAATTTTGGTCTGTGACGAATCATAATGAAATTTAATGAGGAATAAATTCGTAAAGCATTTTGAATCCGTAGCTGGTCAGTTTAGTGTACATTTTGAACAAAGGACGTAAAGGACCCTTTAAACTTCAAAATAGACCATTCGAATATACTACGAAAATAACCCTTGTCAAATTTCACTGCAGACATGTTATCACAAGAATTCGCTCAATTCAATATTTATAAATTTATCACGGACATTATCGGATATGAAAATTTTAACTTTCCAGGCCCATAAAAAAAAGTGTAGCTAAGGTCTACATTTTCACCTAGTGTGATCATTTGGCGCAGGAATCGTCCATCCCCAAAAGCAAAAACCTAAATTTTGTTACATAGTTATATAATATTTCCTAGTACCGAATTAAGATTGTGAATTACGATCGATTGTGGTTTACGGTAGTTATCGTGTTGATCGACGGGTCATCCGCCTAAGTTTTGTATGGGAGGTACCAGAATGGGCGTGGAAAACAGCTCATTTTCTACAGGACTGTAGTTTTGCGGGAATTCTCGTGTCGAACAACCATACGGCCAAACAGCTTTCGTATGGGAGTTACCAAAATGGGAGGGGCAAAATAACCCTTGTCTTAATCGGTGATTGGCGTTTGATGACGTGAAGCTTTAAGCGATTTATCGGATGGACAACCCGGGAGACCACCAAGCTTTTGTAAGGGAAGTACCAGAATGGGCGTGGCAGTCTTGACCGGTTTTTCCAGTTAAGTAGACATTTACAGATTATTAACCACTGTGTGAGTTGAAGCTTATCACATTCACCAGGAAAAAGTTTTAGAAGAAATATGATTTTGAACTAAATGTGTCGATTTGTATGAGAGGTACCAGAAGGGGCGTGGTCGAAAAGCCCATTTTAAATTCCAAACTAAGTTTAGATAAATAACAGTCACTGACAAAATTTCATTGTGATCGATAAAGATTTACGGCAGTTATCGTGCTGACCAGTCAGACAGACGGTCATGACTCAATCGTCTTACAAAGTCCTAAAACGAATTTCATCCAAAGATACTAATGGCCAGTTTTTAAGTGGGTAGTTAACTATCGGATTACTTAATCTTAATTCTAAGTTAATTAGAGGTTAACTTTGCATTTTGTTTTTCAGTGGTGAGTTAATGTAAGTCGCCATATTGTCAACTAATATGGCAACCCTTTCTTATTCTTATTGGAAAAAACGTGTGTTTTGGGATAAATACCAAAACAACAACGGGAACAAACAAAATGGAATTATGTAAAATAAGAAATAGATGCATAAAATCGAAGTCATTTTAACAAAAATGTGTAAAAAACTATATAGGAGCAACAATTTAACGATCCAGACTCAACGTACTATGTGTACAAATATGCTAATCTGAAACATGTATTTTCTACAATCTTCATTTCTCACTTTGACAGTCAGTAATTTGATTGTCAAAATAATATGGTCCTGTAGTTAACCAACCAACCTTGGGTGGTTAAAGCATAGTTAAACAATGACTAAAAAACACAAATCGATGTTTAACCACAATTTAACTAAGAAACGAAGATCACCACTGACTGAAAAACTGCCCATAAGGGTATAATATGGCTCCTTCAATGCGGTACATTTTATTCCGTATTAAGTGATAAATATATACCGCCATCCCTATGGGTGATGGTGTAATAATAGATAATGCGCTAGCATGTGGCCGTCGTGGTGCAACGGTTAGAGTGCGCGGCTGTTGTGCGAGAGAACGTGGGTTCGATCCCTGCTCTGACCAGCTTACACTTTTTTCGACGACTGCCACCTCGCTTAGTGACGGCGGCACTAACGAGAAATGTGCCACGAAATAGTTTCTCAAAAATCGCTCGGAATCTGTGTAAAACTGAAGGTCCCACTCAGTGAGTGAAAACTGAAAAGTGCACAGCTCAGTGATTGTGAGAAGCTCTCCCCTGTACCTTCATGGGATGTAATTGCCAACTTTCTTTTAACTAGGTGCTGTCATGTACTAGTATCAACTTCACTGAAATTTGCTATAATTCTGTCTGACGTTTATTCTAATCTGTGGGAAATTTTTGAGAAAAATATAACTAAACAGGGGAAAATGTGCCAAGTTTTAATAATTTGTTTTGCATAAGTATAAAAAACTATTTCAAAGCCACGAGGACGGGGTGTTAGAGTTATTGATGGTCAGTTTTTCAGTCGAAGATCATCTTCGGATAAGAGTTAAACTACGTTTAACTAGATTTTCATTTTTTCAGTCAAAGGTAAAACTACGTTTAACTCTCCAATTTGTGCGAGTTAAACTAAGTTTAGATTGTGTTGGCTTTTGACAGCAGCAATAAAAAACAAGAAGAAGAATTTTGTGTATGTAAAGAATAAAACATTTTGGTTGATATTTTGGAGTTTTGAAAATGAGTTTTTCCTCGGATCTAGAAGACATTAGTGACCAAGAAATGTGCGAAGAATTTTGTTATGAGGTTACAAGAAAACAAAGCACAAATATGTAAGGCTCCGTCTAACAAAAGCATCTGCATATGCAGTTTTTGAATTGATTGGGCCCCATATAAAAAGGAAGCTGCAACCACATAGAACAATTACCAGAATAAAAAAAAAAAAAAAGGCAAATAACAACAAACAACTGTTGATATATGTGACATTTGCACAAGGTTGCCATGACAGAGAAAAAAAATTTGATGTATTTAACTGTGCACTGAAAAACAGAATGGACAGTTAAACTAAGATTAAATCTAATCTCAGTTTTAGTAATCCGCGGTTTAAACTCGCTCTGAAAAACTGGCCATAAGAGGAGAAAGCTCGTAAGCCCGGATAAAGTTGGAACATGCAGGAACGCCTTTTTAATCTAAGAACTTCCACCGCCCAAAAACTGTAAGAACTTCTGTGGTCGCAGATGACAACCCCGTTTAAGAGTCTGAGGACTGTCAGTCAAGAATGGATGTTAATCCGGAGGAAGAACCACTTTCTAAGAACATAGGTGATGGCGTGTTGTCTTTGTAATTCGATATCTGTCAGAATTTCGATTTGAAGTTGCGTGTTGTACTCTTGTTTTGAAATAATATTTTTCTTGGAAAGATATTTCCTATTGATATGAAGAGGAAATTTTAAAATTTAAATGCCATACTTTTTTTTTAGTTTTTTGGAAACAAAAATTTCCCATTTATTGCTTTCAACAATACCTAGAAAATTACCCATTACACTAAAAATATCCCAACAGTTGTGCTTCATATATTATGTTCCTTTCTCTGTTCTTTTCAGTACCAGTAAAATTGATAATGAAACTTAATTTGCATTACCCGTAAACTTTTACTGATTACTGAAGATTTTTACCATAGAAGAAATTAGAATAGATAATTCATTTCTCTCATCTGACGTTTCATTTCACACTCTTCGTTGTAGGTTTGTGCAAATGAGAGATATTCGACGACAATTAACTTATATCAGGTGGAGTTACAAGAACTTGAATTGTGAAATTAATTGAATTGTGGAATTTAAATGTATTTTGCACTTTTTTGTTGACTTCTTATCATTGGTATACATTTGTACTGTATTTAACACAACTATTTTGCCACACAAACATGAAATGCGTTTGTTGTTGCTTTGTTGGATGTTGTGTACTATTGCCACTATCTGGCATAATTGAAGCCACGGCTTGAAGTTAAAATTATTGAGAGAATAAAATTCTCTCTTCTAATTTCCTCCATGACTTTTACTGATACTGAAAATTCAATGCACTCTTAGCAGAGGAAATAAATAAATAAACAAAAATATAGTATATCAGTAATTTAAAGTTACATACGATTATCATACAATCGTTGTTATATTACAAAACAGATATGTAGTTATGAATATTATTTCTTTTGTATGAAAATACAAAATTACCCACATTTGCACCTGTATAACGGTTGTTCTCGTTCGCTGGGATTATAAATCGGGCCAGAAGGCAACAACTCAGCTGTGCAAATTTTGAAATGCTTTCGTATATAATACGATATACTATAACACGCATTTTCGACTCACTGCATTCGGGTCAGCGTCTGTTCCATAATGGGCGGCTGAAATATGTTTATCCTGGCAGTAGGTAAAATGCAAACCATGGTGGGCTGTATTTGCCTCCCGGCACCGTTATATAGGCAATGAAAATATACAAGAAACGTAAACGAACAAATCCTCTAACTAATACAGGACTGGCGCCACTTTCCAACTGGCGGATGTCCTCGAAAAATATAAAGCTGACATCATAGCAATCCAGGATATGCTATGGATAGGATATGGTTGCATCAGAAAGAAACACTACGATATTTTTACTACAGCTACCATGAGCGGAAGCACCAATTTGGGTGCGGATTTATAGTTGGCCAGAGCCTGCGACACATGGGTTCAAGATTCAACCCAGTGAGTGAAAGCATAGCCACAATTTGCATCAAAGCGAAATATTTCAACATCTCGTTAATTTGTGTGCACGCACCGACAGAGTACGAGTATAAATACGATGAGGTCAAAGTTTCATTTTATGAGCGTCTGGAGGAAGTATACGACGCTGCCCTGACCACGACATTAAGCATTATTCTAGGCGATTTTAATGCCAAATTGGGAAAGGAAAGTGTCTTTCGACCAACCATCGGTAATTACAGTCTACTTGATACCATCTCCGATAATGGAATAAGACTGATAGACTTCGCCGTTGCAAAGAACATGGTAGTTAGTAGCACACGATTCCAGCATAAGGACATACGTAAGGCGACCTGGTTATCTCCTGATCAGAGAACGAAGAACAAGATTGGTGATAGATGGCAGTCAGTCTTGTAGTGTAAAGGATGTACGTGTGATTCGAGGTGTCAATATCGACTCGGATCTCAAAATAGTGACTGCGAAAGTTCGCACAAGACTGAGCAGGGCGAAAATGTAAGAAGCCGAACACGGAAAAACTGGATATTGACAAGCTGCAAATACAGGAGATATCAAAGTCCAATCAACAAAACCTCACTCTCCTGCTAGAGCAGAACACTCCCCCTCCTGAGGACCCAGAAGCGCATCTCCCATTCTTTGGAAACCGCTGCAAGAATTGAACTTAGCTACCAAAAACCGCAGAAGGATAAGCCATGATACGACGAAGAATGCCGCATTGCAACTGGTGAAAAAGACGCTGCACGTATGGTAACGAAGAAATCAGTTACTACGTGTGCTTCGCTTGAGCGGTACAAGAGACTGAGAAGGGAGGAAACTCAACTATTTAGGAGGAAAAAATGGCAGTGGGAGCAGAGAGAGGCTGTAAAAAGACCGAAATGTGGTCCGCTCTCCTGCAAGGGCAAGAATGGGAATCTGGTGATTGATTCTAGAGAGACCACTTTTCAGAACTACTCCACTCAGATTCTTCCACTGAAGATCAGAAGGTAATGATTGTGGAAGACAATGTAGATAGTACCCCCCTCCCCCCCCCTGACAATCAACCAAGGCGGGATTAAAACGGCAATCTCCCGGCTTAAGAGTTACAAAGCCGCTGATGCGGATGGGCTGCCCACTGAACTTTTTGAGGCAGGTGGCGAAGGACTGCTAGCCCACATGCATCAACTTATATGCGGTATATGGTTGGTGGAATCTATGCCTGACGATTGGAGTCTCATAGTATTATGTCCTGTATTCAAAAAGGGTGATCCGAGTGTATGTTCCAACTATCGCGGTATCAGTGTTTTATCCATCGCATATAAGGTTTTGTCGAGCGTATTATGTGAAAGACTAAAGCCAATTGTTGAAACCCTGATTGGACCTTATCAGTATGGTTTTAGACCAGGAAAGTCCACGACTGGCCAAATATTCACGCTACGCCAAATCCTGGAAAAGACCCACGAAAACTAAATCGGTATATACCATTTTTTTGTCGATTATAAAGCTGCTTTTGACAGCACCATACGGGGGAAATTGTTCGAAACTATGTTTGAACTTGTGATTCCGGTAAAACTGATCCGCCTCTGTAGAATGACGCTGACCAACACCAAATCAGCAGTGAAGGTGGGGAACGACCTCACATATCCATTCTGTACACTTTCGAACAATCTTTTCAACATCTTAATGGAGATAATAATGTGAAAAGCTGCGGTAAATACGAACAAGACTATCAACACGAAAATCCATATGTTGCTGGCGTATGCTGACGACATAGACATCATGGGCGAAATTTGCGAGAGGTTACTGCAGTATTTACATGAATCAGCGAAGGTGGGTCTTGCTGTCAATGAGAGCAAGACAAAATTGAAAGTGTCAACGACTAGAGAAACCTCTCGACTTGGTCCGCACTTGAATGTTGACAACTGATTTAATTTTGAAGTGGTAGATGAATTTGTCTACCTTGGATCCGCCGTGAATAAGGAAAACAACGTCAGCCTGGAGATAAATAGGAGAACTGTGCTCACAAATATATGTTATGTTGGGCTCAGAAAGCAGTAAAGTTATTTCGTACGAAAACAATTGTTTGGCAACGGTATTTGAACGACAAAAACTCATTTGTTACAAAAATTTCGCAGGATCTGAAGACAGGGATTAACACATTGATTGACATGTAGTACGTTTGAGTACGACTCCTAATACTTCCTGGGGTGCCAAGTCGTACGTTTAAAGACCGCTTTGGTGAATATTTTAGCAAATCCTCATTGCCATAGGAAGAGTCTCTTGGGGTTTATAAGACGACAAATATGAGGTTTATTTCATGATTTTTTGTTTTATTAAATGATATAATTCAGTATTCGTTTAATACGTTAGAAAATACAACGTGGATACATACATACTTATGTACATATTATCTTTTGAAGTGAGAATATTTTGGGAAACAATCAAGGCCCAACTGTTGGGTATTGGGACATTTTGTACAGTAGGTAGATGTTGTCGACATTTGAAGTGTATTTAAGTATTTAGTACTGATAAAGGGAGATAATAACAAAAGAAAAAGAAAATATTGATCGAAATTAAAATTCAAAAATAAAATAAACGTATGAAATCATGAACACATACACGTTGTTTTTAGTTAATGTATGAGAAATTCATACTACAAGCTTACAAGGTCAGGAACATTTTTCTAATTGAAAAATGGTAGGGGTTTGTTGGAAATAATGGACAATTCAGTTAAGCAGAACTCCGAGACAAGTTCATCATCAGATGCCCAACTACTGGGCCTGAATTAATACCATCGGTAGATCATCAATCCTACTTATATACAGTGGTGGCCAAAACATATGCAACTAAGATTAGCTGCCTTTAACAGGGTCTATAACTTTGTAAAAATGTACCACAAAAAAGGACAATGATATTTTACTAAATAATAAACGGCATTAAGATTATTAAAAAAATTCAGAATGTACAGCTTTTGTTTACATTTCCATGTAATCGACATTTTTATCGATAAATATTAAAATCGGTGTGGACAAAACATATAGAACTCTCCAATTTTGTTTTAAATATCGTCGTTTTTATAATTATTTTGATCGCTGTTCTCCATATAACTAATTAGAAAGCCTGTGTACAGAGATTTGTAGGAATATTCAGTATTATTTTGTTATTTTTTTCCTATTGAAGCTAAAATAAATATAATAATAAAAATAATAAAATAAATAATGCAACTATTACGGTTCTCAACTTTTGTGAGAGTTTGGTCGTAATCGATGAATTGGCATTACCGTTCTCAACTCAACGGCCGACTTAACTCAACTGAACAACAGCTGATTTTTTGGTTGTGTTCACTTACTTTTGTCGTATTGCCTTTGACAACTCTGTGCCAGTTTGGTCGACAAATGCGGTAAATTTACATCACTGCTTGAGAGCAGTTGAGTTTATAGTTGTGCGTGTTTTTAAGTTGATAAGAATGGAGAGATCGTAAGAAGATATTATTTTGGCTTCAAATTATAATTTTCATGTAACATTTTAATTTAACAATAATATTTAATATATTCAGAAGTATCAAAATCACATAGAATGCTCAGTTTGAGAAACTTGTCCAGCTAATGGAAAGTAATCCAGCCGTTGCCCTTGGAAAACCACAATTTAGCACCACTCAGAACCAAGTGCGAGAACTATGGGAAGGATTTGTTGTGCAGTTAAATAGTTTAGGACCACCGTCCAGAACATGAATGAAGGGCAACGTGTATGTGCAAATACATACCTTGCACTGGGCAGCTCAAGAGGGTTGGATGCATCACGAATATTTCTTCTTAAATGCAACACATCTATATTCGCGTTTTCGACTCCATCTTCATAAAAGAAATCTATGCTACTTATGTATATCCATTTCGATTTTGCAAGCACAACACAATTTTTAACTTCTTTTATTTTCACATAAATCAGCTGCTTTTACTTGTCAAAATTGATATTTCGAGCTGGTAACACCATAAGAATTGCAACCAAAAACAGTTGTGAACCACAATACAAAAGATAAGTTTGGTCGTGTTGAAGTTGGGTCGCCTCTAAGTCGACCAAACTAAGTTGAGTGGTGAACGGTAATAGGGGCATAAATTCGGATTTGAGATCAAACGGAAAATTGTGAATGCTTATTCTTGTGGAATATCACAGAAAGACATTGCCGAGAAATATAATGTTCATAAAAGTTCAATATCTCGCATTATTGCTACTTTAAAACTAAACTTCAGAAATTTGTATTATAAATAGACATGGTCGACCCCGCAAGACAAGTGATCGGACGACAATTTCATCATCAGACACATGAAATAAGACCCATTTATCTCTGCCTCCTAAATAACTGCAAAATTCAAATATCAGTTTCTACTCGAACAATTCGTAGACGTCCTTTGCAGGCCTCTCTACTCGAACGAAGTCCTGCAAAGAAACCGTTTATATCAAATTGTAATCAGAAAAAGCGTTTGCTGTTTGCTTAAGACTATTTAAATTGGCTAGGAAGTAAATGGAGGGCTGTCTCGTTTAGTGTCGAATCAATATTTAATATTATTGGCAGCGATGGCATGTGTTACGTACGACAACTAGTAGGGAAACTCATCGAAGCACTTTACTGCAAAAATACGGTCAAGCATGGAGGGGGAATTGTAATGATGTGGGGCTGTTTTTTTTTGGTTTCTGTTAGTCCACTGCATAAAATTTATGACATTTTAGAAAGGGTAATGCTTCCATATGCCGAGTACGATATGCCATTGTGGTGGGTCTTCCAGCAAGACAACGACCCCAAACACTCATCGAAAGTGCTTAAATCGTGGTTTGGTGAAAATAAAGTTACGGTTATGGAATGGCCACCACAATCACCAGACTTAAATCCCATCGAAAAACTCTAGGAAATCAAAAAACAAAAAATTGACTGGGAAAATTGTACAAGTTCTGATTGTACAAGTTCGACGATTGAAAGATGTGTCGAAATCAGTCCCAACAAGCGTCATTGACATACTAATAATATCAATACCTCGAATATGTCAGACTGTAATGGACAACAACGGATTTGCTAGAAAATACTCAAATCATTTGCATTGAACTGCGCTTGATTTTATTAGTTGCATTTGTTTTGGCCACTGAAATATAAGAATGAATATGTATTTTTATGTTTTTTCATACATTTGTCTAAATATCTAGAGTAGATCTCTTTTCCTTATTTTTAAAGCAATAAAGTATAAAATTTAAAACAAAAATTGCTAATTTTATTTTCAGAAAATTTTTACGTAATATTTCGTAAAAGATGCATTTTAGTTGCATTTGTACTCGCATTGTTGCAGTGATTTGAGGTGAGTTTTAATCTATATCACAGAGCTGTATTTTTCTGTGGTATAGCTATTTATTTGAATTTGAATTTTATGACCGATTTTGTTAGTTTTTAGTTAATGTATGAGAAATTTATACTACAAGCTTCCAAGGACAGGCACATTTTTATAATTGATTGGTATCAATTCAGGCACAGTACACAGGAAAAATAACCATATGTAATATTGCCCAGATTGGGTTTGGAGATTTTTTTTTGTGTGAAGACAAGAAAAGACAAGCCAAGTGCAAAACACACTACTAACGACAATGCCGATTTTGTAGAATGAATGTAAACAAATTTGGGGTGAGATAAATACCACAACTGCGGACTTTTCTTCTTCAGAAACTACAGAACTTCTTCAACAAAACGGACTATTGCAATTTAACTCTTAAATTCCGCGACGATTCGCAATGAAAGCTCATCGTTTGATCTTAAGTGCCTCAATCGAGTATTTTCACATTTTGGAACAGACATGTGAGATGGTAATGTTTATCTATTCAAACTGTTCGAACCCCAAAGGCGTACAATGTAAATGCATCCACAGACAATTGTAATGGTAAGTAAAATGTAATTAAGGAGATTTATGACGCGAGAGTAAAACCTTTTCCCATTCTGTTCTTTCTGCAACCTACAAGTTCAAATTTACGCCGAAAGCAGTCCCTTCAAACAATACGGGCGTCACTGTCAATGCAGCCGGTCGTTCTTTAATACTAGAGTTGTGTCGTTCATGGACTATATAGTTCATTTAGGGTGACCAGACACCACCCTTATGAACATAACGCACATGTTCGAAGTGGCAAGTATGTTCGTGATTGTTATATCTGGGCACCTTAAATGAACGAGTTCGAGAACTAGTGAACGAGTTCGACACAAGTCTATTTAATACAGCAAAAAAACGTATTGTGGTAGTTGATAATATTCTGCAACAACCTCAAAAGCAACAGCGTAGTGTGCAGCAAAATACATACGCCCGTGTTACCTCGTACATTAGGCGGCGACAAGCCTTATACCCGTGAAACAGCGGGCAATCTGAACAACATTTACGCGTATCAAACAGGAGCGTAAACAAAATGAGAAAGCCGGTGGTGGCATAATCTCTTTAAGAAGTTCAAACTCCAAGATGAACTATGGTAAGATTCGGCTGCTACCACCGAATTGAGGTTGCTACAACGGAATTGAGGTTGTCACGACCGAATTTAGTTCCCACAACTGAAATTCGGTTGAAGCAACCTCGTTGCAAAATTGATTCAGTTGTGACAACCGAATCTTCAATTATATTCGTTCTGTCAACTAAATTTTCTAAAATTTCGGTTGGAACAACCGAATTTGGTATCAATTCGGATACGTCAACCGAAATTGGCACCAAATTCGGTTGGAGTGACTGAATGTGGTATCAATTCGGTTGGAGTAACAGAAGTTGGCATCAATTCGGTTGTAGCTATCGAATTTGGTATCAATTCGGTTGCAATAACCGAATTTAGACTTATATCGGTTGCAACGACCGAATTTGGCATCAATTCGGTTGATGTAACCGAATTTCTCATTAGTTCTGTAGGTACAACCGAATTCTATGTATTTCAAACCTGACGTTTAAAATTCTAAAAGCAAATATTATGTTAAAGAAAGATAAAGAATGTATAATTATTGCTGTCTCGGCGAGATCAAGGTTTCTTTGTGGTTATTAAGAAAGGTAAGAAAAAATATTGTAATTACGGGATTTGTATTAAAATTCCTTTCTTATTTTGCAGATAATATCCAAGCATACAGTACAACGGTTTAGGACCTACATCAAAATGATGGCCGGGACTTCAAGGTCAGAACGGTTTAGGACCTACATCAAAATGATGGCCGGGACTTCAAGGTCAGAATGATTTAAATTACTTTATTTCCTCGCTTTGTAATATATTGAGTACAGGAAAATAAATCATCACTTAATAACAAACAAACATTCAAAATTATTTTGTGACACTATGCAAATTCGGTTGTACCAACCTCTAATGAGGTTGTGTCAACCTCAATGAGGTTGCGTCAACCTCTAATGAGGTCGCATCAACCTCTAACGAGGTTGTGTCAACCTCTAATGAGGTTGTGTCAACCTCTAATGAGGTCGCATCAACCTCTAACGAGGTTGTGTCAACCTCTAATGAGGTTGTGTCAACCTCTAATGAGGTTGCGTCAACCTCTAATGAGGTCGCATCAACCTCTAACGAGGTTGTGTCAACCTCTAATGAGGTTGTGTCAACCTCTAACGAGGTTGTGTCAACCTCTAACGAGGTTGTGTCAACCTCTAACGAGGTTGTGTCAACCTCTAACGAGGTTGTGTCAACCTCTAATGAGGTTATGTCAACCTCTAATGAGGTTATGTCAACCTTTAATGAGGTTGCGTCAACCTCTAATGAGGTTGCGTCAACCTCTAATGAGGTTGTGTCAACCTCTAATGAGGTTGTGTCAACTAGAGTTGGTTCGAACTCGTTCAGTAGTTCTCGAACTCGTTCATTTAAGGTGCCCAGACAGAACAAACACGAATACAGTCGCGATATCGAACATGTGCATTATACAGGTGAGGATGGTGTCTGGTCACCCTAAATGAACTAGGTAGTTCATGAACTACCCAACTCTAGTGTCAACCTCTAATTCGGTTGAGACAACCTCTAAATTCGGTCACGGCTAATTCGGCTGTCTCAACCGTATTTTTCAGAACCGAATAAACCTGTTGATAAAATATGAGATATACATAGGGATGCCAGATTTGAAATCAACAAAAAAAAGTACATCGAGGAAAAAAGGCAGTACAATTAAGAAAATAAAAGTACATTTTCTACTATTAAAAAATCATAAAGTTCAGTACAGAAATGTAACATTTTAAGTTAAGAAATAAAACAAAATCAGTACATAACAGTAACAATTTATAAATTAAGGAAAAAAACGAACAAACGAAGAGACCACAAATATTTTTTTAAGTAAAAACTAGTCAGTGGTTCACATTTTATTTTTAAAAGTAAAAAGAGTGTAATCTGTTCGAAATTAAAATTGTTTAATGCTGAATATAACCTTGTTTTAATTATTTACTAATCAAAGATATTATTTTACAACTTTGAGAACGAATTGCAAATATTTATAGTTTTTGTGGACTTGATTAGCTATTCCGTTTTTACCATTATCTGTTTTAAAAAAATTTACAAACTTATTATAAGTGTACGTAAAATTAGTTCTTTAATTCGTTTTCTAAATTTTGAATTATAAGTTTATTTTGTTCGTTTCTCCAAAAATTACAATTCAAACTGAATATTCTTTCACATGCCGCATAGAAAGAGGAATTGAAAAAACAATTTTACAGATATTTCCGAAATTTGGAAATGAAACAATTCTAGGATCTCTTTCCATTTTTCTTCGACGGATTTTTGTTTTGGAATATTTTCAGAAAAAGCTTTTAAGAATATATATTCGTCAAAGAGTTGATCCAAGCCAGTTTATTTGATTGAATATAATTCAATTACGCCATGAATGAAATAAAATGTTTGAATTAAGGTTAAAAATGGAAAGTTATTCAAATTTGTAATTTTAGTAAAACAGTATTCTATGTAAATACTTGTATACGATTTTCGGTATGAATAAGAACAAACATTTTCGTATTTATTATTGGCATAACAAAAAAAAAACAGTACAAAAAGAAGTACAGAGGCTAAAAAGAAGTACTTTTGCGTTCTTCTTTAGATGCTATGCACTCAGAAGTACAATTGGAAAAAAAAGTACGAGAACTGCTGAAAACAGTACGTCTGGCAACCCTCGATATACACAAACAACATCTATAAAAGTTTTACGTGAATTTCTCAATTTGATTTAAATAAGTTTTTATTTCAAAGTTTTTGATTATAAGCTTAACATCAATATGTATGAATATACAAATAAAAAATATGTATGTGTTTTAAATAAATAAAATAAAATTTTTGTTTTAAAAATCATTGTTTCTATTTGCACAAATTTACATTTATTTACAGTAAATTTTGTTCGTTATCGATTTGCATTGGGTAAATTTACAAATCTGCAAGGCAAATTTCTGTATGGTTAGGCAATGTGAAATTGTCAACGTTTATTGATAATATTGCCGAATTAATTAGCGGACCCTATGTTGCCTAATGCATTGGCTGATATCAGACCATGAATGTGGGTAATATTACACTTCGTTTTTTTTCTGTGTAGCTTCAAGAATCTAATTTTGATAGAGAAAGAACGATTATTCTACTCTCTTTATGAAAAATTGCACAAAATGTGCGCGAAAGGCTTCCAGTAAAAATTTGCACGAAAACAGCTGGTCGATGGCTTAATATAAAAAGAGCATAACTCGATTTTTTGTTACTTGACAGGAGAAGGAAAAAACTTAATAAAATCCGTAAAATTTTAGATACAAAAAAAGTTTTAATGCAATTTTTAATAAAAAGAGACAACACATTTTTGGAAATTGCATTAAAACTTTTTGGTGGATCTAAAATTTTACGGATTTTATTAAGTGTTTTCCTTCTCCTGTCAAGTAACAAAAAATCGAGTTAGGCCCTTTATATATTAAGCCATCCTGGAGTAGTATTAACTTTTACATTTACAACATACATTTTGCAATAGTTGTTCAATTATGACGCACGTTATTGCTTTCCATTTTCTTTCTAAATTTCCGTGATATATTAAATAAAATATTAAAAAAACTCATTTATTTTATTTTCCACATTTATTTGTTTACATAAAACAGCTGATTTCAAATTTATCTTGCAAATTTTTGTTGGCTAAAATTTGTCTGACCAAATGTTCCACAAATTTTCGAGTAGTCGAACAGAGCTATTATATTCACACCACTTTCACACACATTTCTAATACAACAGTACTTCGCCTCCGGGGAATGTTTTTATCTAAATCGTTCAACTCAACGTTTTGAACAAGGACCATGTTACTAACAAATGGTAAAAGCATTAGCCCAGCTGATTTGAACTTTTTCTGGCGTGAGTATGAGTAAGTTTTTATTTTATCCCAATGTGCACAAAAACGGATGCGGATTCGATTCGTGAGTTTTCGAATTCGTTTCGAACCCGTTACGAGTTCGTAAACACATTCAAAAAACGAGTCAGTGAAATTGCGATTTGGATTGATCCGTCTCGAACTAGTTATGAGTCCGTAAGAACATAAAAATGCGAATTATTGAAATTGCAATTTTGCGGAAATGTGAAATGTGAGTTTTCGAATTCGTTTCGAACCCGTTACGAGTTCGTAAACACATTCAAAAAACGAATCAGTGAAATTGCGATTTGGATTGATCCGTCTCGAACTAGTTACGAGTCCGTAAAAACATAAAAATACGAATCATTGAAATTGCAATTTTGCGGATCCGCCTCTAACCCGTTACGAGTCCGTAAAAACATAAAAAAGCGAATCAGTGAAATTGTGATTAGGCGGATCCGTCTCGAACTAGTTACGAGTCCGTAAAAACATAATAAGTGAATCAGTGAAATTGCGATTTGGCGCATCTGTCTCGAACCAATTATGAGTCCGTAAAAACATTAAAAAGCGAATCAGTGAAATTGTGATTTCCCAATGTGCCATATGAATCCGTTACGCATTCGAGACGGATTCGTTTCTGTGGACATTTTGTCCGAAACGGACGTCCGTTACGGGCTCATAACGAATTCGTTTTCGTATGAAATTCGGCGGATCCGTCTCGAAAAGAGTCATACAAAAGCGAATCAGTGAAATTGCTATTAGGCGGATCTGTCTCTAATTCATTTTATTTCCAAAAAACGACTCCGAAACGGATTCGAATATGAAGTTCCTTATGAGTTCGAGACGGATCCGAAAATGTACAAAAAACGATTCGCAGTTTCTGGGGAATTTCGTACGAAAATGAATTCGGATGTCCGCTTCAGACAAAATGTCTGCAGAAACGGATCCGTCTCGAATTCGTAACGGATTCATATGGCAAATTGGGATGTCAAAGTATGTTTACATTTGTTTGTCTGCAACCCCCGTTCGCCTGCAGCTGTTGTTTTCGCTATAAACATCACACAGAAAAGTTTTAATTTTTACACGTTTAAAGTATCAAATAAAACACTATAATTTTCCAAATGACACTATCAAAAAAATATATATATTAAAGCTTTTATTTTGTATTGTGTTTAACCTTTTTATTTTAGTTAAATTTGTTTTTTATTCCTCTTCGTGTGCGCTCTCTATTGATGCTTTACTTGATCAGTTTCCGGCATAAATTCACTTTGGGGCTCATGCTCTGATCTACACCAAAATTTCACCAGCGACAAAACCTTCTACGCTGAGTTAAAAAAGTTAGTCTTTTTTGGTGCCGGGTCCAACTTCTTGAGATATAGGCCTTTGAAGCTTGAGTCTATAGTCGCTCATATCTCAGTTATTTATTATCAGATCTGCTTAAAATGGGTGTCATTACAAAGCCCCTTTGAAACTGTATAACTCTGTCTAGAAATATATTTCCTTTTATTAACCCATTGGGGACTATTTAAAAAAAAGTTTTTTAATCTCACTTTTTTCCTTTAAAATTTAATATTTAAAAAAAAATCATTAGTGACTCATTTTTTTGCTATACTCCACTAATAGTTCAGACTGTAACCTTTTTTTTAAGTATAATACTTCCCTTTAACCCTTCAAAGATCAGACATATTTAAGGAAAACTAAAAAATTATTTTAAAAAAATCGCGCAATTTTTCTGATTTTGCCTAACATCGACTTAAGGTAGAGGGGGAATTTGAAACCCCCTGCCTGAGCCCGGCCGGGCGACTAGGTGGAATATATATTTAACGATTTTCAAAAATGTATTTTCATTTTTTCATTTCGACGTTACGGAAATTTTACTCTAGCCGAACATATTACATATCTGAAGTTTGAAGGGCCATAACTCGGGAAATATGGCCCTCCGGGAAAATTTGCTGTTTTTTTATTTAAAAATAAATTTATTTAAAAATAAATAAAAATTTACTATATACTCAAGCTTTGGAGGCCTGTATTTCGGAAAATATGGACTTGCACCGAAAAATTTTTTTGTTTGTTATCAGCTTTTAATGCCCTATCGCGTCAAAAAAAAAAACGAAAAAATAGGGCCATGGGCCCTAAAGTTAATTTTTTCCCACTTTTCTTCCGTCAGAGCCATAGAATAATACATACGTAGATAAACTTATTCTCTCATCTGACGTTTCATTTCACACTCTTCATCGTAGGTTTGTGAAAATGAGAGCAATTAAATTTAAAATTACCTTACACCAGGTGGAGTTACAAAATGTGTTCACTTAACTTTTTCATGTCGTTTTGGTGTAGAACTGAAAAATTTAAATATATTTTGCAATTTTTTGTTGACTTTTATCGTTGGTATACATTTGTATTGTATTTAACACAACTAGTTTGCCACAAAAACACGAAATTCGGTTGTTGTTCCTTTGTTGAACGTTGTTTACTATTGCCACAATCTGGTATTATTGAACCCATATTTTCCATCGTACCTATGACGTTTAATTTATTGAGCGAATAAAAGCTTCTATGGTATGTATTATTCTATGGTCAGATCTATTTCCGGAGCTTCCATAAAAATACACGCAAACAAAACCTATTATGAATTGATTTACGCTTTCCGCCCTTGTTTAGGTAGAACTCTTAGATTTGTATACTCTAAAGTCCCGTATTCATTTCTAGTGAAATTTTATCATTTATCTCTAAGGGCGCAAACTAAGGCCCAATTTTTGACTGGATTATTTAAATTGGTAATCAGTTGATTTTGATTTATGTCTGATCTGGCTTTAAATACGAAAAGACTTTTTCAGTGCTTTGTCAAATAATCTTACTACCATGTGGCAACAGTGGCAAATGCTACGAAAAATAATCGGTATTCATACATTTATCGGCTAATCGTTACAATGCATCAATCAAACTGACGCCATTTCCAAAACAAAAGTGAAGTTATAAAATACAAAATATTTAATGAATGAATATTTAATGAATTGAAAGTTCTAACTGCACTACGAGTTAAATGATACGTTTTCATTGTTATTTCAACTAGGATGGTGATTATAATTCTTCACATTAACAATTCAAGAAGCTTTGTTTTTGTTCTTCTTGTTGTTTTCTGTCAAAATCAGATGGTCACTTGATCATAGTTTAAATACCCAATTTTGGCTGTTGAAACAGCAATTAACTATGAACCTAAAAATTGAATTCAGAGTTTTAATTATGTTTGATCATTGATCAAAGATGATTTTCCACTAAAAATTAGGCCTAAGCGTGTTTTTTTATTTCCCGCTTAACTAATTTTTCGACGAATTTGTATGCAGAGCCGCTTAAAATCGCTTAGATTTCCATACAAAGTGGTCGAAATATTAGTTTAACAGGGAATACAAAAACAGGCGTACTATTTAAACTTAGTTTGCTTCTTGTTGCCTATCTTATAGCTCATTCTCTCATACACTCTCTACTTTATAAAATTCCAACTACCATTTTGGTTAGCTGTGACATTGTATACCAAACCATAGCGCGTAATTTCGTAAGAAAACCAAAAAGTCGACACTTATTAACGTCAAAGGTACGGTGGAAAGTAAACATTGGATAGTGGAAAACATGGGTTCAATAATACCAGATAGAGGCAATAGTAAACAACGTCCAACAAAGGAACAACAACCGAATTTCGTGTTTAGTTGTGTTAAATACAATACAAATGTATACCAACGATAAAAGTCAACAAAAAAGTGCAAAATACATTCAAATTTTTCAGTTCTACACCAAAACGACATGGAAAAGTTAAGTGAATATATTTTGTAACTCCACCTGGTGTAAGGTAACTTTAAATTTAATTTTTCGCATTTCCACAAACCTACGACAAGAGTGTGAAATGAAACGTCAGATGAGAGAATAAATGTATCAATGTATGTATTGGTCTATTCCATGTATTAACTGAAACTTATTTGTCTGGTTCTAGACGTGCAATTGTAATTGCTGCAATTCTTCATGATTCTCTTTTGGAATTGCAATTTGCTTTTACACGAACGCAATTCTGTTTGTGCAATTCTGGTTTTTATTATTGCTGCTTCTGACATTCGTATAAATCTGAGACATATGCAGACTATTCGTGAGAAATTTTTACGAATGAGTAAATGAAAAAAATGTCAAATTATTCTGCAGCCGCCATTACTAAAAAAATACGAATGAGAAGAACTGAATTGCAGATTTCATGCAAGTTTTTTCCTCGTTCCATTCTTCTTACCTCTCTCTCCTACGAACTCATGAATTGCAGCAATTATAATTGCACGTGTAGAAACAGACTTTCTGTCTCCCGTCGTAATTTGATTATTTCATACTTTATGTAACTACATACGTTTATTTATACATGATATCGGTCTGTCTGCGTACTGAAAGTTTATAACAATTTGCACAAATTGTTACTGAATGTTGTCTGTTTACACCAAAAACCATAGAGTAATACATATACATAGAGTTGACATTCCTCTCATCTGACGTTTCCTTTCACACTCTTCGTTGTGCGGTCGGTGTGATAGAAGCTAGTCGGCTTACACCAGGTGCAGTCACCTTGAAATTTAAACGTATTTTCGACTTTTTTGTTATCTTTTATTCTTAGTATACATTTGTGTTGTATTTAACACTATAATAATTTTAACACCCAAATGAAAACACCGTGGTTGTTTTATTGTTGGTTGGTTTGAACCATTGCCTCTACCTGGTATTATTAAAGCAATTCTTTCCAACATCCAACGTTCATATCACATCAGGCCAATTGTCAGAAATTTGCTGAGCGAGATATTTTCTCTATATATGTATTACTCTATGGATGAAATCAAAAGAAAACGAACTCACACGCATAACTTTGACAGTTACTGGGTACGATCATAGAATAATACATACCATAGAAGTTTTTATTCGCTCAATAAATTAAACGTCATAGGTACGATGGAAAGTAAACATTGGATGGTGGAAAATATGGGTTCAATAATACCAGATAGTGGCAATAGTATACAGCGATCCACAAAGGAACAACTACCGAATTTCGAGTTTTTGTGACAAACTAGTTGTTAAATACAATACAAATGTATACCAACGATAAAAGTCAACAAAAAAGTGCAAAATATATTTAAAATTTTCAGTTCTACACCAAAACGACAGGAAAAAGTTAAGTGAACATATTTTGTAACTACACCTGGTGTAAGATAATTTTAAATTTAATTGCTCTCATTTCCACAAACCTACGATGAGAGTGTGAAATGAAACGTCAGATGAGAGAATAAGTTTATCTATGTATGTATTATTCTATGGGTACGATGAAATGTAAACAAAGGAAATTAGCTGTGTTGCCGCTAGTACTTTGTATTTGTACCATGAGTAGATTATTGTAAATTTTTACTGGGAAAGTAAACGAACAAACCTAATATTACTAAAAAAAACTGCTCCTGTATTGAAATAGTTAATGTCGAAATTAAGAGAGTGAGAGAGAGCAGTGACAGAGAGAGGGAGAGAGCAGATAACAGAGAGAGAGGGCAGAGAAACGTTCCGATTCACTCCATTGGGGATTTGATAATCAACTGAAAGTAAACTAAGTTTGAGAAGGTTTTATATGATGCTTTTAACAGCGAAATGATGTTCCGTGCTAGTTACATCAAACGAAAATACACTTTCTCTTGTATTAGTGCACTTTTGTGTCAAATTTTTAACAGCAATTCGAACTCATTGTATAATTATCTACGAGTTAGTCGTATTAGAATTTCCTTGGTTCGGTTGTCAATATTAGCTAATCAATTCTCTCGATGACGACGAGATAGTAGGACATTTCATCGAGTTGCTGTTGAATTTTACTCTTTGGTTGGACATAAAACGGACGGATATAAAAGGTAATGCGTATTATCGTTCGATGCAACCAACATAAAACAGAGATATGCGCGTTTTATGAAAGTGAAGTCGACGAAAGTGAGGTCATGTGAAAAAATTTTCGTACTAACAGAGTGATATTCACGATTTAAAAGAATTATAAATGAGTATTTATTATAATTCACAATTAATAATTTCAGAAAATAAAGCAGGATTCGAAAAACGCGAGCAAAATTGATATCAATCTCATGGAAACAGCGCGCTAGGTAGAAAACAGTAAAAACCAACTACACAAAACAAGAGGTAGGGACGACCTACGCGCGTTTTCAAGGTTGACCAACACGTTCCTGACGTCATGAGATGTGTCGCTTTCAAATGAGAGCAATACCAAGACGCTCAGTGATGGTACACCAAATATACATGTATTTAAATCTTTAAAATGGCTCTTCTGAACAAAACCGGTTTTTACCCGTAGGTCCCTTTCTATTTTGCGCGTCACATATGCTTTAAATTGAATCTTGATTGGAATTCTTTGAAATTTATCAACAAACAAATCCAAATTTGACAGCTTACCCACGGAAAATGTAAAAACACCACAAGCTAGATGGGCTGACACGTTTCTTCCACATTCGAACTCCTTCAAGTCTCCAACCAAGCCGGTGACACCACGATAAAACACATGGTAAAATTAAAAAATGGAAATCAGCTGTCTACTGAGTTTACCTTCTCATTCTATCACGGTAAAACCAAAAACGATGTACAAGTAGACAGTCAAAATTTCTCTTCACTCAAATGCCAACAAACACAACGAGTGAAACTCTAGTCATTCTCTCCTCTCTCTCTTACTCTCTTCATTGAACATTGCAATACACGAGCAGCTTTTTGATAGTGTGATGGTATATAACTATACAGATTCCAACCATGTTGAAGTAGAATTACATAAACTTCGCAAAAAGTGTGAAATATTCGAGATATGACGCGAGAGAGAAATGTCTTTGAGTGAATTTCTAGTACTTTTTGGATCTCTTTTACCAGGGTTGCCAAATTGCGAAGCATCTTCTGGTCGTCTAATTCTAGATCGTCTTTGGTAAAACAGCTGATGAAAGTCATTACTCTATGATACAAATAACAACAACTCTTAGGGATAACATCAAAAACTATACACTAAAGTAGACAGTCAAAATTTCTCTCACAACGAGGCAAGCGTTATAGCGTGTTTACACGCTCTCTTTTATCATGGTAATGGCGTGATTATCATTTTACGGCAAATAGGTGTTTACATGCATTTTTACTCGGTGATGGCAGGAGCATTTGTATGTATTCGTATCATACAATTTTGTCAGTAAGTAATTTTTTCTATATATTTATGTGTTGAAATAAATTTAAATTTAATTAAACATATTTTATTTATTAGAAGTTCTTGAAATTTTGTTAATATTTAGAAAATAAAGAAAGTAAAATCAGCTGATCATATAACACCACCTCTTATATCAATCATTTTGTATGTGATGCCAGTAACGTAAATGTTCAGTGAAGTACGTTTCCTTTACGTTCCGATTTCCGTTTCATGTTCACACAGTTTCATACTGAAAGTGCGTATACAACTCCGCCGTTGAAATGATTTGTGACATGATAAGAACATTATCGAGGTAAATGTACTCGATCTTGGGTACAAAAATGTATGGGAAATCACATGATAATAGACTGATTTGCCGATTATCGTGTCGATCTGCAAGATCGAGTGCTTATAAACGACCTATTACGACTGCTCTCTATGGTATAGAGAAGAAAATTTACTCATGGAGTGGAATGCAAAAAAAAAGAAAACGAGTGAAACACGTCGTTTCTCTGCTCTCTGTCTTACTCTCGTCGTTGAATATTTCAATACAAGAGCAGTTTTCTGATGATGTTATTGTATCTAACTATAGAAATTCCAACCATATTTAAATAAAATTACATAAAGTATGTAAAAAGTATGAAATAATCAAGTTATGACGAGGGAAAGAAATGCGTTTGAGTGAATTGCGTCGACGTTTTTGGTTCTCTTCTACTAGGGGTGCCAAATTGCGCCGGGTTTTTCTGCTCTACTTGTAAATTCTTTTTTCTCTCTCTTGTTCTTCATTGAATACATATTTCAATATACGAGCAGATTTTCAATGAAGTTATTGTATATAACTATATAAATTCCAACCATGTTGAAGTAAAATTGTATAAACTATGCAAAAAGTACAAAATAATCAAGATATGACCAGATAGAAACGCGTTTGAGTGAATTATTACCAAAGACGATTTACAATTAGACGACCAGAAGATGGGCGCAACTTGGCAACCCTGGTAAAAGAGAACCAAAAAGTACTAGGAGTTCACTCAAACGCATTTCTCTCTCGCGTCATATCTTGCTTATTTCATACTTTTTGCATAGTTTATGTAATTTTACTTCAACATGGTTGGAATTTGTATAGTTATATACAATAACACTATCTAAAAACTGCTCGTGTATTGAAATATTCAATGAAGAGAGTAAGAGAGAGAGTAGAGGAGTACTAGGGTTTCACTCGTTTTATTAGTTGGCATTTGAGTGAAGAGAAATTTTGACTGTCTACTTGTACATCGTTTTTGTTATTACCACATTTTGGTTCTTTTTTTCGAGGGTTGCCAAATTGCGCACATCTTCTGGTCGCCCGCGTCTTGATCGTATTACAAAAAATATGACGCTAGAGAGAAATAAGTTTGAGCGAATCGTGTCGAGTTTTTGGTTCTCTTTTACGAGAGTTGCCAAATTGCACACAACTTCTGGTCATGGTAGAGTGAGAAGGTAAACTCAGTAGACAGCTGATTTCATTTTTTTCTTGTTATTTATTTGGCTACTTCTGTCAGATACAAAGGTTTTGTTTTTGTATTTCTCTGTTTAAATTTATTTATTGGTATACGTCCGTATTGACTTTGACATGAGGAGAGCCTAAACAAAAACAAAATGTCTGTTGTTGTTGCCCACAATTGTTGTTGCATCTACTGCGACTACTTGGTTATTTTACTATGCTTCTGGTCGTCTAATTCTTGATCGTCTTTGAGGATAAGCTCATATAATATTAAAAATGAGATGTTATTCATTATGACATGAGAAAGAAATGCGTTTGAGTGAATCGTTTTTATGGTTCTCTTCTACTAGGGTTGCCAAATCGTGCCGGATTTTTCTTCTCTACTTGTACATCCTTGTATTGATCGTCTTTTAAAAAATATTACGCTAGAGAGAAATACGTTACGCTGCAGCCACACTTTCAAGTTTTTGTTTCAAGTTTTGTACACATACTGCTTGTCAAAATTCATGTAAATTGATAGCTGTGACGTAGGCTGCACGCAACTTGAAAGCAATATTCATTTTTCATAAACCTTCATGTTTCCTGTATAGCTCAATGAATCGCTACACATCATTGTATTTATTACCTCTACATTTTTAATTATTTATAATATTTTAATATTTGTAAAAGTAGAAATCAAAAAATGATGACGGCAGAATATTTGTAAGGAAGAAAACGAGAAACTGTTCATAACATATGTAATCAGCTGTTTTCTTGAAAGAAAATTGAAACACTCGACTTGAAAGAGAAATTGAAAGCAAGTTCCTTTCAATTTTTAAAAGTGTGAGTGTATTAGTAAAAAAGTATGAATGTATTGAAACTTGAAAGGCAAAAATTGACCGTGTAACCCCCGTGTTAGCTGACTTTTTGGTTCTCTTTTACGAGGGTTGCCAAATTACACACAGCTCCTGGCCGTCTACTTCTTGATCGTCTTTGAGGATAAGCTCATATAGTATTAAAAAATGAGATGTTATTCATTATGACATGAGAAAGAAATGCGTTTGAATGTTACATATATCTTGAATTTTTTGGGTTTCTTTACGGAGATTGCTAATCGGCGGCCTCAAATGGGGCGTCTTGTTCTTATTTTGTTCACGGAAGTACTCATATCTGAATATCAATAACAATATGGCAACACTCTACGTTGTCGCCTTTTCACTTGTCACCTCTTCCATGGTTTATTTGTATTGTCTTCTACACGTTTCGCCCGTTTGTTGTTCTGCATTGTAAATGCCGTTACATTTTGAAGTGACATTTATTTAATTTGTAAACAAAATTTGCCATGCTGCAGTGTTTTACCTTGATATTCAGCAAGAAGCGATAATTTCAGGAAGACTCAAACGCCTTGGGTGCCAACTCTTCTCCCTACCCTCCCTCCCACCAACAAACACACTCACTCGTATACACAACACACAAACACGCTGGGGCTGCACACTTGAATTTTGTTCTTTAGTTTGTATCTCTGCAATAATGTATTCGTTCTTGATAAATGTCAAATAGAGGTCAATGGTATTTGACGGCGATAGTGCGTGAACATAGAATAACACATACTATAGAAGTTTTTATTCGCTCAATAATTTAAACGTCATAGGTACGATGGAAATTACACAGTGGAGGGTGGAAAATATGGGTTCAATAATACCAGATGGTGGCAATAGTATACAGCGATCCGCAAAGGAACTACACCCGAATTTCGAGTTTTTGTGGCAAACTAGTTGTGTTAAATACAATACAAATGAATACCAACGTTAAAAGTCAACAAAAAAGTGCAAAATACATTTAAATTTTTCAGTTATACACCAAAACGACAGGAAATAGTTAAGTGAACATATTTTGTAACTCCACCTGGTGTATGTAAATTTTAAATTTAATTTGCTCTCATTTCCACAGACCTACCGAGAGAGTGTGAAATGAAACGTCAGATGAGAGAATAAGTTCTTCTATAGTATGTGTTATTCTATGTGCGTGAAGTGCGTTCGTCGCCCCGTATTTCAACTGATATTGACGGGTTTTATTACGAATATGTATGCTTCTTCTTGTTTCTATATCACAATCTCCGACAAATTATGATTTCTTTTATTTGTTTTTTTTTCACGTAATGCGAAACGCCTTTTTAAAATTTAGTTTTAATCTCGATCATTTTATTTTTCTTGATGTTTTAATTTCTCTGAACAATTAATATATTTTCTATTTGTATTCTTGTACAATCAATTGTATTATTATTTTTGTCACCTTTTAGAACCTACAGCCACCGCCGAACAACAACAAAACACAAATACAAAAATTATCTTTCTTTCCTTTCCGCCAAACAACTGACGTCGACGTCTGCCTCTCAATTGATATAAAACATTTCTGATGGGTCTACAAAGTTCTTTATATTTTTTCGGCCAACGCTGAAAACACCACCAACCGCAATGGCAACACATACAACAACAACAACAGCATCGAACTAGTACGTACGTTTGTTCTCTTCCTGAGTCAACCAGACCACCGTACACAAAAATCTCTATTTCTTCGGATTCCTGTTTTCTGTTCGTCTTGTACGTCTTACCAGGGTGGGAAAGTGTGTTTACCAGCCGGCTGCCGGCATCTCATCCAGCGATAGGGTTGCCAGACGTACTGTTTTCAGCAGTACGCGTACTTTTTTTTTACAAATTGTACTTCTGACTGCATAGCACCTAAAGAAGTACGCAAAAGTACTTCTTTTAATCCTCTGTACTTCTTTTTGTACTTTTTTTGTTATACCAACGATAAATACAAAAATGTTACTTATCCATATCAAAAATCGTACATAATAAGTATTTATACAGAAGACCGTTTGAAAAACTTCCCATTTTTAAGCTTATTTCAAACAATTCATTTCCTTCATGTCGTAATTGAATTATTTTCAATCAAATAAACTGGCTTAGATCAACTCTTCGACGAATTTATATCATATTCTTACGACGAATTTATTTTATATTTGAAGTTTGAAATGCTTTTGCTGAAAATATTCCAAAAGCAAAATCCGTTTAAGAAAAATGGAAAGAGATCCTAGAAGTGGGTCATTTCCAAACTTCTGAAATATCTGTAAATTAGTATTTTCAATTCCTCGCTCTAATGCGACATCTGAAAGAATATTCAGTTTGATGTTTAATTTTTGGACAATTCAGAATTTAGAAATCGAATTAAAAAACTAATTTTACGTACACTTGTAATGAAATGAGTTTGTACATTTTTTGAAGCGGTAAAAACGGAATAGTTAATCAAGTTCACAAAAACTATAAATATTTGTAATTCGTTCAAAAAGTTGTAAAATAATATCTTTGATTATTAAATAATTAAAACAAGTATTAAAAAATTTTAATATTAAAAAATTTTAAGTATACAATGTGAAACACCTGACTAGTTTTTATTTAAAAAAAATATTTGTGGTCTCTTAGTTTGGTCGTTTTTCCCTTAATTTATAAATCGTTACTGTTATGTACTGTATTTCTTAACTTTAAATGTTATTTTTCTGTACTGAACTTTATGATTTCTTAATAACAGAAAGTGTACTTTTATTTTCTTAATTGTACTGTCATTTTTTCCTCGATGTACTTTTTTTGTTGATTTTAAATCTGGCGTACCTATCCAGCGAGCACTGCATTTGCCGACAATCGTACAAAGGGAGAATAGTGTCTATAGAGCGAGCGAGAGACAGTCAGAGAGCTTAAGAAAAATAAAACCAAAATGTATTTATAACAGGTTATAGTAGTAAGTATAGCTGTAGGCAAGGCGAATTTATACAAGGTGGAAGCACTAGAATTCGCCTTACTTTTTGCGCTGGTTCTGTCAAAAATAGCAATTCGCCTTGAATTCGCCTTTTGTGGTAATGTCAAAATATGACATTTGTATTGCATGCGTATACGTATATACATACATATTTTTCATTTGTTTGTGCTGTTGCTGTTGTGAAACAGCACAAACACATCCGCCAATGACTGCCCACAACAAGCGTTTGTTGTCGTCGCGTGGAACATGAAACATCGGTCCCGTACCGCTTTCAAACTTTTTATTGCAAATAGCACATTTTACCATCTTTAAATACTTTTTTTTCACTTTTAAGGGGAAACTTTCAAAAAACACAAGTTTATAAATTAACTTCACTTTGCCAATAAGAATGTAAACAAAACTAATAAGTTTGACAATTCGAGCTCAATTCGCCTTGGCATCACCTGTTCAGAATATGAATCAGCTGTGCGCTTGCTATAACCTGAAGTAGATCAGCCTTGGCTGTAGGCAACAACAACAGTTTTCTTTTGTTCACACACAAGTTTTGTCAAAATTCAACACGAATGTATAGCAACAATAAAAGTAAACAATCATGTACAAAAATAAATTACATATGAATTTGACAATTGGCTTATGCAACGGCATGCAAAGGGTTAAATCAACTGTTCTTATAACGCAACCTGTAGTAATTGAAACATGGAACAAACTCATATGAACCGAACTAATCTGTATACGCCCTACACATGAATTAAATTTGTATTGAAATGTGCATATTGTGTTGTACGGAAAAACATAAATTTTTGAAAAACTAATTACGGAAAAATCGAAATTGTTTGCGTGGGTTCTTTTCGTCTCTCGCCGGTGCACTGTGGGCCAGCATGTGACTATATTAGGCATTATATTGTTATGCCGCTTGCGTACATTATCACATATTTATCTGTAGCTTGTAACGAAGAAATTATTATATATTAGAAAATATATTTTAGCTTATGCGTTTTACAAAAATAAACTCAAAATAATATTCAAACAATGAATACCATAGAATAATACATACATAGATAAACTTATTTTCTCATCTGACGTTTCATTTCACACTCTTCATCGTAGGTTTGTGGAAATGAGAGCAATTAAATTTAAAATTACCTTACACCAGGTGGAGTTACAAAATATGTTCACTTAACTTTTTCCTGTCGTTTTGGTGTAGAACTGAAAAATTTAAATATATTTTGCACTTTTTTGTTGACTTTTATCGTTGGTATACATTTGTATTGTATTTAACATAACTAGTTTGCCACAAAAACACGAAATTCGGTTGTTGTTCCTTTGTTGAACGTTGTTTACTATTGCCACTATCTGGTATTGTTGAACCCATATTACCCACCATCCAATGTTTACTTTCCATCGTACCTATGACGTTGAATTTATTGAGCGACTAAAAGTTTCTATTAGGGAGTTCACATGGTGTACTATTGTATTGTATTTATCGTATATGCTAAAATAATACAACAGTTGTAAATATGTTGTTGGTATTCTTCATGTAAATATATTTTACGACTATACAACCTGAGCATGTCTGTTTTTCCAGTGTACTATGTTGTATGTTCAGTGTCAGCTGTTTTTTGTTTACTATTGAATCAGATATATTGTTGTGTTTTGAAGAAATTTTGCATTTTTCTACAACATTAACTCAAGAATTCATTTTAATTGGGAAAAAAATAAAAATAAAGGAAATTGAACAAATGGAAGGAGAAGAAACTACTTGGTAAGTTTTTGTGCACAAACTTTTCACACAAAACCGTAAAATTTTTATCTTTTTCGCTTCTTGTTGGCATTTTTTAATTTTTTTTAATAATTTTCTTTTGTTGCTTGACGTTCATTTGACGTTTTTATGACTTATGATTTAGCACATACAACATGCTGCTCACATGCATAAGTCATATGTACTAATTTGTTAAATATGACTTTACGACTTACGACTTTAGGAGACCATGTGAATTCCCTATATGTATGTATGTATTATTCTATGATGAATACGATCATGGTACAATAATATTACAAGGTAAATTCGTTTGAACAGCTGATTTACATTTTTTCATGGCATGATTCGCTTCAGTTTTCAAACTTGTATGTATATATATTTTTTTTGTTTTATTGTATTCTGGTGGTGTTGGTATACATCTACGTAGAGTTTGACAACTGAATCGAATGAAAGAAGTACAACATACCTGCTGTTGCTGCTTACAACTACAACAACGCGAACTGCTATTACCATTTAGATATTATTGAACCATTAACATGATGTTAATTGTTCGGGTCCAAGCTCTACTTAACAAATACTACGTTTGTACTCGAGCCTATATTGTGATATCATCTCGCGATATGTCAAACAAGTACGCCTTACTAGCACGTACTTTATTGCCATATCATCTAAAGGCAGTAAAAGACTATGTGATATTTCACGAACAAACCGTTTAAAAATGGGTGAATTTGTCTTTTAAGAAGGGCCTTATGACGCTATAAACAATTGGAATATATGTATATATATCCATAGGAATATTACGGAAATATAATTTTTTATTCGTTATGAAAAATATTTTTCAAGTAGTATTTTTAAGTATCGCTATTTTATCATTCCCGAGATATTTTAGCAATACTCAGCAAAAAATTTATGGTTTTCGTTTTGACTTTAAAAAATTAATTAATATTGCGAAAGTATCGCCTTATTATCGTTGAGACAATAAATACGAGACATTCTGCGGTTACGCAGAAATAAATTTGAAGCAAGACAGTATTGGACCAACCCCAGAGGATAAATTAGCAGGGAAAATGCTTTGTTGCACAGAAATCTATAACGAAACCGCGAAGTTGGTATTAAATATACCCCAAATTCGAAAATTCCTAAGTCCGGCCGATATTCGACCACGCTGTAAGCAAAAGCTATGGCCAATGCGATATTGGCGTCACACCAGAGGCAACATTTTGGGTGGGTCATAATCAACGTTAATGCTCCCATTATTATGTATATACCATCATGTCATGAATGACTTGTCATTCATTAGCACGAGCTTGGCAGATAAATTTTCACCACAATTACAACAAATCCTATTGCTGTAGCCTCTACTAGTTCTGCCGTGATACATACTGACAAAACTACGGAATCAGAATTAAAAAAGTTAGAAAATCGTTTTATCTTCTGGGGGTTTATCTAGCGATATCCTCTTTTTATCTTCTACATATATGTAGGTATCTTGATAGTGACAATCTGGCAATATCACGTATGTTTACTCTAGAAGTATTGCCTTTCGTATTAAGCTCGGTATTCAGTTTTTATGAAAATATAACGAAAATTTCATGAACCGAAAATTTCGCTCACTTTTCATTTGCTTGGTACTCAGCACCTGGCGAAAATTTCGTAGGCAAAATCAAGTACAGGGTTGTTACGCCGAAGTTATTTCGTACGAAAACAATTGTTTTCTAATTGTTTGGGACCGGAATTCTGACATTTCGGTTAATTTAGTAAACAAAAGTAATACCACATGCGTTACAAATACGATGGAGTTCAAAGATGTTTTATTAATGAAATATTTGCAAGATAAATCCGAGATATGTGGTAACTCTCTGTAACAAAAATTTTCCGTTTATACAGCATCGATTTTCTTGATATTGCCACTTTTGTTGATTTCAAGCAGAGATCAGGATAATTTGCTTGATTTCCCATACGTTTTGACAGACGACAAATCGGGTATTTTTTTCTTATTTGTATAGGAATCAGGAAAAAAGTGCTTGATTTTCTTTATGCAACGCTGGTACTACGAACGAATAGTACGTTTGTTTACAACCATTTCAATCACGCCACATCGATGTGGTGGTACCACTAGAATACCCGACTTATTTATTTATCGCATTTCTTAGGTATTTATTGTTTCTCAAACATATTTTTTATACTTGTTTGTTTACTTTTATTCCTGAAATACGCTTGTGCTGAATTTTATGGTGGAAAAATACCAGATAAAGCAAAGTGCCTATTGTTGTCGGCTTGGTGTGTTTGTTGTCGTAGTAATACTACCTCGTCAATGCGCCTTGACTTTCAATCAAATCAGGAAAAATACTAATGCGAACACTTCGGATTTTGTTAGGACATTTGATACGAAATCGGGAAAATGTTTTGTAGTGCGAATGAGCTATTAGAGATACATAAATGACAAAATTTCTTCGAACATTTCGCAAGAACTGAATACCGGGCTTTACTTGGAAGTATTGCTATAATCAGTTGTTCCAGAAAAGTGTATCTTCCGTAATACGAACAGGTTTATTGCCGCAATAGTATTTATCTTCTAGGCGATATGGATGGCGATAGCTGGACATTATTACTTTGGTCGTTGGTCACGCACATGGTCGTTTAAAAAATAAATAAATGGTTTCCCATTACATCCCATGAAGGGACTGGGGAGAACTTCTCACAATCACTGAGCTGTGCGCTTTCCAGTTTTCACTCACTGATTGGGACCTACAGTTTTACACCGATTCCGAACGGTAATTTGAGAAGCTTTTTCATGGCTATATACTCGATAGTGTCGCCGTCACTATGCGAGGTGACCGCCGCCGAAAGAAAATTTGAAGGTGGTCAGAGCCGGGTTCGAACCCACGATCTCATGTACAAGAGCCGCGCACACTAACCATTGCACCACCGACGGCCACAACATGGTCGTTTAAACTTCTTAATAAAATTCCTTGTAATTCGAACCAAATATGTATATGTTTTGCAATACAAAAATCAGCTGTTAATTTACTTGAAATCGCTTCATGCGAAATTCTGCTGCAATGTGAACGCAACCTTATTCGTATTGGAAATCTTATTCGCAATGGAAATATTTATTTAAAACCCCCTTCCTAAGCAATAAGGACTGAAACATCAAAAGGATATCGAACAGCGAAAACTCTGAGTGGAGGACCGTATGGTAAAAAACCCATAGAATTAACGAAGCTGGAAAAACCCCAACTTATTCTATTCAGGGGTGTTATGTGTGGACAACCCTCGATGGAAAACTATCTCTCAAATACGTCTCCGATGATACAATACGTATTTCGAACTTTTTATGAAAATCTATTAGGTACTCCTAGGATTATAAACAGTGCACAGCAGACCGACATACTGGCTTAAGATCAACTACGTGCAAGTTATTTGTTACCACTTACTTGGTTATATTGTTAATTTGAAAACTTTTAAATTCGAATCAACTATGCATTATTGAGAATAATTTTTTCGAGTTGATATTGAGTCTACAGGGTTTTGTGCGCTCCCCTTTCCGAATCTGTTGCCAGATTTGTGATATATTTTACCATTACTGTGATGTTTACTCTAATCATAGACTAATACTTATAAATTGTAGACCTAATAGTTCTCGCACCAAATTTATGACATCTGGTCTGGTGTGATATTTACGTTCGATGGTGAAAATAATTGCTTCAATAATACCAGATAGAGACAATGGTTCAAAACAACGGACAAAATAACAACAACGGCATTTCGTTTTGTGTGTTAAAATTATTGTTAAATACAACACAAATGTATGCTAACAATAACAGTCAATAAAAAAGTTTAAAACACAGTTAAATTTCACAGGTTTTCAACAAAACGTCATGAATAATTAAAGCAAGAAGTTATTATAATTCCACCTGGTGTATGTCACTTTTCGTCAAACTTCTCTCTATCACACCGACCACATCAAGAAGAGTGTGAAAGGAAACGTCAGATGAGCCAAATATTCTCTCTAGTATGAGATTACTCTATGACTCTACTTTGTTTGAATATCCCTACAAATTGTTAGTTGGTTATGGTGGTATAGTTGTGAATATTGGTATCTCCGTTTTAAACAATTGGTGTTTACGACAAAACAATAATAAGTCGACGAAACGTAGTGATCATTAACCAATTCACATACGCAATAGTTAGGGAAATTTCATCATGGATTGGTTGAAATTACGGTTATTATTAACTAACACGGAAAAGTTCCTTAGTTAATAATAACCTATGTTTCAACCACGCCGTAGGTGAAATTCCTCCCCTGACTACTGCTTAGTTTATATGAATATATCCAATAATATAATTTGATAAACCCGAACATATTATGCTTGCCTCAAATTAGAATGTGTTTGGATATTCTGTCTGTGAAGATACAATGTTTGCTGGCAAAAATATAATTTTTGTATCATAAACATATTTCTGTTTGAGGCAAATTATAAGAAATATATTATTTGTTTTTTATATTTATATTTTATTTTAATATATTTTCTTTTAATTTTAGTTTATTTGTAATATATTTAGTTTTAAATTATTGCCTAAGGTTGCTTAATACAGGAAACTGATGATGGAAGTTAAAGCCATATATTCAGTTTTTTCAAATTTTAAGAATGCTGGGTATAAAAAATAACGAAAATTTCGTTAACCGAAAATGTCGCTCACTTTTCATTCTTGGCGAAAATTTCGTAAGCAAAATCAATAACAGAGTTGTTACGCCAAAGATATTTCGTACTGAAACAATTTTGGTATTTCGATTATATCAGGGATGATTTTTATTTATTCAGCATTTTTTAATTTAATTTTATTTTAACAAACAAAAATCAAATGGAGAGAAGGTGAATCATAATTATCGAGATAAATGGCATGCCGTTGGAAAGTTAATGGAATGCCCTTTCCGTCGATATGCTGTACATTTCTATCTGATAAGAAATGGCTGAGTTATGGCACCTCAAAGTTCAAAATTTGCCTTTTTCAAAAGTTCAAGTCGCTTGTCATTTTAATTGCATTTTGAATTAACGCCGAATATAGTGTGTGAGCAATGAAAATGAAAATATTGTCATTCCACAAAATCCTTAATAGAAATTATTTATTTTTCATCCCATTTTGTTCAAATTACGCTTAAAATGTTGGTAATTAAATAAACTATGTATATGTAAAAAAAAATAAAACATTCCAAATCTATAACGTAGAAAAAAACCAAATAAAAATGGAAAATTTTGAAAAAGGCAAAAACTCAGCCATTTCTTATCAGATAGAAATTTACAGCATGTCGACGGAAAGGAATCGGGAAAATATAAAGGGCATTCAATTACCTTTCCAACGATATGCCATTTATCTCCATCGGACTTTTCGGTTGGGCTCCACAAGGGTTTGAATGGGACCATACACCGAAAAACACAAAAGTACCGTTATCTAAAAAACGGTACTTAGAAAAAAAATTACGGCATTTTTCGTGTTCAGGAGGTCCCAATTAACTTAGTATTTTTTGGCTGTAAACCAGTGTTATTATAGAAATATTTGCAAGATAAATCAGAGGTAGGTGGTAACTCTCCGCAACAAAATTTTCAGTTTAGAGATAAACGCAAATTTCGCAACAACTGAATACGGAGCTTTATCACAAACTCGATTGCAGTATGAACTGGAAATCACTGCAAGTTTCCGTATGCATATAAATTCTGCACATCTTGTATTGTTGACCAATCGCAAATGCATTCCTGCAAAAGGACGGAGCAATCAAGAATATCTGACTTCTGAGAACCTGAAATTTATACGAAGTTACTATTTATATTTCGGGAACTGGCAATACTAGTGCTCCAGATGCAAACTGGAACTTCGATTGGAAAGTTTGAAAATTTTAGCATAAAGTGGAATTAACCCGTGAAAATATTCGCGCGATGATTTTTTACGATTTTCGGGGATTTTTTTTTTACGATTTTTACGTTACCGAGACATTTTTACGTTACCGAGTGTCTCAATGAACTTATATCGACTTTTGGTGATGAATCACCATCAAAAACCACTGTAAATCGCTGGTATCAATAGTTCAGTCTCGGGCGCCGTTCGCTCCAGGTTGAATTTCGTGAAGGTTATCCAAAATCTGTTCTGCCACAAAACATCGATGCAGTGCCGTGAACTGATAATGCAAGATCGTCATGTGCCATATCGTGAGATAGAGGCATCCTTGCACATTAGTTCCACTTCCCACATAATTTGGATCCCTCAAAAAAAAAAAAGGCTCGTGTCAATTGGTGTAAGTAAATGGTTAAAAAGTTCGGCCGTGGTGCTTCAAAAGACGTGTATAAAATCGTGACAAGTGACGAATCAGCAATCGACCGTGTGGGTCTTTCAAATCGAGCTAAATATAAACAAAAGATGTTCGTGGAAGACGCACAGCGAAGCAAATGGTCGCCTGACCACTGTTCCGCTTGAGCAACGTAGGACGGTCAATTCTGGCCATTTGTTTGCCGGAAGTCCTCGGAGAAATTCGTCACACCAACCACCAAAAACGAAGCATTCTCCATCATGACAATGCAACCTCTCACACATCTCGTGAAACAGGTGAATAGAATTGATGACTCATCCTCCGTAAAGTCCTGATTTGGCACCTTTTTCTTGTTCTCGAATATCAAAGGTAAACTGCGATGTCAACGATTTACGAGCGCCCAAGAAGCAGTTGAAGCTTTCAAAAACCACGTTTTGGAGGTGTCTCAAGGGGAATGGAAAAACTGCTATGACAAATGAATGACAAATTGAACGAATGCAAAAGTGTATTGATCATCAAGGGGAAGAGCTAGAAAAACAATAAAGCCATTTTCATTTAAAAATTGTTGTTATTATTTGCTACTTCCGAAATATAAATAGAACCCTCGTATAAATAAATTATCTTACGGTAGTATTCTAAACGTCCCGAAAGTGAACGTAAACGCAAAAGCCAACGCGAACGCCAAAGTCAAAAAATTGTAGTTTATACATTACTTCGCGCTTGCATCAAAAACGATGTACAAGTAGACAGTCAAAATTTCTCTTCAGTCAAATGCCAACAAACAAAACGATTGAAACCCTAGTACTTCTCTACTCTCTCTCTTACTCTCTTCATTGAATATTTCAATACACGAGCAGCTTTTTGATAGTGTTATTGTATATAACTATACAAATTCCAACCATGTTGAAGTAAAATTACATAAACTATGGAAAAAGTATGAAATAAGCAAGATATTACGCGAGAAAGAAATGCGTTTGAGCTAGCACTTTTTGGTTCTCTTTTACCAGGGTTGCCAAGTTGCGCACATCTTCTGGTCGTCTAATTGTAAATCGTCTTTGCTTGCGTTCGCTTACGAAAGCTCTCACTGACATTTGTGGTTTATCATAAAGAAACTATGGTATAGAGAAGAAAATTTACTCATGGAGTGGAATGCCAACAAAGAAAACGAGTGAAGCGTGTCGTTTCTCTGCTCGCTCTCTTACTCTCTTCGTTGAATATTTCAATACACGAGCAGTTTTCTGATGATGTTATTCCATCTAAATTCTAAAATTCCAACCATATTTAAATAAAATCACATAAAGTATGAAATAATCAAGTTATGACGCGTCGACTTTTTTGGTTCTCTTCTACTAGGGTTGCCAAATTGCGGGGTTTTTTTCTTCTCTACCTGTACATCCTTTTTGGGTTTATAGAGTTTCCCAACTAATACACAAAATTATAAATTAGAAAAAGTTATCTGGAGTGAAATGCGCAGATTGAAAAATATTTAAAAAAGTAGCTCTATTTTCATAAATCAATTGATTTTAAGATTGCTATTATTTATAATGGAAATGCCAACAATATTCACATAAAATGTGTATTGTGTTGTATTGTCGAATAAATTTTCCAATCCATATTAAATTACATAGTTGTATTTTCAAAAACACGTGCCATTTGGCGGTATTTCAAATGTATGTTAATGTCAACATCAACTCATGTTTATAATTTTTTAAATATAAATAATAGTTTTGCAACGCATTATTTATATGAACTTGACAGCTGAAATGTTAAAAAACGTTGCATTATTGGAATAATTACGAAAAAAAATTAAAAAAGATTTTTTTTGAAATTCTACGCAAATTCGATTTGAAGTATATAAGAACGTAATACCGCAATCTTGTATTCTAGCCCAATGCAAATAATATTACTTGGGAAATAGTGGCACAAGTGTGGGATTTTTACTCCCATAAAATCTGTTATGAAAATTCGATTTTTTAAAATTGAGCTTTGTTGAAAAATTTTAAATTTTGTTAAAAAATCATTAATTTTCTGCCAAGGCTGACTGTAAAGTGAATGCCAAAAAAATTTAAATTACATTTAGTAGCTTGGGCAAGGCCCTTGCTGAAACAAATTACAACATTTTATATCTTTCTTACAACATTTTTTAGAAACTATTGAAAGAATGATGGTACCATTCCTAACAAATTTCGTTCACTTTTTTCTGTTTGAAAAAATTTTAAACTTGAGAAGTTGTCGTTACCAACCGATTTTAAATAATTTAAAAATGTTTTCAACTTACGTTTGGTTGAAGTCTTGCGAATGTAGCTGTGGTTTTAGCCACTTTTGACTCAAAATGATTATAATGATTATTATTATTATTACCAAAAAACTATAGAAAGTCAGTGCGAATGTTTTCATTTTAAACTTTTGATTCCAAATATCTTTGTGACGGTTAGAGAGACGACAAACGACTCTGAACGTTTTTGGGTTGTGCGACTTAGTAGAATCTCAAAACCAAAGATCATTTAAATCTGACTACAAGTTAAGAAGTTTCATGCCATGAAAGTTTTGTCACCCTGACACCCTGTAGCGAAACGTACGTTGAAACAAGGTGCCTCTAAATAGCAGATTTTGAAGCCTGACTGCTCCCCTACAAATACTTAGTACATTCTAAAACAATCGGACCTGTAGTTTAGAAGTTCTGATTTTATTATTGCCGATTTTTTGCAATCGGTCCCACTGTTAAACGTATAAATAATCCTTCGCTTGCAGCAGATTTCCTTGATATACATAAGACGCTTAAAGACGGGTTGTTAGAGGGAAATGTTATTAGAAGCCTTTCAAAAATACTGTGTGTAACAAAGTACTAAGAAATTCAAAATTAAGTTTTATCAACCATTCGGAAATAAGCGTATCTCACGAAAATAGTGCTCACGCACACTCAGTCACGCAAAGATTGGACTCACGCCCGCTCATGCACGAAGATTTTTTCTCTACTCACGTTCACGTGAGCAAAATTTGGTCTCGCTCACGTTCACGCGTGAATCACGCCAATCACATGACTCGTGCCCATCTCTAGCATAGAATAATACATACCATAGAAGCTTTTATTCGCTCAATAAATTAAACGTCATAGGTACGATGGAAAGTAAACATTGGATGGTGGAAATTATGGGTTCAATAATACCAGATAGTGGCAATTGTATACAGCGATCAACAAAGGAACAACAACCGAATTTCGTGTTTTTGTGGCAAACTACTTGTGTTAAATACAATACAAATGTATACCAACGATAAAAGTCAACAAAAAAGTGCAAAATATATTTAAATTTTTCAGTTCTACACCAAAACGACAGGAAAAAGTTAAGTGAACATATTTTGTAACTACACCTGGTGTAAGATAATTTTAAATTTAATTGCTCTCATTTCCACAAACCTACGATGAAGAGTGTGAATTGAAACGTCAGATGAGAGAATAAGTTTATCTATGTATGTATTATTCTATGATCTCTAGTACTTATAGTCTCCTATCGGTTGTTGAAGTTTTGATTCTTGGTGAATGTATTTTGATAAAAACAAACAATATTTTTGGATAATATGGAAATTCCAAAAAACTCGGCTTTCAGTACACCCTAATGTACATAAGTAGGTATGGTATGCACGAGTTGCTGTCCTATGCAAATAGGGAAAAGGATGAGTAACATCATCTACTTCACATGGTTTAGGCGAAATAATACTTAATTGCCTTATAATACCCAGATGTGTAGGACAACCAGCGGCCGGTATGAACGACCATTTATCTTCTTATCTGTATAGTACTAGATTAAGCATGGAGTTGAACATAACAATACTCTACCTCAAGTATATACCGGGTAATAATAATAAACAACAACAGATGATGGCATACAAACGCTCAAACAAATTCCATTTAACTTGGCATATGAAATGGTATTCAAAAAGTACGATTCATGCGTACGACTTCTCGCTGGCTCTCTCGCTTGTTCTCTCTTTGGCTATCTTTCTCTTAACCACCCGGCAGTTAATCTAACAAATATTGGTTTTCGTATGGGTAGATTAGATAGATACATATGTATGTACATTCTGATACGAGCACGTGTTCAATGTCAAATCAATGACTATGGAAGAACTGCACACAATTCCACGTTAGTACTGTGATGTTATAATACACTTCGATTAGTTGAGTATCTTAGAGTATTTGAGATATGTACAGTTAAAATGGTCACATCTCATTTCGGATTGATGCCCTCCAAATGACACACTTTCGGTAACACACTGGGGGCAAAAGGCGAATTGATAGCACTACATTAAAATCGAGTGGTTTAAATGAATTTACCTACATACATAGATATGTCATTTACTTTTGCAGAAGCACCCTATCAAAGTTGGTACTTCTTACAGATCGTGTTAGACTATAAGCGAAATCGCTGGATATGCCAAAATTTTCATTTGGTGGGAGACGATGGAATCTGCAAACTTGAGCAGAACGATTTACAGACAAAATTTGTACAGATCTGTTAGATTTGTGTAATTTTTTGATTTTGTTGATACGATCAGGCTTGCATTTGGAAAGAAAGCGGCAATAAAAGCTTTTATTTAGTCACTTTCTACAAATGTTTAGTCTTTGTTCACAATTGGCTGTTTTCTGTATTATATTTTTATTCTATAACTGTTGTATTTGGTTTGTCACTTTGCAGACAAATTTTTTTTTGGCATTCCCCAAAACTAAAGCCCCGTATTCAGTTCTTGCGAAATTTTCGTAAGAAATTTTTTCATTTATCTCTAAACGGAATTTTGTTACGGAGAGTTACCATCTATCTTTGATTTACCTTGCAAATATTTTCTTTCTAATTCCTCTACGCACTCCACTTTGTTTTTAACTCACGTCGTGTTACTTTTGGTTGTTAAAATTATCGGAATGTCAAAATTGCGGTCGCAAACTATTATCAAAAAATTGTTTTAGCTTTGGCGTAACAGCCCTTTACTTGATTTTGCCCATACAATTTTCGCGAAGAGCTGAGTACTAGAGCTGTGTAGTTCACGAACGAACTAATTTAATTGAACGATTCACTCTTGTGAACTAGTTCACACTGTTCCGCTCTTTTGTTTCACTAGTTCACTTGTGTCAGCAGTTTTTTGTATTTCAGTGGTGCAGTTCCCTGCACCATTTTCTAGTTCATGATCCTTGTCTCACTCAATCTGCACAAAGGTGCCCAATGTTGCAATCGTTGTGGAATATATGTAACCGACTTCTACACAATAACTCATGGTAAAATTATGTACCGGGTAAACGCTTCCGCCCAGCTCATTTGTGGTTTTTTCATCTTTCCGTGGGTAAGCTGTCAAATTCGATTTTGTTTCTTTTTGTTTGTTAATAAATTCAAGGAATTTCAATCAAAATGCAATTAAATAGTATAGACTTTGTATCAAGTAAGACAGGCTTATAAAATTTTTCACATTTTGTGTACATAGTGTTTTTCATTATTCAGCTAATTTTGACAGCTTAAGCCTGGTATTCAGTTTTTATGAAATTTTCGTTGCCATTAGAATTACGTGTATAAAAAATACACTTTTCAATTACAATTACAGGGTTGTTACGCAATAGTTATTTCGTATTAAAATGTGTGATAATTGTTTGGGACCGACATTTCGATAATGTTAGCAAACTAAAGTAATACAACATGAGTTAAAAATAAAATATTATTGAATTATTTGCAAGATAAATTAAAGATGGGTGGTAACTCTCCGCATCAAAATTTTCCATCTTACGAAAATGTCCAATAATGCGACTACCTAATAGATAATTTTACAATGCAATAACTACAGCGCTAATCACATTTGTTCCAAAATATAAAAATGAAAAAGCGGTAACACCAATATTTCAGTACAATCCAATCATTAAGCCGATCTTCAATAGGACGATTTGGTATAAATAAATATCACAGTATCCAAAACACATAAGAAATCTGAAAAAATCAGACCATTTTCGCTATTATTCGCTTCGATTGAACCAAAACTACAAGTTGAACTGAAATGAGCTCTTTAGTTCACAGCACATGTGAACTGTTAAGCTGAAATGATACAATGAACTAAATGAATGAACTAGTTCATTCTGTTGAGCTGAACTAAAAAGAGCGCCCACTTGAATAAACTAAAATTCCCTACTCGACTGAGTACCAAGCAAATTAAAAGTGAGTGAAATTTTCCTTATACTTCTTGTGAATACCGGACTTAACAGTGCAAATCGCAAGCACAATGAATGAACGATTTCTGTCAAGTGGAAGAGGAGTTTCATTCAATTTCTCTCTCCGTGTATCTTTCCATTTGCACCAATAGTCGAAGGCCTAATTTTTGAGTGGAAAATTATCTTTGATCAACGATCAAACATAATTTAAACTCTGAATTCACTTTTTAGGTTAATAGTTAATTGCTGTTTAAACAGCCAAAGTTGGTCATTTAAACTATGATCAAGTTACCATATGATTTTGACGGAAAATAAGAACAAACCCAAAGCTTCTTTAATTGTTAATGTGATCAAATATAATCACCATCCTAGTTGAAATAACAATAAAAACGTATCATTTAACTCGTAGTGCAGTTAGAACTTTATTTGTGCTCAAATATTCTCCAATTTCATTAAATATTTTGTATTTTATCACTTCACTTTTGTTTTGCAAATGGCATCAGTTTGATGCATTGTAACGATTAGCCGATAAATGTATGAATACCGATTATTTTTCGTAGCATTTGCCACTGTTGCCACATGGTAGTAAGATTATTTGACAAAGCACTGAAAAACTCTTTTCGTATTTAAAGTCAGTTCAAACATATTTCAAAATCAACTGATTACCAATTTAAATAACCAGTCAAAAATTGGGACTCACACGGCCTTAAGTAGCTGTTTGTAAAATTAAATTTAAAATGTTTTTCAAAGTTTCTTAAATGGTATTGAAAGTGGCTTCATAGCCGCGGCACAGGTGATATACAATCAGTCTCAACATACAATTGGAAGATATATCTCCATAACACGGTGTTAGATATAGAGCTGCCTTTCTCCTCTTCTAACATTTCCTTTCACACTATTTGTGGTGCGGTCGGTGTGATAGAGATTTATTTGACGTAAATTGACTTACACCAGTAGTGGGATTCACAAAGTTTTAACACTTTAGCAGGTGTTAACTTTAACCACACATTGTGATGTTAGCACTAACCACTATGTGTTTCACTAACTTATTTTTAACCATGGCAAATAGTTTTATATTTCTCTGTATTGAAATTGATATTACATGGCAACTCTGCCAAGCGAAATGTCAAAATAGGAGAAAATAACAAACAAAAATAAAGAATAACATAACAAAACCCTTGTGATTTGTAAATTTTAAGTAGTTTTGTGCAAAGTGGGTAAAACATTATAAATTTTTAATATTTTATTAATTTAGTAAACGCTTGTAAATATTAAAATAGAATAGCAAGTACTTCTGCCAAGAGAAGCCACGCGTCCGCCTTAGTAATCCGGTTGACTTTATAATAAATTACCCGGGACTTGCTGGCGGTAAATTTAAATAGCTCCATGGAAAATTTGAATGCGACAAGAAGTGCAACGCATTGTCCGAAACCCCTAATACAACCCTTGTATACAACGATAAACACTTTTCTAAACAGATTAAACCACACCAAAAATGTTGGTGTTAATAAACCACAATTTGTCTTTCTAAAAATAACAGCTGACTGAAACAGCTGACTTTAAACGCCAGCAGATATCGTTTAAAGTGTTAGTGAATAGCAAAATGGTCAATTTTGTGGTTAACATTTTTAAACGATGCAATTGTGGTTAAAAAAGCATAGTGAATCGCACTACAGGTGGAATTATAAGTACAAAAATTCTTGATTTAAATTTTTCATGTCGTGTTGATGAAAATCTGTGAAATTTAAACGTATTTCAGACATTTTTGTTAAATTTTATTGTCAGTATATATTTGCGGTGTATTTACACAAAAATTTTAAAGCACAAAACGAAATGCCGTTGCTGATTTATTGTTGCTTGGTTTGAGCCATTGCCTCTATCTGGTATTATTAAAGCAATACTTTCCAATATGCAACCACCCATCTGCAACACACTAAATCCCATCAATTTACTGAGAGAGTTGGCTACTCTATACATCATAACTCTATGAGCAGTGCAAATAGAACGATCGGGGATAGAGGAATGAATGAAACGTACGGTCATTTTGCTTTCGATTTATATTATCAGTTTTGGAGAATACAAATACATCTGTCTACAAAGTGGCAAACAAACTACAACTGTTATTAAATACAAATAGATTGGAGAAAAAAGAAAATTGTTGACAACGATAAAGCCATTCTAATATAATGCAGGTAATTGCAGTAGAACAGCTGAGTGAAGTTTGTTCTAATCTGTCATCCATCTGTAAAATTTAAATGTTTTGTTTGTTGTTTGTCTACAATTATTGGTGGTATTAATATATATTGGATTTGGCAAAATACCTGATGCTGTTGCCCACAATTACACAACACATACCGCGACTACCTTCTATAGTTTTACCATGGAGTAGGCATTCGAACTAAAGCGACCAAATAAAAGTTTTTATTACTATTCTCTTTCGTTTTTCTTAATTTTAACCTTAGTAATCCTAAAAGGCAGACAACATAAGGTTTGTTCCAGTGCTTGTTTAATAGTAAAACTAGTCACTTGGCAGTTGATGGCAGGCACTCTTCTAGTGTAATGGATGTGAGTGTGATTCGAGATGCTAATATCGACTCGGATCATTACGTGGTGGCTGCGAAAGTTCGCACAAGACTGAGCAGAGCGAAAAACGTACGAAGCCGAACACAGGAAAAGCTGGATATTGACAAGCTACAAATACCGGAGATATTAATGTCCTATCGACAGAAGCTCTCTCTCCTGCTAGAGCAGAATACCACCGCCCTCCCGAATACCCAGATGCGCAGTGGAAACACATCTCCCATTCTTTGGAAACCGCTGCAAGGACTGAACTTGGCTATCAAAAACCGCAGAAGGATAAGCCATGGTACGACGAAGACACTGCACGTATGGCAACGAAACAGTCAGTTACAACGCTTGCTGCGAGTGAGCCGTACTAGAGGCTAAGAAGGGAGGAAACCCAACTAGTTAGGCGGAAAAAATGGCAGTGGGAGCAGAGAGAGTGCGAAAAAACCGAAATGTGCAGGATGAATGGTGAATCCCGAAAGTTTTTCTAGAGGGTAAGAAGATCGAAAATGGGAATCTGGTGACTGAGAAGCAGTGTGTGCTCAAAATGTGGAGGGACCACTTTTCAGCACTACTCCACTCAAATTCTTCCACTGAAGATCAGGAGGTAATGATAGTAGAAGATAGTGTAGATTGGTTGTACCGCCCCCCCCCCGCCAAACCTAGACGAGATTAGAACGGCGATTTCCCGCCTTAAGAACAATAAGGCCGCTAGTGCAGATGACCTACCCGCTGAACTTTTTAGGGCAGGTGGCGAAGGACTGATAGCCCACATGCATCAACTGATATGCGGTATATGGCTGGGGGAATCTATGCCAGACGATTCAAAAAGGGTGATCCGTGTGTCTGTTCCAACTATCGCGGTATCAGTCTTTTATCCATCGCGTATAAGGTGGTCTTGTCGAGCGTATTATGTGAAAGACTAAAGCCAATTATTGAAAACCTGATTGGACCTTATCAATGTGGTTGGTTTTAGAGCAGGCAAGTCCACGACTGACCAAATATTCACGAAACGCCAAATCCTTGAAAAGACCCACAAAAAGCAAATCGATACCACCTTTTTGTCGATTACAAAGCTGTTTTCGATAGCCCCATACGGGGAAAACTGAACGAAGCTATATCTGAACTTGGTATTCCGGAAAAACTGATCCGCCTCTGTAGAATGACGCTGACCAACACCAAATCAGCAGTGAAAGTGGGGAAAGACCTCACTGAACCATTCTGTACCAAGCGAGGACTTAGACAAGGCGACACACTTTCGTCCAATCTCTTCAACATTTTAATGGAGATAATAATAAGAAAGGCTGCAGTAAATACGAACAAGACCATTAACACGAAAAGCCATATGTGCGAGAGGTTACTGCAGTATTTGCAAGAATCGAAAAGGAATCAGCGAAGGTGGGTCTTGCTGTTAATGAGTGCAAGACAAAACTGATGAGGTCAACGACTAGAAAATCCTCTCGACTTGGTCCGCACTTGAACGTTGACAACCGATTAAATTTTGAAGTGGTAGATGAATTTGTCTACCTTGAATCCGCCGTGAACAACGACAACAACGTCAGCCTGGAGATAGATAGGAGAATTGTGCTTGAAAATAGTTAGATGTTATTTTGGGCTCAGCAAGCAGTTTAGGAACAAAGCCCTCTCTCGATGGACAAAAGTCCAGCTATATCAGACTCTCATTTTAACTGTCTTGACATATGGCTCCGAAACTTGGGTCATATCGCAAGCGGATGAAAAACACCTGGGAGTTTTCGAGAGAAAAATTCTCCGTAAAATATATGGTCCTGTTAGGGAAACGGCGAGTACCGACGTCGCTAGAACGCAGAGCTATATAATCTCTATTCTGACGTGGACATAGCTAGACGAATCAAAGTGGGCCAATTGCGTTGGCTAGGCCATGTTATCAGAATGGATGAAGATGAGTCAGCGCGAAAGATTTTTGATAACGTACCCGATGGAAGCGGGAAAAGAGGACGACCAAGACTCCGCTGGAAAGACCAGGCAGAAGAATGCCTCCGTATCCTTGGTGTTACCAACTGGCGAGAAAAGGCGAAGGATAGAGCCAGTTGAAAGAATATGTTGAAATTTGTTTAATTTGTTTGTTTAATTAAAATGTGTAAGACGTCTCAGGTTGTAATATAGTCAATAAAAGTAAATACCAGTAATGGGGCGACAACACGTATGTCGTCCGAAATGCCCAATAGGCAATCTACAATCCACCACAGTGACATTATTTAGTTATATATTAACAATAAAATAATTTTTTTGCCGATAAATAATTGTGTCCGAGAACTTATCATGAAAAAATTATCAATTAACTATGTAGTTTTTGGAGAGTATGAATGATAAGAAGTAAAAACTTGCAAGAAATAACAACTTTTGTATGTAAACAGCTGATTTGCAATGTAAACATTGGAAGCACCTACAACCTACAATAAGACATTACAAATCACCAAAACTGTATAATTTTTTAACGAAATAGTTAAACGTGAATTACAGAGCATTTAAAACACATTTTCTTCTCTTAAAAAATAAAATTCCAATGACTAATTTGTTATTTAACCCTCTAAGTCACAAAATTTAACCCATGGACATAATTTTCTGAAAGTTTGGCACAGTGGTATTATTGGTCAACATTAAAATTTATTTAAGCAAAGATTTGATTTATGTTGTCTGATGTAGTTTTCAGGAGAGAAAAACTGATAGCGTCCTCAAGGCCACTATGGCTATGAGTTTGAACAACAACATAAATTAATATTTTTATATATACATTGCGTTTGGGATGGTTTTCAATGTTTGCATTCCTGTTTTCCACCTTCCTTTTCTAACCAAATAAGAAAATGGTTGTATTGATCGAGCCGAAAATCTGGCACAGGATTTTTTGCTTTTACACCAATTGAAGTACTACTTGGCGGTGCTTATAGGCAACGAGACCTTCTGCAATTTCTTCACGGAACTGTGCAAATTGTCGATATAAAATATATACTTTCGTTGCCCTCATATCAACAAAATGATAAAAAAAAATCTCATCGTTGGGGTTTGTGTGTTAGCTCTTATGACCCCCCAAATGGTTGCCACACCCATATACTCATAGACAATTTGTGGAGCATCTATTTCAAGTTAGAGTTTGTGCTTCCGGCCGTATCTAGGCACTTTTTGGTCCTTTAATGTTTGCATCTCATCTGCCAAATGTACCAACATAAGTGGACATCAAGCGCTCAATTTTATTATCCTGCCTAGGGACTGTGTTCATGTCTACTCTATCTGCAGTACCCACAAATTCAGTTGAGTATCCTCTGGTTGTTTCATAATATATATTCGGTGGGTAACTTACAATTCGGAATACGGTTCAATCTTATTGTGCCTAAACTGAAAATACTTCTGGCACGAAAATTCGCAAATAATGGCAGAGTGGTGCAAAAATTGTGGAAATACAAAATGTGATTTACGAAATTCGGTAAAGACTGTGAAAAGCAAACTCATACATTTGCTCTGGCAACAAGATTCTGAGTTCCTGATAATATTATATTATCTCCTTAAAATCGATATACGTAACCTTGAGAATCACAAAGTACCAAGTTTTTTTTATTCCCCATTACTGAGGTTTGTTTGGAAGATATTGGCTTGATTTTTATGCTGAACATTTGCTCGTGCACCCATAAGCGATTTTTTTTGTGGAATTCTAAAAAGTGGATCATATCCCGGATGTCTTTTTTGGATTCTAATGTTTTCATCTTCAAACAAACGATTTTTTTTAATTTGTATAAATCTTGAACGAGGCGTGCAGTGTTTAATGCTTGAGAAAGAGTTTTTGTCCCAATATATTCCCAATTGGGATATCGGTAAAGTGGAATGTACATAAAAATACCAATGTAGTGATAAATTCCCCCAGAGTTTGTTTTATATTTTTATTTAAAATCTTCGTTCAGGGCTGCTCTGTTTGGTTCCCCGCCATCAAATTCGCTACATCTTTTGAAAAAAACAATTCAAACAAGTTTGTAGTTTCATAATTGACTTGAGAAGATACCAATTTCCGAAGAATGCAAATTCGTTGACATGTAAATTTAATCCTTTTTTATGCCAAGTAATCTTTGTAAACTCTTTTGAGTTCTTCGAAATATCATCCAATCCTTGAAAAAGAGTAGCATATTATTTGAATTGTTTATGTTATGAATTGTTTGAAGTTTAAAGTTTGAAATTGATTTCAAGACAAAAATGAACCAGTAAAACCTACTGCTGAGGGGTTAACCCTTGGGCCAGTTATTTCTAGTACTGGTAATGGTGAACGAGGAATATTTGTTGGTTTGATACATTTTTTGGATGATCTTGAGGTAGATGGAAAAGGTTCTATTAAATCTGACTAGTTGTTATCCTGCAGAAAAATACCAGTTGTTTCTCCTTCTATCATTTCTCGAAGGTACATACATGTAAGCATTGCTCTTTATCTTCGGTTATTTGATCAATAGGTAAGTCTGTTTCATTCTCATCAGCATTAGCTCTTCCATCATTATTAGCGTTACCTCTTCCAATTATTCATCGGAAATTTCGGCAAGCTTGGACTTTTTTGATAAAACTTCTCTTATTGGTTTCAATTTCTGTGTATATATAATGTGAAGGTCAAGAAATCAGTGCGATTAAGAGTTATATAAATGTTCACGCAAACCGCCATAGATGCCCTGGGGCCACTATAACGATTTCACTTCTAAAGCACAAATCGAATCTTTTTCCACCATAAGTATAATTGTTATCCATTGAGAACACTATAGAGTACTTACTGATGCAATTTCAGCAAAATCAAACCGTTATATTCAACAAAATTGCACATCAAATCTGTAAAACCATCACAATTTGAAATATTTGCAACCACCTTAACGCGTCGCAAAAGTGCGACAGAATAACAAAAAGTAGGCAAGTAAATGAGTTTTAAAATATTTGCCGTTATCAAAAATATTGTTTTGTGTTGATGTAAATGCAAGTACTGGCGGTTTTTACATTCATATATAAGATAATGGGGGACTATCGACTATCAATAGAGGGTTAATACTCTTTATATTTCCTAATTTTGTTTGTTTACACAAAACGCATATTTTAAAACATATGTATGTTCGATTTTCTGCAGTAAAAATTTTAAGTTGTCTATCACACTTTATTATATCGAGATACTTGAAAAGATCATTAATTTCATCTTATGAATTGACCCAATTCTTTGTGCAGAGAAGCAACCCCAGATCATTATGTTGCCTCCTTCGTGCTTTACAGTGACTTTGCCTCTGGAGTGTCCAAAAATGGAAGATTGTACTGTTTTCTGACGAATCCAAGTATAATTTGAAGGATTCAGATGGCATAAGGCGTGTATGCAGACCAACAGGAGAAAGGTTGAATCCTAAATATTGCAGAGCCACTATTTTTGAAACTTAGAAAGGAGGTGCTTTAGTTTTGTCCAATTATATTTGCGCCGTAAAATGTTTTTTGGGTTTTAATTTTTTTACTTATAAATTTCTGAATTCCTTAAGTTTTTGTTTATCAATAATAAAGATATAAATAAAAAAAATAATATGCGGTGTCAGAGGACACCCGGTTGGAACGAAGTTCCTTTCGTTATATATTATGTACTAGTTAGTTCCAAAACACCTAAAGCGCCCGTTGAGAAATATCCTTAAGAAAATATACTTTTTTTAAAATAAAATAAAATTTTTTTTTAGAAAAACTTATTTTATATACAATTTTTATTTAAAAAGGATATTTTTATGTCCTTTTTGTAAGAATATGTATTATATTTTCCCGAAAAGATAATTTTTTAAGGAGAGGTATTTCATTCATTAAAAAATAATGTTCAATGTTATTTTTAAGAAAAGGTACTATTTTTAAGAGGAAATATTTTCTGTAAGGAAAAGCCATAAGAGTATAATTTTTTTTACAAAGAAGTACATTTTCCTCTTACAGCCCTATTCTGGCATATTGAGTAATATAACTTTACAAAAGTCACCACGGTTACTATTTGACAGCAATGTGACAATTGTCACATATCGGTATTCTGACACATTTTTTTGGTGACAAAAGTAACAAAAATTGTTACCTGCCAAAGAGGAGGTAATAGCGCGTGACAGCTGTTTTATTTGCCGGAAAGTTGATGCACAATCATTTTATAAGTTCTGCAAGTAAACAATAAAACTGTATACGGGAAAAAATAATAATATATTTTGTACCAAAACGACAAGAGGGCATAATTAAATGAAGGAAGGACTTTTGTTACTTTGTCCTATGGAAATGGAGCAGAAAGAAGAAAGAACTTGATTTTGTGTTAGAAATATTGAAAAAACGCGAAAAATATTACAAAACTTTTAACGTAAATATCTCCGGTCTTTCAAGGGATATTGAGTAATATAACTTTAAAAAAGGCTAAGGTCTTGTGCATTATGGAAACCTGGCCAAAAATTAGTATAATAGTGTATATTTTTCAAAAAAAAATATAAATTTTTAGCAGAAATGTGGGGTTAAAAAACGTTTTTTTAATTAGCTCCCCTATGGGCTAATAAAAGTAAATATGTTTATGCACTGATTTATAGAGCTTAGTAAGACCTTTCTAATGATTCCCATTTCAACCAGATCGGATTAGAAATCCCGGAGATACGAACGATTATATACTCAAGCTTTAAATGCCTATATCTCAAGAAGTTGGATCGACCGCGGAGGGAAAAACAACTTTTTGAACTCAGCGCAGAAGCTTTTGCCGGTGGTGAAATTTTGATGTAGATCAGAGAGTTGACGCTAAAGTAAAGTTCTTCTTCTACATATATGGTGTGGATGTGCAGGAGTATTCTTTCCGCTTAGCATCTCTGGATGTTCCTTGAGGAAGGCAATATAGCATTCCAGCTGTGCCTTTGCGGTGCGCTCAAATTCCCTAAATAATATTGTATTAATTTTAATTCTTCCCTTTTTTACCGCGTTCATTTTGTGCAGAAAACCATATACATATTTTTGTTTTTTTTGTCACTGCTTTTGACAACCTGAGGTGAATTTTTTGTAGTCACTGTTTAGCCAGAATACCAGATACAAACAATGGTGACAACTTTGTAACAATTTTGTGGTTACAATTTGATTGTTACCAAATACACAGAATAAGGCTGTTAATAGAACGACATATTGTTTTTGTTATTGTTTGATAATACAAAAGGCAATAAAGCTTGGTTAAATAGTTTTTCCAATAGATTTTGTTTTCAGGGAAATTTACCCATTTCTGCCATCAAGAAAATTGCCCTTAACCTTTAAATCCACCACTTACATTCCACCATCTAGGGTTTTCCTATCATCTTTGACATCGATAAATAAAACACAATAAATGGTGAAAGATAGGTGGTGGATTTGAAAGTAAAGGGAAATTTTCTAGATGGTGCCGAAGTGATGGATATGGGAGAATTCCCTGGAAACACAATCTATTGAAAAAACTATATCACAATTTATTTTTGCATTTTCTATTGTCAACAAATATCAAAAGCGATATACTTTTCTATTATTTAAATTATATTTTCAAATTTAAATAAGAGAATCGAAATAAATATTATGTTTGAGTGCTGTTTCGTCGCATCCGATTGAAAAATTGTCATACGGAAGCAGCATGTGCCCTCTGGTGAAAGTGGTGATTAATGGTTTTTATATATCTATAGGGAATTTCACCACCAACCCTTAGCCACCTATTGGAAATTATCAATATCTTCTTGCAATATCTTGGTATTTGGTTGATTGAATTCGCCGCTATTTGGTTGGTGGGTTGCTATGCTACAATAATTTCCACGCGCGTTGGTGGTTGTTGTCTCAACTTTAATACGTTTGTGTTGTCACAAAGCTTTATTTCTAAGTTTAGATTTGCATAGGAAGCTCATGTTGCGTACAAAAAAGTTCGACAAACTTGTCCAATCATTTAAGATGTTGGAAACTAGCTTTTCGTCTTTGACGCTTGTTGGAATCTTACGTCCTTAGGCTGTGTGTTGATTGAAAATATTTCGGTCGTGGTAAATTGTTTGAATTTATTTTTGTGTGGTGAAGATACAATTTAAATTTTGCTGTGTGAAATAGAAAATCAAAATGTTGACAGCTGAAAAGTCATGAAATTAACAGAGTTTTTAAAATATATTTCGCTATTTTTATTAAAATTATAAACAAAATTAATATATTGCGATTACGCCAAAGGATGTATCAAATGGTGAGAAGAAGGCGTGAGTTATGCTCTTATTGTTTTATATTTTGTATGACTATTTGGATTTATGTACCTCACACCTTCAGGTCAGAATAACAAGTCAAAAACTTCGCTGAGAACCAATGTGGGACACAGCTTAAAGGCGGCAACAAAAGAAGCCTTAGCGTTGCACTACACAATGCCGAAATGACATCAATGTGGATATCCGACAATTTTGAAACGCAAGTTACTCCTCTTTCTGGTCTATTTGGTTGATTTGAATGTTTTTAACATCTATTTACGTTCCACATAAGTACGAACCACAGAAAATATGGATGGCCGCTATTTGTCATCTTTCCTGTAAATAATTGATCTAGTGCGATGCGTTTTTCCACAAGTATCTCCCTGTCACAATTATTCCCTGCAGTTTAAAACAACATATTAAGTTCAATTAAATGTTTCTTGAAACCAATTTTTGTATTTCTACAATAATATTACATTGCAAAGTCGCTATCAATGTTCTCAGTTGACAAATTCATGTATTTTGTTTTTGTACTCTTTTGCATTTTTGTGTTGTTGGTATGTATTTGTGAAGCGTTTGAAAACTGAAGCGAATGAAACAAAAGTAAAATGCCTGTTGTTGCTGCCTACAACTACAACAACACCTGCTGTAGATATTGTTCCGAGCAAATGCTGCATAAAAGAAAAACGTCAAAATTTAGACTACATGTCAAAATTTTGTGTAGCCCTGGGGCTAGTGAAAATGTTGACAATAAATACTCACCACGCTAATGTCAAAATTTTAGATAATCTAAATTATTTGGTTCGATGAGAGGTTATGAGAGGTTTAAGGGATGATTTATAATACAAAAATCGTCTCTCAAACCTCTCATAACTTTTTATGAATATGGCCGGTAATCTTGCAAATGCTGGGCAATTACAGAGAAAGTCGGCTCGCTCAATTTAATGTATAAGTACATATATAGATGTTCTCGCTGAGTAGAGTGTCCAGACAGAAATCTCACTAATGGGCTTAGTACATCTTTGTTCAGCATTACCAGCCCTTTGGTCTTGTTCGTATCCGGGTCGCCTTAAAGGATCTTTGCCATTCAGCTCCTGTTTGATACGTTCCCAAATGTCTGTGGGTTATTCACGGCATTTGTGGAAGCCCGGTCTTTATTGTTTCTTTATTGGCTTCTTTCCATATTGACAGTCCGCTGGTTGAACCCCATCCCAGCCACGAAGTACATATGCTTCCAAGACTGCCAGTGGAGGAAAATTTGTATATTTCCTCCTTGTACTCTATTCCAGTAAGCGCTCTAACATTTTGTGACGATATCGCACTGATTGCCGCGTGACTCTTATGGCCAGTTTCACAGTTCATTTAAATGTGCTTTAAACGCCCGATGCTTGTCATTTATATGTCATTTAATATGAAAAATTACTGGGAGCTTTTAAATTGAGCTTTTAAATGACGAGTGTGAAACTCGCCCTTAGTGAATAGCTATATTCCTATTGTGTGCCCACCTTCATTGTTCTGTGATGTTACAAATTCCTCTGCCATCTAATACATATTCTGATTTGTCTTGTCGCACGCTGGGTAAAACACAATGTTTGATCAGGAATGCTAAAATACCAACAATCATAGATCCGACAGAATATCAGTGAATTCCTCCCTCACCAACGTCGAAGAAGCCTTCCGTTCATGGCTCTCTCTGTGGTGTAGGTTAGGTTAGGTAGACGTGACTGTAACTATTGGACACTTAGTCCAATGAGGACCGTTGTGATACAACGTGACATCATTACCGTAATTATCGTTGAATTGATCTTTTGTGGTTAGGGGCGTTCAAACCATATGATATATCAACCCGATATTTCAGGATGTGGTTGAAGAAGAGACACAGTACATTATATCCTGGCGAATCAACTAGTACTCTGCAAAAAGGGCAGGAGATTATTCAGCTTAGCTTTCTGAGTGTTATTTGGATCAAACATGAACTAAGATCCTAGATATTGTCTCCGACTCGCACAAAACGCGGGACAGTAGCACAGGAGATGATCAACGCTCTCGTCCTCCTCTTCTGCAGTAACGTCCTCTTTTCTTGAGCTGTCTTGAGCTGAGATCCTTAATTAAGAGTGTCCAGTGATCGCAGCTACTAGAATAGAGATAACTCGTCTAGGAATGGATATCAAGTTTAGCGTACGATGCAGGTCATAACTTGGACATACTTGCCTGATGATCTTCGTATTGTATGTAGAAAGGGCACACATACATGCTCCAGATCCAGTGGAAAAAGTAAGGTAGGCCCTAATCTCACCAGCTACTCCGCTCTATGGTCCTTGGAATTTTCATGTGCCCGGCACACATGGTGGATATCGAACTGCTTGGCCACCTCATTTAGAGATGTGCGGAAGTTGTGGGCTGTCCACCAAATGCATCAGCAGAAGTCACTATTTGGTGTGCGTTGTGAGCCGGCGGCATTATACCTCCTCGAAAACGATAACGACTTTGCTATCACTGTCAACGGAGAGGGAAACAGGTTGTTGGCTAACTAATTTCTTTTGACATAAATGGATGATATAGATGTAACCGACATGTGGTTCCAACAGGACGGCGCTACGCGTCATATAGATGATGCCATATTGGACAACCGACTGCGCCATAAGTCGTGACATCACTAAAATTCAGCTTGACACATATATGCGATAGAGTCATTGAAAATTGCACCTCTCGGTTGCACAATATCCATCCAAGCCGCGGCGTCCTTTTGAACGATGTAATTTTCGGGACATAATGCCATTCAGAGCGCTTGCAAGAAAAACAACATATTCGTTGATATCTCACACGCTGCTTGTTTTATTCAGTTTTAACATGTAACCGTCCCTATTGGAAACCCTTTTATTACAAATTAATGTTAGGAGAGTTTGGTGTTAGGGCGTGACATTTTTTGTGGACGTATCGTAATATAAGGGTTTTTCAACAGAGACGCTACAAAAGTAAATCGATACAAAAGTAATCCCGCTCTTTTGACATTTCTCTTCAGTAAGGTTTGCCATTTCATCGTGGAAAGATATACGAACCAACAACGAGTCGAAATTATTAAAATTTACTACCGAAATTTGGAGTCAGTTCAGTGGCCTCAACTTTAAGAGCGGAAAATCATCTTCAGCGATGAGGCTCATTTCTGACTGAATGGCTTCGTCAATAAGCAAAATATGCGATATTGGTCAGACAGCAAGCCACACGTAATCCATGAGTCATCATTGCATCCCGAAATAATTACGGTTTGGTGCGGTTTATGGGCCGGCGGCGTCATTGGGCCGTACTTCTTCCGTGATGATCAAGACCGACACATTACTGTGAATGCGAATCGCTACCGTTCAATGATAACCGAATATTTTTGGCCCCAATTGGATAATATGGACTTGGAGGACATGTGGTTCCAACAGGACGGCGCCACAAGTCACACAGTGAATGCCACAATCAATTTATTGGAAACCAAGTCTGGTGAACGTGTTATCTCACGAAATGGCCCAGTAGATTGGCCGCCTCGGTCGGGCGATTTGACGCCGTTAGATTATTTCCTGTGGGGCTACGTCAAGTCTATGGTCTATGCCAAACAAGCCAGCGACGATTGATGAACTTCGTACGAATATCGAACGTGAAATTGCAGCAGTATCGGCCGATTTATGCTTGAAACCCGTCGAAAATTGGATTCAGCGTCTGGACTTCTGCAAGCGTGCCCGTGGTGGCCATGCAAAAGCAATCGAGTTCCATACATAATGGCATCGAACGTACTTTCACGCGAATAAAGAATTTCATTGGTATCTAAAACCGGTTTTGTTTTATTTAAAAAAAATTTTGTAGCGCTCTTATTGAAAAACCCGTTACTAATATATTTTGGATAGCTGTTTGTGTATTAAATTTATCATGGGTGTGTAATTAAACTTCTGTTGATTAAATTCCATCAAAAAACAGAATAATTGTACTAACTTTTCCTTTACTGTTATGTCAACACAGGCTCATTACCGCCCAGCCGAAGGGAAACTTCTCTAAATGCCATGACTTCTGCCCGAAAGACACTACAGTTATCTGGTAGCCTTTGAGCAAAGTCAAGACCCAGTTCTTAAATATGAACTCCAAACCTTATTTTGTGATCTAGTTTATAGAGCTCAGGGTAGAAGCTTAAATACCTTCTACTTATCGTCCCTTCCAGTTGTGTTTGTTCTGAATATGAGTGGAGAATTTTCTCTCAAAGGCGGAAATGGGTATTAGGCAATCCACGTCTATTATAGATTGTCGCAGATCCATTGAAATCGCTGGAGGTCCATAATAAAGAAAGTTTTAGGCGTATTGCCGACGTTGCATGCATTTTTACCAGCAAATCCAGTGGTAATATTTGGAGTTTAATCTCCAAACACTCGGTTGGGGTTGTGCCAGCGGCACTCGTGATATACACCATTGCCATTCTCTGGATTTTTCTCAAAAGACTCAGGTAGGTGGGATTATCCAATACCGGCCACCAAACGACAATGCCATTGAGCAGTATCGGGCGAACAACAGCGGGTTTTTCAATAAGAGCGCTACAAAAGTTTTTTTAAATGAAACAAAACTGGTTTTGGATACCAATGAAATTCTTTATTCCTGTGAAAGTACGTTCGATGTCATTATGTATGGAACTCGATTTCTTTTGCATGGCCACCACGGGCACGCTTGCAGAAGTCCAGATGCTGAACCCAATTTTCGACGGTTTTCAATCATAAATCGGCCGATACTGCTGCAATTTCACGTTCGATATTCGTACGAAATTCATCAATCGTCGCTGGCTTGTTGGCATAGACCATAGACTTGACGTAGCCCCACAGGAAATAATCTAACGGCGTCAAATCGCACGACCGAGGCGGCCAATCGACTGGGCCATTTCGTGAGATAACACGTTCACCAAACTTGGTTTTCAATAAATTGATTGTGGCATTCACTGTGTGGCTTGTGGCGCCGTCCTGTTGGAACCACATGTCCTCCAAGTCCATATTATCCAATTGGGGCCAAAAATATTCGGTTATCATTGAACGGTAGCGATTCGCATTCACAGTAATGCGCCGGTCTTGATCATCACGGAAGAAGTACGGCCCAATGACGACGCCGGCCCATAAACCGCACCAAACCGTAATTTTTTCGGGATCCAATGATGACTCATGGATTACGTGTGGATTGGATTATTGACGAAGCCATTCAGCCAGAAATGAGCCTCACCGCTGATTGTTGAGGTCTCTTAAAGTTGAGGCCACTGACTCCAAATTTCGGTAGTAAATATTAATAATTTCGACTCGTTGTTGGCTCGTATATCTTTCCATGATTAAATGGCAAACCTTACTGAAGAGAAATGTCAAAGAGCGGGAAAAAATATGGCGTCGTTTGCTGTCCCTATCGATTTAATATTGTAGCGTCGCGGTTGAAAAACTAAAACTTATATATCCAGTAAACGTATTTCGGGTATAGGCCTCATAGCCCCCTGGTGCCCCATTCACACGAATGTACGGCCACTGTGGCTGTAATGATCGTACCCATAGTTTTTGACTTGAAACTAAGCTTACTATCAAGAGTCACACCTAGATATCTTGAATTCCTCTACCATATAGAGACAATGGCTGAAAATAGGAACCTTCTGCTTACTAGTAAAGAGTACGAGCTCGGGTTTCTAAGGATTTTCTTACACTCCATTCTTCATGGTCCACTAAGAGAGTCGAGGTAACAGTGTATCAGTTTACCGAAACTATGCAGTCGGTTGGGGAGAATCCCATTAGTTTTTCCATTATAAGCTGATGAGTTGATTTGTGATCCATTCGGGTTCATTCTCATATCGCATGTAATATTTTCGCCGCCTTGGTCGTTTCTTACACTGCGCTTAACCTATTGCAGTGTTTCAATGTATCGTATCAATTCTTCTCCATTGCCACCAGACTACAGATGCGTAACTTAAAATCGGTTCTATCGTGATCGTGTACAGACAAAGTGTCATTTTTGGCGGGGGGGGGGGGGCTGAATTTTAAGACTATACCTCCGCTGGCAAACATACCATTACCTATGAACCTTCCCGCTCTGCTGACTCTTTCCAAAGTAGTTTGCGTTACTGGTAAACTTATACCTACACCATATAGTCTTTAAAAGGAGGCTAGGTTCCACGTAAGCAGTTGTCTTTGTCCTTACACCCAGGGACCTAAATGTTTGAAAAGAGGCTGTTACAACCAACGACACAACCTCATTCGTGGTTGACACAACCTCATTGGAGGTTTGAGGTTCAATTGAGGTTGTTTCGACCGAATTTAGTCCCCACAATCGAAATTTGGTTGAAACAACCTCGTTATAAAATTGATTCGGTTGTCACAACTGAATTTTTAATTATATTCGCTTAGTCAACTAAATTTTCGGTTGGAAATTCGGATGCAAGAAATTAATTTGTATGCAAGAACCGAAATTGGTACCAAATTCGGTTGGAGTAACCGAATATGGCATTAATTCGGTTGTAGTAACCGAATTTGGCGTCAATTTGGTTGCTGTAACCGAAGTTCTCATGAATTATGTAGGTACAACCGAATTCATTTTCAATTCGGTTACCACAACATAATTCAACGCATTTCAAGTCTGACGTTTAAAATTGTATAATCAAATATTATTTTAAAAAGAATTAAAGAATGTCAAAATTTTTTTTTGTGGATATTAAGAAAGGTAAGTAAAATATGGTTTGTATTAAAACGTGTTATTTGGCAGTAAATATTCAAGCAGATATCTACAGTTTTCAAGGTCGGTCATGTGAGATGTGCTGCAATCGTCTGTATACAAAACGGTTTAAGACTTAAATCAACCGGTACAACATGTTAGAATTAGTGCGGTGTCCCATGATGGCCGGGACTTGAAAAAAGGTCGGAAGAGGCATGTAAAACAAATTTATTATACTACAGATTACTCCATATATATGACTTTATTTTTAATTTTTTATAAGAATACAGGAAAATAAATCATAATTTAATAATAAAAAAAAGTTTAATAATTCATTTGTGACACTATCTAAATTCGGTTGTAACAACCTCTAATTCGGCTGTGACAACCTCTATTGAGACAATCTCTTTATTCGGTTACGGCTAATTCAAAAGGCAACCGGAGATTTATTGAACATATACGTTGGGTGGACGATGCTGGAAAAATCCAATTACCTAAGTCTGTTTATAGAGGTTCAAAGAATGCCAGTGATGTGTCTCAGGGGTGCCCTTCATATAACACCTACATATCTAGGGGTTTGCAGTAATCCTACACTTGTTCATAATAGGTTTGCATGACAGGCGAATGCCGCCAACATCAACAATCTGCCTGGGAGTTTTTTTCCTACACGCTGAAAAATCTGTCGTTTTTTGTTGTATGGATGCAAATATAACATGTGTTTGGAGCTTGTCGCAAATATAATATACTTGTGCCCAAACGCATTGTGTTTGCAATTCAATATTACATGTTTGAGACACAATGATTAATATGTTATAACATATGTGTTTGCTACCCAAATATCTATATCAGTGTTTGTGATACAAATACAGCCGTGTTTGTTGCACTGTTTATGCTCTCTCGAGAGCAAGAGATTAAAAGAGGGGCAACGAGTGTGTATATCTTGTAATTATGTATCTGTATTTTTGCATTATTCTCTCAGTGAATGATTCATAATTATTCCTGACTGTGCGTGATGTATTGCGTTTTAATTTCATGTATTCAGTCGTCAATGGTTCATCGGTCAGAGGATATCAAAAGCGCTTGATCAGTGAAAGAAGAATAAACAAACGCTTGGACGGTTAAATGGCTTGTGATGTTGCTATGATGTTTGAGTATGTGTTTCAAATATATTTATGTGTGCTACCTAAGTGAGATAAACTGGAGAGGGCAACAACGTGAATCCCTTTTTCAGCCCGAGCCTCTACTGAAAAAATCGGAATGGCGGACCATTTGTGAAATACAATAAAAAAACACAAGTAATTAATACACGCTTGTCTTGCATGAACTAGATCTGAAAATAAGCATATTGTTCGTGTACCAACGCATAGTTGAAATTTTCTGAAGACAAAAACTTGAGAGACAACAAAGACAGGAGAAAGCAGATTCAAAACAAAACAAATAATGCATTCAATGGAAGTAAATGTAAAACTTATTTAAATCTTTTAATTTTTTGTAATAATTATTTATATAAGCAAACGTGGATATGTATTAATAATAATTAATAAAGAAAGAATAATTCGTTTCTAAATATTATTATGTTTGGGAGGAAATACGCATATGCTTCCACGTAACTATATGGATGTTCGGGATGAAGCACGCATATGTTTCCACGTAAAAGCATACATATTTGTCAGTAAACCTGCTAATGTTTGCATTTAAATACACCTCAGTTTGGGACTTGTAGACATATATATATATATTTGAAGTGTGTTCCAAACATATACATGGTTCCTGCAAAATATGTTTGAGAGAATATGTTACAGAGACCGTTGTTTTCAGCGTGTATGGATCAACAGTACCTATGGTCATGGTAGGATTTTAACGATTCTGCCGCAATCCATGTTAGATTTGGATTACATGACTCTTAGGTCTACCTTTGAGGCGCATACCCGATGTTATAGGATATCTAGTCTTCTACACTGATAAATTAAAACTGTATAGAATAGAGGGTTTGGGAGTCTCTTCTAATGAGGTGGGCCTACACCTTGTACATAGACTACCGGATCATTGTTGAGTCATTGCAATCAGGGAAGTTGCACCCTGTTTGGGACGAAAAGTCATCACCGCATTGATACCATATATTCTCGCTGTCAGATTGGTATAAAATGTCTACAATCTGTGTTCCTGACTTCAAACATTGTTCGTAAAGGCCTCGCATCTCTAAATGCAATGGAAATGTAGTTTGATATCCAGTTTGATCATTGTAGTGCCATCGTAAGTTGCAGTCTGACTGGGACGAAACGTCATTCCCGCGTTGATACCATCTACTCTGACTGCCAGGCTGGTATAAAATCTCTACAACCTGTGTTCCTGACTTCAAACATTATCCATAACTGCCGGACTACCATATTTGTTCCAATGGATATGGACCATGTGGATATGACCCATTATACATAGACACTTCTGCTTAAAACCGAAGCCGTTTGACATGCGAATGATAGATGGTCTGGTCTGGCTTAAATTGCAGGATCAGGATTCTGGTCAAGTTGTGACCTGAATTGTTCAAAAACTTGATATCAGCTCCTAGATAGGACACGTCTACGCTAGTAGCTGTGATAATGGCCAACTGTTTGATAAGCAGATAAAAAAAAATATTGTCCCTTAATATCCCATGAAGGGATTGGGGAGAGCTTCTCACAATCAGTGAGATGTGCGTTTTCTAGTTTTACACTCACTGATTGGGGACCTACAGTTTTACACCGATTCCGAACGGTAGTTTGAGAAGCTTTTTCATGGCTAAGTACTCGATAGTGTCGCCATCACTAAGCGAGGTGACCGTCGTAGAAAGAAATGTAAGGTGGTCTGAGCAGGGATCGAACCCACGTTCTCATGTACAAGAGCCGCGCACACTAGCCATTGCACCACAGCAGATAATCGTATATAATTGAAATCTAAGCGTATGACCGCTGCTGAAGCCGCGACGATGAAGAGTAGGACGAGACCGTCGAACATCTTCTATGATCCTGCTACAACGTTGGGGTGAATAGGAGGCAATATATAGGGTCTTACTTCTTTTAGGATCTAGCAGACATTTAGAGAGCTAAATGACCTTAGAATCATTTTCGGATCACAATTGCGGATCACAAATTTTGCGGAACTAGGATGTCTCCCATTTTAAACTCAATTTTCGAATATCGTATGCGCTTTACGGGTTCAACGATGAATATGAAACATTACGCCCCATGGTAGTTCAATGCCTGAGTGTGCCAATAATGACAGCCACTCCAACGTAACTGCCGTTTTCGTCGTAAATAAACGTATTTCAGCTTTACCCAGATTTACATTCAGTTGTCTGTGGCCATCGGTGGTGCTATGGGTTCTATGGGATCCCTGCTCTGACCACCTTTTTTCGGCGGCGGTCACCTCGCATAGTGACGGCGACACTATCGAGTATTTAGCCATGAAATAGCGTCTCAAAATACCGTTCGGAATCGGTGTAACAACTGTAGGTCCCAATCAGTGAGTGAACAATTAGAAAGCGCACAGCTCACTGGCTGTGAAAAGCTCTCCCCAATCCCTTCATGGGATGTAATGGGAAACGGTGTGTTTTCAGTTGTCTAGACTGTGCACAGTTGTGCGCTATTTGTATGCCCCTGCTCCTAAGAATGTTCTGTTGATTTCCCCAAGATGTGTCGCCACATCATCTGCTCAAAGGTAAGCTTGAATCCCTTCGTTCGTTTTGTTTGTTGGCATTTGAGTGCAGAGAAATTTTGACTGTTTACTTTAGTACATCGTTTTTGTATAAGCTTTTGTAAGCTTAAGAATTCGAGCACACCGTGCCGTTATTGAAGTTTGTACTGCTCAATCATAGACTAATACATACCTAGATAAACTTATTCTCTCATCTGACGTTTCATTTCACACTCTCATCGTAGGTTTGTGGAAATGAGAGCAATTAAATTTAAAATTATCTTACACCAGGTGGAGTTACAAAATATGTTCACTTAACTTTTTCCTGTCGTTTTGGTGTAGAACTGAAAAATTTAAATATATTTTGCACTTTTTTATTGACTTTTATCGTTGGTATACATTTGTATTGTATTTAACAAAACTAGTTTGTCACAAAAACACGAAATTCGGTTGTTGTTCCTATGTTGATCGCTGTATACTATTGCCACTATCTGGTATTATTGAACCCATATTTCTATCATCCAATGTTTACTTTCCATCGTACCTATGACGTTTAATTTATTGAGCGAATAAAACCTTCTATGGTATGTGTTATTCTATGTGCTCAATGCAATATGATTAGAGTTGACACCACACCATATTTTCTTACCTGTTTTTTCACCCCTCTGATCAGACATTAAAAACGATGAACAATAGATAGTCAAAATTTCTCTTCACTCAAATGCCACCACACGAAACGAGTGAAACCCTAGTCATTCTCTACTCTCTTCATTGAATATTTCAATACACAAGTAGCTTTCTGAAAGTGTTATTGTATATAACTATACAAATTCCCTACCATGATGCGAGAGAGAAATGCGTTTGAGTGAATTTCTAACACTTTTTGGTTCTCTTTTACCAGGGTTGCCAAATTGCGCATATCTTCTGGTCGTCTAATTCTAAAGTCTTTGCAGACATTGTAGTTTCGGCAAAGACGATAAAGAATTATTGGAAAAAACTATTTAACCAAGCTTTTTTGCCATTTTGTATCGCCCAGAAATATCAAAAACAATATGCCTTTCTATTGTCTACATTTTATTTTCAAATTCAAGCAACAGAATCGAATTAAAAATGATTGTGGATCGCTTTTTCGTCGTATCTGAGTGAAAAATGCTCGTACGGAAACAACCTTTGCCATCTGGTGAATAATCGAATGCAATATCTAGGGTATTTCTATCATCATTTGTTTTGGTATAAGTGGTGGCAGATATACCTGACCTAGGAACATTGAACCATCGCCTTCCTAGGGCAAACTTAGTAATAAAAGGAGAAGTAATACAAGTTTCGTCGACGTAAATTCCAAGTTCCAAAGCGCGGCGCTTTTTTGTTTAACAAAAACATAATGTTGAAAACAAAAAATTCTAAAATTGTTATCATTTTTTAAAATTTAACTTGCAATATCTCAGAAACTAAGTGAGATATACATGTTTTAGTCTATCTCTTACTCAGCGAACCAAAATTATTGGAACCGGCCGTCAAAGGGTCTCGGATATCACATTATTCCCAACTTGTTGGCATAGTTCCATCAGATCCAAGGATCTCGAGTACTATAATCTTGTCTACAAGTTTTGGGAATAAACAAGGTGCTATTTTTTTTCTGGATTTTAAAAAGAATTTTTGAGAAGATTGTTTTTCATGCAATTCACTCGGTAGTATCACAGTCACTAAGCGAGGAGGCTGTCTTTGAAATAAGTGTAATGTGATCAGAGCAGGTATCGAATCTACGTTCTCATGTGCAACGGCGTAAATTAAAACAGAAGTATAAATTTATATTGTATATACATGCATAATTTTTATTAATGTCCTGTATCGTTTAGCGTAAGGTATTTAGAGGTGCTATAATCTAGGGTGAAAATTGAACTATAATAATAATTTAGGAACGGCGTCTGTAGACTACTCGTCTGGAAGTCTTGTAACGATAACCATCATCGGCTAATTGAGCAGATTCTTGAACAGGTGACGCTTCTTCGACAATCTGTGTTTCCTGGGCAGGCGGCAGGTACTCGTTGCTAGCTAATTCGTTGACATCACGACGACGACGGTAACGAATGCGCTTGACTGTCTTGTAACGATAACCATCATCGGCTAAAACAGCTGAGTCCTCAGCAGCTGCGACAATAGGAATGGCTTCTTCGATAGCCTGCGATTCTTGAGCAGGTGGAAGGTACTCGTTGCTAGCTAATTCGTTGACATCACGACGACGACGGTAACGAATGCGCTTGACTGTCTTGTAACGATAACCATCATCGGCTAAAACAGCTGAGTCCTCAGCAGCTGCGACAATAGGAATGGCTTCTTCGATAGCCTGCGATTCTTGAGCAGGTGGAAGGTACTCGTTGCTAGCTAATTCGTTGACATCACGACGACGACGGTAACGAATGCGCTTGACTGTCTTGTAACGATAACCATCATCGGCTAAAACAGCTGAGTCCTCTGCAGCTGCGACAATAGGAATGGCTTCTTCGATAGCCTGCGATTCTTGAGTAGGTGGGAGGTACTCGTTGCTAGCTAATTCATTGACATCACGGCGACGACGGTAACGAATGCGCTTGACTGTCTTGTAACGATAACCATCATCGGCTAAAACAGCTGAGTCCTCAGCAGCTGCGACAATAGGAATGGCTTCTTCGATAGCCTGCGATTCTTGAGCAGGTGGAAGGTACTCGTTGCTAGCTAATTCGTTGACATCACGACGACGACGGTAACGAATGCGCTTGACTGTCTTGTAACGATAACCATCATCGGCTAAAACAGCTGAGTCCTCAGCAGCTGCGACAATAGGAATGGCTTCTTCGATAGCCTGCGATTCTTGAGCAGGGGGAAGGTACTCGTTGCTAGCTAATTCGTTGACATCACGACGACGGCGGTAACGAATGCGCTTAACTGTCTTGTAACGATAACCATCATCGGCTAAAACAGCTGAGTCCTCAGCAGCTGCGACAATAGGAATGGCTTCTTCGATAGCCTGAGATTCTTGAGCAGGTGGAAGGTACTCATTGCTAGCTAATTCGTTGACATCACGACGACGGCGATAACGAATGCGCTTGACTGTCTTGTAACGATAACCATCATCGGCTAAAACAGCTGAGTCCTCAGCAGCTGCGACAATAGGAATGGCTTCTTCGATAGCCTGAGATTCTTGAGCAGGTGGAAGGTACTCATTGCTAGCTAATTCGTTGACATCACGACGACGGCGGTAACGAATGCGCTTGACTGTCTTGTAACGATAACCATCATCGGCTAAAACAGCTGAGTCCTCAGCAGCTGCGACAATAGGAATGGCTTCTTCGATAGCCTGCGATTCTTGAACAGGGGGTAAGTATTCGTTGGAAGCTAATTCGTTGACATCACGACGATGACGGTAACGAATGCGTTTGACAGTCTTGTAACGGTAACCATCATCAGCTAAAACTGCAGTATTTTGTGATTGGTCACCTTCAAATACTGGAATGTCTGCGACAAACGGTGCAGGCTCTGTAGGTGGCAAGTACTCATTCGATGCCAATTCATTAACATCGCGACGGTGGCGTAATTTGTAACGCTTTACAACCTTGTAACGGTAACCATCATCGGCCAAAGGAGTCGATTCAGAAATTGACTGCAAGTCCACGTTGCTTGTAGGCGACGCATCCTCCAAAGGTGGCAGGTATTCACTGGAAGACAGAGCTGCACATGCAGTGCCAATGATTGCCAGAATAACAAATGTCAGCTTCTGCAAAGGAAGGTTAGAACAAATCAAGATATTATAAGATCCCCTACCCGGCACTGTTACTCCAATAGTTACCATTTCTGAGATCAGTTAACACCTCGTAATGTTCGAGAACGAATGATAATCTCTACCGCTGTGGATGATCTTTATATACGACCACTGCGTTTTGATTCTGCCGAGGAAACACACTCACTTTGGATGCTTCTATGCTAAAATGCTCTCATACAAACCCCATCGCTCAATAATACACGTAACAATAGCCGACAATAAAGATGATCTTAAGCGTTAATGTTGCCAAACAAAGCGATGCCTTCGCATGGTTATACATTCGCCTCCACATTCTCAGCGTTTTCCTCAATCGCATTGGTTTTTTTTTTGTCTGAGCTTTTGTCTTAATTTGATAAATACTTCTACATATGTACATATTTCTAAGTGGCTTCAAATATTTATAACCCAATCGAATGGATCCACTCGAACATAAGTATCTCTAGGTAGAACATAGATTTACGTATGTGTGATTCTGGCGATTCCGATTATTCGTATGTGTGTTAGCACCCCCTTACCCATTGTCAAAACTAGATTGACTTAGATTTCTGAGCATACGCAATATGTTGTTTCATTCATAGTCACAGCTGCCGCTACATACATAAGTCTGAACTTAGATGTGCAAGTCATATTTTTAAAGTTGTCGTCCGAACGATTCATTCGACTTAGTTGCTCATAGTTACCAATCAGGATTATGTCGTAACTACCCACATTTTGTTAATATCTCGACATCCATAAAATTTTCGGAGTACTTTCCTCTCGAAAACTGTTAATGCTGTTTCCTCTACTTGATATATCACCCAGGTGTCTACGTTATAAGTATGGAATGACAGTTAATAAATAAATCACTCGGATATAGCTGCATTTTTGTTGCTCGAGAGAGGGTTTTATCTCTGCTATCCTTGTGGGACATATTTACAACCACCCCGAAGGTATAATGGTGGTCGACGTTCAACTATTGTTCAGGTTGAGACGAATCTCTGCTCCTCGTATGCATTAAATTTGCCTTGGCTTCCTTGACTGTTGAATTCACCGCGTCCGCGTCATTGAACCAGGATATGGTGTTGATATCTGAGTGTTGCCCTTAACGCATCTAAAACCCAGTGTTGGTTTGTTCATCAACGACAAATGCTCCGTAGATTTGACACTGTCAACAACTTCTATGCAAAGTGTAGATATGGAAGAATCAGATGCTGTTGATGTTCAAGTCATCCAAATGCAAGTGGATGTGTGATGGGCTAACCTAACGTGACCAACTGGTTTTAGTGGAAGAGCGGGACAAACGCCTCTAAAAAGCGTGATTTCGAATAAAAAAACGGGACACTTCAAACATAACAAAAAATTCATTTTTATTTTCAAATATATCAAAAAAGAAAAATATCATTTCATAACAAAAAACATAAAAAAACGTTTTATAAACATTAATTGGTAAATATTTGGTTGCGTTTTTATAGTAAGAGATCATCGAATTCATTGTTTAACTCTCCTTTTCGCTTTTTTTTAAACTTTTATTTAACTTTTAAAATTATATTTGTCAGTGCATACAATTTTTCTTAAAAGGTTCTGGTCTGCTTTCAAAACATTGAAAAACTCATCGCACGATAGTGTGATATTGTACTTCACTTTTATTATTTCGTTCAGAGTATCGAAACTCAAACGCGTTTTTTCACCTGTCCAAACTTTATTAACAAGGGAAAATATACGCTCTACTGGTGCCGACGTTCCTGGCAAACACATCATAAATTCTACCACTTTTATGATTGAAGTAAACGGTATATCATTTTTTTCGACGTGTTTAACTATTTCCACCCAGCGTATACCGATAGGTAATTTTTTTAAATTCCACCCATCCATAGTGGATTTTGTAATGTATTTTTTTAAGAACATATACTGATCAAACAAATCATCATTTATTTCAACAACATTTTTGTTGGAGAGGTCCTCTGCACTACTGTCGACATCTTCCTATTTTGGTATATCTTTTAATAAAATCCAATCAAACTTTTCAACCTTAGAAAACTGAGAAGCCCAAGAATTTAAATATTGAATTGAGGTTTCTGCAAATACAAACAATGTTATTGTATTTGGTAAGATGTTCTACGAATATTTTTATTTGCAAATTTTAAAATGGGCCATAGATAGCAATTAAAATCATATTTCAGAAGCAAAACCCCATAATCTCCTCATATAAGCACTATTCTTAAATTTATTGAAAATAAAAATAATTTTCAAATTTTGTTATTTTGTGTGGTATGCATCAAAGCATTTTGGGTGAACTGATACTTTACATTTTTCACACGGAAAAACTGTTTGGCTTTGACACTGACGACAACGTAAAGGTTTTCCTGTATTGACGGTGGTGTGATTGATTTTATCAAAACGGATCGGTTGATTTGGCTGCGCAAATTTCGAAGATGGTGGGTGCTGCTTCAGAGCGCAGCAAGCAATCTACAACCAAAGCTCTGGACTGAAGTTGAGACATTGGTGATTCATTTGCATATTTTTAGCAAATGCAATAGATCTGCCATGCATTCACTAATGCCGCATCCAGAGCATTACTTGAAAGTGGCCAGTACCAGTTTTTGCCAAGAATTCCAATTCGGTAGTTGCTTGTTGCATTGTCAAACAAATCAACTCCACCCATCGTTTTATTGTATTCGAAAATTGCATTTGGCATTGGAATGTTTACATATTTTTTCTTTTTTCGATCATACCGCTTTGCTTGTTTTAGTGGTTCATCAAGTAAATGATTGGACATTACGGTGACGGTAGCATTGGCATTCCAACGTATAGCTGCAATTTCCTTTTTTCTATGTAGCCACGATCTTCTTTTTTCATCAATTTCATGTCAGTCAAATTTGCCTTAGCAGTTCTATTATCGCGAACAGTTCCTTGGAAATCAAACAAAAAAATTATTTGGAAACATTCTTTCATAAAAATATATTTAGTAGCTGTTGCGAAATAACCCATGCTACAAAGGCGACACAGAAGTTTGTGCGAGGTGAAAAAATTGTCGAATGTTACTGTGTACTGGCTTGGTTCATCAACATTAGACAACAATCTAAGCACAACATTTTCTCCTAAACCAAATTCCGGAGAATTTTCACTGGATGCGCCACCATATGGAATGAATTGAAATAGGTTGCCATCATGTGAGCACAAGTTCCAAAACTTATATCCGAAACGAATAGGTTTTCCTCTTATTAATTGTTTGGCAGAATGACGCCCATAGTAAGGTATCATTTGCTCATCTATCGAAAGATGATGAGCAAAAATTCCAAACTGCATAAATTTTTCATTCAACATATTGACATTAATTTCGCTGTTGTTACAAACGTGGAACTACAATTTTATGGCCCTAAAACGGTCTCGATTCATAGCAGCTTTTATGATATCGCAGCGGAATACTGGCTGTTCAGACCAATATAAGTCGGTTTGTGGTACTTGATGTATACCAGAAAAGTATAATTTTCCAATAAACTTACGAATTTCGTTGATGTCAGTTTTAAAAGATTGATTGTTTTTATCTACAATTGCAAACGTATTGGTACTGTTAACAATTAAATTCATGACCTGCTCATCTAGAAACAACTCCAGCATTTGCATTGGGTTTAGATGGCCTGTAACAAAATGGTTTTATTGCATTATTAACATGTAATCCGTCAAATCAAAAAACAGGTACCAATTTTTTCATAAATTTCTCTTATCTTTTCATTCGACACATCCACTGGAGCCTTTGAAAATTGATTGCGATGGCTTTTAGACCATTTTGGTGGCTGATAAGAAAAGACACTTTTTTGCGCTATATCAATTTCAAACTCTAAATTTTTTTCACATGGTAAATTTAAATTTAGGTCATCAAATGTAACTACATTCTAATTCAACTTCGCCAGCTAATTCATTAGGAACTCTGTTGTCGTCATGCAAAACCTGCACGTTATCATCGAGTTCTTCACAATGACTCAAAGCATCAACGTTTTCAGGTGGTAAAACAATAATATTTGTAATATCAGCTGAATTCACGTTGCAATGTGTGTTTTCTTCTTCGTCAGAGCTTACATTCATAAACTCTTCGAGTTCTCGAAGAGATAAAACTTTTTACGATACATAATGCCGAGTTTTTTAGTAAACTTTATTCAATTATTTTATTTGCAGCACGAATGTTTTAAATGTACGCTAATGAACCACGAAAAACAAGACCATTCAATTTTAAACAAACTTAAAAAGGCGGGAAAATCAGCTGTGCTAGAGATGATAAAAATTGACGGGAATATCAGCTGTGCTAGAGATGATAAAAATTGAGGCTTTAGCTGCAGTTAGTCGAGACGGAACGGAACGTAGCGCGCAGCCAAAAGTGCTACAGCATTACGCGAACGTTGAGAAAACGCAACATGCGACTTTCACTACACCTGCCGTGCAATTAAATGGCGTGAAATCTTCTGTTTTATCAAATTTTAAGCCTTTGTGATTAGGGAAAAAATATTTGCAAATATTCTTATTTGTGCGTTTTTGCTAGAACACTGAAAATTCTTCCTCAAAATTTCAAAAATTGCAGGTATTTAAGACCCAAAAAAACTATCAAAACAATTTTTCTGATCGAAATCCAAAAACAGGTCGATTAGATACATTCATTGTCTTTCACAATCAATGTTTAGATCATTACAATTTTTTTATCAGTCACGCTTCAGAAGTCAAATGGTTCAACGTTGCGTTTTCGCAACGCTCGCGCATAATGGGTTAACTTGGTTTGCTGTAATATCATCACCTTCGATTTTGCAAACGATTCTGTTGAAAAGAGCAGCCTAAAAAATATAAATTTATTTTTTTTTACATTTTGAGATGAAACCAAAATACCAGACCTGATCTTTCAAAAAAAGCAGCCAGAGTTTAGAGTATGGGGTTTTGAAAAACTCTTGCAGAATTAGTGGAGTGTTTGTAGTTTCAAAGAAGTATGCCTTTAAACCTTTGTAAATATTAAGTATTGAATCTACTGAGTTCAACAAAGCTAAGAATCTTGTTTTTGAGTATCCTAGAAGTTTACTGTAATTAACTCCGACTGATTTACAAAAATCTTTTAATTTTTTGACTCGCACAGTGTATATATAAAAGTGGGAGTATTTTTGACCACAATTGTCTCGACATCAAATGGCATTTGCTCACAAGCATATTGTAAGGCATTGTGAACTATATGCGCAGCACAACCAATGCCAATTAAATTTGGAAACGTTTCCTTTAACTTTGCGTAGACGTTATTCTTTCCATTCCTATTTTTTCCACCAAAATTGGTATTTGCATTGTCTCCACAGAATGCAATTACTTTTTCCGCAATGTTATAATCTGCCAATTCGTTTTTCACAAGGTCCACTATAATATCTGACGTTTCGCCATCTGTGCTGTTGATATTTAATAATTATATTTTTACTCCCTCTTGGAGATGAAAATATCTTGCGATAACAGGGAACATCTTTATATGCCCGTGGTTTGAGGCATCTGTTGAAACAGCAACAAAGTTGCTTGCTCCCAGCTCATTTTTAAGCTTTTCCGTTGTATAGGGACCAAATACATATTTCACGATTGCTTCACACTTAGTGCGGGCATATTTAAAGTTTTCAATATCAAACAAATTTTTAAATATTTTCGAGGCACAGTCTGAGCTCCTGAAGCTTTGGTTTGCTTTTACCAAATGATATGCCCATACTTCCCCTTTTGCGGCTAAACACATTTCTTTCTGGACATTTGGTAAAAATTCCGTCAATTTTTTGTTGGCGGCACACATATTGAGTGCTTTTATGTGCTTGTTTGTTTTTAAGTGTTTTTGCACATCGCCCACGCCACTATGCGCAATACTGAAAACTGAATTGCATTTTGTGCAAAGAACATTATTTTCAGAATATTTCCCTTTAAGAAATGGGAATTCTTTTTCAATTTGTGAATTAAAAGAACACGCTCTTTTGCTTTTAGACATTTTAACTCAACACGAGACCAGAGTAACAAGCCGAGCGAATTTGAGCCGACTAGCCGCCGCCGCCGGTAATTTTTTTATACTCCGAGCCGCCGCCGGTTTAATCGGCTAAAATCGGCTTAAAATATGAGTCGACTCACTCGAAGCCGCCGATTTTTCCGTTAGGTGTACTTAAAAACTTAAGTACTTTAATGTAACCAATAACGAATACCGAGATACTTGGTACTTGTACTCATGACGATTTGTACAACACTGTCTAACATGACACCAAGTTCCGTTATAAAACGAGAATGACAAACATATAAAAATAGTGAAAATGGCACAAAACTAAAACATAACCTGGCGTTTTATCAGAAATTGGTAAAACAGAAATAATATGCGAAAGAACACCCAAAAATTTGTCCATGCTAAAAATAAAATATATGTACATACATATTTTCGCTGTTTATTATCGGATCGGCTTGTCATTGGGAAGATTATGTAAACCCCTTTGAAACAACGTCTAATTTTTCCGATTTCATTAACCCACTGTGGGCGGTTTCAGGTTTTGGTTCAAACTTTTTGGGAGAATACTTATGTCAAAATATGAACCATGGTACAATATGTCTCATTAACCCTGAAAACCCATATTATGCAATTTATTTCATCAAATCCGCGCGATTTTTTTTAAAATAATTTTTCAAAATGGGTGTTTTTCATCGTTCCTCATATTATTTACTTTTTAAACCCCGTCCCACCGCCTGCAGTTTTCCTAATAGTTTTGGAACAAAAAAAGTATCATCATCATCTGGTGTTTAAAATGTTAAAGAGACAATTAACACCGCAAATTAAAGCTTGAAATCTTACCTTCAGAATGTATTATACTTAGTATGGACATAAATACTGTTACTTATATTTTGGGCTATAAAACAAAAACTAATGAACGTTTTTGGATAATTTTTTTTTATATATTAATTGGTATGTATTGTGTACAGCTTCCCTCAAATGTCCGCCCTTGGCCTTCGCGCACGCCTTAAGTCGCATTGGCCAATCATCAATAGCTACATGCACCTCATCCATTGGAAACTTAGCTACAGCATGAACCAAAGCTGTCTTAAGAGAATCAATGTTGGGGTTTCTTTTGTGGCAGACCATGTCCTTTAAAACTTTCCACAATTTGTAATCCAGAGGGTCTTCAGAGTATATAAAAGCTGGTAAATTGTTTCAAAGTAAGGTTTGTGTCGTTTTAGCCTTATGAGCTGGTGCTAAATCTTGCTGGAAAGTCCACGGCTGGTTTTGGAACAGGTAATTGTTAAGCGGTTTCACCACTGCTTCCAAAACGGGTTCTTCGTAAACTTTGGCCTATGTTTTGACGCATTGTTCACAGGAATGCAAGTCAGTTACCCCATCAAATGAAGCACCCCACCAAACTATGACTTCAGCTGGATCATGACTCTTTTCGACCCGTGGGGTGAGCTCAGATACTTCTTTAGATAAGCGTGCATAAACCCTATCATTTTGCTTGTTAAATTTTTCCTGTACGGTAAAAATTTCTTCATCCGTAAACAAGATTTTTCTATGCAAGTTATCAGCGTACTTCAGCAAAATACGTTTGGATTTTTCTATCCTTTCCTTTTTTTTAAAGTTGCAGTCAACAAATGTCATGTACGACGTTTTAAAGCTCCAAGTCCCAAGTCTTGTTTAATAACTCGACTCATATCTGCGATACGGTTTTCCTTATCTGACCACTCCATGGTGAAAATGTACACAATTTCAAACTCCCGCAACTGACTAACGCTATAGACGTTAACTTTCAAAAAACATATGATAATAAAAGGGTGTGTAAAATTGTACTATTCTAATGGGGTATGTTCAATTTAGTAACAATATTTATGTCCCTACTAAGTAAAACTATACACCTCACATGGATTATATTTTGACATAATGAAAATTTTTCGTAAAAACTTAGGACTAAAAAACATAAAACTTTAAACCTCTCCTCAGTGGGTTAACAGAGCGTTTACAACGGTACCAATTTCGACACGATCCTTTAGATATAGACCTAAATACTTCAAATTGTATGTACAATACTTGAAAGGTCGTATCTTGAAAACTATGCGTTTCCTGAAATTTGGGCTTATGTGGTTAAAGTGCATTTGTTCTCAAAATTTGTACTGATTTACAAAAACTTTTATATTGTTCAACATTTTTATATCATAAATCCTCTCTCACATTTTCTGATAAAGATTTTTGTTTCGAATTTTATATATTTCCAAATAAAAATTAAGAAATACAAAATGAAACAACTATATATTTTAATATTAATTGGAAAGTTTTACCTCAAGTTCTTATAAAAAAACAATCAAAATAAAATGAAAAGTTAAAAGAAAGACTAAACATAAAATAACATTTGAAACAAAAAATTAACGGCATTATTCATAAAAAGTTAGGAGAGGTTTGAGAGACAGCTTATCATACAAAAAACGTCTCTCAAACCTCTCACAACTTTTTATGCTTAAGGCGGTTAGTATGTATAAGTATATAAAGTACAGGGCATAGAGGAATTTAGGGTAGAGTAATTTATTCTCTCAACATTTTTAACGTCATAGGTTGCAAGTGAACATTAGATGGTGGAAAGGATGTGTTCAATAATACCAGATAGAGGTATTGGAACACAACGTCCAACAAAGCAACAACAACCGCATTTCGTGTTTTTGTGGCAAAATAGTTGTGTTAAATACAATACAAATGTATACCAATGATAAAAATCAAGAAAAAAGTGAAAAATACATTTAAATTTCACAGTTCTATACGACATCGAAATAAAACAGTGAAATCAACAGTTATTGTACCTTTACCTGCTGTAAGTTAATTTTCGTCGAATTTGCCTCATTTGCACAAACCTACGAAGAAGGGTGTGAGATGAAACGTCAGATGAGAGAATAAATTACTCTACCCTAAATTCCTCTAGATGGCTGTAGCTCCGAATAAGACGCTGAAGATCGCGTGAAACTTAAAAAGGGAATGAACTTTAAATTTAACTTTTAAATCAGTGTGTAGTTATTTGTGCCTTTTTGCAATTGTGATTCTTTTCTCATTTAACAATTACAATTAACACCCGCACTATCACTGTTTTTATACAACCAAAAAAATTTTTGACTGCAAGCCGAAAATTGAGCCGCCGCCGGCAAAAATTCACAACGGCCGCCGCCGACCGGCTAAAAATCTCAAAGCCGCCGCCGCCGACGATTTGGCCTCGGCTTGTTTCTCTGCACGAGACACAATGTCAAAACATTTGCTTCTTCTTTTTTCTATCATTCACAGCGCTTGGATGCCATCTGCTTGGTTGAAACATAGAATAATACAAGGTGGCGCAAAAGTAAACTTCCGATGTTTTTTTGGCTGTAATTTAAAAAAAAAAGAAAAACTTTGATTCTTCTTGTGGATTATTTTTATTTGGTCTTTTAATTTTTTTTACATCAAGTCGAGAATATGATGTCATGTAAATGGCCGCCGCCACAGTTGATTGTCATTTGAGCCCTTTTTATGGCATTTTCCATCACTTTGGCCAAAACTTCCGGCGATAGGTCCTCACATTCTTGACGGATATTGTCTTTAAGAGCTGCAAGAGTCTGAGGCTTGTTGACATAAACCCGCGACTTCAAAAAGCCCCACAAAAAGAAGTCTGGAGCGGTCAAATCAGGCGATCTTGCTGGTCAGTGAAAATCGCCAAAACGGGAGATTAGGCGCCCGGGAAATGCATCCTTCAGCATATCGGTTGTGGCACGTGCAGTGTGTGCCGTTGCACCGTCCTGTTGGAACCACATGTTTTCCAATCCCAATTAATCAAGTTGCGTCAAAAAGAACTCGTTGATCATTGCTCTGTAGCGTGGCACGTCGTCTGGTCGATGTCGACGGCGCTTCCATGACATCCTCGGCTACAGCAGCAATATTCTCTGCAGAACGGCTACTCCGGGGTCTGCCACGCCTGGCAGCATCTCGTGTTGTTCCAGTCTCTTCGAGGCGAGCGGCTAAACGTCGCAGTGTTTCACCAGAAGGCGTTGGACGGCCAGGAAATCTGCGACGAAATTCACGTTGTGCCAAAGTCACCGACCGATTATTGGTCAAATAAATAGTCAGCAATATTCCGCGTTCTGGAGCAGTGTAGCGTAACATTGTTTATTAACGTGTATTTCGCATGTGTTTACTACACAAATGTCAAAACAGAACTGACATTAGGGGCCAATCGCAAAATTTATAGCATTTTCTGATATACGTAGATAAACTTATTCTCTAATCTGACGTTTCATTTCACACTCTTCATCGTAGGTTTGTGGAAATGAGAGCAATTAAATTTAAAATTATCTTACACCTGGTGGAGTTACAAAATATGTTCACTTAACTTTTTCCTGTCGTTTTGGTGTAGAACTGAAAAATTTAAATATATTTTGCACTTTTTTGTTGACTTTTATCGTTGGTATACATTTGTATTGTATTTAACACATCTAGTTTGTCACAAAAACACGAAATTCGGTTGTTGCTCCTATTGCCACCATCTGGTATACTATTGCCACCATCTGGTATTATTGAACCCATATTTTCCACCATCCAATGTATACTTTCCATCGTACCTATGGCGTTTAATTTATTGAGCGAATAAAAGCTTCTATAAATAAATAAATAAATGGTTTCCCATTACATCCCATGAAGGGATTGGGGAGAACTTCTCACAATCACTGAGCTGTGCGCTTTCCAGTTTTCACTCACTGATGGGGACCTACAGTTTTACACCGATTCCGAACGGTAATTTGAGAAGCTTTTTCATGGCTGGATACTCGATAGTGTCGCCGTCACTATGCGAGGTGACCATCGCCGAAAGAAAATTTGAAGGTGGTCAGAGTCGGGTTCGAACCCAGGATCTCATGTACAAGAGCCGCGCACACTAACCATTGCACCACCGACTGCCACATAAAAGCTTCTATGGTATGTATTATTCTATGGATTGAAAGCAGATTGACAGAGTTACCGCATCATAAAGATGGCATTTGAATTAGATATAAGACAGCACTAACATTATAAAAAGCGGGACAAGCGGGACAGTTTTGTAAGAAAGCGGGACAAAATATTGATTAAAAAAAAGCGGCACAAATTCTTAAAAAGCGGGACGGTTGGTCACGTTGGGCTAACCAAATATTTGACTTCACAAATACTTCACTCCATCTGAACTTGGAACTATTTACACTACATATACACTCCGGTTCACTTATTTAAAGGCACTAAAAATTCCATATTCAGCAGAATTTTAAAATGGAGATGGAAGCGAGACATCTTGAGATATGAAAAAATCATGAGAATAGTGGTTTCTAAACTAAAGAAAATTTTTTGAGAAATTTATAAAATAAGTCCAAAAATGTGCTATTTTTTTGGTTCACTTGAATAAAGGCACTTTAACTAACTTTAATGAAAAACAGTTTTTCTTGTTTTTTTTTAATTTATTTTACTTTATTTAAGAACTACTAGTAATGGGTACAACCCCTTTGTTTTTAATAACTTCAAATATACGGGTTTTCATTGAGAGATAAAGAGAATTTATGCAATCCAACAAAATTTGATTCCAAGCATCCTTAATGGCCTGAATTAGTGACTGCTTGTTATCAAATTATCTACCTCCTTCATAGACCTTACGAGATAACCAACCCCAGACATTTTCGATAATGTTTAGATCTGGCGAATAGGGTGCCCAGTCAAGAATATTAACAGTTTGGCTTACAATGAACTCCTTTACTACTCTAGCGTTGGGTATAGGGACATTATCCTGTTGCAATATCCAATATATGGGACCAAATAGTTCACTGAACTTCGGAAAAGCCGATTCCAATAACATGCTATAGCTCGCCCCAATCATTTTTGCACTTTGAAATTCAAGATCGATGGTGCCATAGTACGTAATAGCACCCAATACCATAACGCCGCCCTCTCGGCTGTGATGTCGGTTCAAAAAACGTTTTTTTTTGCGCAGATCATGGAAATAATAGTTGCAGCCATCAGGCCCAGCCAAATTAAACTTCTTCTCATCCGTAAATTCAACGCTTCTCCAGTAATTTACATGTCCTCTCGGTTGCACATCCCGTACCATGTAGTCTCTTGCGAATTGAAGCCGCTTTTCCTTACGAGGAGCATTAAGTGGCGGATTTTTTCTAATTTCAGGTATTGAGCTTGAGCTCTTATTTCTGACAAGGATAATGCAGAATTAGAAGCAATTCTGAGGACTTTTCTTTTCTCATGCGTAGATAAATTAAAATTGTTTCCATACCCCTCGAGGTCCTTGATGTAATTGTCGACAACTGTTGGGCTCCGTCCAATTTTTTCCTTCAGAACGGTAAACATCGATTTTAGTTTTTTCCGAAATATTTAAAATTTTTTGTTTTGCCATTTTGACTCGTAAAATGATTAAGATGCAGTAAAGTAACGCTTCGTACAAAAAATCATCGCTTACTTTAAAAAAAATAAAGTGCCTTTATTCAAGTGATCCAAAAAATAGCACATTTTTTGACTTTCTTTTATAAATTGCTCAAAAAAGTTCTTTAGTTAAGAAACCACTGTTGTCATGATTTGTTTTATATCTCAATATATCTAGCTTCCATTTCCATTTTAAAATTCTGCAATCGGTTACAAATTGCAAAAGATACAGGCTGCTGAAAATGGAATTTTTAGTGTCTTTAAATAAGTGAAACGGAGTGTACATGGGGCAAATTAATTATAGGACTATTATAATTTGTAGTTTAATTTGAATTATCTTTCGAAATGTAAATTCAAAAAAATTTCAATACCATTGGCAATTGTACTTATTTTCAAAGCATTTCCTTCATATCTGGCACTTTTGGTTTACAAATATTTTATACAGTACCGGTTTATGAATTTGAAAGTACTACGAGGCAATACCTATCAAAGCCACAAACCTCTACATATAAAATACTTTGTAAACAGAAGTGCCAGCAGTTAATCAAATTCAAAACAATTAAAAGCATTCCCATATTTCATTACAATTAGCATCCGATTCCACAACCTGCATTTGCATTGCCTGAGCAAATGCAAATTCAAAATTTTTTAATTGCCATTGCGAACAATGGTTATTCTTTCGCATTTGTTATTCTTTCGATAAAGTACTGCAAATTAAAATCCAATGCAAATTAAAAGAACCCATGTATGGAATTAATGTATCCACTTTAGTCCCCTACTGTATTTTCTCCCCGCGTCTTGAACTAGACAGGTACGAGGCTGTCTACTATAGGTTATTACATCTTCAGGGATCTGGGAAAATTGTGTCATTTAGGCGTTGACAGAATATAGAGCTTCATGGAGCAAAGTAAATGGCCGAGTAATCTTGTTAGCCCTTATCATTACAATGGACGATGGTTATTACAATGGTCTTTTGTCAACTACCTTCAACGCCTAACCTAACTTGGGGGATATATAAGAACATACAACCATCTGATCTATTTTTAGCCCACTTTCCTTATTTATCATTCAATTACTGACTTATGTGGCCACAAACAACCCAGACGGGTCAAGGGCCTTACAAAATGACTATAACATGTTCCTCCAACTGGCTTTACCTTCAACTTTTCTCCTCCAATTGGTAACACGAGAGCTGGCAATATTCTACCTTGCCTTTCCACCGAAGTCTTGGTCGTCCTATTTTTCGATGTGTGTCGAGTACGTCGTCGAATATCTTTCACACTGGTTCATTCTGATCTATTCTACTCACATGGCCTAGCCAGCGTAAACGCGCTATTTTGATACTCATAACTACGTCGATGTCGGGATACAGACTATTTAACTCGTGCTTCATCCCTCGCCGATACTCACGGTTCTCTATTATAGGACCATGTATTTTTCGGAGCATTTTCCTCTCGAAGACTGCCAGTGATGTTTCATCAGCATGCGATAAGAGCCAGGATTCTGTGCTATAAAGTAAGACAGGTTGTATGTGAATCGGATATAGTTGGATCTTTGTTTATCGAGAGAGGGGTTTATCTCTGAAGTGCTTGCTTCGTACAATTCTCCGTTTGATTTCCAGGCTGTTGTTATTGATTCTGTTCACGGCAAATCCGAGGTAAATCAATTGGTTCACTACCTCGAAATTTTTACAGATATCAACGTTCACTCTTTCATCTAATCGGGTGGATGTTCTGCTTCTCAAATACTCAATAAGACACAATAAGTTTGTATGCAATTTTTTCAGTTTCTTATAAAAGTATGTGTCTCCAAGAACCTTAAAACCAGCTTTAGACACACATTTGTATGGGAGCTATATCAAAACGTGGACCGATATAGTCCATTTTCAATTGGGTTCATTCCTTGCCCAGTCTATTCAGACACAGTAGTTAGGCATCTAAGGATGAACTTGTCGCGAAGTTCGAAACGGACTAGGCTAGCGAGTGTGTTTTTTTCTGAGCTGTCTACTATTGCAACAAAAACAAATATTCTTCACTTAAAAAAATTGTCCTCCCCTTGTAAAGTGTAGACTAACTAAATTCATCATATCAAAACTCAATATATCTTTACGAGAAACGAAGTATATTTCCATCCATCATATCAAAAATTAAAATTCGATAACGATTTGATTAACTGATCTTTCGTTTACCGCTAACGAGTTACAGCAACTCCAAACTCAATATTTCTTTACGAGAAACGAAATATATTTCCGGCGAACTTCCTTTTCGTTTAACGCAATCGAGTTAAATTTCACTTAAAAGGATTTATTTTGAATAGTAAATTAATAGTTGTACCTTCATTACCATAACTATTTTAGTGAATAGTAACTGCTAATTCAGTTTAGTACTAATGTTTCCCTGAAGTGGAGTTAAATCCAAGCACCATCACTGCAAGCCCACACGAGTAGCCACTGAGTAATCGTATTTGTATATTGCGAGAAGACGAACCAGATCCTAACATCAGGATTTGCTTGTTTGTTTTTGTAGGAAATAAGTTTTGTTGTTGTATGTATTTGTATAATCCTGCGTTCTTTCAGAAAAGAAGATATAAGCAATTCGTGAAATTGATTACCTTTCATAGAGTAATTATACACCCAGAGTAACTAAACACTTCTCTCAGTAAATTTACGACATTATGTTTGGTTGCATATTAATTGATTTAATAAGAATCAACAACGGCATTTCTTTTTGTGTGTTAATATTAAGTGTGTTTTTTTTATCCCGCTAAAGTTCATTATAGCTTAATTTGTGCGGGACATCTAAGCGATATTAAGTGGCATTTCAGTTTCCCACTTAAATTCCGACTTGAGCAATGACAATGTTGCCACATGTTCAATTTCAAGAAATGGCAACAAAAACTGATCTTATATAAATTATGTTATCATTTCGTGCGAATCAAAATGTTATCAAGGAGAGACTCCTAAGTAGAAATTTGCAAAATGGCTTACACATTTTAAGTTTATTAATACAGCATTCGCACTGATATCCATTTTGTTAATGTTGCAACTTTTGTTGATTTTAAGCAGAAATCAACAAAATTTGCTTGATTTCCCATACGTTTTGATATTATTGTCTTATTTGTCTAGGAATCAGGGGAAAAATGGTTCATTTGCTTTATGCAACGCTGTTTTATCTCACACTGCGAACGAATAGTACGATTGTTTACAACCATGGTAAAATAAGTAAGGTAAACGCACTAGGAATTGTTACAACAAACACAGGCATTTTGTTTTTGTTTGGTGTCCATAATCTGTAAAATTTTCTTCATTTTACCATGCATTACAGCAAATGTTGCCACATTTCGTAGTATTAAGTGTGGATCGTTTTATTTGGAAAGTTGTATGTGGCGCCTTATTGTTGTTGTTGTCTTAATAGACCACAAGTGATTACTCACAATAAAAGATATAAAAAAATTTTAAAATTTTAAATTTCACAGGTCTCAACCAAAATGACATGACAAATTTAATTAAAAATTTAATTAAGAATTTAGACCGACGTTTATTGCGGACAGGTTAGCGATAAATTTGTTCTCTAATCTTTGGCGTTTACACCACCCAATTTGAGATTAAATTGGGATTTTAGGTGGCAACTCCGTGCTTTGACCAACTCCGCGCCGAGCCAAATTATTGAAGACTGCGGCACAACAAATAAATTAAATTGGCGTCTACTTATTTTGCCTGTTTTATACAAATTTGGTATGTTTCTGAAATAACCGAACCTTTAAAATTGGGTCAGTCGGTCAAATCGGGCCAATCGATAAAATCGGCTCACATTTTAAGTCAAAAAATGCCAATTATATCGGTGGCAGCATGAGCTACAATTTTTTTTTGTGGCGGCGACGGGTCGGAAAATTTTCGAACGGCTTCCGTCTGTCGAACAGTTGATTTTTTTGTTTTTATTATTGTTGCATTTTTTAGTAATAAATAGTGTTGCATCAAAATGTACATCAGCTTAAAATGAGGTTAACAATTAAACTGCAGGCTTTACAGATTAAAATTGTATGAGTAATCTTGTGGTTAAGCGTGGGCTAACGGAGTTAACCTTCGAAATGCATTACTCTTGATCGGTGTAAATGCCGTATAACTCCACCTGGTGTAAGTTAATTTACGTCAAATATCACTCTATCACACCGACCTCACCACGAAAAGTGCGAAATGAAACGTCAGATGGGACAGATGGCCTATAGGTATATAATTTAACAGTTTTCCTTATTTGTCGCAAAGTAAATTATGAAAATTGTGGGGTAAATGAATGTTCGTTTACAACAAAAGAACGCCCATTTTATTTGCTGGAATATTATGAACTTTAGTTGCAAACTATAAGACAAACGAAATATTTTTGGGGCAAAAAGTTTATATTTCGTTACCTGTCTGTATTTGGTTGGTGTAAAGCAATGTACGGATGCTACAATACATTCATTCTTACAAGACTTGGATACAATAAAGTCGTCGCGACTTATTAACGATTTTTTCGCTGCAAAGCTATGTAAGTATGTTCAGGAATAGTGCAATTTCGTAGATTTCGCGAATTCAATTTCATAAACAGCTGTATTTTAGTGAATTGAAATCGGGTAAACTTCGAAATCTCGGTATACTTGAACGGAGTAAAACTTATAAATCTTTTGTTTAATATCTATTTGAAAGTAGAATGACGTGTTTTAAATTGTTATGTCCCTTCATTTTAATTGAACAAGTTCGACAACTAGTGAACGAGTTGAACCCAAGTCTATCAGAGTGTGAAAGACATAAACCATAAAAAAAATAAGATTGATATTTCTATAGCTTCGAACATGTTTAATATTCAGAAAAAATATCATTTCAATATGAATGTTATATTGATCAATTTTAATTACAAAGAACAATGCTTCGCACTCTTAACCAGCAACTTTTCAAATAAATATGTTGGATTTTGCTGGCACACAAACCGGGAAGTTTCCGGCGTGTTGCGTATTCCGTTGGTATTTTAACGAGTGTCTGAATACATATTTGCATGAAAATGACTGGTTGTTTATCAGTGTAGAGTAAGTAGAGTGCATTCATAATTGAAATACTACAGATAAGTGGTGGTATGTCTCGTCGGTGTTACAAGTATGTGTATATACAAGTATGAATAAATACTTAAATTACTCATATGTTCAAAATATACTGTCAGTCACCACTGCTATATACATACTTTAAATATATATATGTGTGAGTGCTTATTGTGGTACGTAATTGATCATTGAACAACTTATATGTATATGTTACTGTAGGCGGCGGAACAAAAACTCATATGATCCAACAACAACAACAATCATCCTGTTTTAATTATATTAATGTACATCATTGTGCATTAGTTTTTCACAGCATTAAAATACAAGCACAACCAGACACGCTACCGATGACGACGAACAATTTTGCAGCATCTAAACCATAGCATTTTAATGCTTGATGTTACCTTCTTATGGCCCTAACCATGGTACAATAATATGTACATACATGGTAAAGTCGTTTGAACAGCTGATTTCATTTTGTTCATGTGATTTTTCGCTTCACTTGTCAAACCAGGGGGATTCTATGGCACAGCTGATCGAAAAGGTACTAGGCCGATAATGGAGAAAGAGAGAGCAAAGAAGACAGGAACTAATTTTAAATAGTGTTTATTGATACTAATGATAGGTAAATTATGTTTTAAGTTGTTTGCATTGAACGAAAATAAGCATTCCATTTGGTTTCTGTCCAACCAAAGTGTAAAATTAGTACAATACAGCAGCAAATAAAACTCTATGATATGGCCTACTACCTCGTCGTCATGAAGAGGCATCGAAGAGAGTAATGGAAACTCTTAAGTATTACTCTATGATCAAACTCATATGTATTTTGTTTTTGTACTCTTTTTGCATTCTTGAGTTGTTGGTATGTATTTGTGTAGAGTTTGGCAACTGAAGCGAATAGAACAAACAAAATGCCTGTTGTTGCTGCCTACAACTACAATCACGCATGCTGCTATTACCATGTAGATATTGAGCCTGTTTTTTTAATTCCCTGCTAAACTAATTTTTCGACGACTTTGTATGGGGAACTAAGCGATATTAAGCGGGGCATAAAAAACAAGCTTATTATGCACCATGACCGTAACTTTTAAATTCGGTATATTTTGTTATTGTCCTTTTTTGTTTACTTCTTTTGTTCGAGTTTATTTGTTTTGAATTTGACAGATAGAGTCGTGACACAAAATGCCCCTTGTTGTTGGCGACCACAATTACAGCAAATTCTGCTGTTGCAATCTCTACTAGTTCAGCCATGATCTAAACGAAATGAATGAGAGAGCGGATGACGGTTTCAGTTGCCTTTTCAGTCAGAGTCACTTATATATGTGTCCGTTTGGTTTGGAACTTGTTCGCAAAAATTATTTAACAGTTACTAGGGTTTTATAATTTGTTACTGCTTCTACAGGGTGGCTGATGAAAGCCGTTACCAAAAAAAAAATTTAATAACTCTTTTTCTGTTTAACGAATCTGGTTATTTCTTCTTATTTTGCAGATTGATTGATTTTTAGATTTAACAAAAATGGATAACTGGGACACTGAAACAAGAATTTGGATTGTCCGCCGCTATCACGCACTGGAGTCCGTGGTTTCGGTCCAAAGAGAGTACAGGCGCACGTTTGGCGGCATTCCTCCGAGCAGATGGACCATAATGAGACTTGTTAACAATTTTGCCGAGCATGGGACAGTCAACAGAAGACCTTACCATCGAAACCCTTCATTTCGGACGGATGAAACAATAGCTGCTGTAGCTGCTGCCATACAAAACAATACAAGAGTTTCGACAAGAAGCTTATCTGTTCAAATGAGTATAAGCAGATAGTCATTGCAGTCAATTATGCACAAAGATTTGTACTTATTCCCATATAAAATTCAAATGGCCAACAAACTGAATGCAGCAGACTTCCTGATTCGCTTGGAATTTTGCCAAAAGATGCTTCAAATGGTGGAAGAGGACCGAAAAAAGTTGACGAGGCACATCTCGATGTACACGGCAACATAAACAAACAAAATTGTCGAATATGGAGTGCTTCCAACCCACAGATACTCCATGAGACGGAATTGCATCAACTTCGTGTCACAGTGTGGTGTGCAGTTTCAACACGCTACATTGTCGGGCGCTACTTCTTCGAAGCTAACGGTCACATCGTTCGGTTACTGGAGACCGATACTTGAGCATGTTGAGAGAGTGTTTCTATCCAGAATTACGCCGAATGACAATTTCTTTCAACTCTGTGTGGTTTCAGCAAGATGGTGCAACTCCTCACATAGCCCGGCCTGTAATGACAGAATTGCGTCGAAAATTTCACAATAAGCTGATATCCAGAAACTCCACATTACGTTGGCCCCCAGGTCGCCTGACCTTACTGCATCTGACTTTTTCTTGTAGGGTTATTGCAAACAGGAAATCTACAAAGCAAAACCAACAAATTTGAATGAACTAAAACAATCTATTCGAGAAACAATTGCGGCCATTCTTGTCTCAACTCTCCAAGCAGTAATGAATAACTTTTTGGTAAGATGCCGCACATGCATCAACGAGCAGGGGGAATTTAAATTCCATTATTTTTAAAAGTAATAAGAGCTATATTTAATTAAATTGAATGAGCTTTAACATGAATAAAAGAATTCCATACACTGAAAAGAAAGTTATTTGAGTTTCTTAATGTAGCAATATTCATCAGCCACCCTGTATAAAAAGTTAGGTAATTTTTATTATTTTGTAGCTACATGTAGTTGGTTGCTCATAAGAATTTCACAAAACAATACAAAACCATTCTATCAATTAAGAGAGAGTGTGAGAGTGTCAATCGTGGCGTTAGCAACAATTTCTTTATGATTTTGATGATTTTCTTGAATTTGAGTAGAAATTAATGAAAATTTTACAGGGTGGACAATTTAAACCTTCCGCATCTGGTAACTCTATATATTTTTCTTTTGTTTTCAGATCGGCTTATGACAGCCCAGGGAGTTTCTTTGGCACAGTTGATCGAAAATGTACTAGGAAAATGATGTAGAATGAAAGACCAAAGAGGACATAGAGATTATAGACCATGCAGCAAATTAAGTTTAAATAGTGTTTTATTGATACTAATGACAGCTAAATTAAATTTTATGTTAAAATTTTAATTTCCTTTAAGGCTAAGAGATCATGTTTTCTCCGGTTAGTGAAAAAAAGGTAAATGGCGCGGGTGGGATTCGAACTCACATTCGCTGGACGATCGTTTCCATGTTTGTGAAGCATCATCTTCAGCAGCGTCTAGCCCGTTAAGCCACTGCAGTGTGTATTCACACCAGTCACTAACCGAAGATATTTATTTTATTGTGCGGAGTGATAGTTTGTCGCTACTTACACATTGCTTTCCTACTTACACGCACTGATGCCGAAGTTTTGAAAGTTCTATTTATAGAACGCACTACTCTAATTGTAGTTGTCTCGTTCTGTTTTGGTTTGGCCCTACCATATTGTTCAAATTTGGTTGTCTTAGATCCTCGTTATGTTTAAAGTTGTAATTTTGTTTGTTGCATCGAACGAAAATATGCTTTCTCTTTCACTTCTGTCCGTATTATGTCCAACCAAATAGTAAAATACAAAAGCAGCTCCAACTCGATGAAATGGGCTACTACCCCGTTGTCATCAAAAGAACGTGAAGAGAGGGATAGCGGCTCTTGTCTATTTCTCTATTGACAGCCCGCGTCCAAACGAATATGTGGTATGGAACAGAAGACGCTACCACAACGCGTTGTTATGGTGCAGCTTTACATTCAAAATATATTCTCAACTGTGAGAACGCAACGTGCGTATCGTGCAAAGTGCGAGGCTCATTTTTCTATGAATGGGGCCAGGAAAACACATGATTGTTGGTTCTACGTCCATGAAAACTCTCAAGTAATTCACGAGAACCTCTCCACGACCAACGCGTGACTGTTTGGGCGGATCGTTCCTCTTCGAAGACGAGGCTGAGGTAGCCGTAATCATCAATGTAGAGCGTTGTCGGGCTATGATAACGGATTTTATTATGCCAATTCTGTCTGCTAACGGCACCGAGACACGATCGCTTTATTGTGTCCTTTGTTCCTTGATCGCCTAATTTCGAAAAATAGGGATCATGACTGGCCTATGGGGTTATTTGAAGTCCAAAGTTTATGTCAACAAGCCACGGACCCTGGAAGACTTCGACATGAAATGACCGCTACGAAGTGATGGTAAATGCAGGGGAACCACCACGTTGTGCCTTTCGCTGGCGCGTCGACCATTTACGCGATATCCTACTCCACAAGACAGCAAAAATAATTTGCAGGGCTCAAAATAAAAGAAAAATCATTTCACAGCAACAAAATTTGTGTTTGTTTTTTTAATATTACCAAAAACCAATAAGAAGGTTTAAATATTTTCCATAACCTTTTAACGCTCGACTAATCAAATATGAATAATTTGGCGTTTTGCCTTGTTCACGCTGCAGCGAAATTGAAGTCTTTCGCAATTTGGGCTGAAATTGAGTTGAAATTTCTCACTTTCGCATATATTTTGACAACTACGAAATTGAGATATTTACGACAATTTCATTGAAATTGACTTGAAATTGTCGTATACAACGCTGTTTTTAATAAACAAAATTAAACTAGTACTCTTTTTTGCATATACTTATGTGCGAGAATCAAGCCGACATAAAATTTTTTGGTGTGCCGCCGTCGTAGATAATTTTTTGACAATAAGACACGCATCGACTTAAAATGTTAGCCGATATTATTGGTTAAGCCGTTTTTAGAGGCCCGAATTACTGAGAAAAATATCTAAATTTTTTATACAACCAACGAGATGAGCCTGAAAGTAACGTCTGCTGAAAAATAACATTTAATAAGAACTCAGTTTCCGCTGTCGATTAATTTCTTTGTTGCTCCAACGCCGGCGATAATTATGGGTCGGCTTCGTTCACTGAACACGTTTTTCCAAAATGACAACAAAAAATAAAACAATTGTATGCCGCCTTTTTCATCAAATTGTAATTTTAATTTTTCATCGACATAGACTAGTGAGAAGAAACTACAGGGTGGACCAAAAGTCGCGCCTGCGTTTAAAAATTGAATAACTTTTTTTTTTATTATTATTTTTTATTGATTTTTTTTTTTAAAATATAATATTATCTTTGTATGACCTAAATTTTAATTATGAAAAATAATGTCAGAGAGATGACCACCATTTTCATCGATGCACAATTGGGCTCTTAAACAGGCGTTTTGCATAACTGCACGCAAGGATTCAGGCTCTATTGCCCTGATCTCAGCTTCAATGTTGTTCTTTAGCTGCTCTATAGTTTGAGGCTTGTTTACATACACTCGTTCTTTGAGATAACCCCATAGAAAATAATCTGGGGCTGTTAAATCCGCTGAATTTTTTGAGATAATTCGGTCGTCAAAAATTGGAAAAGTAAAATTCTACCACTTTCGTTCGTTGCTCAGTCGTTAAATTTTGCATGGTGGTGTAACACGAATCGATGAATAAAATCTGAAAAAAAAAATAAAAAACATTAATAAACAAAAAAGTTATTCAATTTTTACACGCAGGCGTGACTTTTGGTCCACCCTGTATAAACCGTATAGAATCAGTGTCTCATGTTAACGTTCATGCACCATTCATTTATTTTATTGGTTTCATTCATTTTCTAGCAGAATTTTGGGAATTGTGTCCAGGCACGAAAATTTAACTCATGGTAATTTTTGTAAACAAACAGTTGTCATTTTGCAATGAAATTGATCAAATGCCAGTGTGAACGATTTCAATTTCGTTCGACAATTTCATTGCGAAATTGTCAATTTCATGACAGCGTGAACAGTGCATTATAGAAATTCACCACATAAGAATAGTACTTTTGTTTACAGACATGCAATGCAACTTTCAATCAAGGAGCATTGAAAAGGTGCACTTACTAGAACAACTGATTTGTTTATTTTGACTTCTAAAGCATTTCTTGGTAGTTTGTTTTAAAGGTTTTCGTTGATTGTTGGTATACATTTATGTTGCATTTGATAATGAAGAAATGCCAAACAGAATCAAAATGCTGTTGTTGCATGTTTGTATTCGTAGTAACACCACCTCTTCAGTGCGTCTAGACTTTCATTCAAATGCAGAAAAAAATTAACACATTAAGCGGCGTTCAGGTATAACTTAATTTTGCGGTTTTCGAGATTTAAACCTACTTATTAACCAATTAACTAACTACGAAATCGTGGTATTACTGAACATAGCTTTATGCCGCATTTAGGGGTTTATCACATTAGACGCATCACGGTTACTTCTATTTTCAATTTGTTCATTACATATAACTTAAGAGCCTGTCACGTACTACCGTTTGGGTAACTGTGTCACATATAAGGCCGCCGCGACTTAATCGTCACATGAAGTCGCAAAATTCAAGTCTGACAAGTTTAATGAGAATGAATGATAAATTCAAGTGATGATTAAAAAAAATTAATAAATAATAAAATATATATTCATAAAATTTCATAATATTTCTCACAATATTTCGTTTTGACTGCACAGCTTACAGTTATTTATAAATGCACGTGTTACTTAGATATAAACAACAAAAGCACATTAATTCAAAACAAACGAAGTTTGTGTATTCAAGTGCAAGTGTTTGTGTGAGAGATGTATTTCAAAATATTGACAAAAGAATCCATACTTTTATATCATCCCTGTATGCGAAGCTTCCAGAGACATTCGTGTGTACAACGGCGGTGGTAAAAATTCTAACGCAGTCTAACGCTACGGTGACTGCGTGTGCGTTTACGTTACACTCAGTGTTATGTGATAATATCCTTAGACCTTAGTAGGTCTAATATTTGCCGTTTATACGGCGTTTACACAGATGGAGATTAAAGCATTAGGAGAATTATAAATTCCATACAAAAATAAATATCTTTAATCCCGACATTGCTATAATCTAGTTGTGTGTTAACACCGTTATACATGGCCCGTACTTTGTTTTAGGTCCAACAAAAAAGAATAAATAAAAAGTCAAATGGAAAAACTATTTATAAGTGTTTACTGACATTTGGCAGACAATGTTACTATGTTAGTCAGAGTTTACATTGGCAATAATTGCTTAGGCAATTGTTTACGATTCTCTTTTGAACTTGCTATTAGTGTTTACAGTATGGCAATTCTGTTTCGGCAATTCTTATTTTTATTATTACTGCTTCTGAGTCAGTTCAGACATTCGTATAAATCTGAGACATATGCAGACTATTCGTGTGAAATTTTTACGAAAGAGTAAATGAAAAGAAATGTCAAATTATTCTGCAGCCGCCATTACTAAAAATTTACGAATGAGAAGAACAAAACGAATTGCCGAGTACGGGCAAGTATTTTCCCCGCTCCTTTCCTCTTACCTTTCTCTCCAACAATCTCAACAATTGCCAAAGCAATTATTGTCAATGTGAACACTGACTTAGTGCGCGGCTCTTGTACATGAGAACTCGGGTTCGACACCACACATTTTATTTCGACGACGGTCGCCTCGCTTAGTAACGGCGACACTATCAAGTACATAGCCATGAAAAAAGCTTATCAAACATCGAAACCGGTGTTTCCCAATCAGTGAGTCTCAAAGTAGAAAGCGCACAGCTCACTGGTTGTGAGAAGCTCTCTCCAGTCCCTTCATGGTATGTAATGGACAGCATTTTGGTTTTTACTACATTTTTATGCGAAAATAGTTCGAAGAAACATTTTTTTTCGGAAATACTATTTGACTTTTTAAATTAAAACACAATATTAAACAATGATTGCGTGTAGCGAACGCCCCCGTCAGTGGGGGCTCTTAATTTATACAGTTTTCTACAAAATTGGGACGCTTTATTTTAATAGCTGAAATTCTGAAATCACCTAAACAATTTAAGCCCATGCAAGCTACTGATACACGGGAGCATGATATCTGAACGACTCATTCTCTGATGCCATGGAAGGAGGGTTTTGGGTTCCGGGATTTCCCGCCCGCGAATTATCGGGAATTCCAGGAAGTTTTTGCTCCCAATTCCCTGTCAAATTTCCGTCTCGGTTTCCAGGATTTATTGAATTTATTAAAGCATCTGTGTCACCTATTTAAATTTAAGTAAAACAGTCAGCCCTTTCCGGTTTCCGTTGCTATTGTATAAACATCACTTTACTTCAACCGAAACTTTAACTAATTTATCATTCTTAATGAATAAAGAAGAATATTATCCAATTGTACTTCAAGTATTTTATTTAATTAGGTAAAATATTTTGTAATTCTTGACGAATAGTTACTTTTTGCGACGGTATTGGGTCCGACATGGAAGTTATAGGTTATAGAAGCCTTCTACAGGATCATGGAAATGATGAATAGACACGAGCTCTCTATACGTTATAGCTTATCGCAAATATAGTATACTTGTATCCAAACACATTATGTTTGCTATTCAATATAACATGCTTGGGACACAATGATTCATAGGTTATAATATATGTATTTGTGTCCCAAAAGATGCTTAAAAAATAAATCGTTTCCCGTTACATCCCATGACGGGATTTGGGAGAGATTCTCACAAACCAGTGAGCTGTGCGCGTTCTAGTTTTATACTCACTGATTGAGACCTAAAGTTTTACGCCGGGTTCGAACGTTATTTTGAGAAGCTTTTTTATGGTTGTGTGCTCGATAGTCTCGATAGATGATTTAAGGTGGTCAGAGGAGGGATCGAACACACGCTCTCATGCACAAGAGCCGCGCACACTATCATTGCACCACCGACGGCCACTCCAAATGAGACTTTGTTTGTTGAAAACTGCTGAAAACGAAAACGTGACTGGCAAAACCCAAACATAAAGCAGCGGAACTTCAATTCACGATAACAATGCGTGCAAACATGTACATGGTTCCTGCAATATATTCCTGGGGTCTTTATTTTCAGCGTGTAGTAAGATACATGCAGACTTTGCTCATATTGGCCCAAGAGATTCATGATTTGAGATATAAAAGATGAACAAGCAATGATTCCACTAAGTTCACCATGGGAAATTTAACTGTACATTACATTACCTGCCGCTTGTTCGACAAATTTTAGAGTAAAGTGGAAAGACATACATTTCTGAACTGATAGCGAGCAGAGTAACCCAGCAAACCAAATCTACCGACAAATTTTAAATGTCTGAATTCTGAACAATTTCGAAGCTTTCACGAAAATTCTTAACTTTTTCGTACCGGAATCGGTTTGAGATTTTTATGGAATTTTTATAAATCTCTTCTACGAGTTTCTGATGAAATACTGACCATTGTCTGAAGTGGGAACTTGTTGTATTTTTTTGGCTGAATTTCACGACCTTGCAGTTTTGATTGACTTGAGTTCCTCAGTCGGGAACAGGGTCCCTGAACGGGCCCCTGAACGGGTCCCTGAACTTACAGGTAGGTGTTTGTATTCAAATGAAAGGAAATCGTCTTACAATTTCATTGGTATCATTACTTTTCACATCCGATGGCTGTGAGTCGCCAAAAAATTGGTCAAATTCGACTTAAGGCACATATGGACCTGAACGACTAGATCGAATATAAATTTATCGATTTTCAAATAGGTCTAGAACAAGAACAAGCAACGTAGAGAGGAACCAATACCACCAACGAAATCGTGAGAAGATTTTCTTTTATTTGGATACCCACACATGCATATTTGTAAAAGAAAAAAAATTTCGATACATTTTGTGGGTATTGAAATATAGAAAAAACAGACATATCTCGACTATTTTTAACAAATTTATTTCTAATCGCTTCATGATGTTTAAAGTTATTCTGATCGATCTGACCATCAGCCATCGTCTCTAACTGGTATTATTAACATCCAACCGCCAATCTGTAACACACTAAATCTCATGAAGTTTCTGAGAGAGGTGGCTACTCTATACGTCATTACTCTATGGGTGATATTATTTAAGGCCTTTCAAATAGCATTTAACTAATACTACTAAAAGATCTTTGTTCCGAATTCTTTCATAAATTATTCCAAATTCCTTCAGAAATTGTTCAGTATTCTTTAGAAATTTTTAAATTTCCCTTCAGAATTCCCTACGAATTTGTCTCAGAATTCTGTAAGAAATCGTTAAGAACAATCGGAAAAACAAACAGAATTCCCTCCAAAAATTCGTTCAAAGTTCATGTCAAACTATTCACATGTTTGTAGGTACGAAGATTTGTCAGAATTTCGAATTCTGACAATTTGGTTTGCTGGGAGGCGTATTGTGATATAAACTTGAAACTACCACGGATTGCCAAGACTATGTATCTACTGGCGGACACCTGGTGATCCGCCTAAGTGACGCCTTGTTTAAATAAATCAATACAAGCACCAATATTTAATTCACGGCAGTTGCCGTTTTTAGGGCTCAGTTGTTTGTACTGGCGCGATTTAGGAAGAGGCGATTACAAAAATGGAAAACAATTACAAGAGGGGCGTTGAAGTTATCGACGGCCGAGGTTATTCACATAACGATATAATATTCAAATACCTAATGTTCTTTCTTATTATACTTGCTTAAGTTATCAATGACTCAGAAGATTATTCATATAGTTTTAGTCTGTCAAAAAATCCATCTTTGAGAAGTTACCGTTACCATGCGGGTAGCAATTTTTTCAACCTAGATTTTCTTGAAGTCTTCTCAATGTTGTTGCTGTGTTTTTGAAACTACATTTTGGCTCAAAACGATCAAGTTATTACAAAAAACTAAACAAAGTCAGGACTAAAATAAACATTTACAATTTTTGTTTCTAAATGTTTTTGCAATATGAATATCAACAAGTTGGTGTATTTAGACAACCTGTAGCACAACGTATGTTGAAATAGGGTGCATCTAAATACAATATTCTGAAAGCCTATTGTAATATTATGGTTGCATAGCTATCTTTTTTAATGAGGTTAAAAGCTAGCCTTCAGTTTTTCACATTAAATATGTATGATTAATCTTCTGGGCCAGTGTGGGTTAACGGAGTTAACCTTCGAAATGCGTTAATCTTCCTGTTTGTAAATGCGGCTTACACCGCACTTACCTGGCGTTTACACGGAACAGTTTTGCTCCGACAATAGAAATACATTCACACATTTTTACTACCACACTTACACTTCTCTCACTTGCCTTGCCCATAGATTAATACTTTTAGTAGATCTAAACGTTCTCTCACCAAAACTTATGACATTTGGACTGGTGTGATATTTACGTTCGATGTTGAAAAGAATTGCTTTACTAATACCAGATAGAGGCAATGGTTCAAAACAACGAACAAAATAACAACAACGGCAATTCGTTTTGTGTGTTAAAATTATTGTGTTAAATACAACACAAATGTATGATAACAATAAGTCAATAAAAAATTTTAAAACACATTTAAATTTCACAGTTTTTCATTACATGAAAAATTAAAGGAAGAAGTTATTGTAATTCCACCTGGTGTATATCACTTTTCGTCAAACATCTCTCTATCACACCGACCGCATCACGAAGAGTGTGAAAGGAAACGTCGGATGAGCCAAATCTTCTCTCTAGTCTGAGTTACTCTATGGCCTCGCTACTGTCTCTGATTTTTCAATGACAGTAACTTCGGCAAGAGATTTGACATAAGCGGCCAGATCATGGCTGAACTAGTAAAGGTTGGCGCAATAGAACAACAACTCTTGTACATGAGATCCTTTCGGCGGCGGTAACCTCGCATAGTGATGGCGACACTATCGAGTGTATAGCCATGAAAAAGCTTCTCAAAATACAGTTCGGAATCGGTGTAAAACTGTAGGTCCCAATCAGTGAGTGAAAACTGGAAAGCGCACAGCTCAGTGACTGTGAGAAGTTCTCCCCTGTCCCTTCATGGGATGTAATGGGAAACCATATATTTATTTATTTTGAAATTGTATGAGTGATCTTCTGGGTTAGCGTGGGTTGACGGAGTTAATCTTAGAAAAGCGCTAATTTTGGTCTGTATAAATGCGCCTTAAGGGGCCCTTAGACCTGTGGATAAGTTGCTCGACTTCAAGTTGACATCAATATTTCATATCAACTTAAATTTTGCCCCTACGCTCTCATACAAATTGAGGCAACTTCATTTCTTTGTCAGAGGTTGAAATTAAGGGCGATGAGCGCACTGCGATAATATCACCAATTATAAGGAAAAAAAACACCTTTTATATTCTTTAAACATTTATATACAACACATTTATTTAGTTTATATAAATTTTATATATAAAGTTTTCCGAGAATGTTTGTTATTTTTGTTGTTGATTATTTATTTACATTTTGCCGATAATGTTGCCTCGTGAACGTTACTCTTTGAAATGCGTATGAAAGTTAATGCAACTTCCCCTTACAGTGGTATTAAGTTGATATCAACTTCAAAAAATCCAAATCGCTTTGATTTTACATCAACTAGTTTGTACAAAACACCAACTTAACATTACATAATGGATAAGTTGAAGTCAACTTGAAGTTGCTCATAGAGAAATACTTAAGTTTCCAATACTCTCTTCGTTGCCTCTTCATGACGACGAGGTAGTAGGCCATTTCATAGAGTTTTATTTGCTGCGGTATTTTACCAATTTTACACTTTCGTTGGACATAAAACGGACAGAAATCAAAGAGAAACGTAAAACATATTTTAACTGTCATAAGTATCAATAAACACTATTTAAAATTAGTTCCTGTCTGCATTGCTCTCTCATTCTCCATCATCGGCCTAGTACCTTTTCGATCAGCTGTGCCATAGAATCCCCCTGAGTCGCTGCAATTTAGGCTCTGTTAATGCTTTTGATACGGTAGCGTGTCTGGTTGTGTTTTAACTATTAAGTGGAAAACAGACCATTAGATTTATCTGACCGAGATGAATATGCGAATTTTCTTAGAAAACTATCTCACACCAGGTATTAACATTGACAAATTGCCGTCAGATTTGACTTATTTGTCAGGTAAAACTGCAAATGCCACCCACACATGGGTACAATAATATCGATAACATTATCCATGGACAAGGTGGACAAGCATGCACACATTCTTCAGCATATTCTAAAGATCACTTTCACATTCACGTCATTTTCGACATCATCTCTTGACCAAATTAAGAATCTAATGACTGATGTTTGTTAACATATTTATTATCTGTGATGAAGTCTGCATGCCAAGTTCTATGTTTGTTCAGTATTTTATGTCAAATCTGACAGGTGAAGTGAATGTGACTTGTGTGATAAGGCCGTAAAATAAAATGGCATAGACTCTACTTAAAAATAAGTTTGACATATGTTCAATACAAACAAATATTTTCAATAAATTGCAATGTAAATCGTGCAATAAGTGAACAATCCATGGCACAGCTGATCGAAGTGGTAGTTGGAATTTGATAGGGAAGAAAGTGGATATGGGAATGAACGACAAACAACCAGAAGCAAACTAGGTTTAAATACTTAAGTATTTGACTGATACTCGTACTAGTGACAGCTAAAGTCTCTTTGACACTGATTGCATCCAAAGAAAATACGGACTATCTTTTATTTCTGTCCATTTTATATCGTACAACAGCAACTGCAACTCTATGAAATTTCCAAACACTTCGGTGACCGCAAGATAACACAAAACAGCTGATGGAAACTTTTATATCTTAATCTACGAGCGAACACCCAGTGTCCTTGCCCAAGGGACTAAATGCTATTTCAAAAAAAAAAAAAAAACTTGCAGACTATTTTGTCACAGTGTGTATTTGATTTGAATCCTAATTTATGGAGTTATTATTTTAGGAAATCAGTCGGTAATGATATTTATCACATTTTTATCTAAAGGTCACTTGGTGGACCCGCCTGTTTTAGTGTCGGTGAACTCTGAGTCTTTTAACGGTTTTGTAGCGATAGCCATCATTGCCGAAATCGGTTTGTTGTTGGTCAAAAGATGGAGGAAAGTACTCCATAAGGATATCAGGTCTTTCATAGGATATTGTTTCCTGTGCAGGGGGCAAGTATTGGCTCAATTCACTGACGTCGCGACGTCTGCGCTGACGGTGGCGATGCACTGTTCTATAACGGTAACCGTCATCAGCCAAAACAGTTTGTTCTTCTGCAGCTGGGGCCAAGTATTCGTTGGTGGGTTCTGATATTTCGATTACGGGTTCCTCTTGTGCAGGGGGCAAATATTGGGCCAACTCGCTAACGTCACGACGTATGCGCTGACGATGACTGCGCACAGTTTTGTAACGGTAACCGTCATCAGCCAAAACGGTTTGTTCTTCTGTATCTGGGGACAAGTATTCATTAGTTGGAGTTGAAATTTCGATAACGGCTTCTTCTTGGCCAGGCGGCAAGTATTGAGACAATTCGGCCACCTCACGTTTGTGACGGAGGCGGCGAATTGTCTTGTAATGGTAACCATCATCGGCCAAAATAGTTTCCTCTTCCGCAGCTGAGGCCAAATATTCGTTGGTAGGAGCTGTGATTTCGATAACGGCTTCTTCTTGTGCTGGAGGTAAATATTGTGCCAATTCGCTAACATCGCGACGTCTGCGTTGACGATGGCGGCGCACAGTTTTGTAACGGTAACCATCATCAGCTAAAACCGTTGTTTCCTCTGCAGCTGGGGCCAAGTAGTCATTGATAGGAGCAGCTGATTCGACAACAGCATCCTCCTGGGTAGGGGGCAAGTATTGGGACAATTCGCTGACATCACGTTTGTGGCGCAGACGTAGACGGCGCACAGTCCTGTAGCGGTAGCCATCATCAGCTAAACCAGCTGGCTCATCAGCGACGGGTGCCAAGTATTCATTAGAGAGACCTGGGATATCGACACTGTAACTTATATCTTGCACTTGAGGTAAGTATATTGAACTGGGAGCATGCTGGGCGGAAGTCAATGCCAAACAGGCGAATCCAATAACAAATATTTTCTGTAAAATACAAATAACCATGAGATTGGGTATATAACTCCAGAGTCAGCACTTCAATCGCATAAAGTATCCTTACCATGCTTTGCGTTATTCGACGATGATCTTCACTGACCGATTGATATGAGTTGAAGATTCGGGTGCATCTTTATACAAATCAACCTAACCCCAAATCCAACGCTATTTGCTGCTGAAAACTGACCACGGCCACATGAATTGTTCACAATCGCTTTTGCTTTGTTTTCAAACCGTTTTAAGACTCGTCGCACATAAAACGCTTTTTATTGTTTGGCAAACGATCATGATCTTCACATTTGAATCCATTCCAATATGAGTGGAAGTGGAAAAAATGAATGTACGAAATGTCTATGCCCACATTCAAAGTCGGAAGTAATAGTGAGTTCAGAGCGAGTTGCCCTAACAATAACGAATCAATCAAATCATTTTGATTTGCTCGAGGGTCTTCATCTTTCGATACGTCAATTAATGGGTCAATAAACTTTTCGTTATGCATTAGTTCTGCTAAACAGTTACTAATCATCGTGAGCTTTGTACTGGACAGGTGCAGTGCATCGACTTTGGTGCTCAAGCTGAACCTCAGACAATAATAAATTGACCGCTAGACAAACACAGTGGGGTTTATTTATTACAAATATCGTTTATTAAAAGTCGTTGTAATGAAAATAATACATTACAGAAATACACACTTCTATATAACGCGTACATCCCTTTAGTAGCGACGGCGAAGACGGAAGCGCTTGACAGTCCTGTAACGGTAACCATCATCGGCTAGGGTATGTGCTGGGGCGGAAGCTTCAACCTCATAGGATTCTGCTGCAGGGGCACTTTCGTAGGATGGAGCAGGGGCAGAAGCTGCGTGAGGAGGCAAATAATTGTTGGACAATTCGCTTACATCACGACGACGACGACGAAGACGATAGCGTTTGACAGTTCTGTAACGGTAACCATCATCGGCCAAGGTATGAGCTGGAGCGGAAGCTTCAACATCATAGGATTCAGCAGCTGGGGCTGAGTATGAGGGAGCAGGAGCTGAGTAGGAGGGAGCAGGTGCGCTATCGTAAGCGGGAGCAGAAGCTGCGGCGGCATGAGGAGGCAAGTATTCGTTAGACAATTCGCTTACATCACGACGACGACGACGAAGACGATAACGTTTGACAGTTCTGTAACGATAACCATCATCAGCCAAGGTATGAGCTGGAGCGGAAGCTTCAACATCATAGGATTCAGCAGCTGGGGCTGAGTATGAGGGAGCAGGAGCTGAGTAGGAGGGAGCAGGTGCGCTATCGTAAGCGGGAGCAGAAGCTGCGGCGGCATGAGGAGGCAAGTATTCGTTAGACAATTCGCTTACATCACGACGACGACGACGAAGACGATAACGTTTGACAGTTCTGTAACGATAACCATCATCGGCCAAGGTATGAGCTGGAGCGGAAGCTTCAACCTCATAGGATTCTGCTTCAGGAGCTGAATAGGATGGAGCTGGGGCGCTGTCGTATGATGGAGCAGGGGCAGAACCAGCTTGAGGAGGCAAGTAATTGTTAGACAATTCGCTTACATCACGACGACGACGACGAACACGATAGCGCTTGACAGTTCTGTAACGATAACCATCATCGGCCAAAGTATGAGCAGGAGCGGAAGCTTCAACCTCATAGGATTCTGCTTCAGGAGCAGAATAGGATGGAGCTGGGGCGCTGTCGTATGATGGAGCAGGGGCAGAACCAGCTTGAGGAGGCAAGTAATTGTTAGACAATTCGCTTACATCACGACGACGACGACGAACACGATAGCGCTTGACAGTTCTGTAACGATAACCATCATCGGCCAAAGTATGAGCTGGAGCGGAAGCTTCAACCTCATAGGATTCAGCTTCAGGGGCAGAATAGGATGGAGCTGGGGCGCTGTCGTATGATGGAGCAGGGGCAGAACCAGCTTGGGGAGGCAAGTAATTGTTAGACAATTCGCTTACATCACGACGGCGACGACGAAGACGATAGCGTTTGACTGTTTTGTAGCGATAACCATCATCGGCCAAAGAATGAGCTGGAGCGGAAGCTTCAACTTCATAGGATTCTGCTTCAGGGGCAGAATAGGATGGAGCTGGGGCGCTGTCGTATGATGGAGCAGGGGCAGAACCAGCTTGAGGAGGCAAGTAATTGTTAGACAATTCGCTTACATCACGACGATGGCGCAAACGGTACCGTCTGACAGTTCTGTAACGGTACCCATCATCGGCCAATGAGTGTGCTGGATCATTCTCTAGGAAGTTTGTCTCGACAATATTGCTGGAATCCTCCACAGGTGGCAAGTAATCTCCCGACAGTGACTGGGCCCAGGCACCAGCCAACAGGGTAACTGTGAGTACTAGCAACTTCTGCAAGGTAATACAAATAAATTAATTTCTTTCACGGATTATTATTCCTAAATGTTAGCAATTACCATTCTTCCTGCGCTTCACCGAAGAGATAGAATAACTGTTAGAGCGGCAAACCCGTCGTATTTATACTAAAGTACCGTCTGATAATCCATCGATAGCTGTTGCAATTGCCGGTTTTGCAAGTTCTATCACTTTCATATTAGGAACATTTCAATTGAAAGGTCCGCTGACAAATTATAAATCCCAAATTTAAACGAAACTCAAATCAAGTCACCATGGCCTTTACTCATAGTGCGCGTGCTACGTTGCCACTGTGTCTATGAGTCGATCAAAATATTTGGATTAATTAGCCAACTGTTCTTATAGCAAGAAACCAGAAATTCAACCACTGTGTGTTGAGTTCTGGGTGAATTTTAATGTGTTTGTGCCGTTGCAACCTGGAAACCGGAAGACTTGTTTGTTGCCGAGCGCGATTCTGTGCCAGCTGGTTGAGCGGGCTGGTATCATTCATCAGCAAGTGATGACACTTCGGATGGCCATTGGTTTGGATATTCGGAATCTCTCCGTCCTAATATATTAATGAAAGCAATAAAATTACCAATAAAAGTTAAGCTAATGGCCAACAAATCAAGCGTCTACCACTTTTTTGGGAATTTTAATTAATAATTTTAGATTATCGCATCCCATCAAAAGCCATTCCGTCCAAATGATCCACATACGACTAGTGATTAATTGTGTGAAAACTGGTGGCTTGGAATTGTTTTGACTCGCTGCGTCACAACCTCAGTGTTAGGGGTATTGTGCCCGTTCTTTCTTTCCGATTATGATGATCGACGTCACGATTCGCTTGCTGTGGGTTCAATATGAAATGATGGCGCGTCGAATGTAGTATTGGAGCAGAGCGGCGCGCAGCTGGAAATAGCAAATTCATTGTTTAGCCTGTGAGACTTACATAACTTTTGCAGAAGTTCATTAAACCCAACTGTCTGACTTGAAGATTTGCGAGTCTTATAACATTTCCCTTTTATTTCCAGTTCGATGGACAAGAGTAGAGCATGGTGATGAAATGAAAGACATCTACATTATCATCCCCATCATCTTGAGTATAAAACTGCCAGGACGTTTATGGGAATGGTTATCACTGTTTAATTTATGCTAAACGAAATTTAAGTCAAACGCAGAAACGCGTTTTAACACGGTACAATACGATTAAAACACGATCTGTTTCTTTTGATCAAGCACCAACAACCAACCAAGGCCAGCTTATGATAATTATCGAGTGTTAGCCAATATGTTGGAAGTGAAAGGTTTCTTTAAGTGGAATCAATATTTTCATATTCTGGTTCACACTAAAATAAAATAGCGCGTATATAATCAGTTTGTAGAACAAAGTAAAATGGGCCAGGCCAGTGTTGATGATCACGCGACGTGAAAAGTTGCTCCAGAATTGCTTTGTGTCCGGTCGGAGACTATTCACTCTTCCCTGTGAGTGAGAATGAGGTCAGATTTAAAATTCATACAGAAACTTTGAAAAGTATGTTTATCTGGTAGGTAACAAAGTTTCCAGAGGAAGGTTTAAGTAAGATCGTTCACTAGTTCTTGAACTCTTTCAATTAAGTTGTCCGAAAATAACAAATGAGAACATAATCTTCATGGATTATGGTCGTAAGTGTCATGTCTGGATAGCCTAAATGAACTATACGGTTTAAGAACTCTCTATCATCACAATTCTTAGCGGATTGATTTTACGTGTGTGAGGTGAAATCTAAAATGCCCGTATCGTTGAAATTCGTCTCTTAATATGTTTCGGTCAAGGTTACTGAAAGTGAATTTAAGCAATTTGCTTGCACTTTTACCTCATGTTTCATTCAGTGGAGTTTCGATTTCACGCACTGGCACGGTCCCATTCACTCTCAGAAAAACGTATCGGAGTTACACATGTCTGCCTGTGAGTTTAAATTGCTGCGATGTAATGTTAAGTACATCCGGCAATTAAATTTCTGTAGTTGTTGTAACGTAACAATTCATAAAATACTTTCATCGTTGCTGCAACAACTAAACATTCGTCAACGCAACGAATAGATTTCCTGGAAATGTTTAAAGAAAGGGTTAATTAACAAAACAGTAAGTCTTTTAATTAAAATTTATGGATAATTAGGTTATCTCATAATTCTGCCATTATTTTGATTTGATTTCTTATTAAAAGATTACGAAACTGATTTTTAAAAAAGTGTCGTATGTAACGTTGAGTTTACTCGCAAAGGTCATATTAAAATGTAGGAGAAATCTTCGAATATGTCAGAATATTCATTTGCGGAGAGCAAAATGGAATGGTGGAAGCTTGAGGATAACGATTTGCAGAAAACAATTTGACAGATCTGTTCTCAAATCTGATTAAACTCTCTGTATATGGAATGAATCGCAGAAAAACAAATAAAACGGGAATACAAACTTTTATTTCTTTAGTATTTTCCAGGGACAGTGACAGTTATGATTTTTATTTTAAAAATCGGTTTTTAAGAATAATTTTTGTGTTTTATTCCGAGTATATCACTCCATAAATAATAATTATATATAAAAAAACAAGTTTCCTTTACATCCCATGAAGGGATTGGGGAGAGCTTCTCACAAGCAGTTATCTGTGCGCTTTCTAATATTTCACTCACTGATTGGGACCTACAGTTTTACACCGGTTTCGAACGGTAGTTTTAGAACCTTTTTCAAGGCTAAGTACTCGTTAGTGTCGCCATCACTAAGCGAGGTGGCCGTTGTTAAAGGAAATGTAAGGTGGTCAGAGCAGGGATCGAAACCATGTTCTTATGCAAAAGAGCCGCGCACACTAGCCATTGCACCACCGACGCCCATAATTATACTCTACAAAAATAATACTTATTTCTGATTTTTATTACATCGCTTAGAAATAACAAGTATTTTTGATTATTATTCCGTTTTATTTTCAATAAGAGTTATTGAGGACTTTTTGAAATAACAATCAGAAATAAAAACCCAACACATAAATACACAAGTTCCACGATAAGTAGATTAGACCAAATGTTGCCTTGCGACACCATGAAGAGACAACTAAGAGCAATAGAGTACAACGTCCATAGGAAAATTCTCAATTTGGAAATCTCACAGACTAGGGCCCAATTTTTGATTGGTCAATCATCTTTGATCAACGATCAAACATTATTTAAACTCTGAATTAATTTTTTAGGCTAATAGATACTTGCTGTTTAAACAGCCAATGTTAGGCGTTTAAACTATGATCACGTCACCATATGACCTTTAAAGAAACCAACAAGAAGAACAAACACAAAGCTTCTTCCTAGTTGAAATAACAATAAAAACGTATCATTTAACTCGCAGTGCAGTTAGAACTTTATTTCTGCTCAAATATTTTCCAATTTCATTAAATATTTTGTATTTTACCACTTCACTTTTCTTTTGCAAATGGCGTCAGTTTGATGCATTGTAACGATTAGCCGATAAATGTATGAATACCGAATATTTTTCGTAGCATTTGCCACTGTTGCCGTCACATGGTAGTAAGATTTTTTGACAAAGCACTGAAAAACTGTTTTCGTATTTAAAGTCAATTTAAATAACCAGTCAAAAATTGGGCCTAAATACCAAGGCTGATATAGTAGGGGTTAACGCAGTAGGACCAACAACAGGGATTTTGTTTTTGTCCCATGACTCTAACTGTCAAATTCAACATAAATACATATGACCAAATAAAGTAAACTAAAAAGTACAATAACAAAATACCCTGAATTTGCCAGATATTTGTCTTTTATACGATGACTAACGACCCTGGGACATTGTGTTTATTCTCTTTTGGTAACGCTTCGTAAATTCATTTGCATTCAGACGACGACTCTCTGTATACAACTATGCGTGACTCTTTGTGACGTATTGTCGGTTAATCTTTTTTTTCTATTCGTAATAATCTCAAATTCAACATTTGAAAAAATTAATGAACTGTGGCTGATAAAATTGCAATTATATTGTTTTAATTTGTAAAGAAATTACTTAAAAACAATTTTTCACCACATTTTGTATACTGTTGCTTTACCGCCATGTCACACCACGAAAGAGGTGATAGAGAAATATCAAAATGCTCCCTGAATTTCCAATTCGTGACTCTTATGCTACCCCTGTTTCTTCTCTTCGCCCCTCACCAAGAAGCATCGTAAGTCGTGACTCGTGTCCCTTGGTCGTTAGTCATCGTATGAAAGACGAAATAGAGTCATAAGAATGCATAATCAGCTGTTCTAATGCATCAACCTCTACTAGCTCAGCCTTGCTAAGTCTCCTTTGAGATATTCGTTGTCAGGCTGCAATTATCACGTTATTCTCTTTTAAAACCCCTGCGTAAATTACGATTACATTACATTCACCAATCACCCGAAGACAAACGAAAATTAAATAGCGCTACGTCTGGACTCCAAAAATACTTAAAAGATTTAAATGCCAAAGAAATTGAGACAGAAATTCTTAATCTAGGCCCCACAATGTCATCAGATTACTCTCTATGGAAAATAACAAAAAGACTAAAACTACGACCAAAAATAAATTATCCTATTCGGAAACCAGACAACTCCTGGACAAGAAGCAATTATGAAAAGGCCGCAACTTTTGCCAATTATTTGTATGATGTCTTTACTCCCAACTGTAGCCAAGAAACGCCGCCTTATATGCAAACCTTTTTAGATCAAACTTATCAACTAGATGCACCAATAAAGAAGTTATCGAAAAATTAAGTTACACAAGTGATAAAATCTTTAAAACTTGCCAAAGCTCCGGGCTATGTTTTTATTACTCCAAAGATATTAAATGAACTCCCTAAAGAGGGCATAGACTGTATCAAGTTTATATTTAACGCTTGTCTGACGCGCAATTTTATGCCACCCCAATGGAAAGTTGCACAAATCACTATGATTCAAAAACCTGGTAAACCGGCCGATTAAGTAACATCATACCGACCAATAAGTCTACTACCAGTTCTTTCGAAAGTCTTAGTCGCTTAGTCTTACTTACTTACTTACTTATCCGGTCTCGGACAACACCGGGGGGTCAGGGACCTTACAAAACGAAGATAACATATTTCGCCAACCAGTTCGATCTTTTGCTTTATCTCTCCAGTTGGTAATATCAAGGAAGACCAATACCAAGGAAGACCAATGGTCTTCCTATTAGGAAGACCAAGTCTTAGAATCACTCTTCATTAAAAGATTGATGTCTATAATTGAGGAGAACAAACTAATACCAAATCACCAATTCGGATTCAGGACAAATACACCGACTAGTTGAAACAATCAATTCTGCCTTTGAATCAAAACAATATTGCACTTCGGCATTTTTAGACATTTTCCAAACCTTCGTTAAAGTATGGCATAAAGGTTTGCTGTACAAAGCAAAAAAACTTCTTCCAATAAACTTTTACTTGTTTATTAAATCATACATTCAAAACAGATTGTTTTATGTTCAAGAGGCAGATGACTTAAGCAGACTAAACTAACTATATAAGAGCTAATGTTTCTCAGGGCAGCGTGATGGGCCCAATTATGTATGTATCTTCTGTTCACTTCCGACCTTCCACAATCTGAAATTGCGGTGATTGCAACATATGCCGATGATACAGCGGTGCTAACCGTAAATAAAAATTTTGAAATGGCGAGTAAATTGTTACAGATTTTTTAAATACACTGACGGCCTTATTCATAAAAAGTTAGAAGAGGTTTGAGAGACGATTTATCTTACAAAGAACATCTCTAAAACCTCTCACAACTTTTTATGAATAAGGCGGTGAGCAACTGGTTAAAACACTGGCGTATAAAAGCAAATGAGACCAAGTCTACACGCGTTACATTCACTCTAAATCACGGAAACTGCCCCCCAGTGCAAATGAACCAAGTAGAACTTCCTCAAGAGAATGAAGTCAAATATCTCGGCCTATACCTAGATAAAAAAAACTGAAATGGAAAACACATATTAAAACAATAAGACCAGCTCTTGACATACAAGCCAATAAAATAAATTTTCTAATTGGACCTAATTTCAAGATGTCTCTTGAAAACAAACTACTGATATATAAGTGCATCATCAAACCTATTTGGACTTACGGCATCCAGCTATGGGGAACAGCTTCCAATACAAGAAACAAAATATTGCAACAATTCCAATCGAAAACACTGCGAAAAATAACAGCTACGCCGCAAGACATATCAAATAAAAGATTACAACACAAGGAATTGGATATCAACATGGTCAAGGAAGAAATAGTTTCCCCACTTCAAAACTACAAATTGAGAATCCAGAGACATCCGAATCCATTAGCAACAAACCAAATCTCAAGTATAGAAACTTTTAAAAGGCAAGCTCCACTATTATAACAACACCACAAAATATGAATTAAATTAAAAATTCTCTACTAGTTTAATAATGAATTTAATAAAAAAAATTCAATATACATACATAGATATTGGCTTACCACTGGGTGGGTACCATTGAATTATTTTAATATTAAAAAGTATCGTCAAAACTAATGTATGTAAATATTATTACTAAGATAGAAAACATTAATAAAATTGGTTAAAAAAACATTACATTGTGCGTTTTGGCTTTAGTTTGGCCTCATTGGCCTCATTCTTACATTCGTAAAAATTCGTAATTAAATTTATAGAAAAGGAAATTATCTGTGTTTAATTCGTTGTCTTATATTCGTGAAAATTTTCAAATTTATTAAAAATTAAATATATGTACCGATCGATTACACCTTTTCACTTCGACATGAGAATTAATATAAAACGAAATGGCAGAAATAAGAACGTGAGGAAAGTGAAACTCCCACAAATTTCCGTATCGTCCCCCGCCAGCAACACGGCACGTCTCAACCACAAAACGCGCTAGGCACGCGTTGAACACGCGCGTGAAAGCCATGGTGTAATGATGCTCTAACACTGACATTTCTTTGATCAGGGGAAAAATACATCAAATTAGCTTTGTCTGTTTACTTTTCCAGCAAGATTTATGCAGTAACTTTTTGCAGAGAGTAAAAAAAATTTTACGCCCTTTTTTTTTCTCTATTCCAAAAAGTAAACAGACAACATTTTGTGAAATATTGCAAGAAAACAGCTGATCGGTGTGTAAACAATTAAAATAACAAAGCAAAAGAATTTTAGCATATGTGTCGCACGGTCGCACGGTCGCACTGTGTATTTGCACGTTTCTAGCATGAATTAAAATGTTTTGTTTATTATAATTTATTATAAACGTTAAAAATCAACACAATTCTAACTACTTACCTCTGCCATTGTTAAATTTCAACTTTATTCTTCTTTTTCACACAAAAATATTGCAATCAAATTGTAAATAAAAAACAGCTGATCGAACTTGCAAAATCTTGATAGAAGAAATTCCTCCAGTAACATTTTGCAAGTTCTCTATCATCCAACTGTCAAAAAATTCTCTCTTTGGCTCTCTCGTTGCAAAAGTTTTGCAGTAAACAGACAACATTTTGTACAATATTGCAGTAAACAGACAGACCTATTATCACCGAGCTAAGGCGAACTCTAACAGCTGATGAATAGATGAAATTTACGAATAGGCAGGAGAAGAGAACGAACAAGATACCGAAAAACATTAGGGAGGTTCATGATAGAAAGATCAATACACTGAGGGAATTTTAATTTAAGTCCCATGGATCAGTGTTTACTGTTTAAAAAATCTAACGGGTACAAAGTTCCCCACAGATATTAAATGGCTACTGTCGCTTGGCACAAAATTACTATTCACTATTGATACTATGCATACAGACACTGGTGGAGAAAAGGATATGTGCAGTAGGGTGTGCCAAAAAATGTTCTTTTTCGATTTTCATGGTTGCTCAAGTTTGATTGGAAAGCTTATAGGGTAAAGTATTTTTGAGTTTTTTTTTCAGATTTTTCAGAAGAGGTTTAGATGTCGCATAAGTCGAATTTCCTTTAAAAAATCGGGTATTCCGGACGTTTTTTGAACTTTATTTAAAAACTGGTCAATAACCACGATTTTTTTAGTTTGTAAGTCAAAATTTTTAAAGCAAAACGTTCAAACTTTTATTGTATATGCATAAACCACCAGGTGTGGCAATGATTTTGTTCAATAAGGCACCACGTATTACATTTTTTCGTAAATTTGGGATAAACTTTAAAAGACGAAAAAATTCCAAGCAATTTTGTAGAAAAACATTTTGAATTTGCGGTTACTGTTCCAGAGTTATATAATTTTAAAGCCTTTTACCCATTGTATGAAACTAATAATAATAGTGGTCTTCATGAAAGCTAGAAAGAACCTCGTAAACTCGAAAACATCGTAAACTTGCACAGCAAACGTCAAAACAAACAAATTCCCATACAAACCGACTAGCTCAAAAGTGGAAAAAGAAACGTGAAAACTTTTGACATTACAATGTCAATATTTTTGTATTGAAAAAAAGAGGGATTTTGATTTATGTGAAAAAAATAAAATAATGGAATAGATAAAGCATATACGTATGTACACACTTAAAAATATTCACCCTGTTCGGAATTCCAGGGAGTCTCACTCCGATCGGATAACTTGTAGCGGAGTGAAAAACTTTAACTCCGTTCGGATGAAACTAATTAACTCCGATCGGAGTGAATTCACGCCGTTCGGATGAAACTACTTAACTCCGATTGGAGTGAATTCACTCCGTTCGGATGAATGGAATTAACTCCGAACGGAGTGAATGCTATTTCTCCGATTATGTTTGAAATAGAAATGCAGAACAAACTTTTTCAATGTATTTTATGTTTATTTTTGAAAATTAATATCAATATGCGGCCTGAGCATTTTTTAAATATTTTAATTAATATAACATTGTCTTAGGAACTATAGGTGCAAAGTTATTTTGTCGAAAAATAATCTTACCAATCCAGGTACCTACATCTAAGAAACGGGGAAAATCTATGAGTATAGCAACTTCTCCTCGGCGGCAACAAAACGTTTGTTTCATGCTACTAAAAATTTCGTCGGTTTGCAAAACGGTAGCATTTTGCATCCACGTTACTTCTTCCTCATCGGGGCAGTTGTGGTTGCTACCATTGTTTGCCTTTTTTTGCTCAGACGCAGTCAACCGCGAAGAATTCCCGATGACTCGGTTAACGGTTTTTAGCCTGTAACTGATGTATCCGCCACGGTCGCATATGGTAATCATGAATATACGATAAACTTACAAAATTTTCGACGTTCTTTCCTTCACATAAATTCGGAAATATCGCTGCAGCAGCTTTGGGCCAAACCACCTTTTCCTCTCAAGATGGATAGAATCCACAGGTAGTCGTCAGCCGCTCTACTATGAGTTGGATTAGAGACTTTCTTGAGCGATCCACCAGCGAACCCGTTGAAGAATATTCGTTAAGGATATTAGTCTGATAAAAAAATCTTTAAGTCCTGAAAATACAAAAGGAAAATAAAATATCTGAAGTGAAGTAAAAAACGAAATTGCAAAAAAACTAAACTTCCGCATATTGAAATTATCTCTTTAACAGCATTAACATCTAGTTTGGATTCTGTCCGTCCCCAATCCTCACAAGGGCCGCTGCTAATACCATCCGTCCGGGTCTGAGTGCCTATGGTTTTAAATTGTCATGTGGAAAGCTACATTACACTATACGACTCACTTTTTCAAATTTCCTTTCCTAACACAATACACAACAGCTGATAAAAATTAAGTCGCAAAAGCGAATTTACTATTCTTGTGCGTGCGAAAGAGAGGTATAAATGCACTTGCAGCAAGCCAACTGTGGCAGTTAAAAAGAGATGCAGCACCGCACGACAATTGTGCGACAATTTTTAACTATACATTAAAAATGTTTTCAGCATCCTAACAGATACTTACATATATATATCGTCGTCGAAGTCGATTCAATTTTAACACATTTTGTTTCGCCATTATAGGCTCTATAATTAATTTATGTAGCTCTGCCATCGCAAAAACGCAACAGACACGGCGAGACCAAACACACGAATGATGCTTGCCCTTGATACGAAACGGCAATGGAAATAAAAATCACTCCGATCGGAGTAGATCCAGCAGTTCACGACGGTACGTAAAATCAGTAAAATGCGTTAAGTTTCATCCGAACGGAGTAAATTCGGATAAACATTTTCATTCACTCCCAGCAGCGGAGTAAACTAACACCGGACCGGAGTTAAAAAAGGCACTTATCCGCTTACCGGAGTGATTTTTTTGCAAATAATTTTAAGTGTGTATATGTATATGAATATGTATGTATATCTACTTTATCAGCTTTTTTTGACAATTGCTGCACAGATACACTGAGCAACTTTACTTGGTGCCTCATGAAACGCTTCGGGGCAAACTTACGCTGAGCAAAAGTTCTAGGTTTTCTTGTTTGCATGAATACCGCTAATATAAATCGACTGCACTGTTCAGCCGTCAGGCCCAACGTATTTATGTACAAGAGGTTTACGCCGATTGTTTCTGCTTCTGCGCCGTCGTAGGGACCTGGGAAAAACGGCGACGGAGGCTTGGTCGTATAACCTGGCGGCGCTGCCCTGCCCTAATTATTAGTAAATTGACCAGCTGTTGCTGTGCCTGGTGGTGTTGTAGCATGTGGAATTTCGTCTGGCTGTTGTTCTGCAAAGTCCAAATTGTCGTTTAACTAAAAAATAAAAAAAAAAGGTTGGGCTAACTGTTGTTGGAAAATATTCTGATTATGGTTGTGTGTAGTATATAGTTTGTTGCTTGTTGTGCTTGCAACGTGTTGTAAATCAGGCCAATGCCATTAATTGATCGATTATAAGAAAGATTGAATAAAAAGTTATACTCCGCCAATCACGCCGCCGCCGCACCAATTTATACGTAATCAGGTGGCGGCGCGGCAACAAACTCTAAAAACGGCGGCGACGTGGCCCGGTGACGTCTATTATATACTACCCAAAATTCACAAGGTGGACATAGTTTTAAGACCAATAGTGTCGTCCATGAACGTACTATGCTACGGACTTTCAGAACAAATAGGTAAAAAAAACGCATTATATCCCGCGAATGGAACGTGAAGAATTCGTTGCAGTTGAAGGACAATTTGAAGATTATACACATGAACGACGAAGAGATATTAGTATCGTTTGATGTTATCTCCCTTTTTGCGAATATACCGGTACAAAACGCAGTACAATTGATAATGGGGAAGTGGAAAATCATAGCGAAACAATTCCAAGAAAAACTTTTCACAGAACCCAAATTTTTACCTATCTAACAATAATTACTTCATGTATGAGACGAATATATATATGTATAACCAGATTTTTTGGATACCAAGGGGCACTCCACTATCTTCTATGTACCATAGCCGATAGAGTACCAGACCATCTCCTGGAAGAAGTGATGAGGGAATTGAATATCAATGACATAAGTACATATCAAATATATCATACGAAAAGACGATGCGGGGAAAATCCTTACAACACTGAATAAAAACCATTCGAAAATAAAATTTACCATGGAAATATAACAAAATAATAGCTCATTCGCACTACAAAATATTTTACCGATTTCGTATCAAATGTCCTAACAAAATCCGAAGTGTTCACATTGGGATTTTTCCTTTTGAAAGTCAAGGCGCATTGACGAGGTAGTATTACTACGACAACAAGCACACCAAGCCGACAACAATAGACATTTTGCTTTACCTGGTATTTTTCCACAATCAAATTCAGTACAAATGTATTCCAGGAATACAAGAAAAAAAAAATAGTTAAAAAAATATGTTTGAGAAACAATAAGTACCTAAGAAATGCGATAAATAAATAAGTCGGGTATTCTAGTGGTACCACTACATCGATGCGCCGTGATTGAAATGGTTGTAAACAAACGTACTATTCGTTCGTAGTGTGAGATAAAACAGTGTTGCATAAAGCAAATCAAGCACTTTTTTTTCCTGCTTCCTATACAAATAAGAAAAAATACCCGATTTGTCGTCTGTCAAAACATATGGGAAATCAAGCAAATTTTCCTGATCTCTGCTTGAAATCAACAAAAGTGGCAAAATCAAGAAAATCGATGCCAGTGCGAATGATGTATAAAGGGGCCCTTAGACCTGTGGATAAGTTGCAGCGACTTCAAGTTGAGATCAACTTATCCGTGGTGTAAGGTGAAGTTGGTGGTTTGTACAAACTAGTTGTTGTAAAATCAAAGCGATTTTGATTTTTTGAAGTTGATATCAACTTATCCATCAGTGTAAGGGAAGTTGCATCAACTTTCATACGCATTTCGATGAGAAACGTTCATGAGGAAACATTATCGGCAAAATGTAAATAAATGAACCAAACAATAAATAAATTAAACAGTATCGGAAAAATAAATGTGATTTATAGTGTTGTTTATAAATATTTAAAGAAAATAAAAAAGCGTTTTTTCGTAAAATTTGTGATATTTTCGAAATGCGCAATGAAGTTGCCTCGACTAGTTTGAGAGTGTAAGGGCAAAATCATCAAATCATTTATCGAAGTTGATGTGAACTTGAAGTCGAGCAACTCATACACAGGTCTAAGGGCCCCTTAAGACAATTAATTACCTGGACACCAAACTAAAACACGATAAAAATAGACTTATATTACATTGGTTGAGCATGGAAATATCCTCAGGTCGAATACTAAATCTTAACTCCATTCAACCAAAATCACAGATAAAATACCATCGCAAAAAGTCTGATATATCGAGTATTGACTATAATTTCACCGCAAGAATACAAACATAATGACGAAAATATTAAACGATTATAGTTTTCCACAGAAAATGGTCAGACAACTAATAAAAGGTACAAATAGGAAGTTACAACACGAAAGGAGTGAACACTTAACAGATAACACATCACCAACATTGAAAACAACAGCAAATTTTTACGAGTGCCAGATACATCCCTGGGCTGATGGAGAACAAAAACCGTAGAGTAAATATTTTAACTAGAGAGACTCATCTTTGACTCATCTGACGTTTCCTTTCACACTGTTCGTGGTGCGGTCGGTGTGATAGAGATATGTTTGACGAACAGCGACACACACCAGGTGGAATTACAATAACTTCTGACTTTAATTTCTCATGTCGTTTTGGTGAAAAACTGTGAAATTTAAATGTGTTTTACACTTCTTTACTGACTGTTATTGTTAGCATACATTTGTGTTGTATTTAGCACAATAAATGCCGTTGTTGGTATTTTGTTGGTTGTTTTGAACCATTGCCTCTATCTGGTATAATTGAAGTAATTATTTTCAACATCCAACGTCCATACCACACCAGGCCAAATGTCAGAAATCTGCTTAGAGAAATGGTAAGTGTAGTATCGTATAATAATTAGTCTATGACAAAAACCTTAAAGCTACAATCACGCTATGCTCTTTTAAAAAACCTACGTAAATCACCATGAAATTACATTGCACGTTTTGTCTTGCAACAGCCCCTTAAGTTTTTGATGTTTCATTGGTTGATCTCTCTCATTCATACATTCGTACAAATTTTTAAAACTGGTCTATTCTAATTAAATTTATCAAAAAGGAAGTTCTCGTGTTGAATTCGTTGTCTTACATTCGTAAAAAATTTATAAGTTGTGTATTCTCAGTTAATTTATTACAAATTTAAATATTTGTACCGATCGATTACACGTTTTCACTTCGACATGAGAATTAATTTGAAACAAAATGACAGAAAAAAGAAAGAAAAACGGGAAAACTCCACACAAAATTTCGTATCGTGCGTAAAACTCTACCTCGCCAGCAACACCACACCTCTCACCAACAAAACGCGTTAGGCACGCGTCGAACGCGAGCGTGAGAGCCATAGTGTAATGATATTCCAACTGACAACATATGTTTTGCAGCATACAAGCCCTGTAAAGTTTTATGCCTTGTTTCCACTACAGAATTATTCGTAATTTGCTCTCTCATTCGTAATTCAATCTCCAATTACATACCGAATTGCGTAATTCACCATGCAACATTTTGAGAGCGAATTACCTTGTTTGTAGGTATTTCAGTTTGAATTGCCTTATGAATTACAAACAAAACATTGCCTTCTCTAGTATTTATCGAAATTTTATCGCAACTGTTGTCAGCAACAAACAAAAAAGAAATTAAATAAATTTAAACCATTTAACAATACACAATGGATGTTAAAAAGTAAATTACTAAAAAAATTAAATATAGAATATTAAATATAGAATGGTTGTTAGATATCCAAAATTGTTTTTTAATATTTATTCACTTTTTGTTGTTGCCATTCTAAGAATAATTGAAACAAAGCAAATAAAAAAAATGAAACAACTGTCCGATCGAATTATGTATGTGTAGTGGAAACAGGGTATTTCGGAATAGTAATTCAAAGAGCGAATTAAGTATTTGGTGCTATAGTGGGAACAAGGCTGATGTAGTAGAGGTTAACGCATTAGAACAGCTGATTTTGCTGTCTTATGACTCTATCTGTCAAATTCAGTGTATTTTGTTATTGTACTTTTTTGTTTACTTTGTTTGGCCATATGTATTTGTGTTGAATTTGACATTTAGAGTCAAAGAACAAAAACAAAATCCCTGTTGTTGGTGCCCACAACAACAACAAATCCTACTGCGTTAGCCTCTACTAGATCAGCCTTGAGTGGGAACATGGCATTATGACGAAGTCAAATGCAAATCCAGTGATGGACAAAGTTGTAAGTGAATCTGCAAAGGGAGCAATGCAAACGAGAATGGGAGAACATAAGAATGACATAGGAAAAGGAAAACGAACTACTGCATTGGCACAGCATACCTACATATAATTGATGCCGGTCACACAGCTGATTTTGACAAGATTACAGATTTGGACAATGAGAACGAAGGAAGAAAAAGATTAACGATAGAAAGTTGAAGTATACAACGGCACATAAATGGAGCGATGAACCACAAAACAGACCATATATTAATTCTTTAAAGAGAGAATGTTTGACTCATCTGACGTTTCCTTTCACACTCTCCGTGGTGTGGTCGGAGTGATAGAGAGATGTTTGACGAAAAGTGACATACACCAGGTGGAAGTACAATAACTTCTGACTTTAATTTTTCATGTCGTTTTGGTGAAAAACTGTGAAATTTAAATGTGTTTTAAACTTTTTTATTGACTGTTATTGTTAGCATTCATTTGTGTTGTATTTAACACAATAATTTTAACACACAAAACGAAATGTCGTTGTTGTTATTTTGTTCGTTGTGTTGAACCATTGCCTCTATCTGGTATTAGCAAAGCGATTCTTTTCAACATCCAACGTTCTTATCACACCAGTCCAAATGTCATAAATTTGCTGAGAGAAATGTTAAGTCTAGTATAATAATTAGTCTATGAAGAAGACACTGAACATTTAAGTGTCAGCTATGCAGTAGCAATAATTTAAATTTCTGTGATATTAAGTTTAATTTGGTGTTTATGTTGTTTTACATGTTATATGTATGTTAATCAATGTTGAGTTCTATAATTGGTATGGTAAATTTAAAATTGTAATATTCATGTACAATATATATGAAATATATTTTCAACAAATTGTGATTTTATTTATTAGACGAATTCCCCGGAAGAAGTTTACAAATATGTATAGACGAAACATTGGGAAAAATTAAATAAAAAGGAGTTTTTATTTCACAAAATTTAGGTACAATTAACTTGAGTAAGTAAAAATGACAATAAAAATCATTTAAAAACGTTTTTTAATTAAATTCGGAAACAAAATCAATCAAAGACTTTTATTTTTTTCCCATAAATATAAAAATCACCTACATAATAACTTTTATTTATTTATTTTGGAGTTCAACACCACATACCTTCTCCCTTTATACAGGGTGGCTGATGAATATTGCACAACTCAAATAACTTTTGTTTCAGTGTATGGAATTCATTTTTCTTTCATGTTAAAGCTCGTTCAATTTTATTAAATATTGCTTAATTAGTTTTCAAAATAATGGAATTTAAATGCCCCCCCCCCCCCCCCTGCTCGTTGATGCATGTGCGGCATCTTACCAAAAAGTTGTTCACTACTGCCTGAAGAGTTGAGATAGGAATAGCCGCAATTGTTTCTCGAATGGATTGCTTTAGTTCATTCAAATTTGTTTGCTTTGTAGACTTCCTGTTTCCAACAACTCCACAAGAAAAAGTCGGCGTACCGTCATTTCGTCCAAAAACGAAAATGACATATCGCCCAAAAAATTTCACTTTTAGTTCTTGTCCAAAAAAATCGCAATTTTGGGCGTTATGACATGATTTTTTGGGCAATATAAAATTTTCGCAAGCCAACAACGATCCATGACACACCCCCAAAAATATGGACACATTTGTAAAAGAAATGTAGGTAAATTTTCTATGTAATTTGTAAATAATACATATTTATTTCACATTGTTAGTAAAAATATGACAAAACGTCCTTGTTCGATCTGGAATGCCTGTATAACTTCCAGAGGTGCTTTTGGGGATTTTAAAAAAGTGGGCGATGCAAGTCTCCAATTTTTGAGTAGTTTCCTGATTCCTGCAGAAAAATTTTTATTTGAAGACAATTATTTTATTTGACTCAATACTGTTGAACCTCGCCGCGTGGGGTTTTGCACCGCAGGCGCGACCCATCCTTCGACGCGGCGAGGTTCAACAGCTACACGATAATGACAAAAACGACTCAGGAATGCTCCAAACATTACTTCTTCAAACAGAAGTCCTGCAAATTTACCGCTTAAAATTACAAGCACCCTACTTCGTTGGGTTGGTCATTCGTTTTCACACCATAGGTCAGTAGCTCATGACTACAACGCAGGGCCTCTGAGGTGTTCCAAACATAACGACTAACCAGCATGTAGCACCATTATATGATGTAGGGTGCTATTACTGGTATTCCGTTGTAATATTTGTACAACGTAATTCTTTTCGTAAATGACATTTCGCCCAAAAAATGTGTACGTCAATGTTTTTGGGCGATAAGTCATTTTATTGGGCGATATGTCATTTTAGTAATTAGGGTTTTGGGCGATTTGACATATTTGGGCGTTATGTCGTTTTCGGCGAAATGACATTGGGCGAAATGACGGAAAGGTCAGGCGATCTGGGGGGCCAACTGAATGTGGAGTTTCTGGATATCAGCTTATTGGGAAATTTTCGTCGCAATTCTGCCATAACAGGCCGGGCTATGTGAGGAATTGCACCATATTGCTGAAACCACACAGAGTTGAAAGAAATTGTCATTCGGCGTAATTCTGGATGAAGAACTCTCTCAACATGCTCAAGTAACCGTAACGGTGTGACCGTTTTCTTCGAAGAAGTAGGGCCCGACAAGGCAGGGTGATTAAACTGCACACCACACTGTGACACGAAGTGGATGCAATTCCGTCTCATGGAGTATCGAAAGGGGCCTCGTCAGACACGAAAAGACAGTTCAACATATTTCCGTACTCTTCCACCATTTGAAGCAGCTTATGGCAAAATTCCAAGCGAATCGAGAAGTTCGCTGCATTCAGTTTGTTGTCCATTTGAATATTATATAGGAATAAATACAAATCTTTGTGCATAATTGACTGCAATGACTATCTGCTTATACCCATTTGAGCAGATAAGCTTCTTGTCGAAACTCTTGGAATGTTTTGTATGGCAGCAGTTACAGCAGCGAGCGTTTCCTCCGTCCGAACTGAAGGGTATCGATGGTAAGGTCTTCTGTTGACTGTCCCATGCTCGGCAAAATTGTTAACAAGTCTCATTATGGTCCATCTGCTCGGAGGAATGCCGCCAAACGTGCGCCTATACTCTCTTTGGACCGAAACTACGGACTCCAGTGCGTGATAGCGGCGGACAATCCAAATTCTTGTTTCAGTGCCCCAGTCATCCATTTTTGTTAAATCTAAAAATCAATCAACAAAATAAAAACAAAAATTAACCAGGTTCATTAAATAGAAAAAAAGTTATTAAATTTTTTTTGGTTGCGGCTTTCATCAGGCATTATGACAGAAAATGCGTTTCATTCATAGTAGACTTCAGAGCTTACAGTTAGCGCGTCTTTGTAACAATTTCTAAGTTATGAATTCATGCTTTCCAGGAGCTAATTTGGTAATGCATGTGTTATATTTTTCTGGTGTTCCTTAACTCCGTTTCCGATTTCTAGACTGCATCTTTCACACCTTATAACCATTATTAAAAATGGATTACATTTCTAATATTTTTCTTTATTTTTTAAAAAATATCACGCGGTTAACATTGCGTCTTATTTCTCCAGCAGCTATCAGGAGACTGATTATTTTTAATTTCGTCATTGTAAACATATTTAACATTTGGATATTGCCTGATTGGATGCTTAAAGGTCGCTTAAAATTATTATTCATATTACAACCAGCTAAATGGTAAACGAAATGGCTAAGGCCTAGAAATGTATTGCTTTCTTTTTCTGCGTTACATCCTGCTACGCGGTAAGGGATATGTTTGAAATGTCTTCGATTTGAGAATGCTGTACAATCAAGTTTTAAATTATTGTCAGCATGTTATTGCAATTTTCTCATTTCTGTTAGTGCTTAAAATTAAGCGCTAACAATTTAACTTGCTTATAAAAATTTAAAAACTTTTTACTGAATTCTCCCATTCCAGTTTCTTTCACTTTCTAAAACTGCAGAAAGCAGAATGTTCTTACGATTTCTTTCAAAAGGGAGTGATTTTCATTCGATTTCTTTCTCCGCGAGTCATTCTACTTATTGCCTTTTCCAACCTTTCCAACAAACACACGGAGAGAAAAAGGAACAGCAAAAATATGTTTGTAAATTGCATCATAACGAATCAACTACCGCTCCTGATCTACGAAAATTTTTACAATCATCCATTGGCCCATTGTTCTTCAAAACTGATGCTATACAGAATGAGAATGTATTTCCGTTGTGCTAGTCACATGAATGAAATTAGACATTTTTCCATTACAAGCTAGACAGTTTCTAAACCATAGAGTACTATATTAACAAGAGTTTGCAACAGCTGTTTTTTGTACTAACGCAGACTGCGAGATACGTGGAAAACATACAGAGAATTAGAGTGAAATGAGAGAAATCTTTTATTTTAACAATTTGCGTGTTAATTGGGATCTACACAAATATTTTTACTCTAACACTTCATATTAAAAAAGTACCAATAAAAAGGCCGAATAAACAAAAATCATCCCTGATGAATTTGAATAACGTGGAGCACGACGAAACTGCATGCAACTGTTACTGTATGTAAAAAAAATTGTGTTGTCTTTTAGGCAACAACAAAAAACATGTCTAATGAGTACCGATGGTTCTCTGGAGATGGAAAGAAATTTCTGCAAATGTTTTCTTGTGTGTTTTGCTTGCGATATGTTTCGAACACTTGTATTATTGTGAATTCTCAATTCAAATGAGATTTCGTTTGCATTTAGTTTGATGAATTTTTCAACAGCATCATTCCAAACAACCGCTGATGAAGATCTGTGGGTAGTAGATTCCGGTTTACCAGGAATCATAGGGAAACATTTGCAAAACTCCTTTTAAAAAAAAAACTATATCTCCATTAAAAGAGATATAGAATAGCCTCGAGCTGGAGCAATAATATTAAAAAGTTTTTTTTTTTTTTTTTTATAAATAAAAAGGCCGTATAAACAAAAATCATTCCTGATAAACTTCACTAAAATTTGAATTTTATCCATTTTTTTAATCGGAGTAATTGGCAAAATTTACCCCCAGTTGATTTGCTTTGTAGTTTTGGCTTGACACGCAGCAGCAAAAGGATGAAAATCACACCTGCAACCCAGTCACCTATCACCTTTTCTTGTTTGAAAGCGTCTTCTCTATTTGTTCTCCAAGTACTAAATTGATCAGCTGTCTCATCGATACCCCTTGATCTGAACACCCATTTCCCTGGCAACTCTACACGCTGAAAAAAAAACGGTCCCAGTGACATACTGCAGGAAACATGTGTATTTTTGCAATCAATGTTTTCTTGAATTGAAGGTATGCTGCATTCTTGTTCCTTTGTCGCCTGCCACGTTTTTGTTTTCAGCAGTTTTCAGCAAAGAAAGCTACATTTGGGTCACAAAAACATATATTATAACCTATTAATTATTGGTTGTCAAACATGCAATATTGAATAGCAAACACAATGTGTTTGGACACAAGTATACTACATTTGCGGAAAGATACAAACAAGTTATATTTGCATCCAAACAACAGAAAAGGCAGATTTTTCCAAGTATAGACCAGAAGTTGCTTCAGAAATTATTACTAAACGCAGGATTACATAGACTACCGGCAGCTTCAAACACCTGAAGTCGCACGGACCCGACTTGGTATCACCAGCGGAATTTTAGGATGTAGCCCATCTATTAATTTCATTTCTGATGAAGTTAGACATCACGTTGATAAGTGTCAGAAACATAAGTATCTAAATGATGGTGGGATACAAGAGAAGTCTTTATTCTATATTCTATAATTTATTCATCGTTCCTAATGCAAATTTTGGAATAGCTGATACATGGACATTTGCGGGCAAGTATAAGATGTGAAATTGTTATCTAGTAAACAGAGACAGCACTACTGCATAAACAGAGGGAAGTCATTGGATACTAAAGGCCGTGACTCAACATCTTATGTAGTTCAACGATCTGCAAACAATTACGCGTGTGCAGTAAGTAGGGTGTACTGAAAAACGCCTTTTCACGCCAATGAAAAGTGAACGAAATTTTCGCTATTTTGTTTACCCGTACTTTATATGGGAACCAAAATTTCATAAAAACTGAAGATACCGCTTTAAACCCCGAATTTAGTTCTTGCCAAATTCTCGTAAGAAATTTTGTTATTTATCTCTAAATGTTTGTCTCTCTATGTTTGATTTAACTTGCAAATAATCCATTCCTCTTCATACCTCGTTTTATTTATAACGCATGTGGTGTTGCTTTTTGTTGTTAAAGTCGTCAAAATTCCGGATCCAAAAAATGATCAAACAATTGATTTCGTACGAAATAACTTTGATGTAACAGCCCTGTGATTGATTTTGCCTACGAAATTTGCACAAAGAGCTGAGTACCCATTAAATGAAAAGTGAGCAAAATTTTCGGTTCATGAAATTTTCGTTATTTTTCATACACGAACTTTGTATGGAAAACAAAAGTTCATAAAAACCGAATACCCAGCTTTAAGTGTAAATCCACGCCCATTCGAAATTACCTTTGGGACGCTTGTGTTAGATTTCATAAGATGTTGACAACTATTTGTTTATAAACACTTTTATTTCCGCCGCAAAGTTCGTACATGTTTATATTAATTAAGACTAAAAGTGGAAAACAAATCAATTAATTCAAAATGTGGCAAAAAAAAAAATAAATTCAAATTTATATTTAAATTTGCAACCACGTTTTGATGTTATTATTTGTTTTGTTTACATAATAAAATATAGTAGCAGTATGTGGACATACAACAACGGAGTCTTGAGAATTTACCGAAATGCGTTTCATTGAGATTTCGGCTGGAGTCAAGGAAAATGCGATTTCGCTTCGCAATAAATTAGTTTTCCACCAAATTTGAAGTGTTGTTTTTAAGGAACTCTACATCAAGTATATGAACTTTAGCTCTAAGTATATGAACTTTAGCTCCAAGTCTATGAACTTTAGTGATAGTTTTGAATTAAGGAAAATCTGCTCAAATTTAGTTAATTTTCGTAGATTCAAGTACACTTTCGAACTAGAGTATGAAGTTTAATTAAACGTTTTCTGAGGGAGAACATTAATCTTTCGCTACCATAAAGAACAATCACGCTTTCAAACAAATACAGGCTTATGCTGTTCTTTCGACGATTGAATAATAGTCTATCTATTGTCATTAAGTAATCGGATTCTAACTCAGCAGGGAACGTATATTCATAATTCATATACGGTATTCACTGCATTCGCTTAGTGAGTGAGTAAAAGAAACATGGAAAGATACTCGTACCATACTGAAGTTTTTGTTTTCAGCCGTCCCGCAATTTTTGTGAGATAAACAGAAACAGGTAAATACAACAAATTAAGAAATGAAACGTTATCGAAATTTATGCTAATCCCATTCAAAGATTCAAGAATATCTTGAAAGTAGTTAGAATTCATTATGCCAACCGCATCAGCGGGGGGAACGCTGACGCGTGGCCAGACTGTCTCTCGGCAGTTGTGTGATTTATTCGGAAAGCTTTCACAGCCGGCAACATATCGGGTTTCGTTTGATTTGAATATTTCTTGCATGGAACCCGTTCGAATGCGCTGTTTCTAGTCATCGTTTTTTTATCGACTGTTTGAGAGTGATTGGCCGTCTAAATATAAACTGATCTGCACCGAATGTGATTTTTGTTTTGTTAATTTTTATTTAAGTTCTTAATGCTAAATCATTCCCCAGAACTTATCCATTAAAATAAATCGCCACAAGCTGGATTAAAATTCTAATCTATTATATACAAATACTTTGTGAATATCTTCAAGTGTATTTAGCTGAGTTAATAATCGATTAATAAAAAAAAACACTTGCAGATCTCGAATGTCGATCAAATTATAATGACAAAGACAATGATTTAACACAGACTTGATTCAAGTGGATAATGATTGTGAAGCTTGAGTTGTCTTGATTGAGTTCGAGATCATCGGAAGTGTAGGATTTCATTGTGTTGTATTGAGGTGTCGTATCTTTGACACGGCTTTTAAATGTAAATACCGCGCTTGTCACTTGCCATTGTTGTGGCCAAAATAGACTTGTGAGCAAAGAATGACAATTCATCAAAATCGAGCAACACAAAAAGCATGAATAAATACTTCAGTCAAAATTATAGCATTAATTGAAAAACTTGTTCATTTTGCGTGGTTGTGGTTAAGAAGATACAAATGTTAACAACAACACAACATCAAAACAATTGCAATTGATGAATTGTGAACCGAAATCACATTCGAGTGATTATGTTCAGCATTCGTTTGCTGTGAATGTCACTAATAAACTCGGGCGCCATTATACATAAATAATCCCAATCTCTATAATCCCAATGAAACTTCTTTATAATCACAAAAATCGTTGCCACATTCATGACATTTGTTTGCAGAAATTGGAAATATGTTTGCCTTTCCCTTGTTACCAACCTTAAGCCGCATTTACCCAGACCAATCAATATCAGCGTATTTCGAAGTTTAACTCCGTTAACACACGTTAACCTAGAAGATTACTCATACAATTTTAAGCTCTAAAAACCAATGGTTAACTTTTAAGCTCCTTTCAAACTGGTGTACAATTTGATACAACACTGCAAAATACCAACAAATGCAACCATGCTAAATCGTAAAAAAAGTAACCGCACACGCCACCCGACCGAAAACTTGCGACGTGCCGCCACCACCAACATTTATACATCCCAATTCTGACAAAACTGACAAAACCAATAACTGCCAATTTAAGTTTTCTGAAGTGTCGCCGACTAAAGCCCGGTACTCAGTTTTTATGAATGTTCGTTGGCATAAGAAGAACGTATATAAAAAAAATACCGAAAATTTCATGAACTTAAAATTCGGCTCACTTTTCATTTGCTTGGTACTCAGCTCTTTGCGAAAATTTCGTAGGCAGAATCTAGTGCAGGGTTGTTATGCCAAAGTTATTTCGTACGAAAACAATTGTTTGATAACTATTTGGAACCGGAATTTTGATATTTCGATTATTTTAGTAAACAAAAGTAATACCACACGCGTTAAAAATAAAATGGAGTGCAAAGATGAATTATTAATGAGATGTTTGCAAGGTAAATCATATGTTGTAATTTTCTGTAACAAAATTAACCGTTAAGAGATAAATGACAAAATTCCTTACGAAAATTTCGCAAGAAGTGAATACTGAGCTGAAGACTCGGCACTGAGTTCCTCGTATTTGGTGTAAGCAAAAACGATGAACTAAGGTAGACAGTCAAAAACTAACTGCACTCGAAAACAAGTGAACCGTTAATCATTCTTTGCTCTCTCTCTTACTCTCTTCGTTGAATATTTCAATACACGAGCACCTTTTTGATAGTGTTATTGTATATAACTGTACAAATTCCAACCATGTTGAAGTAAAATTACCTAAACTATGGAAAAACGATGAAATAATCAAGATATGACGCGAGATAGAAATGCACTTGAGTGTATTGTTACCTCTTTTTGGTTCTGTTTTATGACGGTTGACAAATTGCGCACATCTTCTGTTCGTCTACTTCGTGATCGTGTCTGGTCTAAGCCTGGAGTTGCCACTTGAAATGCCAATTTAATTTCAAATGGACGGTGTAAACGGTAAAGATTAGAGAACTAGGTTATCCCTAACCTGCCCACGATAAACTGCGATCTAAATGCGGCATTATACTGTTCAGTCCATTGTGATACCACGGGCTAACAAGGTTAAGTGTCAGACCCTTCATAAACCTTTTAGTTTGCTCCAAGAAACTTAAGATCCTGTCTACCCCTATTTGAGCGGGTGCCTAAATAGGTGAGATTTCATAGCACACAACCTCTTGGCGGCTAATGCTGGACACGGACAGTGAATTCATGTTCTTTTTCATCATTACAGCTTCTACATAAGTCATTTTCCCTGATCTTTAATCTCCCCGCATGTCTATCAATCATACAGTGTCGCGACAAAACTGAAACAGGCATTTATAACTTAGGCCTGGCTAAAAAAAGAAGGGTCATGTATCTCAACTTATCTACTATCGGCAAGTTTTGTCTTGGGCGTATACAATCTGTGCACTTCGTCCACCTCTCCTGCATCATTACACAGAAGCTTCCGCAGGAACATTCCTGAGGTCTGGCACTGCAGCATTTCAGAGCAGTAGAGAAATACTGATTGCAGGGAAGATATTGACCTTAATGACTATTGGACTAAAGTTGTAATTTCCTTTAAGGCTGTAAGAGATCATGTTTTCTCCGGTTAGTGAAAAAAATGTAAATGCCGCGGGTGGGATTCGAACTCACATTCGCTGGACGATCGTTTCGATGTTTGTGAAGCATCATCTTCAGCAGCGTCTACCCCGTTAAGCCACTGCGGTGTGTATTTACACAAGTCACTAACCGAAGACATTTATTGATTGTGTGCAGAGCGATTGTTGTCGCTACTTACACATTGCTTTCCTACTTACACGCACTGAAGCAGAAGTTTTGAAAGTTCTATTTATATAACGAACTATTCTAATTGTAGTTGTCTCGTTCTGTTTTTGGTTTGGCCCTACCATATGTTTCACATTTAGTTGTTTAAGATCCTCGTTATGTTTAAAGTTGTAATTTCCTTTAAGGCTGTAAGAGATCATGTTTTCTCCGGTTAGTGAAAAAAATGCAAATGCCGCGGGTGGGATTCGAATTCACATTCGCTGGATGATCGTTTCGATGCTTGTGAAGCATCATCTATTTTAGTCATCAGCAACACAGTCACTTCCCTAATTACTAAAATTTTTGCCTGATATACGCTGCAATGATCAGGTAGTCTAAGGGCTAGAGAAAGACCCGGTTTCTTAGGGTATATATACTTTCTCCCTTAGATGGCCTCAAATAACCTAGAGGGACCAAGGGCCTTACGAAATGAGGATAACAAATTTCAATCGAGCTTCAGCCTTCCTCCAAATCCTCCATTCGAGTATGTCTTCTTAATACCTTTCGCACTCGTTAATTTTGATCCATTCTACTAGCATAGCCTAGCCAGAGTTAACGCAACATTTTGATATGCATAACTACGTTGATGTCGGGATACTGAGAAGTTCCGATTGGGTGTGCAACAAACGGCTTTATTCTATCGCACATTACTCTCGAGAGGACCTTGTCTGTGATGGATAAAAGGCTTATTCCACGATAGTTGGTACATTTACAAGGGTCACCTTTTTTGAAAATAGGACACAGTATGCTAAGACCCCTGGAACAAGTAAAGAAGAGAAGTGATATCTTCATACTCCCAACATACTCTCCACATCTGTTACAAGATTCCCGTCCTTAACTCTACAAAAGGTGTGCCCTGATCCGTTGGTTTGGCCTTGTACTTTTCGGTAGAATTTGCAGGCCTCGAGTTCTTTTCTGTAAGATTAAATGATCTCACTCTCACACTTTGTCCACAACTGTTATTTCTTCTTAAACAAACGGGTTTCCTCTCTCCTCTTCTTTTTATACCGCTCTGACGCAGCTCGAGTTGCAACTGACTGAAGCATTGCCATAGGTGCAGCGTTATTTTCATCACTTGCCATTCCACACTCTTCGTCGTACCCAGGTATGTCTTTAAGCGGGTTTTCACAACCAAGTGCGTTCTCTGCAGCAGTTTTCATAGAGTGGGAAATGTACTTCCACTGCGTTTCAGGATCATGAGGTTGGAGAACATTTTGCGTCAGAATCTGAGAGAGCTTCTCTGCGTAGGTTGTGGCTATATCTGGTATTTGCAGCCCTGCTCCGACCAACTTACATTTCTTTCGACTACGGTCACCTCGCTTAGTGATGGCGACACTATCGAGTACTTAGCCATGAAAAACCTTATCAATACACCGTTCGGAACCGGTGTAAATACTGTAGGTCCCAATCAGTGAGTGCAAAACAAGAAAGTGCACAGCTCACTGGTTGTGAGAAGCTATCCCCAATTCCTTCCTGGGATGTCATGGGAAACCATTTATTGATTTATTTTTTATATGTTCAGCTTCTATGTATATGTCTAGTTTTGTACGCTTTCAAGGAATTCCAGGAAAACCTTTTTGGGATGAGTGTGTGGTATTTCCGATCGGGCGGTGGCTCCACTTTCTGGTTGGTTGTGAGAAGCTCTCCCCAATCCCTTCCTGGGATGTCATGGGAAACCATTTATGGATATATTTTTTATATGTTCAGCTTCTCTGTATATGTCTAGTTTTGTACGCTTTCAAGGAATTCCAGGAAAACCTTTTCGGGAGGAGAGTGTAGTATTTCCTATCGGGCGGTGGCTCCACTTACGAGTAGTCCATAAGTGCAGGAATGTTGAGAGCCCCTTCCAGAATTGTTTCATGACCGAATTCGACCATACCACATTGTAAGACCTGACACCAGATATAGAATCGATCTGCCTCCCTTTAATAGCCACAGGCAATAAATATAACATTACATTCAGTGCATCAGTGGTAGTGGCACGCAGAGCTTGCTGCCCCAAAAAACACGCAGGTATTTGACAATCTGTGCAATCTAAATTTCAAACCTATTCAACGTGATAGGTTCCAAGGCAGGTATCTTATACCTTCGAGTAAAAGTACCAACCCAGTTTTGGTTGGGTCTACTCCTAGTCCTTTTTCACACCACACCCCATTTTTGCCAAAGGTCAGCAGCTATACTGAAGCATGCTCCTTAGGGTACAGAAAAACTTTAGTGCTCCCTCGTCCGCATAGGCAACAATATTCCCATCCTCATTTTCGAGAGCGACGAGTATTCCATTCAGCGCAAGTTTTTTTTAGCTCAAGAAGGGAATACATGGTATGTTAGTGACATACATGGTAGAGAGAAGTGCCCATTTGGCCATGACTCGTCTCCCGGTGAGGATTTCGTACACAAGCTCCATAAGATCTACGCCCACCTTTAGGGTCGATAGCGTCCCTCAATATCTATCCACGGATTCTGTGCCGCAAGTGTATCTATCATTAATTCCAAAGCATTTATAAACTGTGTGAAAGGCTTTTCCTGCTTATATCCCTCCATCCTTTAGATATGTGTCTGAAGTCTAGATATGCGATATCAATAGATTTGACACAGGTTGAAGTTCCGCTGGTGATACCATGCCGGGCCCGGGAGATTGAAAGGGTTTAAAGCTATCGATAGCTCATTTAATCCTGGATTTAGTAAAAATTCCTATAGCAAATTCTGATCTATGAGGAGTATGTTCAGCAGTATCCATGTTCAGCGAGTTCCCAGGGAAATTGGTGTCCAATCGGAGATTGAGCGAAACTCCACTACAGGTCGCCCACTGCCAGGTACCCTATCGTTGTATTGCCTGACGCCTGTATTTTCCTTAGCGTCGATGTCTCGGATTTATCTTCCATCGATCTACAGAAGAGCATCCAAGAGGGTTTCTCTTAGCCCATCTGAGCGCACTGCTTAATGTTGCCAACACTATCTAGCACTTAGCCATGAAAAGTCTTCTCAAAATACCGTTCGGAACCGGTGTAAAACTGTAGGTCCCAATCAGCAAGTGTAAAAACTAGAAAACGTACATCTCACTGATTCTTAGAAACTCTCCCCTATCCCATCGTGGAATGTTATGGGACACCATTGTTTATGCATGACCTCCTTATAGCCGCAAGTTCTTTATTCTACCAGGAAGGTTTCTATTCTCCTTTTTCTTCGTTCTTAAACAAGAGATTACTAGCGACTTGCTGAGAGCACTCTTGGCCGTGTCCGCTACATTATTTATATCATATACGCCGCTTATCTTCACATATGATTCTGATCGCAAACAGCACGTACAAGTCTTTTCATAGAGGTCTGGATTGCTCACATTATGGTGAACTGCTTCAGTCTGGATTATTATGCCATTAATGACATCCCTGATCATCCGATACCGGACCTGCGTCTAGTACTTCCTTTCTGATACCTAATAGGTGCTCATTGTTGTCACTGGGGTATCTACACCTTTTGCTTACTCTATGATACATCTTAAGGGTATCATGGCAACTGGTGTCTTGCCTCCGGGTTCGATGTTCGTAGTCGCTATTCTTCATGAGGAATGTGCGACACAACCAATCAAATATTGGAGCCTTTCAGTTCAGTTCTACAATTTTATTTTCCATGCGATTCCCACGAGTGTAGGGGATTCAGCAAGGACCTGGCCGACGGCCTATTACTTACTGAGGTGCCCAAATATCAGTGAGGCATCGACCCTTCGTTGTATAGCGCCTCTAACCGCCTAGAAGGGCAATTAAATAAGTAACTTCCACCGATAGTTAACAAATTTAACTTGCGCCAGTTGTCAGATATGTCGATAATGTTGTAGCGGTTTCTGCCGCAACAGTTAGAGATAGATGGACTAAATTTAATCATAACATGTTGTAGACCAGCGAAGTCGAATGGCAACCTTAACTCAGTGTCGGGAAAAGTTCCAATCACGACGGTTTGTCATGGATAGGTTAGGTTAGGTAGATGTGAATGTGACTATTTACATACTTAGTCGAATGAGGACCATGGTGATACCACGGGACGCCATATTACTTTCAATTGGAAAAAACACGGTAATAATATAACAACTTTTAAAGTACTGTTCGGTTAATTTTCAAATGTACTAGACTTTCAAAAAGGAGGAGTCAGGCTTTTAGAATAATCCATGCGAAGGCTCCCTGTGTCAACACAGTTGGTGCTACAGAGTGTTAAAGTTGACCATTTTGGTGCTGTTGATGCTTTCAAAGCCTGGTACTTCTACGGTTACAGGCCGATAACAAAAATTTACAAAGAATTTTTACTTTTAAGAATCTAATGTGCAAGAAAAACAAAAAATACACTCATGGGTCGATTATCGATAGCAACCGAGCCTCAGTTGAGTTGTCAGTTGCCGAAAAGTTATTACATATGGCAACTGGCAACTGACAGCCAGCAACTTCAGTTGCTTCATAGAGGTTATATTAGCAACCACGAATTTGTGGTTGCTGTACAGTTTTTAAAACAAACCAAAACGTTCAGGTGAACGATAACGAGTCAAAAGCTGCGGTTCTAAAGAAAATGTTGTTGTTGTTTAATTGTAATGTTTATAAAAATTTGTGCATAATAAATACAATATTATTTATATAAAATAGAACCTAGTAGCGGCAAAATTGTCGGAGCTCGGGCAACTCAAATCCTATAAAAAACGAAATTAAAGAAAATACGAGTCCAGTTAGAGATTGCCAGGAACAGGCAACTGTGGGTACTCAAATGACTCTTTATTTTTGGAATTAAAGGAAATGATGAATCTGCTTCATTGCTAGTCATTTTAAAAACTTTCAAGAACAATTTTCCAGACTTTAAATAAAAGGTCTGGAACATAGGCCCGACAAAAAATTACATATTTTTCGTTTTCTATAATTTTCTCTAATTTTGGCCTTTATTTATCAAGTTTTGAGCTGTAACCGAACTCCGGCAATTTAGCACTAGTAGCCATGTGTTTGCCATGTGTTGTCGGTTGACAACGCAACTGAGGTTCGGTTACTATCGATAATCGACCCATGAGTGTTGCGTAATGTCTTTTACCGTTATTAAGATATTCTTTATCAAAATTTAAAATTGTCAATTTTTTCATTGACCTTTTTCAGTTTTCTGTTAATAACTCGGCCACTTGAGGGCAAAGAATATTTCTGAAAACACCACTAAATTAGGAACACTTTAATAAAGAATACACTGTAAAAATTCGAAGTTATCTCAAGACGTCTGGAAATGCCGTCATCTTGTAGTTGGAATTTGATTCAACATGTAAAAAACTCAATATTTCCCGAAAAATTACCATGATTCGTTCAGTAATTTTTGAACAAATCTTTCACTTTTGATGTTTGGCAAAAAATTCGTTCGTGGGTTTTTCTATATTTTTATTGTAGACTGAAATGTGTACTAAAACAGAAATACATATAAATGAGCTCAGGAGACCAAAATATGTAAAACAAGTCGACTTTTCACAGGAGAGTTGTTTGGGATTAAAAAACAAAGTTTTTTTTTGTCTTGCACAGTAGATTCTCAAAAGTAAAAAATCTTTGTAATCAGCCTGTAAGTGTAGAAGTACCAGTACCTCGTTTCTGTAGTTCTCGAATCGAAAAAGTTTTCACATTAAGCATGAAACAAAAAATTCCATCGTTTCTCGATTTGTGAGTAAAAAGTGTTTCTATATATCAATGCGAAAAGAGGCAACACTGATGAAGTTTTGATTGGAATATTCCAAGAATGCTGTCAAGTAATACAAAAATATAAACAAACAAAATAAGCTAGTGCGAAAAAGAACAACAAACAGAAGTTTTTTGAAGGGATTCTCACTGCTCCTTACTATTGGTGTTGGAATTCACCCTCCAAATTGTCTCTTGCAAATTCTAAAGTAGATGACATGCATTCAACTATATTTTATTTTTTCTGTTTTGATTTTTCTGTAATATTTAGGACAAATTAAATGAAATACATAACAAAATGGTATAATTCTAGCCTTCTCTATTCAATATATAAATTCTAATTTCCTAAAAGCCTTTTTGTAGAAACAACATTAAAGTCTCGCACCGTTTTAATTTGTGAGTATTTTTGACGTTTCAAATTTAAAATTTTTCGACTCCCTAGTTTTTAGAAACACTTTTTCTCGCATTTTTCCAATAAGCATGAACAAAACAGTACGTGACAGAAAGTTTTCGCAAAACAAATGTTGTAGAAACAGTCACATGTGAGAAGCGAGTTTTTGTACCGATTCGTAGCGTTTTTGTTTCAATTCACATGTTTCATGTGAAAACTTTTTCGATTCGAGAAACGAGGTACAGGCTTTGATAGTTTCAGCAGCACCAACGTAGTCAACATTGACACCCTGTAGCATAAACTGTGTTCACACAGAGTGCCTCCGAATGCCAAAAAGCATGACTCCTCTTCTACAAATGTCTAGTACATTTCAAAATTAACAGAATAACACTTTAACAGTTGTGGATATTATTACCGTGTTTTTTCCAATCGGCTCCAATGTGCATCGTTGAACATGTAAATTGACCTAGTAACGTTATGGGGTATTCGAGCCATATGACACCTCATTTATACACAAAAGACCGTGCACTAGCACTTTTCTTGCTCTTCATCCCCATAGATTCTGTTGTAACCATGAGCTGAGATTCCGCGTCTAGACGCGTGCCTGCCTACTAGCATAGAGATATTTTGTCTAGGAATGGATGTCACATTCAGGACACGACTCCGATCATAACTTTGCCATATCTGCCTTATGATGCTGCATTTTGTGCCTTCAGGCCATCTATCATTTGTATATCTGAGAGTTCGATTTTAAGTATTAGCTGGCTTACAGTAAGAGACTTACTTACATGCTCTAGTGGAAAAGGTAATGTTAGGCTTAATCTTGCCAGCGCATCTTATCTATGGTTCCCTGAAAGGTTCCTATACCCCGACACTCATATAAGGTGAATCTCGAACTACTTGATTATGCCATGCAGAGATGGGCGGCAGTTGTGGGAAGTTATTGAAATCAGGAAAACACTCTTGCAGAGATTTTATAGCATCCTGACTGTGAGAGTAGAGGTTAAAACTCCAGGCGGTGATGACGTTTCGTCCCAGCCAAAGGGGAATTTCTTTTGACTTTTTTTGACTTCTTCTTTTGACTTGACTTTTGCCTGAAGGACACTACAATGAGCTGGTAGCGTTTGTCTAAAGTCAAAACCCAGCTCTTTAGAATAGTCTCTACACCGAAAGAAAAACGCTTCGTCGCAAGGATGAAACATTTTCGTTAATGTTTTTACGTTGCTATAGTGAAAACTGTAAAATATACGATATTTTGGTAGTCACTGCAACGAAAAATTTCATACATGATTTCTTTGACAATTTTTCATTTCGTTGCTGCAACAACTTACATTTCGTTCCGGCCACAATTTTATTTATTTAGAAAAATGGGTTAAAAATTAAAAAACTAATAAAGGCATGATATTTAAACAACTGATATATGTATGGTTTATCTCGTACCTTTTATGGTTTATTTTTATTATTTGTTTATTTTGGGGGTTTCCCAACATTTATTGCTGACGAAACAATTTTGTTATTGCAACAAAACAAAGTTTTATGAAGATAAAGAGAGAGAGAAGCAGTCGAAAAAATGAGCTAGCGTAAAAATGAGGCCAGCAAGAGAAAATGGTGAGCGTGAGTGATGGGTCACGGACACACCTTAAATCAGTTCCTTTGCAACAGCCGAAAGGGGTAGACATATTTCTCCGCCGGAATAATTTAAATTTAAAACAGACTAATTAGTTATACTTAGTAATAATCTATTATTGTAAAAAATAAATTGTGTGAACTTATGTGCTTGCTGTGATAGTTTGTGTAAATTGAGAATCGATAAATCAAATAGATAAATAAACAGAAAGCAAGCGCCATGACAGTAAAGAAAGTGACGCATCGATAGCAGAAAAACTACCCCGAAATATGTAACTGAACATTTGTGTGTTTGGAAGCGCGAGACGGTTCAAATCGCAACAAAATGTTCGTGGCTTTGTGTTTTAAACATAATTCGGTCGCGCTTGTTTCGTTGTATTTGTATTTGAGAAGTCAAAAAAAAAACAAAGTTTTTCAAGTAAGACGAACATAAATATATCAATTTAAGGTACAATTAAATGCATCCAATCGAAATTGTGAGAAATTTGGTTAAAATAAATAAAAGAGCAGTTGAAGAAAATGCTTACAGAGTGATCACTGGTTTAATGACGGAGAGATTTGGCGCTACAATTGAATATCAAAACCCTCATCACAACAGCAATTGCATGATTTAACAAAACAATGATGTTGTTCTATGTTAAAGGAGTAGAGCATAGGGGAGTAGAGTTTATATTCATGGTAAGTACAGACATAGATATGTACATATCTTAAATACAAATTTTAATAATAAATTCCTCATATTTATTTTTAATTGCAGGTCCGTAATTTGACGGCCACAATAACACTCAACCTTTCGACTACCACAATCTTCTCCAAATGAGTGTTTCAGCATGGAATGGATATTTATATGATTATAATTGAGACCATTTTCGAAACAAAAATTGTTATCAAAACACCTGCAATGTAATACTTGCAGTGTATTTATGTAACGGGTCCGCCAAATAACTTATTTTTTTTGAAAATGCTTTACAAAAAAAAAAAACTACTGAATATTTTCTCAAATTTCTATTTTTATTTGAAAGTAAAATCCTTCCGGTTAATAATGGAAAATAATTTCATTCAAATGGCTGCCTCCGCTGGCCATGCAGTAGCCTACACGATCGTTCCAATTTTTAAGCACATTATCGATTGTGTGCAGCTGTATTTCACCAATGGCTTCACGAATACTGTCCTTTAAAGCCTCAATTGTCTCTGGCTTGTCGGCGTAACACTTATCTTTGAGGGCACCCCACAAATAATAGTCCAACGGTGTCAAATCGCAGCTCCGAGGTGGCCAAACGACATCAGCTCTGTGGCTGATAATGCGATCTTCAAAAACAGGGCGCAAAACATCGAGTGTAGCTTCGGCTGTGTGGCACATACCATGATTTTCAAAGTAATGTCGCAATATTTCCCAGCGTTGTTCAAGCGTATACACAACCATATTCGTTCAGGGGAAGGAGAAAACTAATTATCTGTCAAATCAGACATGAGCTAAGTGTTACCATTCACGAAATAAGCACTAGTTGAAAAAAAAAACGTTAGATGGCGGACCCTTTACAATTGCCAATAAATAATTTTAAACACACTTCAAAATATTCATTGCAGCACTGAAACAAAATCATTGTAGAAATGAAACAAATTCATTGCAACAATGACTCAAATTCGTTGCACCAATGAAACAAATTCATAGCAGCAATGAAACAAATTCATTGCAGCAATGAAGCAAAATTCATTGCAGCAATGAAGCAAATTGCTGTAATGAAACAAATTCATTGCTGTAATGAAATTAAATTCCCTGAAAGAACGATATTTATTCGTTGAAACAATGAAACAAATTCATTGCAGCAACGAAACAAATTCATTGCAATAATGAAGCAAATTCATTGCAGCAACAACCATACTTTCACCACAGTAACGAACAATTTGCAGTTGATGAACACATTTTCATAGCGGGAATGAAACTGTACGTTAGCTCGCTTTCGATGACAAAATTTGTTTGGGTGATGAACATTTTCATCCCTGTGACGATGCTTTTCCGTTCAGTGTAGTGCATAGGCCTAAATACCCTCTATAATCGGGTAAGCGTCCCTTCCAGTCCTGCCTGTGTGGGATATGAGTGAAGAAGTTTTCCTCAAAGGTAGAAGAGGGTGTATATAGTCTACCTTTATTGTGTATTGGCGCAAATCTCTTAAGATCAACCCATGACAATGTGGTACAAGAGGGGCTGAAAGGAACGCTTGCCAGGTTGCAGAAGTTATTAAGGCTTATGCGAGGATTGTTTTAGGCGAATTGTCGACGTTGCAACCATTTGCCTTCCAATAGCTGTATATATCTATTAAAGTATTTCGGGACAGACCCCATCGTCCTCCGATTACCCTTTTTAAACGATTATACGAGCACTGTGGCTGTATTGATCCTATCCATACTGTTTAACTTGAAACTAAGTTTTCTCTCGAAAATCACACCTAGTTATCTTGCGCTATCATTTAGGCACATTTGCCCACCACAGGGAGCAAATAGCTGAATAAACGGAAGCTTCTGCTTCTTGGTAAAGAGTACGAACTCGGTTTTCTTTGGAGTTACACCCAGCCCATTCTTCGTGGCCGACTTGGTGAGTGAGTAGAATTTGGAGCACAGCTTTGCATGTGTAAGTGTATTTTTCCTGCACAACAATTGACAGGTTGTCAGCATATGTTATGACTCTGCAACCTGATCCCTTCAGTTGTAGCAAAACACGATCGAGTGGAGGAGATAAGACTCACCCTTGGGATATTCCTCTAATCACATTTCGAGTTAGAGTCGTGTGACCCAGGGACGAGTATCGATTTTATCGATCCTGGTTAGAAATTGTTAAAGCACACTCTATGTCGATAAATGCGACAAGAGTGTGTTCCTTCAGGTTAATAGATTTATCTATGGAGCTCACTAGAGCTGGCAGAGAGGTTTTCAAAGATTTGACCCTGTTGTAAGCGTGCCAGCATGTGAACAGCTGAGAAGTACCTATGGCTGTTCGCCGATATGTGTCAATCATCATCTCCAATGTCTTCAGAAGGAAAGATGAGAGACTGATTGGTCTAAAGTTATTTGGATTAATATAAAAACTACCTTGGATTCTCTTCATCTAACAGGAATATAGGATACCATGATTCAGAAGCCAGGGAGTCAATATATATAGTTTGTCATGAAAGCGTCTGATCTTGATACCAAAGTTACACCATCACATATTAAGTGGTAAATATAGTTTGGCTGATAATTCTAAGGTTGACATATATTTTCCGAGTTAATATTTTCATAAATTTTTATTGTTATTAATGCGTAAATGCTCCGTTTAGTTTTGAAATACAGTTTCAAATTAAAATGAATTTCAGCAGCATCTTGCGAATTCAGTTCAGTGGTTGCTTCTACTAACCGGTTTCGTTTTTTTTTTTACTATTTATCCGGATTTGGTGGATTAACTGATACCTTTATGTACAACAGGTGCTGCTTTAAACTGTGAGCAAAGTCTATTATTAAACAAAAGCGTTTAACCGAAATTGCCAAAATTTTTAATTGCATTGATACAGAGATTCCAACAAAAAAGTATATGTTTCTCTAAACTTTACATTAGTAAATTTATTGGAGACGAATTGAGAAATGTTGTGTGAAAAGTAAAAAACGATTTCAAATTTATTATCGTTTTGTCGGTAGTGAAGTTCTATAAACACTTGTATTTTAAATGGTTCTATAAGCCAGCATTATCGGCATAACGTTATCGTTTGAATGATTATCGCCATACATATGTAAATTGGAACCCAGCGGCCTAAATGTGTAAACGATAATCGTCCAAACGATACTGATATGTCGATGGCGACAGTTCATCTACCATTTCAAATACATTCGTTCATAAAACTTCTCTACCGACAAAACGACAGTGAATTCGATACCGTTTGTTACATAATTAGGCTCCGGCATAATACTGCGCCAAGGATCAAATTTAATGCACGTGCCACCTCACAATTATACTACTCCACCCGAAAGCTGAGATTAGAGAGATTATACACACAGGGAAAAGATTGGTTGGAAATCAATTCAGGTATTGGAAATTCCATGATAAAGTCTATATTTTGAACAGAATTCGAAATTGTCAAACATCAGAATTATTTGTCGATGCTATTTATATCGGGGTTTTCAACAGAGACGCTACAAAAGTAAATCGATAGGGACAGCAAACGACGCCATATTTTTTCCCGCTCTTTTGACATTTCCCTTCAGTAAGGTTTGCCATTTCATCATGGAAATATATCCGAGCCAACAACGAGTCGAAATTATTAAAATTTACTACCGCAATTTGGAGACAGTGGCCTCAACTTTAAGAGCGCTACGTCCAATTTATGGTCGTCATAATCGTCCTACCAGATCAACAATTGAGGGTCTAGTGAACAAATTTGAATACACAAGCACAGTACAAAATGTTCCCGTGCCAGTGAGACTAAGAAGTGCCCGTAGTGTCGAGAATATTGCTGCCGCTGAGGCTTCAGTTCAAGAAAGCCCAAATGTGTCTCTCACACGTCGTTCTCAAGCGTTGGGCATCTCTGTGACGTCGTTGTGGCGAATTTTGCGAAAAGATCTTGGCCTACATCCTTACAAGATCAAATTGACGCAAGAACTGAAGCCGCTTGACCACCATAAGCGTCGTATGTTCGTGAATTGGGCTGAGCAACAACATGAAAATGATTCGGATTTTCATCAGAAAATCATCTTCAGCGATGAGGCTCATTTCTGGCTGAATGGCTTCGTCAGTAAGCAAAATATGCGTTCTTGGTCAGACAGCAATCCAGACGTAATCCATGAGTCATCATTGCATCCCGAAAAAATTACGGTTTGGTGCGGTTTATGGGCCGGCGGCGTCATTGGGCCGTACTTCTTCCGTGATGATCAAGACCGGCACATTACTGTGAATGCGAATCACTACCGTTCAATGATAACCGAATATTTTTGGCCCCAAGTGGATAATATGGACTTGGAGGACATGTGGTTCCAACAGGACGGCGCCACAAGCCACACAGCGAATGCCACAATCGATTTATTAGAAACCAAGTTTGGTGAACGTGTTATCTCACGAAATGGCCCAGTCGATTGGCCGCCTCGGTCGTGCGATTTGACGCCGTTAGATTATTTCCTGTGGGGCTACGTCAAGTCTATGGTCTATGCCAACAAGCCAGCGACGATTGATGAACTTCGCACGAATATCGCACGTGAAATTGCAGCAGTATCGGCCGATTTATGCTTGAAAACCGTCGAAAATTGGGTTCAGCGTCTGGACTTCTGGAAGCGTGCCCGTGGTGGCCATGCAAAAGAAATCGAGTTCCATACATAATGGCATCGAACGTACTTTCACAGGAATAAAGAATTTCATTGATATCTTTTTGTTTTATTTAAAAAAACTTTTGTAGCGCTCTTATTGAAAAACCCTTTAGAATAAAAATCGGTCTTACTAAATACAAGTTGCTACTACCGAATTTTGATTGTATTAACCAATTTGAGTATTTCTAAAACCTCATTCATCTGAAATGGAACATACAACTAATAAAAAGTACAATATTAGAATTCGTGTACAAATAATAGTCCCTGTAATCATAATATAGTTTCTGTTACAAAGACACTTGTTACAAATTTGTGTATTCGATTTTTCACAAGAAGATTTGTTGATAACGAGAAACTACGTCTATTGGAATGTAACACGAGGACTTTACAGAAAAACTACTATTTTAAACAGAAAGTGATAAAGTGATAAAGGTGAAGTGGGATTTTTAAACACAATCGTTGAATATGACGCCACTATTGACGCCTTCACAAACACATGCAAACAATTGTGGACACTTGGCTGGAGGAAGTATTATTGTGGATGACACAAATTAACTTAACCATACATATTGTTATGAATTTCCTTATTCGTCCTTTTTTGCGTTGTTTTATTCCCAATAATTAAACAAGGTTCGTTTTAAATTTCGATAATTACAACGGTTTAACTTCCTTTTATTTTACTTATATAGTACACCAGTTTACTTTATTTATAACACTTTAACAAGTCTGATAATGGGGTTTTCAATAAGAGCGCTACAAAAGTTTTTTTAAATAAAGCAAAACCGGTTTTAGATACCAATGAAATTCTTTATTGCTGTGAAAGTACGTTCGATGCCATTATGTATGGAACTCGATTTCTTTTGCATGGCCACCACGGGCACGCTTGCAGAAGTCCAGACGCTGAACCCAATTTTCGACTGTTTTCAAGCATAAATCGGCCGATACTGCTGCAATTTCACGTTCGATATTCGTACGAAGTTCATCAATCGTCGTTGGCTTGTTGGCATAGACTATAGACTTGACGTAGCCCCACAGGAAATAATCTAACGGCGTCAAATCGCACGACCAATCGACTGGGCCATTTCGTGAGATAACACGTTCACCAAACTTGGTTTCCAATAAATTGATTGTGGCATTTGTTGTGTGGCTTGTGGCGCCGTCCTGTTGGAACCACATGTCCTCCAAGTCCATATTATCCAATTGGGGCCAAAAATATTCGGTTAACATTGAACGGTAGCGATTCGCATTCACAGTAATGTGCCGGTGTTGATCATCACGGAAGAAGTACGGCCCAATGACGGCGCCGGCCCATAAACCGCACCAAACCGTAATTTTTTCGGGATGCCAATGATGACTCATGGATTACGTGTGGATTGCTCTCTGACCAATAACGCCTATTTTGCTTATTGACGAAGCCATTCAGCCTGATGTGAGCCTCATCGCTGAAGATGATTGAGGCCACTGAAGTAGAGGCCACTGACTCCAAATTTCGGTAGTAAATGTTAATAATTTCGACTCGTTGTTGGCTCGTATACCTTTCCATTCCATGATGAAATGGCAAACCTTACTGAAGAGAAATGTCAAAAGAGCGGGAAAAAATATGGCGTCATTTGCTGTCCCTATCGATTTACTTTTGTAGCGTCTCTGTTGAAAAACCCTTTATTTTACTATCAATTCGCGTTGCTTACTTTACTGGGTTTAATCTCAAACTGAACTCACCATTCCAAAGACCTCCGCTATTTACACCAACTCACCATACTCAAATAAAGGTATATCTAGCGAATTTAAGAACCTTCTAGACGTTGTTGCTTATATTTGTCATCGCGAATGGCGGTGAATTATGTTAACTCGAATGGCGGTGAATTATGTTAACTGAGGCGAATTCATTCTACTGGTTTAGCGAGCTGGTACGTTGTTACAAACCATACTTTCAGGTGCAGCACTAACCGCCTGTTATTTACATAATGTTAGTAGAGTCGTTAAGAGCAAGCAAAAGCTTTTACTTATTCGTAACAATATGGTACCCAATATGATAACCCATCCTCATTTTTGGTCGAAAATATGAAAAATTTAGAAAAACTGTCTATATCTCGAAAACGAAGCGTCCAATCGAACAAATAAATATATTTTACGGGTACCGAAGGGCTTCCCACAAAGTGTTCCAATTCGCATGAAATAATTTTTTTTAAAAAAATCGCCAAAATAAGAAAATCGATAAAATAAAAAAATGGGTACATCTCGGAAACGGTGCGTCCAATCGCAAAAATAATAAATTTTTTACCTCCATAGAAGGCTTTCACCTATGGATGTCTTCAATATGGCATCACTTTTATTTTTAAACAATCGCTAAAACTAAAGGTTCTGGAATCAAAAATCGCTAAAACGCCCCTATGCCAATATCTCGGAAACGGAGCGTCCAATCGAAAACTAAACTATGTTTACGAGTTTCTAAAAATTTTTCATAAAGTGTTCCATTTTGTTCAGAAAATCAGCAAAATATAAAAAACGCTGAAATAAAAAATGGCTATAACTTGGACTTATACAACTACACACATGTGAGTTTTAGCGATTTTTTATTTGAAAAATGTTAGTTTAACGTATTTTAAGTGATGCCGTATGAGAGGCATCCATCCATTGGTTAAAGCCTCATATGGAGGTAAAAAATGTATTTCTTTTGCGGTTGAACGCACCGTATCCGAGTTATAGCTATTTTTTATTTCAGCGATTTACTTATTTTGGCGATTTTTAGAAAAAAAAGTCCATACGAATTGGACCACTTTATGAAACATTTAGTTTTAGCGATTTATTTAAAAGAAAGTAATGTCGTGGTAAAGACATCTATTGGTTACAGCCTCCTTTGGAAGTAAAAATTTATTATTTTTGCGATTGGACGCACCGTTTTCGAGTTATAGCCTTTTTTTAATTTTAGCAATTTTCTTATTTTGGAGATTTTTTGAAAAAAAAAAATATTTCATGCGAATGGGAACACTTTGTGAGAAACCCTTAATATTTGTTATTTTTTCGATTGGACGCCCCGTTTTCGAGATATAGAAATTTTTTTATATTTTCGATCAAAAATGGGCATGAAATAAGAACGCTGGTTATAAATAATAATAATTCTGTTTATATTTAAATATAAAATACACAATTTTAATAAAAAATATATTTTTTTCCTTTTCTTCTATAAAATTCATAATGTGTTAAAGCATCACCTAGTTGTTGTGACAGCCATCAAATTCCAGTACATAATTAGTTGTGCATACCAATATATTATTTTGTACAACCGAATTAGGGTTTACATTTTTCGTTGATCCAACAAATAAAATATTCACCACTACAGGATAATTTCATCGCTACAAATAAACTCGATTGACCGATCACATTTATTTCTTGTTGCTGTCAACTAAATATTTCAGTTCTTGCAACCAAAACTGAATTACAAATCAATTGATATGCACAACATTAATACTGTGATAGTCCAAGGAACCGCCAAATTTTAGTTGGCTGTAAATAAAGTTGTGACAACGAATCTCTTCTCTGTGTGTAGTGGAAATCACCGATTTCATCTCGAACTAAACATTTCAATCACAATCCACAATTTAGTTCATTGAGATGTATGCATAAGAATTCGCAATAAATGCAAGTGACCGTTTGTCGGTCGTCAGATCCGATCGTTGTCCTTATGATCGGTTTCCTGTATGAATAAAATCCAGTTATTTGGCTTCTGGTTCGTATTAAACGGCCTTAATGAATTCTGTGAAAGGCTATTAAATTTTGTTTCAGATGGCAATTAAAATAAAATCTAAATACATCTACTTCTATACAGTGGCGGAATTTGGTGCGAAATGCTGGTGCAACCGTTTAAAAGCTAGTACTAATTCACAAACCAAATCAAGTTTGTCGTCGGAAATAACCTTTTTGTTCTTTAAAGCGGATGACATTCAATTGATTTGTGTACTTTTGGAGATACACTCAAAAAATAAAGTTTGCAATTTGCAAACAATGTATGCTAATTATCGGTAGGCAATTATAACTCGTTTACGTGCTACAATTCTGTCAGTAAGTCAATTTTTCTATTTCTTTTAGAATTTCTTGAAATTTTGTTAGTAGTTAGTAAATACAGAAACAAAGTAAAATCAGCTGATTTTATAACACTACCTCTGATATAAATCATATTGTATGTGTTTCCTTTACATTCCCATTTCCGTTTCATGTTCACACAGTCTCATACTGAAAGTGCGTATACAACTCTGCGGTTGAAATGATTTGTGACATGATAATAAGCGTGTTATTTTATTTCCTGCTAAACTAACGACTTTGTATGGGGAACCGCTAAATATCGCTGAGCTCTCCATACAAAGTGGTCGAAAAAAACATTATCGATGTTAATTTACTCCATCTCGATCTGCAAGATTGAGTGCATGTAAACGTCCTATTAGTCTGCTGTTAAACCACATGTATTGTCATAACAGCAAACATCAAGTCTTTATTTTTTCTGTTCTACAATTTCTGTTTACTTTTATATTTTGATTAACATTTCTTATTATTGATGTGTTAACATCTATAGGCACGGGTAGGGCACTCTATCAAAGTGAACACATGCAAACAACATACGGCGTTAACATTACATACGTGGTTGCTGCACAATAATAGTCCCTGCCTGACAATAAGTAATGTGTTTTTCAACAGAGACGCTACAAAAGTAATTCGATAGGGACAGCAAGCGACGCCATATTTTTTCCCGCTCTTTTGACATTTCTCTTCAGTAAGGTTTGCCATTTCATCATGGAAAGATATACGATCCAACAACGAGTCGAAATTATTAAAATTTACTACCGAAATTTGGAGTCAGTGGCCTCAACTTTAAGAGCGCTACGTCCAATTTATGGTCGTCATAATCGTCCTACCAGATCAACAATTGAGCGTCTAGTGAAAAAATTTGAATCCACAAGCACAGTACAAAATGTTCCCGTGCCAGTGAGACAAAGAAGTGCCCGTAGTGTGGAGAATATTGCTGCCGCTGAGGCTTCAGTTCCAGAAAGCCCAAATGTGTCTCTCACACGTCGTTCTCAAGCGTTGGGCATCTCTGTGACGTCGTTGTGGCGAAATTTGCGAAAAGATCTTGGCCTACATCCTTACAAGATCAAATTGACGCAAGAATGTTCGTGAATTGGGCTGAGCAACAACATGCAAATGATTCGGATTTTCATCAGAAAATCATCTTCAGCGATGAGGCTCATTTCTGGCTGAATGGCTTCGTCAATAAGCAAAATATGCGTTCTTGGTCAGACAGTAATCCAGACGTAATCCATGAGTCATCATTGCATCCCGAAAAAATTACGGTTTGGTGCGGTTTATGGGCCGGCGGCGTCATTGGGCCGTACTTCTTCCGTGATGATCAAGACCGGCACATTACTGTGAATGCGAATCACTACCGTTCAATGATAACCGAATATTTTTGGCCCCAAGTGGATAATATGGACTTGGAGGACATGTGGTTCCAACAGGACGGCGCCACAAGCCACACAGCGAATGCCACAATCGATTTATTAGAAACCAAGTTTGGTGAACGTGTTATCTCACGAAATGGCCCAGTCGATTGGCCGCCTCGGTCGTGCGATTTGACGCCGTTAGATTATTTCCTGTGGGGCTACGTCAAGTCTGTGGTCTATGCCAACAAGCCAGCGACGATTGATGAACTTCGTACGAATATCGAACGTGAAATTGCAGCAGTATCGGCCGATTTATGCTTGAAAACCGTCGAAAATTGGGTTCAGCGTCTGGACTTCTGCAAGCGTGCCCGTGGTGGCCATGCATCGAGTTCCATACATACATAATGGCATCGAACGTACTTTCACAGGAATAAAGAATTTCATTGGTATCTAAAACCGCTTTTGTTTTATTTATTTATTGTTTTATTTTGTAGCGCTCTTATTGAAAAACCCTTTATGATCGTATTGATGTAACGACAAGGAACAAACAAACAGGTCGTCGTCGCCAAAGAGTATTGAATAGTATAGTATAGAATAGAAACATTGATTCCTTTTAAAACATTTATGCTTTTTGTATTGTTTAATGTAATAATATTGTTGAAATGGTACATTTATATTGAAATATTCTATAAAGAGAATACGCCTGGTTTATGCTCTCTTACTCAGTCTCTCTACATGAGAGCGGAAAGAGAGTGCAACAAGTTCTCTATACTATTCATGGTAGAAATATAATGGTAGATGCAGTATGACAACAAATACAACAAGCCAAAACCAACAGGCATTTTGGTTTTACTCATTGTGCCAAATCAGCTGATTGAAAAATAATGAAAATGTATACAAAAATGGAAACAGTGCCATTTACAAAATGCGTGCGTTTTATGTGATATTTTGAAAGTGTTTAAGTATGAAAATTAAAACTTTTCTGTAATTTTTAAGGAGAAAACATTTCAAAACCAGCAATTTGTATATCGTACAAAACAAAAGTAAAGAAACTTTGACATAAGAGAAAAACTCCGTCCTGAAAAAAGTTCAAATCAGCTGGGCTAGTGCTTCTACCATTTGTTTTTGTTATTTAAGTGAGCTAAATCAGGGGGTTTCTATGGCATAGCTGATCGAAAAGGTACTACGGAAATGATGTACGGTGAGATGCCAAACAAAACATAAAGATTATAGACCATCTGTATTATATTGTTTGCAATGAACGAAATTACGCATTCCCTTTTATTTCTGTCCGTATTCTGCCAACCAAAGAGTAAAAGACCAAAAAGGATGTACAAGTAGGGAAGAAAAAACCGACGCAATTTGGCAACCCTAGTAGAAGAGAACCAAAAAAAGTCGACGCCATTCACTTAAACGCATTTATATCATTTGATTACCCACAGTTGCCTGCTTCTAGTTGTCCCTAAATGTACCCAGGTGGGTCCCATGGATCCGTTTCGTATTCTTATATTTTTCTCATCACCACTCAGTAAGGATCCTCACCACTACACAATCACATAGAGGCGTCGTTTCTAGGCAACGACAGATAGCAGCTCCATCATCCGGACGGGCTACAGCCGACTAATCATCTACTTAGCTTGAAATCAACTGATTAAAGAAACTGAAACAAGACAATATAATAATGGATAACAGGATAGGGAAACAACCTTTGGCACGTGGAATTGGATACCTATTGCGCAATGAAATATACGAACTCTTCGTGAGGCATCAAGGCTTGCACAACTAGAACATGAAATGTTAAAGTATAAGATCGAAGTCTTAGGGATAAGCGAAATGAGGTGGAATGACTATGGCGAACTTATCACGGCAAATGGTAATACTGTACTCTACAGCGGAAGAGTGAATGGCGGCGAAAGTGGAGTTGTAATCATAATACCGAGGAAAAACAAGAACTCCCGTGAAACATGGAAAACAATATCGGACCGTGTGATAGTGGCTCGCTTCAAGAGTAGAGTATGACACATTACCATAGTACAGTGCTATGCCCCAACAGAAGACGTTGAAGACACTAAGAAGGATGAATTCTACGCACAAGTAACATTCCCGCTCAATAAGATTCGAAGAGATGATCTCATCATACTCATGGGTGATTTCAACGCGAAGATAGGTAGCGATAATACCAACATCCCCACCACGATGGGAATGTACGGTTGTGGAGTCAAAAACAACAACCGAGATCGATTAGTAGAACTGTGTTAGACATTTCAACTGGATCCATGTTCCCGCATAAGCAGAGACATAAATATACATGGACATCCCCGAGCGGCATTTCACGCAATCAGATAGACCACATATGCGTTAGCATTAGATGGAGAAGCTCTTTGTCGGATGTCAGGAATAGAAGAGGTGCTGCCATAGGCAGTGACCTCGAGCTTATCATAGGCGAAATCAAGATCAAAATTAAATGTCAAAGAAGAATCATCAGGCACACAAGACGAAGACGGCTCAATCTACAGCAACTCCAGAAGAACGCATTAATCATGGCAATTCGTGAACAGCTACCAAGAAACCAACACCACTCATGGCAAGATATCACAGCAACATATAATCAAGTCGCTGACGAAACATTGGGTGTACAAATTATGCTACCTCTATGGGTCTGGCCCATAGGTCTACTGGCCGCTAATCAGTAGGCCTATCCGGACAGTTAAAAATATGAATAGTGTCATGAGGGCTTTGGCAGTGTGTGTGCACTGGTCTACACGCTGAAAACTCTGTCGTTCTTTGTTGTTTGGATGCAAATATAACATGTGTTTGGAGCTTGTCGCAAATATATTATACTTGTGCCGAAACGCATTGTGTTTGCTATTCAATATTACATGTTTGAGACACAATGATTAATATGTTATATCATATGTGTTTGCAACCCAACTATAGCTGTGTTTGTGATACAAATCCAGCCGTGTTTGTTGCACTGTTTATGCTCTCTCGAGAGCAAGCGAATAAAAGAGGGGCAACACACTCGTATCTTGTAAGTGTTTATCTCTGTTTTTCCATTATTCTCTCAGTGAGTGATTCATAAATATTCCTGAATGTGCGTGATGTATTGCGTTTTAATTTCATGTATTCAGTCGTCAATGGTTCATCGGACAAAAGCGCTTGATCAGTGAAAGAATAACGGATCAGTGAAAGGACGGTTAAATGTCTTGTGATGTTACTTTGGTGTTTGTGTGTGTGTTTCGCATATATTTATGTGTGCTACCAAAGTGAGAAATGATTTTTAGGTAAGAAACTGTAGACGGCAACAACGTGAATCCCTTTTCCTCTACTGCAAAAATCGGAATGGCGGCCCATTTGTGAAATATAATATAAGAAACACAAGTAATTAATACACGCTTGTTTTGCATGAACTAGATTTGTATTACGTATATTGTTCGTGTACCAACGTATAGTGATAACCAACGCATAGTTGAAACCTTCTGAAGACAAAAACGTGAGAGACAACAAATAAATGAGAAAAGATTCAAAACAAAACAAAAAATGCAATCAATGCAAGTAAATGTAAAAATCATTTAAATCTTTTAATTTTTTGTATAACTGTTCACATCACCCCTCAAAGGGATAAGCCGTCCAGGAAACATTTGCCTCAAACAATTCATGGTAACCCCCGCTGTATCTGCAGTGGCACCATCCTGTTGGAACCATGTATCCTCTAATTGCATTGCCTCAAGAGCCGGATGAAAAAAATCCTGTATCATAGTCAAGTACCGTTCGGAGTTCACAGTTACGGCAAGACAGTTATCCTGGAAAAAGTATGGGCCAATGATGCCTACTCGTGATATGGCGCACCACACAGTGACGCGGTCCGAATGCAGAGGTCTCTGGTGAAGTTCTCTGGGGTTTGTTTCACTCCAGTACCGTATATTTTGTTTTGTTTACACACCCGCTATTACACACACGCTGCACTGCAATGATCGAGTGCGCATTTGATAAATACGCTTCAACAAAAAATGATTTCTCCTCACGTGTCCAATGCATGATGACAACTGAAAGCCAGACGAATACAAATCTCCCGTCAGCCACTATAAGCCACGCACACTCTCCACTATCTTCGACCAACAGTGCCGCCACAGCCTGCAGTGCAAAAAAGCAAATTACCGCGCTCCACCCTGTATAAGTAAATGTGGATATATATTGATAAAATTAATTATAATAAATAAAGAAGGTAAGAATAATTCGTTTCTAAATGGTATTATGTTTGGGAGAAAATACGCATATGTTTCCATGTCAGTGTATGGAGGTATGGATGTTTGGGATGAAGCACGCATATGTTTCCACGTAAAAACATACATATTTGTCAGTAAACATTGTAATGTTTGCTTTTAAATACACCTGAGTTTGGGACTTGCAAACATATAAATGTCTGAAGTGTGTTCAAACATATACATACATGGTTCCTGCAGAATATATGTGGAGAATATGTTAAAGAGGCCGTTTTTTTCAGGGTGTAAGGGCTTGGGATTATCCTACATCTGTATGAATTGTACTTATGGTTTCTACATATATTAAAACGTCGTATTTTGCAGAAAATTTCCAAAATGAATCAACTGTTTTGCAGTGTTCCAAGAAGAACGTTTGATATATGTTGCAATCGTTTGTATTAAAACAGTTGAGCACCTAAATTAACTGATACTATGATGGTAAAACAAATCTGTTACAATTTTGTCATTCTCTCGCATTGTAATTTTTTTGTGCGAATATAGGAAAGTAAATCATTACTTAATAATAAAAAAGACTTTCAAAATTCATTTGTGACTAGAGTGGTCGCAACCGAAAACCGAGAAACCGGTCTTATTATTAAAACCAAATGCCGATTTTTCACAATTAGCATTTTCGACTAACGGGATTTTCAGTTTTTGGTGTGTAAACATCTATACGCTGGGGGTAAAAATCTTTTTCACAATACAATCACAAATTTAGAGTAAGATGTGCGATGTAATCGTTAACCAATCGTAAAGCGTTATCAAATCGGTGTGAGCTATGTATGAGTGTATTAGTGTAATCATATGCTGCATACAATATACTCTACACCATCTAGTGTGCAAAAGTAGCGACTTCACTAATTGTCGTTCATTATGTTATCGTAGGCAAATGAAAACAAATAAATAAAATGAATACAAAAACATTTAATTTTAATAACTTTTAAAAAGATTTTTTGCACTTTTAATAAAAAATTTACTAAAACAAAGCAAAATAAGGAAAACTAAAAACTAAACTTGTCAAATATAAGGAAAACTAAAAACTAAAAGTTTTCTTCATCTTTGAGATTGTCATTCATACTTAACAGCTGCATATAAGCACCATCTAGTGTGCAATATTAGCTACTAATTTTCGAAAACCATTGCTGTAAAATAACATTACATTTCAGTAAACAGCTGATTAATAACTTGTCAACCGCAACAAATACAAAATAATAAAATATTTTACAAAACACCAAAAAAATTATAACTCAGAACATAAAACAATACAAAGTGTATCAAAGCTGAATGGAGGCAATGTTAATTCTAAAAAAATTTCTATTAGATTCCAATATAAATTAAGATTATAACATATCTTCATTACGTACTGGTGCCTTACACTGAAACTGGTGCACGTCAATTGGGTAACAATCTCCATCTCATGCCAATTATTATGGGTGGAGATTTTAATACAAATTTTGCAAACCCACAGTCGCAAGCTTTCCACTTGCATAAAAATCCACTTGCAAAAAAAAAAAATAATGTGAGTCCGATCACAGGGGAGATGTGTAAACATCTAGTAATGAAGTTGGAAGTACTAATGCTTTTAGTATATTTTTTTAATTAATCAATTAAAAGTATCAAAACTTTCAATATGGTAAATACATAGGAATTTGCTGGTTTTTGTTTGTTTTATTTAACTTATTCGGTTAGTAAATGGGCACACTGCAGTATATATGTACTGCATTAAAAATTACAGTAAGCAGTAAATTTACTGATTACTGAAAAAATTCAGTAAATTTTTACTGATAATGAAATTTAATTTGCATTACCAGTCAAATCATAGGGCCGTATTCATAATAATCAGCAATCGGGCATTACTGATTACTGAAAATTCAATGCACCTCATCGTAATTATGTAGGCACTTTATAAAAATTGCTGAAAAAAATTTTAGTAATCAGTAAAAATTTACTAGTTAAAAAATTATTTTTACTGAAATTTTAGTAGTAGTGCCCATCTATGGTAAATGCCTTAAGTACAAATAGTTAAGCATGAAACACATAGACGACGACAGGCTACATGAACACACGACTACAAATGCCGCTGACTGCAAATGTAGACGTGTGGCAGCTACTGAATTATTTTCAAGACGGCAACTGCAAAGTAAACAGCTGATCTGTAATGTTGACGTTTGTGTTATTGTGTTATTTGTGTTAGAAGAAAATAAAATGTCTGGAGAATATTTAATAAATATTATTACAAACATAACAAAAATTGTGAAAACAGTTGATTATTCTGTCAGTGGTGCCACTTCAGGCATTGACAGCTCTAACCTGTTGATTGTCGCCCACACAAATAGAAATTAGTTTAATTCAACTACAGCTACATAAGTAGCATAGACAACAACCTGCAGTCGTGTCGCCTTGCCGTCGTTAAAATATTCACTTGCATATAAACGCATGTATTTTATTTTTGACAGGTTGTGGTCGGTAGCCTGTCGTCGTCTATGTGTTTCATGCTTTAATATTGGCTTATGGTAACTAAAATAAGATATATAAATTTTTGACTCGATTGTATTTAAAAATCTATGGAAAACTGCATCTATAGTAGTGGAATTGTTAGTTGTGGGGGTTTGTGGAGAATTGCTCACATGCAAGTGGAAAACGTCAAATAAAAATTTTGATAAAGCTTGCGACTGCGGGTTTGCAAAATTTGTATTAAAATCTCCACCCATAATAATTGGCATGAGATGGAGATTGTTACCCAATTGTCGTGCACCAGTTATAATCTTAATTTATATTGGAATCTAATAGAAATTTTATTAGAATTAACATTACCTCCATTCAACTTTGATACACTTTGTGATGTTTTATGTTCTGAGTTATAATTTTTTTGGTGTTTTGTAAAATATTTTATTATTTTGTATTTGTTGCGGTTGACAAGCTATTAATCAGCTGTTTACTGAAATGTAATGCATGTAGTTATTTTACAGCAATGGTTTTCGAAAATTAGTAGCTAATATTGCACACTAGATGGTGCTTATATGCAGCTGTTAAGTATGAATGACAATCTCAAAGATGAAGAAAACTTTTAGTTTTTAGTTTTCCTTATATTTGACAAGTTTAGTTTTTAGTTTTCCTTATTTTGCTTTGTTTTAGTAAATTTTTTATTAAATGTGTAAAAAATCTTTTTAAAAGTTATTAAAATTAAATGTTTTTGTATTCATTTTATTTATTTGTTTTCATTTGCCTACGATAACATAATGTACGACAATTAGTGAAAATTAGTCGCTACTAAGGGCTAGCACAAGTGCATGTTTCGGTTCATTTAATTCATCGTGCAAAATGTTATGCTGTGTGTGTAAGGCCGACGCCAGCAGCGGTTCGAGCCATGCCATGTCTACACGTAAACCCACTCATAGTAGTCATTGCGACGCAACCGTCGAGTCATACGATGCTATTACTACCCAATGATTGGGTTGAACTGTGCTGTGATACGTGTTGTACTACCAGCAATCTATGTATGTTGATTTACTTTAGCAACATAAAAAAGGAATTCATTTCAAAAATAAAAAAAAGAAACAATTGAGTAAGGAAAAGGTAATTTTTTAAGAAAATTTACTTTTTTTAAAAAGCTGATTATTTAGGAATAGGAATGTTTTTTTAAGAAAAGATAATTTTTAAGAAAAAGTACTTTTGTTAAGTTAAAATACTTTTTTAAAGAAAATGTACATATTTTAAGAAAACAAGTGAAAAATAATTAATTGCGATAATTTAAACATCAATATTCTCCATTTTCCCTTTTTTTAATTACAATCGTGCGCACACAAATCAAACGTTAGAATAACATAAATTCAGTGTGGCCGACAAAACGTCATCCACACAGTCTTGGATGAGTGGTCGTATGTACCATGCAACACTCAAGTAAAACGATTCATGCTCGAACACGTTGGATTGATTTACTTGAGTCGAACGTAACATTGCCGTCGAATTGCTACGTATACCAAGTAGTAACAACATGCATGACATGACAATGGATTAGTGTCACACAAATCACAACTCAATCAATTCATCTCGCGCTAGCCTTTAATGTTTACACATCTCCCCTGTCATCGGACTCACATTAATTTTTTTTTTTAAATTTATCTCTCTAAATTGATACTTTTATCAAAATATTGAATATATTATATTTAGGGCCGTTATTATAACTTGCCAATAGCTAAAGTTGGGATGTTATCTGACAGATTATTAGTTTTTCGTTGTTATAAGCATACTTTAGGCTAAAAGTAACCAGTAAGCTAAAGGGAGAATAGTGTTGCCTTTAACTTTTAACGTAAGGTTTATGTATTTAAAGTTGCCACATTTTCTGGTATGTATGTATATGCAGGAGAAGAAATTACAGTAGAATCTCGAAAAAGTTAAGTCGCGAAAAAGTTAATCACTCGGTTAAGTTAACCGATTTTCAGCGTACTCGTTCAGCTCTAAAAAGTTAATTTTTCAGTTAACTTTTCTGAGCGTATGCATTTTTCAAAAAACCCGTTTTGTTTCTACTACACTTAAGTGGCAATTTGGTCAGTTTTTAATAATTCTCAGTGGCAACGCTGAGCTCTAATTTTGTTATACATATTCGGGTATTCACAGAATTTCTTTTCTGCTTTGAGCTGCGAAAACCTGTGGTCGTCTTCATCATCAAACAAAATTGATTTAGTCAGTCGGGAACAATTGAATTTGTGAGTTGTGTATTGTTTACTTAAAAAAATGTCAACAAAGCAGAAGAAATCATCGCAGATCAGATTAGATTTACAGCAGAAAGTGGAGATTTAAAAAACAAGTGATCAGGGTATTCACGGAAAAATATTGGCGTTGGATTATGGTGTATCTGAAGCAGCCATCTCCAAAATAAAGAAAAAACGTCATGAAATTTTGGAGGCTGTGGCGAACACATATGAAAAAGCTCAGATGAAAACACTACATAAACCGGAATATGCTGATCTTGAGGCAAGCTTGTATAAATGGTTCTTGGACCAACGACAGCGTAATTATGCAATGTCTGGTCCAATTTTAAAATCAAGAGCTAAGCACGAATTCGCATTACTGCACCCTGGAAAAAAAATTTAATGCCAGTGTTGGATGGCTGGCAAATTTCAAGAAAAGACACGGTATTCGCCATCTCAAAATTTGTGGGGAAATTATTTCAAGCGATACGTCGGATGTTACACCTTTCATTCATAATTTACGAGCAAAAATTGATGAAATGGACATCTCCGACTCTCAACTATATAACGCAGATGAATCTGGACTATTTTATCGTTTTTTACCAAACCTTTGTCGCAGCAAACGAAAAGACAGCACCGGGCCGAAAAGTTGCGAAGGAGAGAATAAAATTTTTGTTGTGTGCGAACGCAGATGGTTCACGCAAGTTACAGCCGTTGGTGATTGGTAAATCCGCAAATCCACGTTGCTTTAAGGGATTTAAAAACCCATTGGAATACGCCAATTCCAAGAAGTCGTGGATGAATTCACAGTTATTCTTCAACTGGTTCCACAATTCATTTATAAGACAGGTAAACTTATTTTATCGGTTTCATTTTTAAATTGTTACTTACGACATGTAAATTTTTGCAGGTTCGCAAATTTTCTGCTGAAAATAATTTACTTCCTAAGGGATTGTTGCTTATTGATAACTGCACTGCACATAAGCCAATTGAAATACTCAAGTCTGATGATGGAAACCTTGTAGCAATGCTTCTACCACCTAACGTAACAGCAGTTTTGCAGCCCATGTATCAAAATCCAATATGATTGGTCAAGTTAGGATATCGAAATAAATTGTTATGCAACATTGTCGCGCAAGAAAACGTTCCGATTGAAAATATTTTGAAGGCACATTCAATTCGTGATGCTATTTTGCTACTTAAATCAGTATGGGACGAATTGCCGCAAGCTGTTCTTATAAAAGCGTGGAATAAGATAAAAAAAAGTGGGATGATGGTCAATACAATAGTGAAGATGACATTCCGTTATCAGAATGGATTAATCCAAGTAATGCTTACGACGATACACTTCGAGAAGTTCAATTTTTGATGTCTAAAGTGGGTGATAATGTTGACATCAGTATTGATGACATTGAAAATTGGAACAAGGATCAAATTACGGAGGTAACGATGATTTCGAAGTGTCCGATAATGAAAGCGATGAGCTAATTATCGAGCAAGATATTTAACAAGCAAAAGTGAGCTTCTCGAAAGCATCAATAACTTGATAAAATGGTTTGAAGACAATGACGATGCAAATCACATGGCAGACCTTGTCAATATTCGCACGAAAATGGTCAAGAGCTATTACACAAAAGAAAAAAAACAAACAAGCCTCGACTGCTTCTTTAAACCACTCCGCACAAATTAGTACATATTAAGTTTCTGCTCCAGAAAATGGTCAAGAGTGACTGAGAATTTTAAACCAGCCGGTACAAAATAAATCTAAGTTTCCTTTTTGTAAAATTGATAAAACCTAAGTCATTGAAATAAATTTAACGTGTTATTTTTATAAAATCTATGTTTATTATAGTATTTTTTTCTTTTTTGAAAACCTCTTAGAAAAGTTAATATTTCGAAAAAGTTAATTTCCCTAGGAACATTTTGGTTAACTTTTTCGAGATTCTACTGTAATTGACAATAATTTAGCTTTGAAAATAAAATCTGAAAATGGAAAGCAGTCCCCCTCCCCTGTTTGTTTTATATAAATGGGCTAGAGGATATGTTTGAAAACTCGCAGCCTAAAAGAAGAGCGCGTAAAAAATATCACGAGCAAGTGGACTATGTCGAATATTACGACGAAAATGAGTTTGTGCAAAGATTTCGAGTATCAAAAAATACATTTCAATTTATTTTAGAAAAAATTCGCACATCTCTACAGTCAAAGAGTCAGAGGTTTGTACCAATGCTTATGCATGAAATTTGTGTAACAATTAATAAATTTACTTCCAGGCATTATTCCGTATCATCCCAGACTAAATTATTAATAACGCTAAGGTTTTATGCAAGTGGCAGTTTCCTAATTACAGTGGGTGACTTTTGTGGTGTTAGCGTCTCTACAGCAGGCCGTGTAGTTTACGAAACATCATTTGCTTTGTCGAATGAGTATATTAAATTCCCTTCCGATGCAAGAGGAAAGCAACAAATAGCGGCAGACTTCTTTGCAATTGAAAAGTTCCCAAAAGTTATCGGATCCATTGATTCCACACATATTCGAATTCAATCCCCAGGAGGAAAAAACGGAGAGATTTTTCGTAACAGAAAAGGCTATTTTTCCCTAAACGTTCAAGCAGTGTGCAATGCTAAGCTAATGTTTCAAGATTTGGTTGCAAGGTGGCCTGGATCAGCACACGCCAGCAATATATTTAAAAACAGTCATTTAAAATTCCATAAGGAAGACGGTCATTTTAAAAATTATGTAATTTTAGGTGATTCTGGATATAAGCAATGCAACTATATGATGACCCCTTGGTTGAATCTACGCACAAGACCAGAAACCCTTTATAATGAATCTGAAATTCGTACTCGTAACACGATTGAGAGATGTTTCGGAGTTTGGTAGAGACGTTTCCCAGTATTGTCAATGGGTTTGCGGTTGACTAATGATACTAAAGTGGCTGTCATTGTGGCATATGCTGTTCTTCACAATATTGCTATTATTGCAAAAGACCCACTTCCATCAACAGAAAAAACATTGACAGCAGAATCTCCAGAAGAATACCTATGTCTCAGGTGAAGAAAACCGTATGTTGAGCAATGCGAATTCAATGGCAAGAACTATTTTAATAGAACTTTTTCGCGGAAGTAGGAGTTTAGACAATTCTCGCTTAATTGAGATTTGTTTATTCCTATAATGTGTGATGATATACCTAAATACTTGTGGAGAAGGGAGCTGATGATATGCCTGGGAGGGCATTGAAATAGCTATATTCCCAAGCACCCACCATAATGATCAATTTCACAATTTTACTTTTTTAATATTTCTATTAAAATGTACTTTTTCATAGAAAAAGTACTTTTTAATAGTTATTGATCTTGAACCGGACGATTATTAAGAACAATAGAAAACTACTTTGCAAAATTCATAGGATGACTAAATAGACGACTACAAAACAAACACTAGCTATTAAAAGCTATAACTGACTATAACAAAATTAACAATAAAAACCAAATAAAATAAACAATTAAAAAACAACTAAAGGAACTGCACACTTTTTTTAAAAAAAATTAAAAATAAAATCGGTGATGTGCCCATAAACTTAAACTTTTAAGTTAAGCACTTTTTCTTTCCAGCTGCAGTAACTCATTTTTATATTTAAGGGACTGGAGCTTAAGCTCATGCTTCTCCTGGGCACGAATATTTTCATCTCTATAAAATTTCTGCTTCAGAATTATCAGCTCCATTCTTTCATCTTCTATATTCCGTTTTATTTTGGCACCAACTACCAGCTCTTTCGATTTTGGCTGTTTTAAAGTCGAAATGACAGCTTGACCAGTCATTTTTTTCCTTCATGGATTCACTCTCTTTACCAAACCGAAAAATATACAAATGTGTAAATAATATGTATTAAAAAGTAATAAGAATTATATTAGCCAAACATACGTTTTCACTGGTCACTTGCTTCTGGCTAACGCCTTCATTAGAGCCCTCAAAGTCTATATAATTTGCAACATCTATTTCAAAGAGTATTTCTATTAATGCAAATGTAAAACAACAATTCCTTTATAAATACATATGTGTGTACTTACGAGAGTCACTATCAAACATTTTTTGCAAGCCAGCGGCTGAATCGCTCAGCATGGAAGCTATTTTTGCTGACACCGTGCTAACTTTTGTAGACGCCACTCCGCCACCTGTACGGTATGTCTCCAATTTTTGCTCAGCCATTTCTCCCTTGTTACTTACGTTTTATAGTTTCATACTTGTCCCGCAATGCCTTCCAGTGCCGGTGTGTGCCACTTGTTGCTGCAAACTCATCTTCAATTTTTCGCCAAGCCTCTTCTTTCTGCTTCCATATTGCGGCGTCTGATTTTCTGTTTTCAATGCAATTTTTATGAGCCTCCACCAGAACTACCAACAGAACCTCTTCTTCTGCCAACTAGTTTTTGGCTCATTTTCTTGTTGTTTCCTTGTTTGGCGTCGTCATTTTAATATTTTTTCAAAAATGCACAAATTTTTAGATTGTTTGTAAACAAACAAATAAAAGTACGGTTTTTCTTTGGTATTGCCACATTATCAAAAATATTAATTTTATTTTCCTGGGAGGTTGTAATAATTATTGCACTTAAATTTCGGAATGGTGGCTCTGGTAGCATGCCATTCTCTCGTGGTTGGCAAAAATCCCCAAAGTTTTTCAATAAGCGCCTTCCTTAGAATTTCATATTTGTTCACCGTGAGCCCTAAGTTTAGAACTAGCGCCAGCGGGTCTTCCTCGTTAAAGTCAGTAGTAGATTTTTCGGTGAGGCTATTGGTAATGCGTCAACTATTCGACCTGTAAAGACGATTTAGAACTATGTGTTATAAAACTGGTTGAATAACACGGTACAACACATGATTTCGGGACTCAATTCTGACAATTGTTTCTGAAAGTAGCCCCAAAAAGAAGAAATTCTGCGTCATTCGTTTGGTCAAGTTACCTCAAATAAAAATTTAATAATTAATTTGAAGTTAGTAAGTATCGTATTGGGGAATTTGTCATGTTTTAAGCTCTTTTGATTGTCATAACTCCAGAACCACTAGTCCGATTTAGCTGAAACAAATTTAGAAAAATTAAGAATTATAATTCCTCTAATATTTTCTTATATAGTTTTCCTATGTGTGCAACACTTTCGAAGTTAAAAATTAATGTATGAAGGGAAAAAAGTTTTTTTGCCTAAACATTTAATTTTTTTTTTAAAAATTCATAAAAAATCCAAAATGGATAAAAGTGTCAAATCTAATTACTTTCACGTAAAGTCACATAACCTGTGAGCAAAATAAGGCATATAGATCAGGAAAATCGATTCACGCGTTTCTCATTTATTCACAATTAAGTAAATGTAGGAATTTCATAAATTTGCTCGAGATATGCACAACACTATTTGGAGAAAACATTGACACCTTTTTTATGATTCTGAGAATTAAAAAAAAAAGGAAAAAACAACAGGTTATTTGATTTTTATGATTGCGTAAGTAAAGCAATAAACGCTAATAAATGTGCGTGAACAATTAAAAGGCAAAAAGGAAAGTTGACTTTTTGAATTATTTGGGGTTTTCCGGTGACTATCTGTATGATTTTTTTACAGAAATTGCACCCACATTTAGAGGTGGTTCATTTTTTTCCATGGGTCCACCAATTTCAGTGCCATGTTCTTCTTCGGTGCTTTCATCTTCATACATAATTTTAGAACTCCACCAACAAATCTCCGCCAGCATCGCATCTAATTTTTTGCCTTTGAATCGCTCTTCCATTGGCATGGTCACCTGGTGGAACCTCTCTCCTTGTTCGTCTGATTCCTGAGGTAATTGTGCAAAAAGGTATCAAGGTGGAAATGCAGGAAATGTAATTTTAATGTCATGGATGCATTGATTTTTTCAAAATAATACAGCAACTTGTCCACTTGTTTCTGTATGTCATCTCGCTGTACTCGGTTCTTTCCTAAAACGCCTTCGATGACATCTTTCAGTGCGTTCCATGCACGTAGGTGGTTACTATGGTTCGAAAGCACATTTGTGAAAGATTCGCTTTTCATTAATTTCCTTATATCTGGTCCATTGAGAATACCTGTTTTAAATAAAAAAAAAAAAATTATTGGAAATGAAAAAATTTATATATGACAATATTTAAATACAGACAAAGATACTTACCTTTTTTTAATTTTAGCGTCACTGAGTTTTGGAAAGATGGATTTTAAACACTCATAGGCGTCCCCAATATCCTTGACTACCACTGGAAGGAATTTCCCAGCTATTCCTAATTTTGTGTGGAGCGGTGGCAACAAAATATCATCCAGGTCCTTTATCATAGGTTCATTGCGTAATTGTAATTATTTGTTGAGCTCGGGAGTTCTTGCTTCCCAATCTTTACGTTGATATTGATTCCCTGTGTATCGTGAATTCCAATTACAAAGGAAGCAGAAGCATTTTGGATAGCCGCCCTTTTCTATAATGCCTTGTAGTATGTTCACCACCTTCAGATCGCAACAAATCTTCCATTTGTGTTCGTCGTATTTGAGTTCCTTCAAAATGTTGTCCAATGATTTATACGTTTCCTCCTTGTTTGTGCTGAATCCCAATGGAATGGACGGTTTTTTGTTTGTTTTGTGTAACAGCACAGCCTTCAAACTGGAAACTGAACCATCGATGAATAAACGCCAGTCGCCAGCGATATAATCCATTCCCAATTTTTTCACTAAACCTGGGATATCATGAGAGTAGGTGAACGTATTTGCTTCGTCAACGGAATAAAATTTCTGAAAATCAGCTTGGCGTTGTCGGTATGATGTTGCGCTGACATTTTGCTGTGTGAGTTTTCAGCTCTTCAAAAATCATGTCAACCATTCGGAGTATCTTAGCCACAATGTAATCCATTTCCATTTGTGTTAGGGGTTGTGATTCATTATTTTCAATATCGGGTGTCCAATCAGCATCATTCAAATTGGTCGGATTGGTGAAAACGGTTTCGGCTTGCAGGGACACAGTATCCAGACTCGGAGGTTTAGGTGCATCGACATCAGCAGGGCGGTTAACTGGAAGTGTGGCAGTAAATGCAGCAGTGTATACTTTAGTTTTCAATTGTTGTCTGTTTAATCCAATACGAGAATTTATGCATTCGTAGCATCTGGATTCATCATGTCCTGTTATGTCTTCCACCCAAATTACTGGCTTCATAAAAGAAAGCTGTCCACCTTTTCCATGTATCCACAGTATAAGGGTATTATAACAATTTTTGCACACTGTGTTCGGCGTAAAATTTGCACCACTTAAATCTGCTTCATCAAAATAATGACAATACGCTGTTTTGAATTCCTCAGTAATCAATTTTTGTCAATCCAGTTGGCCTCTTTTTGGGACGATATGACCACAAACGTAACAAAAATTGTCCAATTTTGGGCACTTGTTATTTTCCATATTGAAATATATTATATGTTTTGTTGTTATTCACTTTTAACAACCGGAGAAAAATGCACTTGTACTCTTCTCGTTCGCCGACACTTGTTAAATGACAAAAATCTATCAATGCACAGCTATAAATACTATTTATTTGTCAACTGAAGTACATGTAAAAGTAAAGTCAGGTACTGACACACATCCTTTTCCCCCTTTAATTGAGTGTGAACGGCGCATATTTTAAGGGTGGCTATATACCTGATTCAGCACGTGTGCGTTTTAAATTTTTCGGAACGTTCGAAAACAGGAGCACTCATAAATGTGGGTGCAATTTCGGTAAAAAAAATCATGCAGGTAGCCAACGACAAAACCCAAATAATTAAAAAAGTGGACTTGCCTTTTTTCCTTTTAATTGTCCACGCACATTTATTCGAGCTTATTACTTTGCTACCGCAATCATAAAAATCAAATAACCTTTTGTTTATTACTTTTTTTTTAAAATATGAGAACCATAAAAAACTCATCAACCTTTTTTTCCAAAGAATTTTGTACATATCTAGCAAATTTTTGACATTCATATCTTCACTTAATTGTGCATAAAAGCGAAACGCGTAAATCGATTTTCATGATCAATGTCTCATTTTGTTCATAGGTTATGACTTTACGCCATATAATAGGACTTGACACTTTTTTACCGTTTTGTATTTTGTATGAATTAAAAAAAATAATTTTTTAGGCAAAAAATATTTTTTTTTCTTCATACATTTATTTATATTTTCGAAACTGTTACTTACGCAGCGAAACGTTGTATGAACTATTAAAGGAATTGTAATTCTTAATTTTCTTAAATTTGTTTCAGCTTATTTGGACTAGTGGTTCTCGAGTTATAACAAACAAATAAACCTAAAACGTGACCTATACGATACTTTCTAACTTCAAATTAATTATTAAATTATTATTTGAGGTAACTTGACCAAACGAATGATGCAGAAGTTCTTCTTTTTGGGGCTACTTTCACAAACAATTATGAGAATTGAGTCCCGAATCAATCACCTGAAAAATGTTTGTATTGTGTAAGTATTGATAATTTTACTTTGTTTCTTCTTCTTTGTCTTGTCATTGTCATCATCGTATTCCTTGTTTGAACGACCAGAAATTTCCGTCCGTTTTTAGACATTTCTGTTTCGAGTTTTTACAGTCATCCATTCTTTTTGTATACACTTTGAAAAAGTTAAATATACATATATATAAAAATACAAAAAATATAAAAAAACCCCCAGCGAAATTTTTGCCAAGCATCGAAAGTGAACAATTTGTTAATAAATTACACATTTTCAAAGAATGCTGACTGTAGGGTATATATTTGCCAAAGCCTTGTCTTTCAGAAAAATTTAACCGTTTGTATAGGTTTCTTGGAAAAAACTAAAGAAAATACTGAATGAATCATGGTATCTTTTCGGGAGAATATTTTATTTTTTAAGGGTTCAATCAAAATTTCAAATCTGAGAAATCCACATTTCCAAACGCCTGGAGGTAACTTACATTTTGTTTACAGTGTCCTTTAATGAACTGTTCCAAATTTAGTGGTGTTTTCAGAAATATTATTTCCCCTAAACTGACCGAGTTATTAACAAAAAACTGAAAAATGTCAATGAAAAAATTGTCAATTTTAAACTTTGATAGAGAATATCTTGATAACGATAAAAGATATTCCGCAACACGTGGCGTGGCGTATTCTTTGTTTGTCTTGCATAGTATATTCTGAAAAATGAAAAACCTTTGTAAGCATCTTAGAAGTTTAGAAGTGCCAGGCTTTGGAAGATGCAACAGCACCAAAGTGGTTAACTTTGACACTCTGAAGCACCAACTATGTAGAACGAAATATTCTGAAAGCCTTTATCCTTCTCAATAAATGTGTGATACATTGCAAAATGAGCAGGCCAATACTTTAAAAGTTGTGATATTATTACCGTGTATTTTCCATTCGGCCGCACTGAGTGTCGCGAAACAGTTTATACTCATACAGCTAGTGGTTCGTCCATCGTCGGTACTCGCCATTCTCTACTACAGAACACAGTGCTACAGTGCTGTGCCACTACAGAACACAGTGCCACAGCAAGTGATATGCCCCCGGCTTTTGTACCAAACGGCAAGACAGGTTGTATTAGAGACATATATACTTATAGTTGGATCTTCGTTTCCCGAGAGATGATCTTATCTCTGAACTGATTACATAGCACGAAATAACATCTGTTTGCAAGCACAATTTTCCGTTTGATTTTCCAGGAAGTTGGCCAGACCAGCCAAACGGGATTTATATTGCAGTTAACTATTAAGCCCCGTATTCATTCAAGTTTTGTATAAAAAATAACGAAAATTTCATGAACCGAACATATCGACCACTTTTCATTAATCAATTACAGTGTTGTTACGCCTGCATGCATCATCTCATTAGAAAATTTGGGTTAGATGAATGCATTCCCGACGATTGGAGTCTCAGTGTATTATGTCCTATATTTAAAAAAGTTGGCCCGAGGTTCTGTATCAACTACCGTGGAATAAACCTTTTATCCATATCATATAAGGTTCTATCAAGTATAATGTGCGAAAGACTAAAACCAATTGGACCATACCAATGTTGCTTTAAGCCTGAAAAATCGACAACTGGCCAGTTTTCCACGCTACACCAAATCCTGGAGAAAACCCACGAAAAACAAATCTACACCTATCATCTATTTGTCGATTATAACGCGGCCTTCGATAGCCCAATACGGGAGAAACACTACGAAGCAATGTCTGATCTTGGTGTTCCTGCAAAACTCATACGCCTTTGCAGGATGTCCTTGACGAACACCAAATACGCAGTGAAAGTTGGTAAGGATCCTACCGAACCTTACGAAATTATGAGTCGCCTCAGGAAAGGTTACAACGTGTCGTGCGATCTCTTTAACATCTTAATGGACATCATTATGAGAAAAGCTGCAGTCAACATGAATAAAACCATCTGTAGCAAAAGTCACATGCTGCTCGCGTATGCTGATGATATAGATATCATTGGGCGCACAATGAGAGAATTTACTGCGTTATTTTCGACAATACAGAAGGAGTCAGCAAAAGTGAGTCTGACAGTACATGAGGGCAAGACAAAATTAATGATTTCAACGAGCTGGGCCTCCATGCGATTAGACCAAAGCGTAAACGTTGATAATCGTTATAATTTCGAGATGGTAGACGAATTTATATACCTCGGATCTGCCGTAAACAAAAGCAACAACATCAGCCTTGAGATCAAGCGGATAATTGTGCTTGCTAATAGTTTTTTGATGTGTAAACATCTATACGCTGGGGGTAAAAATCTTTTTTACAATACAATCACAAATTTAGAGTAAGATGTGCGATGTGATCGTTAACCAATCGTAAAGCGTTATCAAATCGGTGTGAGCTATGTATGATTGTATTAGTGTACTCATACGCTGCATACAATATACTCAACACCATCTAGTGTGCAATAGTAGCGACTTCACTAATTGTCGTACATTATGTTATCGTAGGGAAATTTTTTTTTTTTTTTTATTCATTCGTCTTTATTTACAATCTATCCTTGTGTATAAGGATAATAAGCAAATTTTTTTAATACAACAACATTGACATATGTGCCGAACTCCATTGAGAACAACATTTGAGCTTATAAATAAATTAAGATATACAAGTTAAATTTAAATTTTCTTTGGAGTTAAGTTAGTTTATCTACGAAAAAGTAAATCAAGAATGTGATGTCTTTTGAGTCTTCTGACTTCTAATGTGTCATCCAATAGAGATACGGCCAATGGATTCGAATGGCTGCTTAATCTGTCAAGATAGTTGGTACTATATATGTTGATTTCATCTTTGACAAATGGCATGCTGAGATCGTTGTGGATGGTTTTATTGGATACATTAACAATAGAGCTTAGTGTCTTGGATTGATATCTTTGAAGAATTTCAAGGTTTGAATTACTGGCTGTTCCCCAGAGTTGGATGCCGTACGTCCAGACAGGCTTAAGGATTGTTTTATAAATAAGAATTTTATTTTGAAGGTTGAGTTCTGATTTGTGTCCAATTAACCAGTACAGTTTTTTTGTTGTTATATTTAATTGTTCTTTTTTTGCTTTTATATGATTTTTCCATGTTAAGCGTCTATCTATGTGTAATCCTAGGTATTTTACGGTTTCATTCTTTGGTAACGCAGAATTATTTAGGAATAAATCCGGACAGTCACCTCGCCTTAAGGAGAACGTAACGTGTGCTGATTTTGTAGTATTGATCAAAATATTCCATTTGTTCAACCATAATTCCATTTCGTTTAGTTGGTTTAGAACAATTCTTGAAACTATATCTGCATGTGGACTTGATGCAAGAATTACTGTGTCATCAGCATATGTAGCAACAAACACATTATCGTTGAGTGGCATATCCGAGGTAAAAATTGTGTATAGGACAGGCCCTAAAACGCTTCCTTGGGGCACACCGGCATCTATTGGATATATTTGTGATATATCCTCATTTACTTTGACGTAGAAATGTCTTCCACTTAGAAAGGATTTAAGTAGTAAATAGAAAGGAGTTGGTAGTAATTTCTTTAGCTTGTAACAGAGTCCCTCATGCCAAACTTTATCGAATGCTTGCTGAACATCAAGAAATACACCATCGCAGTATTTTTTGTTCTCTAACGCATCTCGTATATAAGCAGAGACGCGATGACATTGCTCAGGGGTCCCATGCTTGTGCCTGAACCCAAATTGGTATTCCGGTATAATTTGCTTCTTTTCTAAAACTGGCAATAGTCTCTGCAACAATATTCTTTCGAATAATTTTGAAAAAGTGACTAGCAGGCTTATTGGCCGATAAGATGAAATGTCATGTTCCGGTTTATTTGGTTTTGGTATCATCACAATTTCCGCATATTTCCAGGATGTTGGAAAATGGCTCAATCGAATAATTGCGTTGAAGATCATGGTTAAAAGTTTAATGCATTTCTCTGGCAAATTTTTTACAACAAGAGCGTTGATGGAATCGAAACCAGGGGATTTATTGCAATTCAGCTTTTGAATTTCCTCTCTTACTTCCTTTGGCGAAATATGTTTTATAGGCAAATCCATTGGGCATGGGCTGTCCAAAAAGTTTACCACATCATCTGTTTGGGGATTTAATTTATGAGGTTTAAAAGTTGAATGTAAGTGTAAGGCAAATGCTTCTGCCTTAGATTTATTTGTCAGTCCTGCACCACAAATCGTTGCCATTTTTTACAGGAGGGTTTCTTTTAGCAGGGCGCTTAAGATATCTGGTTGCTTTAAACAGGCAATGATCATCGTGTTTTCTTTCATTAAGACCTAGAAGAAATGAAAAAAAATAAATAAAATGAAACATTTAAAAAACATTTAATTTTAATTACTTTTAAAAAGATTTTTTGCACTTTTAATAAGAAATTTACTAAAACCAAGCAAAATAAGGAAAACTGAAAACTAAACTTGTCAAATATAAGGAAAACTAATAACTAAAAGTTTTCTTCATCTTTGAGATTGTCTTTCATACTTAACAGCTGCATATAAGCACCATCTAGTGTGCAAAATTAGCTACTAATTTTCGAAAACCATTGCTGTAAAATAACATTACATTTCAGTAAACAGCTGATTAATAACTTGTCAACCGCAACAAATACAAAATAATAAAATATTTTACAAAACACCAAAAAAATTATAACTCAGAACATAAAACAACACAAAGTGTATCAAAGCTGAATGGAGGTAATGTTAATTCTAAAAAAATTTCTATTAGATTCCAATATAAATTAAGATTATAACTGGTGCACGACAATTGGGTAACAATCTCCATCTCATGCCAATTATTATGGGTGGAGATTTTAATACAAATTGTGCAAACCCACAGTCGCAAGCTTTATCAAAATATTTATTTGACGTTTTCCACTTGCATGTGAGCAATTCTCCACAAACCCCCACAACTAACAATTCCACTACTATAGATGCAGTTTTCCAGAGATTTTTAAATACACTCGAGTCTTATTTTAGTTACCATAAGCCAATATTAACTATTTGTACTTAAGGCATTTACCATAGATGGGCACTTTGCAGTACTACTAAAATTTCAGTAAAAATAATTCTTTAACTAGTAAATTTTTACTGATTACTAAAATTTTTTTTAGCAATTTTTATAAAGTGCCTACATGATTATGATGAGGTGCATTGAATTTTCAGTAATCAGTAATGACCGATTACTGATTATTATGAATACGGCCCTATGATTTTACTGGTAATGCAAATTAAATTTCATTATCAGTAAAAATTTACTGCATTTTTTCAGTAATCAGTAAATTTACTGGTTACTGTAATTTTTAATGCAGTACATATATACTGCAGTGTGCCCATTTACTAACCAAATAAGTTAAATAAAAAAAACAAAAACCAGCAAATTCCTATGTATTTACAATATTGAAAGTTTTGATACTTTTAATTGATTAATTAAAAAAATATACTAAAAGCATAAGTACTTCCAACTTCATTACTAGATGTTTACACATCTCCCCTGTGATCGGACTCACATTAATTTTTTTTTTGGGCTAAGCAAGCACTTTAGATATATAGCCCTTGCTCGAGTAACAAACGTCCAACTATACCAGACTCTCATAAAACCTGTTTTGTTTTATGGTGCAGAATTCTGGGTCCTATCGCAAGCAGACGAAATATCTGTAGGAGTCTTCAAGACAAAAAAAAAACTCAGAAAAAGTTATGGCTTTATGGTATCGGCGAAGAATGAACCATGAGCTGTATGAGTTTATCTCGACATTGACATAGTTAAGCGGATCAAAATAACGCGATTGCGCTGGCTAGGCCATGTCAGTAGAATGGATGAAGACGAGCTAGCACGAAGGGTTTTCGAAACCGAAATCGAAGGAAGACGAAAAATAGGAAGACCAAGACACCGCTGGAGGGATCGGGTCCCTGCGTAAACTTTGTATTGTCAACTGGGGCGATAAGGCATAAGATCGAACTGGTTGGCAAAGTATGTTATCGTCTTTTTGTAAGGTCTCTGATCCCCCGGGTTGTTCAAGACCTGATAAGGAAGTAAGTAAGTGTTGTTACGCCAAAGTTATTTCGTTCGATAACAAATGTTTGATAATTGTTTCAGACCTTATTTTCGACATTTTGATCATTTTAACAACCAGAAGTAACACGATCATGGTATCTACGTTACTTTTTATACACGTACTTCTTATGGCAACGAAAATTGCATAAAACCTGAATACCGGGCTTTATGGATCAGACGCTGATCAGGGGACAGCTCTCTGTAAGTCTGTCACATCTGGATTTTGTTTCCTTTTGATTTGTTTACCCGCTGTTAACTAGTAGCATTCGTTCAACCGCCTTCTAAGGCCAACAAGTGACGGCTTTCACTTGGTATTTTGAGATGCATCAAGTGAGTTTTGGTAGTACTGACGCTGCTAATGAAAATTTTTAATTCGTCTAGAATTCTTTATTTTTCGCCGGTACCCTATATATCCGAAGGTCGTTCACCTATCCACCACCCGGTGAGGTGTCCAGTAGCAGATGTAGCAAAAACTCCCTTGAGACTGAGTGTATGCTCTTGGAATGTATATGTGTAACTCGGTATAACAATTGGATTGTGTATTACCCCATTTATTCGCTGCTAATTCTATTACTCGCTTTATTTGTACGGAGAACGTCGCTTAGCAATAGCGACCGTCTATAAAATATCAACTTTATACGTTTTATTTATAGCGATGGTAGCTTCTGTTTGCCAGCTTAAAATAAAACAGGCCAAATGTCCTTGATGAAACTAGAAAGCTTTTATAGTGCACAATAGATAAAATAATTTAACAATTAAACCTCAACATAATTTCAATTGTGACAGTTTCAAAATTCATTTTGGTAACAAAAGTAAATTCTTAGCCGCCAGAAGAACAAGTTCGCAAAACAATTTAAATGCAGAAGAAACACCAAATTAATAATATTTAACCTGTTTTATTTTAGCCGAATCTAAAGCAGCTACCATCGCTACCAAAGTGTACTCACATGACGCTTATGTTCCAATGTGATATACTGATGATTGTACTCGTACTTCTAAAAATGCAACATGGCTCTGCTGTAATGCTGTTAGCGTCAAGTTAATCTAAATATATAAAGTTGTTGCTTGACTGAGAATTTATCAGCGGTTTGGTCAAATGCGTACTGCTAGAAAAACGTAACATGTTGCAATCATGTTGCTCTTATGCCCGATTGGAGCAAAGAAATGTTGAAAAAATACAACCGCGGTAACTCAAATACAGTGTATAATATCGTCACAGATGGCGAATCATGAATCTATGCATAAGAGCCCGAAACAAAACAGTAATCGACCGTATGGGTCTTTCAAGATGAGCTAAATCCAACAAAAGTTGTTCGAAGCAAATGATCCGGTTTTTTTTAGGTATAACCGGTCATGTGACCACAGTGTCTTTAGTGGAACATAGGACGGTCGATTCTGAGTGGTATACCACCATCTCGGTATACCACCGTCGAAGAAATATGGAAAAACAACAAGAGAAGAGGGATCATTTTGCATCAGGACACATCAGCTGAAACAATGGTCTATTTGAGCACTCAACATGTCGAAGTGATATGGCACCCACTAACTTCTTTTTACTATGTGGTCAACGTTTTTCAACGCCCGAAGAAGCATTCCCAATGACAAATGATTGTGTTTTTATTGCGCGTCGAAGTGGGATGCCAATTACATGCCAATTACTTCATCAGCGATCTAACCACTTATGCAGAAGATTAGGATGATGGGAATAATAGGAGGCGCCTTTTACAATGTCTTTCCGTGGTCGATAAAATCAGCTATATCGGATCAAGGAATCATCAATTTGATATATGGATTGCGTATGCGAATGCGCATAACCTTGCTTCTGTATCACACGAGTTTAACTCGATGTGTGAATAAAGGCATACCCGAAGCGGAAGTCCTGTCTCTATTTTTCTGGTCGATAAAATCAGCTATATCGGATCAAGGAATCATCAATTTGATATCTGGATTGCGTAGGCGAAGGCGCATAACCTTGTTCCTGTATCACACGACTTTAACTCGATGTGTGAATAAAGGCATACCCGAAGTCCTGTCTCTATTTTTCTGGATTTTACCACTGGATGGTTGGCGGAATCAGGTTGCACAGTCCGACAGTTATTCACTGACGACATGGAAATTGCTGTGCAAGCTAAATACCCTTGCATATACAGAGATGCATTCTAAGACTTAATCACAGAAAACCAAGCTCGTACTCTTTACCTGGAAGCAGAGTTTCCATTTATTCTTTACTATACTTTTATTTACTATTTTGCAACCCCATGAGGTCAGACGTCTTACACATATTAATTAAAAAAACAAATTTCAACATATTCTTCCAACTGGCTCTATCCTTCGCCTTTTCTCGCCAGTTGGTAACACCAAGGATACGGAGGGATTCTTCTGCCTGGTCTTTCTAGAGGAGCCTTGGTCGTCCTCTTTTCCTGCTTCCATCGGGTACGTTATCAAAAACCTTTCGCGCTGGCTCATCTTCATCCTTTATGATAACATGTTCTCGCCAACGCAATTGGCCTAATTTGATTCGCCTAGCTATGTCCACGTCAGAATAGAGATTATATAGCTCTGGGTTCCAGCGACGTCGGTACTCGCCGTTTTCCCTAACAGGACCATATATTTTTCTCTCGAAAACTCCCAGGTGTTTTTCATCCGCTTGTGATATGACCCAAGTTTCGGAGCCATATGTCAAGACAGGTAAAATGAGAGTATGATATAGCTGGACTTTTGTCCGTCGAGAGAGGGTTTTGTTCCTACACTGCTCACTGAGCCCAAAATAGCATCTATTTGCAGGCACAATTCTCCTATCTATCTCTAGGCTGACGTTGTTGTCCTTGTTCCCGACGGATTCAAGGTGGACAAATTCATCTACCACTTCAAAATTAAGTCGGTTGTCAACGCTCAAGTGCGGACCAAGTCGAGAGGTTTCTCTAGTCGTTGTCACCATCAGTTTTGTCTTGCCCTCATTAACAGCAAGACCCACCTTCGATTCTTGAAAATACCTTTTTGATTCTTGAAAATACTGCAGTAACCTCTCGCAAATTTCGCCTAATGATATCTATGTTGTCAGCATACGCCAGCAACATATGGCTATTCGTGTTAATGGTCTTGTTCGTATTTACTGCAGCGTTTCTCATTATTATCTCTATTAGGATGTTGAAGAGATTGCACGAAAGTGTGTCACCTTGTCTAAGTCCTCGCTTGATACACTTTCTTCCACTATCATTACCTCCTGAGCTTCGGTGGAAGAATCTCAGTGGAGTAGTGCCGAAAAGTGGTCTCTCCACATTTTGAGCACACACTGCTTCTCAGTCAGCAGATTCACATTCTCGTCCTTGTAGGAGGGCAGCCCATTATTAGGCCCGTTATTCGATCTTCTTACCCTCTGGAAGAACTTTCAAGTTGCGATATCCAGCTTTCCTGTGTTCGGACTCGTACATTGTTCGCCCTGCTCAGTCATTGGCACCTCGAATCACAGGTACAGCCATTACACTAGAAGAGTGCCTGTCATCTATTACTAAGTGATTAATCTGGTTCTTCGTCCGCTTATAAGGAGATATCCATGTCGCGCCATGTATGTCCTTATGCTGGAATCGTGTGCTACTAACTACCATGTTCTTTGCAGCGGAGAAATCTATCAGTCTTATTCCATTATCGGAGGTGGTATCAAGTTATCCAAAAACTAGCAAAACAAACAAAATTAAACGTACACGTGTGTACGATGATGATTACGCACAGCGCGTTCACAAGATGAAGAAGAAAAGTAAAAACAATTCTCAAGTTGCGAGTTCATCTAGCAATTATTATTCTCCCTTGCAAACTATTGCTGATGACAACTTATACCCTTTTCACATTTACCGCGTTTCAGCTGAAACGCCGGCGTTTCGCTCTCTTTCGATGATTTCAGCGAAACACACTTTAATTGGCACTTATTTCCATACAAAAAAAAACGCAAACATTATGCACTTTTTACTGTAGTTTGTTTGAAACCACAGTAAAAATGAGAGAGAGCACAGTGTTGTACTCCAATAGTAGTTAAAAAAAGGAGTAAAATGGAAAAATTTCCATTGCTGGTTCAAAGCAAATGTCAGAAAAATGAGGGAAAACAAATCTGTTTGTTTACATTTCTAGTTTGCTTTGTGGTGCTAAGTACTTATTGCAATGTGAATGCATTATTCATTGCTTTATCATACAATGATATAAACTCTAATATTATAAAAATTACATTAATTTTTTGATATTATTTTATATTTCTTTATACACAAATGTGCGTTTGTGTTGTTTACAGTCAATACAGAAAACACAAAACAGAAATGAGAAATGTCACATGAAACCACAGTAGTTAACAAAAGCACAATGTGAACACCATGGTTTCGAAATGATCTCAAGAGAGCGAAACGCCGGCGTCCCAGCTGAAACGCTGTAAATGTGAATAAGCTATTAGATATTGATGATGACGATAACGAGATCATCGCCAAAGCACCTGCAAAGGTACACGTTGCACCAAGCCGCGAGAGCAATAATTCGCTAGTATCAGTATTTAATGATTCTCTAAACCAGGCTATAGAATACAGTGTACCGAAGAGGGAACGGACATCTACAGAAAAACCCCTACCCGCTTTTTTGTGAAATTTGATTCGCTTGAGGAACATTTACCGTAAAAATTGCCAACGTAACAGGAATTTTTGGGATTTCTATGAAATGAAGGATCTGAATTCGTGAATTCAGCGGGAAATGCTGATACTCAGAAATAAGTCATGGGATCACTTGCTCTCCACGCTGGGTAAAGGCTCTTCCTCTTTTTGGAATAGCGCAAAAATGTTAAGGAAAAAGTCTCGCAATATCCCGATTTTGACGCATAATGAATCCCGTTTTTCCACAAACTCGGAAAAATGTGATATTCTTGCCCACGCATTTTCATCCAATTATTCAATTACTTCTAATCTTGGAGATATTGACACTATAAGAGAGGTTAATGATACACTTAATAGGTTTCAAGTCTCTGTTTCAAATCCATCCGACAAATTCAGAACCAGTCCTTCACAAATTTCCCTCATAATAAAGAGTTTGAGGAACAAAAAGTCACCAGGGATTGATGGTATCAATAACAAGTGTTTGAAGGCATTGCCAAAAAAAGGAATCAAGTATCTAACAATTATTGTGAATGGAGGTCTCCAACTCGGTTATTTTCCACCAGAATTTAAAGAGGCCAAGATTATTCCCACCAGGAAGCCCAATAAACCGCCAGATGCCCCCTCATCCTATCGTCCGATCAGTTTGCTTTCATCTATCGGTAAAATCCTGGAGAAGGTCATACAAGATAAATTGGTGAATTTTATAGAGGATAAGAATATTTTACCATCGCAGCAATATGGATTCAGGAAACAACACAATACTGTCCATCCTCTCGTAAGGATAAAGAAAATAGTTCAATCCAATTTCCGTCAACAGAAATCTACTGGCATGGTTTTACTGGATATCAAGCCCGCGTTCGACACTGTTTGGCACGACGGTCTCATTTATAAAATGTTAAATTTCAGTTTCCCAGGGGCTCAAATTAGAATAGTACAGGACTATCCATCGTGCCGTACTTTCAGGGTATTCATAGGCTCTCATTGTTCTGACGCTATACCCGTCTCAACAGATTGTCGACAGGGTTCTTGTTTATCTCCAGTACTCTATAATTTGTACACTGCCGACATTCCTCAACCTAACCACTGTATGGTGTCTATATTTGCCGATGACACAGCCGTTTTATGTTCAGAAGTACTTGCATGAACTATAATGCTTAACCTACAATTAGCCATTGGGGAATTATTGTCGTATTTCAACAAATGGAAAATAGTAGTAAACTGTGAGAAAATACAAGCAATCTATTTTTCAAGGAAACGAAAAGCTTGCTTTATCCCACAAATTCCTTTAAATGGTAGTAACTATAAAAGTGCTAGACCGCAAGTTGAAATTTAAAGATCACATTTCGTATGTGATACACAAGGTACACATCCTGATTAGATTGTTATACCCCTTTATTAATCGGAAATCGTCGTTATCTATTGAAAAGAAGATGATCATATTCAAATCCGTCTTCCAAGCCGTAATCTACTACGCGGCTCCCGGTATGGTCTACCAGCGCGAACTGCCATATAAAGAAATTACAAGTCTTGCAAAACAAGTTACTGAAGCTTATTTACAACCAACCATGGATCTATTCAACCCGCTTACTTCATTCAAATACAAATGTAGAATTAGTTGCCGACAGATTATGTAGAATAACTAATACGTTTTTTGACAGATGTTCGGACTCCGATTACGCACATATAAGTGAGCTTGTTCAATATTAACAGGCATATTAGTTTTTAGTTAGGTTAAGTTAGTTTAGTTTTATATCATAAATTTTCAAATAGGTTTTTGACACTTTTGCCTCCACGATCATTTTGTATATATGTGACCTGGTCTACGGAAAGGGGGCTTAGGTGTCAAAAATCAATTTTCACTTTTTGGTTGATTCGGATGGAAGATGAGATGCTTTTTCACGTGGTGAAAAGCAGAAAATCCTAACTTGCTTAGAAGTGTACTAAAAATGTAGAGAAAGAAGAGTAAAAATACGACAAAATATAATTTATTGGTAATGAACAAAATACATTGAATTATAAGCTATAAAGACATGATTATACAGTAGAAAATTATACAGTAGAAGAAATGTATTTTCGATAAATTGAGGACTTCGTCTCGCTGGATGGCAATTTCATTATCCGAAAATCCTTAAATTTTGGGAGTCGTCCGGGCAGTGGAAGAGCCATTAAATCGGCTATAGACTCGAAGAATTTAACAGCTTTTTCGATGTCAGCCGGTTTAAATGACTTTGAATGTGTACTCGGTTTATTTGCCAGTCCGTGTTGGCGCACTGTTACACCCTGTGCGTGAAAATGACGTACTAAATTTTCGTAACGCGTCGTCGTACAGGCATGTACAAAAAGGAAAAACGAACGACAAACAGGTACTCTGTAGAAGGTAAATTGAATTCTATGCCTCATAACTTCTGTATCCTGTCTCTGTCCACATTTCTTCCTCCCAGCAAGCTTTGCGTATACACTTTCTAGCTTTTCGTTACTCATAATTCCAGCTTCGATGTGACGTAGTATCACTAAATCAAGTTCATTTTTCGACATCTCTAAACAATTGTTCCGCGTACTCTCGATCATTTCCCGTGGTATCAGTGTACGGCATTCATTATTACAACAATTTTTTGACAGAAATTTTGTTACCAGCTCCTCCTTCTTTACATCAACAACATACAGGTCCATGTTAACAAAAGTTTGTTCGGTATCATCTTCTGCCTGAGATACACACACTTCGTCTTCATCATCATCGCTCTCTTCATAGTTTTCATCATCGTTTTCATCATACTTTTCATGGAAATATTGTCCGTATACGGCACTGAACTCCTCATCAACACTCATGTTTCATTTCATGCGAAATGCGAAGACGATAATCAACAGGAACAGTAAACGTCACTTCTTCAGTGTTACTTTTTTAAATGTTCCACACTAGCAACTTACACGATGAACTATAATAATATTCCGACCAACAACAACACTTACTGGACCAACAACAACACTTACTGGACGTCCGGCGCGGAGAACAATTAACGAGATAATGAGAAACTGACGAAACGAGTTGCTTACTTTTAACAGCTTTTTCACAGAAAACTAGTTTTCGCACGTAAGCTCCCTTTTCGTAGACCAGGTCACATATATTCATTAACAAATACCATTAATCAGTAGTAATAGTTAAGAAGAAAAAGATATAATTTTGAACTCTTTATTGTGTAAACATAAGACACAAATTGTAAAACCAAGTACAGTGCAACCTCTCTAGTTCGACACTCGCTAGTCCGGACTATCCAGTAGTCCGGACAGCTCAATGTTTCGGACAGTTTATAAATTTTACCTCTGTAGTCCGGACATTAGTTTGTTTTTTTGATGTGTTAACATCTATACGCGCGCCTCTAGGGCAGTAAACTATAAATTTAATACATACGCAAGTGTTAGGTTTGTAAGAGTAAACCATCGTTTGTTTGTTCGTTGCTTGGCAGTCGGTATTGAAAGTGATTATTGGGTGATTTTCATATAATTTTCCCACGCGATTTTCTCCGGAAATTCATAGCCGATTTTATTAATTTTTGGATTAAACAGCTAGTGCGGGTTTCGACGAAGAGTTTAGGCCAAAAATTAAGGCGATCCGATATCGGCGAGCCGAGATTTAAGTGTTTTAATTTGGAGTATTAATTTGGAGTAATATTAAAAAAGTGTTTTATGTTGATCTTCGGTTTTGTCTTATCATCGTTTGTTTGTTCGTTGCTTGGCAGTCGGTATTGAAAGTGATTATTGGGCGATTTTCATATAATTTTCCCACGCGATTTTCTCCGGAAATTCATAGCCGATTTTATTAATTTTTGGATTAAAAAGCTAGTGCGGGTTTCGACGAAGAGTTTAGGCCAAAAATTAAGGCGATCCGATATCGGCGAGCCGAGATTGAAGTGTTTTAATTTGGAGTATTAATTTGGAGTAATATTAAAAAAGTATTTTATGTTGATCTTCGGTTATATCTTACGAATATAACAATGTATGTATGTATGTACAAGTGTCTGTTGCTTTGCATTCTTTGACATTTGTGGGAATAAAACAAAAAGTATTGAGCAAGAAAATAATGACACGTGTGCTTGCACTGGGTCTTTAAATAATTTTAAGTATTAATATTATTTAACTGTAACGTCATCATATGATTGAACGCTGTTTTTTATTTTCCAATGTAACATTTAGGAATGTGTTAATAGAAATCGAACAGGTACCGTGCAACAAAAAGGTGTTAACACATCGCCCGTGAGTTCGAACACTCATTGGATTTTTTTGTTTATTTCGCAGCTTTTGTACTTTAGCCCAAAAACAATAACACAAACGGTAGAATATGTGAATCTTACTTTTAAAAGAACTTAAAACCTGAGCTCAAAAACTGCACAAAGAAAAATGTACTTATATTCAATCCAAAATTAATTGATATTTCAAGCAATAAATTTTTTTAATTTCCGTTGTGTTGAACCTTTTTTGTAAATGTAAATCAATTTGTGGTCGTCGGTGGTGCAACGGTTAATTTAGGTGGAAAGAGAGAGAAGTACTTGTACATGAGATCCTGGGTTCGATCCCTGCTCTGACCACCTTAAATTTTGTTCGGAGGCGGTCACCTCGCATAGTGACGGCGACACTATCGAGTATTTAGCCATGAAAAGGCTCCTCAAATTACCGTTCGGAGTCGGTGTAAAAGCTGTAGATGCCAATCACTGAGTATAAAACGAGAAAGCGCACAGCTCACTGGTTGTGAGAGCTCCCCCCAATTCCTTCATGGGATGTAATGGGAAACCATTTTTTTAAATCAATTTGTAATATAATTTATTTTTCATATTTCGTTTTTTAAATAACTTATTTCCTAATAAAATCAATAAACATAACCAACTTTCGAGTTTAAGAAATTTTGTACTGTAGTCCGGACAATTCAGTAATCCGGAAAAAGGTTGAAACTATATCTGACCGGATTAGAGAGGTTATACTGTATACCAATAAAATTTGAAAAAATCAATTGAAAAATTAATAGAGGGTAATTTTGTGTAACTAAGAGTGTGTGACTGCAATATATTTTATAACAATTTTTTTTAACAGGTGTAGTTATATGGTCCAGATATACGGAAACGTTTAAGGGATACGAGTTTTTCTGAAATGCTAGATGAAACTGAACTAAACGCACGGAACTCAATTCATGCAGTAATTGAAAACGTTCTTTGTAAAAATCGCTCACCAGTGTACCGTGATTATATTGACAACATGACGAAGTCTTTCGAAAAACTTGGCGTTAATATATCGATTATATCGATTTTTACGAACGACAATTGTCCACAGAAACAGACGAAACTGGCGAAAGATTTCATCAAACCATAATGGGATTCGAAGACCGTTTCGCTGGATAAAGAATAAAATGCTTGCTGATTTCTGCTGGTCGATTGCAAACAAAGAGTAAAAATTTAATAAATCAAAAAAAATTTATAAAATCATCAAAATAAGAGCAAATATAGTTCCATGTCCGCTTGAAAATGGACGTCCATTATTTCTAGATATAAATTTTGACAAATAAATGATAAACAAATAGATTTTAAACAAGTTTTTAAAGTTTTTTCATTCAAATAAAATCAAAAATCGCCTTAAATCTACAACAAATTTAAAATCGAAATATCTCGTGATTTCGAGCTAACTTTTCAAAACGGCGTACACCACTGGATTCTATGATCCAAAATTAGGTTGATGTGTCTCGGCGTTTTTGTGTGTTATTTTCACCTACTTACAGTGTTATACAAAATTAAAAATATTTAGACGGAGCTTCAAAAAAGTACATTCCCTCTCCGAAATCCATTTTACACGCAAAAGGTTTTCTTATTAACCACACGCGGGCAATGAAATCACTTCATCGGTAGAATTCGTACGAAAGAAATTCGAAACACAAAACTAAACTGGGCTCCACATAACTGGGCTCGTAGTTCACAATTATTTTTGGGTCCATTTTCATTGCTTGGGGGGCTATTTCTCATTCGGATCCACCTTCTAATGAAAACATTTTGAATTTGTGGTTTAATTTTCTTGGCCCCGTCTACCGGCCGCCGTTATACTCATTTTGAAGGCAAGTGTGATATTTATCCTTTTCCAATCAGTCAAAAAATGCAAGTCCTGATGCTAAGATCACACGTGATTCTGAGACCTATTATACTGCCCTTAGAGGTTCTGTTGGCTGCATGAAAGAAAGATACATGAAAGTGGGACTAGGACATGATAGCTACTTCGCTTGCAGCTGCAGAGGTATATTTGGAAACAACCTATTGACTGATTCATCTGTGGTCTAACCACTGATGAAGAAGACTTCATGTTAGCACGGAAATTCAATAACGGAACAATGCAATTGGCTTGCAATAAAATCAGAGAAAGCAGAGTTTTGTTCAAACGCATGACCCCAGAATCATGGAATGTATGGAGAATGTTGCAAAGATCTGATCTGATCAATCGTGAGAAGTGAGGCTTATGATATTTTGAGCGTATGTTCCCCTTATGGAGTGTAGTCCACCGGTGTAAAAGCGTGTGACACTAAATCAAAGAAATAAGCTTTTAGACGAAAACAAGAACTTAGAATCATGAATTTAGGGTATTGTGTTTTTTTATACTCTCACCCATAGGATGGGGTATACATTAGGGCGGGTCGATTTGTAGGGAGTGAAAAACTTCACCAATTTCCCTATGATTTCCGTATTCTATGGGTTATTCCATGAAAATGTGCCGAACGAACCATACCTCTATCGTTAAAATCGAGTCCCCTACTTTTTGTTGGTAAAAAGTTCAAAAGTAACGGGCATTTTTGTCCAAATTTTGGACCATTTTTCCATTTTTTTGTCCAAGAATATTACTCTCAGGGCCATTTTTTTGGCTCAATCCATTATTTAATTCAATTTACAATTCAAAACGAAGAGTTTAAGCTCAAATTTATCGAATTCGGTTGATTAATTCATGCGATATTGCTAAAACAAAATAACACATAAAACCAACTTTTTGATTTTTTTCCCTTTTTATTTTTTTTTCTACAAAAATTCAAATTAAGAGATAATAAAGTATCTATCAACCTATTATCAAAAAATAATATTCAAAAAATAATTCAAAAAATAATATTCAAAAGACAAAATGTGAAAAAAAACATTATTTTTTCTGAAAGTCTGGTTCGCTTTCAAGTCTGGGTGTTTTCGTACGGCTCTCTAATGTCGTCGCCATATCGCCTTCTACATTCTTTCCTGCAACTCGTTTAGCAGTGGCAGCCAGCAATTGGACATGTCTTTCCGTTCCTTGAATGTGTAAAGGAATTTGTGGATCATCGAACGGTGGCACTTCGTAATTTAAATATCCCTCCAAATGTTCATACGAATAACTTTGCGTAAACGGTGGTTCGAATAAAATGGTATCGTCATTTAAATCAATCATATTTGCATATTCCGTACAATTAAAGTTTATAAGAGATTTTTTATAAACTCTAAGTTCCGTTGGGTCGACAATATCTCTTCGGTAATGTAAAATCTTCTTTATAGCAATGTTTCGTTTTTCCATTCTATCATCAAACTACATAGATAGCAAGATATTTTCCGAGTGTGCAAAATATGGATTATCTTGAATTACTGTATTTACAACTCCAAGTAAATTCGGTGGTAAAAATCGTGTCCAAGTAATAAATTTAAAAAGTAAAATACTACCGTATGCGGCAGAGCTATAATACTTAACATTGAAATACATTGGCGTGTATACTTTTATTATATAGTTAGCCAGCATTTTTAAATTTTCAGTTGGATTATTAGTTGTCACATACAACCGTAATAATCTATTGGCTTTGGTCAGCCAACGAGAATGTGCAATTGGCCCTGGTTTTATGTGAGACAATTCCGCAGGAACCACACCATTAGAAATTGCATTGGCTATTAACATCAAGTACCTCGAATCGGTAGATAATTCTTCTGGATTTAAATCACCAGGAGGCATATTTTCCAAAGCGATTTCCTCAAAATCGGTTACCACCTGAAAAGAAAACATAAAAGCTAAAAAATAGAATGAAAAATGGTAAAGAATCAGCTATAAAAATTACATACCGGAAGATTTTCACAATCAGCAATTTTTGAGCTCAACTTTCCGGTAGTTGATCATGGTCCAGTGGTGGTTGATTTGTCTAAAGTGTCAAACAAATGTCTAAACGGAAGCTCGTTAAAGTGCAGAAGACACACAAACCAGTGCAGTGGTCTCTTTAACTGTTTTTCGAATAGTCGCAAAATTCCACAGTGTACGCCAGTATTTGTTGGTTCACCATCAGCGCATATGGCAATTAATGAATCGAGAGACAATTGTTTTTCTTGGAAGAATTCGATCAATTTGTTGACTTTGCTTGCCGCAGTTTCACTTTCTAGTTTTGTGTAGCCTATCAATTGAGATTTTGGTTCCCTCAAAACAACTAGATGAGGTTCTTTAACCATCCTTGGATGCAACTTCTCATCAATTTTTTCTACAGTTAGAGCATCATTTTTCCTGCCGTCGAATGAAAATGATATCAAATTCGAGCCATCATACCGCTTACGAAGTGCGTCTTGTCTCCATTTTTCTCTTTCTCTACGAAGTTTACTTTTATCCATGGTGACAAGATTGCCATGAGCATCTTTTACGCCCAGGTCTTCCATCAGAGCTGTTGCCAATGCTGATCCCATTCTATCATGCACACCAAATCTGTCACACATCATTGCATAGTTTTTAGTATTGTATCTGGGAGTGTATGTTTGTGGTGGTAGAACTAATTCTGAACCTCCTCTCACATCAACTTCCATTTCGTCATAATGTGGTTCGTATGTAGGATCGTTGCTCACTGGGATTGTTGGTATAGTCGTTGGTATCGTCTCTTCACTTCCACTATCGTGTTCCGGTATCGTTTGTATTCTGTCATTATATTGATCGCGCATGAAATCTTTGAAGTTTTCTGGGATAGATCCACATGAGCAGTCGTTTTCTTTCAAGTTGCATTTACATTTTCCAATGTTGAATAATTGGTTTGTTGATTCTACGAATTTTTTGAATTCTGTTGCGCGTTTTACTCGTTGTTTATCTGCATTACTATATGCGTCAAGCAAATTAATCAATTTTCTAATGATGCTACCTTTGAGTATAAGTTCAATATTACGTTGATTCCAAATTTCTAACAATCTGTCTGCTACATGGGGAGTAAATGTTTTATACGAAAACATCTTGCTTTGGGCTTTTGAACGTTCGGCCAAGAAAAAATAGTACTTCAATATATCTCGTTTAGTTGACAGATTAATATCAGGTAATTCACAGGCCACGCCAAAAGAAAAAACATCATGAGAGACCAAATGTTGCAAACTACTGCGTTGGGTATCTGTTGGATTTTGCGATGAACCAGGCTCTGAATCCATTTTTTAAACCGTCACTAAAAGAATTAAATACGTTTTTCATAGAATAATAATATCACTATTAACTATAATAGTTAGCAATGTTTTTACACTTACCTTTAAATCTTATCTAAATTTCAAAATAGTTTGATTATTTGTTAGTTATTTCAAGTAACACTTCACTGAAATGACGCTCAAACAAAACTAGCACACACTGGAATATTATAAACAAACAAAAATAAAGAAGTCTATAAAGAAACAAAAAACAAAAAGAAATAAACAAACATAACACAGGGTGTGCACCCTGTGAAAAAATATGCCAATAATGTAAAGCGCAAATTAGTCCAGTCGTAACGTAAGGTTCGTAAGCTTCGTAAGTCAAAAAAATTGAGCCAAAAAATGGTCATGAAAGTAATATTCTTGGACAAAATCATGAAAAAAATGGAAAAATGCTCCAAAATTTGGACAAAAATGCCCGTAACTTTTGAACCGTTGGACCAATGTTGGAGCGCCTACTGGCGATTAAACCCGATCGATAGTTTTTGAGTTATGGATGTGAACGTGTAGGTAATATTTCATACGAACGTCAATTTGGGAAAAAATCTACCAACAAAAAGTAGGGGACTCGATTTTAACGATAGAGGTATGGTTCCTTTGGCAAATTTTCATGGAATAACCCATAGAATACGGAAATCATAGGGAAATTGTCGAAAAATAAATCGACCCGCCCTAGTATACATATATCATTTAATACGGAAAAAATATGAAGGATCCAGATTAAATCCTCAATATCTTTGGACGAAATTCGTTTTAGGACTTTTACAGACAATTGAGCCATGTCCGTCTGTCTAGCTGGCTGGTCAACACGATAACTGCCGTAAATAATTATCGATCACAGCAAAAGTGATTATTACATGTCCATGGTTAGTTTGTGCTTGAAAATTGGCGTTTTGGACACGCCCTTCTGGTACCTACCATATAAATCAACACATTTAGTGCAAAATTATGTTTCTTCTAAAACCTTTTCTGGTAGATGTGATTAGCTTAGCTTCAACTCAAACATACTTAAGTGGAGAAAATGGGCGAAGTCTCCCACCCATTTTGGTACCTACCATACAAAACCTTGGTGGTCGTCCGGGTTATGAATGAGTTCAGTCGCTTGAAACACTTCCGATCTTAATGTAATTATGTTATACGCTTCATGTCATCAAACGCGAGTCAACAAGTAAGACAAGTGTGATTTTGCCACGCCCATGTTGGTGCCTTCCATACGGCCGGCTGGTTATTCGGTAAGATAACTCCCGCAAAATCGAACCATTCTTTATGAAGTTTGGTACTGGACAAAATTTAGTCAAATGTAGACAAAAGTTGGGCGGATCGATACGATAACTCTCGTAGATTACAAGGGATCTTAATAACCTTGAACTTTCCTCGAACCACTGTCCAATAGTCACCGTTCTACGATCGTTAGTTAGACAAATAGAATCACCGATTATTTTGCACACTGAGAATACCGATTGGAAGTACTTTAAGGAAACCTGTAGTAGGTTAATCAATCTAGCTGTCTCATTAAAAAAAGAAGACGAAATAGAAGACGCAATACATATGTTCACTGCGCATATCCAACAAGCCGCTTGGGAAGTTACTCCCAAGACAAAACGTCATGCCGACCATAATCATACGAGAAAAGCGGAACATGAAAAGAACCTGGCAACCAACTAGATTCCCAGCAGACAAAACTAGACTCATCAGGGTTAGGAAAAAATTACAAAAAGCCTTATCAATGGAAAAGAATAACAAGTTTGACTTCTCCGTTTCTAATCTTTCACCATCGGAAAACACTGTTTACAACCTATGGAAAGCCAGTAAAAATGTCAACACAACAACGAAAATAATACCTCCCATAAAATCAACTAACGGAACGTGGTCAAGATCTGATGAGGAAAAGCGGACTCGTTTGCTAAACACCCCTCACACGTTTTTCAACCCAACCAGTCAACAAATTTCACTTCTGAGGTCACTTTCATTTTCTCACATCACCTGCTCAAATGGACTTACCAATCAAAAGAACAACCTACTATGAACTAAAGGAAATAATAGGAAGCCTACCAAACAGGAAAAGGGCGCCAGGTTTTGATCTAATTACGGCAAAAATCCTCAAAGAACTCCCGGATACAGCTATAATACATTTCAGGAACATAATAAATGCTATTTTCAGAGTCGGCTACTTTCCCATGCAGCTCAAAGTGGCCGAAGTGATTATGATTCCAAAGTGTTGGGCAAAATAGTTGAGAAAATTTTGTTTAACAGAATGAAGCCTATACTTCGAACCAAACACCTGATTCCTGACCATCAATTTGGTTTCAGGGATAAACACGCAACAATTGAACAGGTGAACAGGACGGTTAAAACAATAAGGACAGCGTTTGAGGAGAAAAAATATTGTTCAGCGGTATTCTTAGACATCAGCCAAGCATTTGACAAGGTTTGGCATGAAGCCCTACTCTACAAGTTAAGGAAAAATATACCCTTCCCCTATTATGAACTACTACGATCCTACTTAGAGTTTAGATACTTTTATGTTAGTCAAACGAATTTATTTGAAATTAAATCTGGCATACCACAAGGAAGTATTCTCGGACTATTGCTGTATACTCTGTTTACTGCGGACCTTCCCACTTGCAACAACACCGTAACGGCTACATTCGCAGATGATACAGTACTATTGTCAACACACCATGACGCAACAAAAGCAACACAAAACCTGCAAATCCACTTGAATAAAATTCAGGATTGGTGTCAGTCGTGGAAACTTAACGTCAACGCAACCAAGTCAGTACATGTAACTTTCACACTGAGAGCTGGAACATGCCCACAGGCAGTGTTGCCAGAAGTGACGATTTATCGTCATTTTGACGATTTTTAGTCACAAAAACATAAAATGACGATTTGACGATTTCAGCTTCTGGAATGACGATTTTTAGACTATTCCAAAATTGAAATTTTTGGTAACGCAAGAGCGACAGCTATATATATTTAAACATTAACTTTAACCCATCAAGGGATATTGGGTAGAAAAATTCCCCACAAATGGAACTATTTCTGAAATAATAGAATTATCTAGATTTCATTTTTGTAGGCGGACTGAGGAAGTATAGAACTATTAAAAACTTACGATATTAATGTATAAAACATACCGTGTCAATAATATACATATGTATGTACATATGTATGTGTGACGTTTAATCAAATTCACACAATTGAATCGGTGGTCAGCCAATTAGGGGTTAATGAAAATTATTCATGAAGGACAAGAACTGCATCGACTCTTCTTTTTTGCCCTATAAAATATAAATTTACAATTCCTGTTCACATTTCTTTCAGAAATTTTAAATAATTTAATTTTAATTGTTAGAAAAATAGAAAAACGTTTACCAACACATACCCATTTTTGTATTAAGCCGCCAACATTCTGCGTCTTGACGCCATGGAAATAAAAAGAATTCTAATTTTTGTCGTTTACGCCAGAAGCGTCGTCCAATGCCAGCTTTTGTTTTTCTTCCATAAGAATTCGTGTAAAAATTTGCACCGCCTACGTTATCGCTCCGATTGTGTTCGTACACATATTTGTCAACTCTGTTCGTCGTTTGACCAATAGTTGAAGAGATTTCGGAATAGAGTTTAAATAAAGATATATGAATTTTAAAAATATTACTATAACATATTGATTTAATTGCTTTGTTTTACTGTTTTCCCCCCACAAAAATATTGAAATTTGGTACAGCAATTGCAGTTTTTAATGTTGACGATTTTTTGACGATGTCGAAAAATAATTTTGACGATTTGACGATTTCTGCACCTCCAATTTGACGATTTGTGGCCGACTTTATCTGGCAACACTGCCCACAGGTACTAATGAGAAATACGGCAATACCCCAATCGGACAGTGCTAAATATCGCACTTAGATAGACGTCTAACATGGCAGCAGCACATACTGACAAAAAGGAAACAACTTGGTATTAAACTAACGTCTATGCACTGGCTCATTAGCCGAAATTCTAAACTTCTATTGGACAATAAGCTACTACTGTACAAGACAATTATCAAACCAGTATGGACCTACGGTGCAGAACTGTGGGGCTCGGCGTCAAAAACAAACATCGAAATCATACAAAGATTTCAATCAAAATGTCTACTTCTCATCGCTGATGCACCCACCTACGTGAGAAACGAAATTCTTCACAGAGCCTTCCAAACAAATACTGTTCAGCAGGAGATCGACAAAATCAACGAACGAAATCACCATCATGGAAACATCATGGAAAGATATACGACCCAAAAACGAGTCGAAATTATTAAAATTTACTACCGAAATTTTGAGTCAGTGGCCTCAACTTTAAGAGCGCTACGTCCAATTTATGGTTGTCATAATCGTCCTACCAGATCAACAATTGAGCGTCTAGTGGAAAAATTTGAATCCACAGGCACAGTACACAATTTTCCCGTACCAGTGAGACAAAGAAATCCCCGTAGTGTCGAGAATATTGCTGCCGCTGAGGCTTCAGTTCAAGAAAGCCCAAATGTGCCTCTCACACGTCGTTCTCAAGGGTTGGGCATCTCTGTGACGTCGTGGTGGCGAATTTTGCGAAAAGATCTTGGCCTACATCCTTACAAGATCAAATTGACGCAAGAACTGAAGCCGCTTGACCACCATAAGCGTCGTATGTTCGTGAATTGGGCTGAACAACAACTTGAAAATGATTCGGATTTTCATCGGAAAATCATCTTCAGCGATGAGGCTCATTTCTGGCTGAATGGCTTCGTCAATAAGCAAAATATGCGTTATTGGTCAAACAGCAATCCACACGTAATCCATGAGTCATCACTGCATCCCGAAACAATTACGGTTTGGTGCGGTTTATGGGCCGGCGGCGTCATGGGGCCGTACTTCTTCCGTGATGATCAAGACCGACACATTACTGTGAATGCGAATCGCTACCGTTCAATGATAACCGAATATTTTTGGCCCCAATTAGATAATAAGGACTTGGAGGACATGTGGTTCCAAGAGGGGGGCGCCACAAGCCACACAGCGAATGCCACAATCAATTTATTGGAAACCAAGTTTGGTGAACGTGTTGTCTCACGAAATGACCCAGTCGATTGGCCGCCTCGGTCGTGCGATTTGACGCCGTTAGATTATTTCCTGTGGGGCTACGTCAAGTCTATGGTCTATACCAACAAGCCAGCGACGATTGATGAACTTCGTACGAATATCGAACGTGAAATTGCAGCAGTATCGGCCGATTTATGATTGAAAACTGTCGAAAATTGGGTTCAGCGTCTGGACTTCTGCAAGCGTGCCCGTGGTGGCCATGCAAAAGAAATCGAGTTCCATGTATAATGGCATCGAACGTACTTTCGCAGGAATAAAGAATTTCATTGGTATCTTAAACCTGTTTTGTTTTATTTAAAAAAACTTTTGTAGCGCTCTTATTGAAAAAAGCTTTACATAAAAATGAATTGCTTACAGCATATCTCGGCTAAAAATCATGGATGTGGAAATTTGGTCTGTGGGCGAAGGAGGCGGAAAGGAAAAGGTAGGTTGTTACAAAGGGGAATTTAGATTTTTTAAGCCGGATTTTAGATTTTTTGGTTTGTGGGCGACGGGGCGTGCTAAAAGTGTTTTTTTAGGTAGAAGGCTAACTATTGGTGCATAGGGGCGTAGCAAACGATTTTTAGAGCTAGAAAGTCGAAAATTTGTGTATGTTTTGTACTGACCACGGAAATTTTTAAGCCGGCGTACGAAAAATAGGTAGCTGATAGGAATTTATCAACACATCTTACGGTAAATATCTTTCGCTGAATTTTTAGTGAATAAAGCTTTTTTCAATTGTTGCAGAGTAGGGTGATATACGTTCGACAGATGACTTGGGATGATTATATAGAGTACAACTGAATAATGCTGAATGTTGTGTTTATACGATTGTTGCTGCATACACTCAGAGGTCATATATCTTTCGTTGCCTTGAAAACCGCCGATGGTATAGTATATGCGAAACCATACTAGCCCAAAACGGGCTTGCTTTAAGATGATCAGCAATGGAGCACAACACTAACAAAGCAAATACGTACTTTACTAGTCATTATTTTAACAACATGTGCATCATAAAATCCCATAGAACTGTGGCAAACGCATCGTGAAACCCTCATTGAAGATATTCTCAGGCGAACACGTGGAACCGATCCAAATATTGGGTATTAGGGTCACGTTTTTAGTAAAGGTCTAATACTGATTGAGGACTTATGGATATCAATCAAAAACAAAGGACTTTGATAGCTTGGTTTGCCGGCATCTATGTATATACGACTGAAATGGAGTGGAAGACAGAGACCTGCTGCCAGAACAGCGACTCGACATAGACCAGCAAGAACATTTTGTGAAAACTTAAACAAGATTTTTAGATTCCAATCAAAAAAAAAATAAAAAATGGTTACGACGAAGTTATGCAACGCTTAGCCAACGGAAATGGTCTATTTTTTTCATTCGCGCACCAGGAGGCCTAAGTAATTCCAGCGCGAGCGAGACTTCGATCGAGACGATTTGACAGAAATAGTTCGTACAAATTTCCTAGTGCTGAATCCCCAGCAAAAGATCGTGTACGACACGTTGATGAAGGCGGATCACGACGTAGACTTTGGCTTCAATTAGGTCAATATTTGACATGACTCTTGTGGTCGCCTCTTCTGGACTAGCGGCCACGTTGTTGGATGGTGGTCGGATGGCTCATTCAGCGTTAAAATTAATCTTCAGATGAATGACTGGTCTAAACTTAAAAAATTGCCACCTGGGATGGAGGCGCTGATCGAACAATTAAAAATTTTCGCAATATCGCGAAACGCTTTAGGGGCGCAGTGATACTGTCGGCCGTCGATTTTGCTCAAACTTTACCGGTCATACCGCGATCAACGACTGCAGATGGGCTCAACGTTTGCCCGAAATTATCGTATTTCGTAAAGAAGCTGCAGTTGACAACGAACATGCGACATGTGATGCAGAAATATCCATCAGCCGATAATTTCTCAAAACTGCTATTGAAAATAGAAAATGGCCGAATTCCAATTGATGCTGCAACTAACCTTATTTCATTTTCGCCGAATTTTTATGAATTCACTTAATCGAAGGAATAACTCATCAGCAAAGTGGACCCGAACATTGGACGCAATATATTGAACCATAATTAGAATTAGAATTTCATTATTCAAAAAGAATCTTCGTATGTAACCCACTATTTAAAGGATGGGTAATGATCGTTTACCCATTTCCCACAGGGTATGGGGAAAATAATGGGTAGTTACTAGGGCGGATCGAATTGTTGGTGGTCGAAAAAATGTATAAAGGCACATTGCGATTCTTGTTCTATGGGCCATTTGAAGAAATTTTGCCGGAGAAACCATAATTCTAAAGTGAATTTCGAGCCACCGGATTTTTCGAAATAGGGTTTTTTAAATATTCAAAAATCTAAGTAGATATTTGACTAAAAATAAAATTTTATTTCCTGTTGTTAAATGTGTATTTGTAGTTAAATGTGAAATTGTTGTGAAACTTGACGAATATTTGAGTTTCTCATAATGAAGCCCCAAATTTTAAATAGCCCATAATGTTCAGCGCTATAATTTAGCGGAGTACTTACTCACGACCTATATCGATTTCATTCAATTTAAGACATATAACATATTGTTACGAATTTTCTTATTCCTCCTTTTTGCGTTGTTTTATTCCCAATAATAAAACAAGGTTCGTTTTAAATTACGATAATTACAACGGTTTAACTTCCTTTTATTTTACTTATATAGTACACCAGTGTACTTTATTTATAACACTTTAAGAAGTCTTATATTTTACTATCAATTCGCGTTGCTCACTGTACGGGGTTTAATCACAAACTGAACTCTCCATTCCAAAGACCTCCGCTATTTATACCAACTCACCATACTCAAATGAAGGTATATCTAGCGAATTCAAGAACCTTCTAGACGTTGTTGTTGTTGCTTATCTTTGTAGAATCATCTCTAATGGGGGAGAATTATCTTAACTGAGGCGAATTCATTCTACTGGTTTAGCGAGCTGGTACGTTGTTACAAGGCATTCTTTCAGGCGCAGCACTAACCGACTGTTATTTACATAATGTTAGTAAAGTCATTAAGAGCAAGCAAAAGCTTTTACTTATTCGTAACACTGCCCCCCACTTAAGCATATTCGTCTCGAGCAGGTTCAACCCCCCGTTTTCCACACAGGGCTAGTCTTTCCAAATGCACGACTTTAATTTTAGCTCTTGGGCTTTGGCTTTTCTGGATTCTATAAACCACGTCATTTATTCGTTTGACAACCTTGTAAGGGCCTTCCCAGTGAGTCTAAAGTTTTGGAGATAAACCCTTCTTGCGCTGTGGGTTGAACAGTAAAACTAGCTGGCCTTCATGAAATCCTTCTGAATTTGCCACTCGGTCGTTTCTGGCTTTCATTTTGTCACTGACCATCTTTAATTTGTTGCGCACAAATTCATGGAGATCATTAAGATCCCCCGTATCATGGTAATTGACATCACTGTTCGCAGGGTCAGACGCTGGTATGGTACCGAACTCCAAAGCTCCAGGCAGCTTCAGCTCATTTCCGAAAATTACTTTAGCGGGTGTTCGCGAAGTGGAGTCATGGGCGGCCGTCCTATATGCCAAAAGGAACTTCGGTATGTGTTCATCCCAATCTCTTTGAGCTGCGCTGACTACTTTTCTTAGGTATTCTTCAAGAGTTCGGTTGAATCTTTCAACCATTCCGTCAGACTGAGGATGCAATGGTGTTGTTCTTGTTTTCCGAACACTGTATGACTCACACATTTCTTTGAAGATGGTCGATTCAAAATTCCTACCCTGGTCCGAATGGAGCTCCGAGGGGAAACCAAAACGGTATATCCAGTTATCCACAAACACTTTAATTATAGTCTTCGCTTCCTGATTTGGAACAGGGTATACTTCGGGCCATTTACTGAAGTAATCCATAACCACTAAGACGTACTGGTTTCCAGAGCTACTGACTGGAAATGGACCAGCGACATCCATAGCTATACGCTCAAAGGGTGCGCCTGAGTTGTATTGCTGCATATGGCCATGACTTCTTTGCGTTGGTCCCTTAGCTGTCATGCATTGAGTGCAATTTGCTATCCAATCGGCTACCGCTTGTTGACAGCCAACCCAGTAGAACCGTTGCTTTAGCTTTTCAATGGTCTTGGTTATTCCAAGATGTCCTCCACTCGGGCCATTATGGAATTCTGTCATTATCTCTTTTTCCTTGGAGGAAGGTACCACTATTAACTTTTTGACTTTTTTACCATCCTCACTTTCCCATAACCGGTATAGGCAACCATCCAATAATTTTAGGCAGTTCCACTGGGCCCAGTATGCTTTCATCAGGGGGCTCTCTGAGGCGACGTCATTGCGTGTTGGTCTTTCAACTTTTTCTTTTGAGGAAATTATTTTTGCCAGTGTAGGGTCGCTTCTTTGTGCTGTTGACCAGTCTTCGTTGGATTCCAGTCGAAGCAGACGTACGTCAATGATGTTTTCTTTCACCTCTGCTTTTGAGCATTGTTTGCATTCCAGCTTGCATGGACGACGTGACAGGGCATCAGCATTACCGTGTTTTCCTCCTTTTCTATGCTCAATGCTGAAGTCATAGCTCTGCAGCCTTTCAATCCAACGAGCAAGTTAGCCTTCGGGGTTCTTAAATTGCAGTAGCCATCTTAGCGCCGCATGATCGGTTCTTAACTGAAAAGGCTGGCCGTACAGATACTTGTGGTAGTGTTTGACACACTCTATGACTGCCAGTAGCTCTCGTCTCTTAACACAGTAGTTTTTCTCTGGCTTTGAGAGTATTCGGCTGTAGTACCCAATAACTTTTTCTTGGCCATTGATTTCCTGTGAGAGCACGCCACCTATTCCGTAACCACTCGCGTCAGAATTTCTCATGAATTTCTCTCCAGCAACTGGATATGCAAGCAAAGGAGCCGCGCATAAATATTGTTTCAGTTGGTGGAATGACTCTTCTTGCTTTTCGCTCGTGAAGACTTGCAGCCACTGTGGCGAAACCCGACACAAACCGTCTGTAGTACGTACAGAGCCCTAGAAAACTGCGTATTTCATGGCGATTCTGGGGTCGTGGCCAATCAGGATTTTGTCTTCATCGGTGGAAATGCCATCTGCTGTAACTCGATGTCCCAAGTATTTTATTTCTTTCTGGAACAGAGAACACTTCTTCGGGCTGAGTTTCAACCCAGCCGCGGTTATACGTTGAAGGACTTCTTTAAGATTCTTCAGGTGTTCATCGAATGTTTTCCCCATGACAATGATGTCGTCTAGGTGCACCAAGCATGTTCGCCAATGAAGTCCTTTCAACACGCACTCCATTAATCGCTCGAAGGTGGCTGGAGCGTTACATAGTCCAAATGGCATTACTTTAAACTGCCACAGACCATCCCCTACGCTGAATGCAGTTTTCTCCTTCTCTTTCTCGCTGATTTCTACTTGCCAATAACCACTTTGCAAGTCCAGCGTGGAGAACCATTTTGTTCCTGACCATGTATACAATGTGTCATCAATTCTCGGTAGTGGATAACTGTCCGTTTTGGTGACGTCGTTGAGCTTTCTATAATCCACACAAAATCGGGTACTTCCACCTTTCTCCTTAACTAGTACCACCGGCGAGCTCCATGGACTTGAAGAGGATTCGATTATACCATCCCTCTGCATTTCAGCTACCAGTTTCTTCACCTCATCTCTTTTTGCAAGTGGAAGACTTCTGGGCGCCTGTTTTATTGGTCTCGCTACCCCTGTATTGATGTCATGCTTTACCATTGATGTTCTACCCTTGCATTCTTTTTTCAGGGCGAAGGCAGACGCATGCTTCCACAGTAATTGCTTTGCTTTGTTCCTATCAGAAGGCTTTAATTCTCGCACCCACTCACTGAGATGCTATTCCAGTACTTTCTGCTCCTTTTCTGATAGTTTGCTGCAGTCAGAATTAACTTCACAGTTGATGACCGCCTCGGCTGGTGTACATTCTGCAAATTCTGTGCGGTCGCCGATCACCTCCTCGTTGTTGGACAAATTTAGAACTCGTACAGGCAAGTATCCGTTATTATTAGTTTTTACTAGAGCTTTGGCAGTTATGATGTTATAGTTGTTTATACTTGCCGGTTCAACTACCCACAAACCGCCGATCTCACAATCTCCCTCCATTCGGGCCCATACTATGGTTTCTGAGTTTGGTGGCAATTTTACATCTTTATGAGCGATCAGCCTTTTAATCTGTGTTGTATTGTCGTATCCCACATTTAGTGGAAACTTGCTGCCCCATATCTAACTTGAGGCCTTGGGCAATCATAAAATCTGCGCCAATTATCACTTCATCTACAATGTCGGCAACAATAAACACGTGTTCGATGCTCATGTTGGCAATGGATAACTTCAATTTAACTTTACCATGTACAGTTGCTGTGCGTAGTCTTGCACCGTGTAACGATTCCATTTGTCCATTTATCAAATCAGATCTGATGATAGATTGTGACGCGCCTGTGTCCATAGTCAATATGCGCTTCATACCACCGATAACTCCTTAGACAGTGTTGTTTTTCTGTTCTATTATTGAGATGGAGATCGTGGGGCCCTCGGTTGTGGGAGCCAGTCCATGCCCCTCTGGGCTAGCTCGTTTTAGTTTAACGCAGATTCATTTTGTGTAGTAAAATTTACCCGTTTATTGCCACGTTGGGGTGAGCTCGATCTTGATCGTTTTTGTGGCTCTCTGCAGTTTTGTGCAATATGACCAGGTTTGTCGCAATTGTAGCACTTTGGTCTGGGCTTACTTCCGCCTGATAACGCCTTGCTGAGGGTTTGGGTAATTTCTTTAAGATCGTTTATGGCACCCTTCAAATCTTCTGCCTCCGACTCCATTTCAAATTTTCTAATTCTTTGTATTTGAGGCTTGGACACAAATTTCGCCGTCTCCTGTGCCAGTTCGAACGGAACAGTTTCGGCGAATGTAGCTTTATGTATGGCACAAGTCACGTACTTTATATCAGGATCACGGATGCCGGTGACGAATGCTTCAATCTTAAATTGATCTAAGAATGGGTGGAACTCACCAGGATAAGTCATCAACACCAAACGTTCCACCTCGGTTGCGAAGTCCTGAAGCGTTCATTATGCTTTTGCACTCGGCCTCTGAATTCCATGCGATATAAATCCTTCTTGTGATCACCACCATACTTGCGTTGTAACGCAGCCAGTATATCGTCATAGTTGTTTCTGGCACTGACGGGAATGCTCTGGAGGACTTCTACTGCGCTGCCTTTCAGTGCTAAAATTAGCTCTACTGCTTTGTCGTTGCTGTTCCACAAGTTCTTAATTGCGACCATTTCGAATTGGAATTTAAAAACGTCGAATGGTGTAGAGCCATCGAAACTGGGAGCTTCAGAAATTACTCGCACCGGACCCTCTTGCAACTAAAGTTAGTTCCCGTTCGACTTCCTCGAACTTATGTTCGACTTCTTCAATCTTCTGATTTTTTCTTCAACCTTTTCGAATTTATCGTTCACTTGAATCTCATATTGCCCGGAACTTCAGAGATTTTTTGCAGTTTCTTATTTATGGCATTTGATGTTTCCTGACTAATTCTAGAATTCTCGCTTAATTTATCGTCCATAATTCTAGATTTCTCGCCAAATGTCTCGTTCATAATTCTAGAATTCTCACCAAATTTCTTTTAAAGTTTTTCGTCCATAATTCTAGAATTCTCACCAAATTTCTCATTCATAATTCTAGAATTATCATCCAGCTTCGCGTTAATAATTCTAGAGTTTTCGTTAAATTTTTATTCTATTAATCACCTCTGCAGCTCTACCTTATTACCAGCTGTAGGTTGATCCAATTTACTCAACTCCTTTTTTAGTTGTTCAACTTTGAGTTCTTCAAACTTCATCGTTGTCCTTGATTCGTAATTTCACTTCTGACACCAATGTTACGAATTTTCTTATTCGTCCTTTTTGCGTTGTTTTATTCCCAATAATAAAACAAGGTTCGTTTTAAATTACGATAATTACAACGGTTTAACTTCCTTTTATTTTACTTATATAGTACAACAGTTTACTTTATTTACACCACTTTAATAAGTCTTATATTTTACTATCAATTCGCGTTGCTCACTGTACGGGGTTTAATCACAAACTGAACTCTCCATTCCAAAGACCTCCGCTATTTATACCAACTCACCATACTCAAATGAAAGTATATCTAGCGAATTCAAGAACCTTCTAGACGTTGTTGTTGTTGCTTATCTTTGTAGACTCATCTCGAATGGCGGAGAATTATCTTAACTGAGGCGAATCCATTCTACTGGTTTAGCGAGCTGGTACGTTGTTACAATGCATACTTTCAGGCGCAGCACTAACCGCCTGTTATTTACATAATGTTAGTAAAGCCATTAAGACAAGCAAAAGCTTTTACTTATTCGTAACAATATTTTTTCCTTATTTTACTTTATTTTTTAGAAATGCATGCATAGAACTGCAAAATCCACCCCGATTAAGCAAGCCACACACCCCTTTTCGTTTTCATACACACATATTGTTATATTTTGTTCTTTCAAATTCGCGGAATGCGAATTTTTTAAATGTCATTACCACCCTGCTTTGCCAAACGTTGGGGAATTACCCATCATGATTACCCGTTGCCCACAGGGTGTTGGTGGAAATAATTACCCATTGCATACGCATAATGGGTAGGCGGTCTTTAAGCAATACCCACGGCAATGGGTAATAGGTTACCCAGGTTAACCCATCCCGTCTACATCTCGGAAACGGAGCGTTCAATCGAAAAACTATCTAAATTTTGAGGAATTTTAAGGGAAATAGGAAAGAAATAGGAAAATCGCTACAATAAAGATCTGGCTATATCGCAGAAACAGTGCGTCTAAAGACAAAAATAATAAATTTTTGCCCTCGGTTGGAGGCGTGAACCAATGGAAATCTTTAATACGATATCGCTTAAACTAAAATTTTTTTCAAATAAAAAAACCGTTAAAATGCCCATATGTCTGTCTCCAAAACGGACAAACCAATCAAGAAAGATTTTAATGGTTTTTCTCAAAGGGGTCCAACTCGTACGGAAGAGTGGGTTCAATTCGTACGGAAAATAAGAGAGTCCCTGAAATATCAAAGTGGCTACAACTCAGAAACAGTGCGTCCCATCGCAAAAATAAAAATTGTTTGACCTATTTTGGTGACATTACTCAGTGGATGTTTGTATCCAGGCATCATTTTATTTTAGCGATTTTTAAAAAATCAAGTTTATAAAAAACCATTAGAAACTTCCAAAAGAAGATATTTTCCGATTGGACGGCCAGTTTTCGAGATATAGACATATGGATATTTGAGCGTTTTTTTGCTTGAAAAGTTTTAGTTTAGCCATGGAGGTGAAAAATTTATTGTTTTTGTTGTTGGACGCACCCTTTCCTGGCTATAGTCATTATCGAACTGTAAAACATCGATTAATGTAATCGATTATTATTTTCAAGGCAATAATCGACTCATAGATTAATGGCCGATGAAAACATTGATTAATCGGCGTTTTCGATTAATCGATATGCAAATAAGAAAACAATTCAATGCTACTAAATTTAGTCATTTAATAGCAAAATAAAATTGCTCAATAATAAAAAGCAACCTTTTTAGAGAGAGAATGCTTTTTCAAACCCTTTCCCCCTATAATTCTTGCTATAAATAATTTTTTATAATGTATATTGTAAAATTTGGCCATCTTCCGCATATAGTCTCTCTGACGGCACAGACGTTGTACTGCTAGTCACATAAAGGGTTTTTCAACAGAGACGCTACAAAAGTAAATCGATAGGGACAGCAAACGACGCCATATTTTTCCCGCTCTTTTGACAATTCTCTTCAGTAAGGTTTGTCATTTCATCATGGAAAGATATACGAGCCAACAACGAGTCGAAATTATTAAAATTTACTACCGAAATTTGGAGTCAGTGGCCTCAACTTTAAGAGGCCAACTTTAAGAGGCCTCAACAATCAGCGATAAGGCACATTTCTGGCTGAATGGCTTCGTCAATAAGCAAAATATGCGTTATTGGTCAGACATCAATCCACACGTAATCCATGAGTCATCATTGGATCCCGAAAACATTACGGTTTGGTGCGGTTTATGGGCCGGCGGCGTCATTGGGCCGTACTTCTTCCGTGATGATCAAGACCGCAACATTACTGTGAATGCGAATCGCTACCGTTCAATGATAACCGAATATTTTTGGCCCCAATTGGATAATATGGACTTGGAGGACATGTGGTTCCAACAGGACGGCGCCACAAGCCACACAGCGAATGCCACAATGAATTTATTGGAAACCAAGTTTGGTGACTGTGTTATCTCACGAAATGGCCGCCTCGGTCGTGAGATTTGACGCCGTTAGGTTATTTCCTGTGGGGCTACGTCAAGTCTATGGTCTATGCCAACCAACAAGCCAGCGACGATTGATGAACTTCGTACGAGTATCGGCCGATTTGTGCTTGAAAACCGTCGAAAATTGGGTTCAGCGTCTTGACTTCTGCAAGCGTGCCCGTGGTGGCCATGCAAAAGAAATCGAGTTCCATACATAATGGCATCGAACGTACTTTCAGAGGAATAAAGAATTTCATTGGTATCTAAAACCGGTTTTTTTTTATTTAAAAAAACTTTTGTAGCGCTCTTATTGAAAAACCAGTTACTTGAGGGTCACAGACGAAATTACTGGAAATGTTTCTGCCATATGTTCCCAATATAAAATTGGATTCTGTTGTAACCTTTCTGGTGGAGCCCTCAACTAAAGGGCTGAACTCATCTGGAATAGCATTTCCAGAGTTTTTGGATGTTACACTATGACTTATTGATTTTTTCAGACTGAAGATTCGTTTTGGGCGGGAGCCTCAGCTTTAATTTCTAGTATATATTTTTATCACCTCGGCAAGACAGGTTGGATCAAAATGATAACTTTACTAATACCACATTTATACGCACTTCTTATGCATATGTATGTGTTTCACAATAGTCAGCTGGCACAACGATGCCAACTTGTATAATTTTTTCACCATTAGTGTTACCATATGACTATATTTTTGCTGAATGGCATCACAAAAATATAATAATATTTCTGCGTATAAAGAGTGAGTTAAGTATTTGCAAATAGTTTTATTAAATTAAAAAATTGTTTTTTAATAATTAAATAAGAAGTGCGTATAAACGTAGTGTAAGGAAGTGACTTTCCTAAAAATATCGATATATTTAAATATTAAACATCGATTAGTCGATTAATCGAACATAGAACACACCGGTTAAAAAACATCGATTACTTTTTAAAAACATCGATTTTTCCGATTAATCGATTCATCGATACTCATCCCTAAAAGCGACTTTTTTATATGGGCGAGTTTTCTAATAAAAAACTCTTCCATACGAATTAGAAACGCTTAAAAATAAATTATTTTTTCTAAATCAAATCTTCATTCTCCATTCGATCAAATAGGTTGATCACGTAATAAATGATGACAGAGCAATAAATTATCCAATTGAATTTTGGAATTCGTTGGCTGTGCCTGAACTAACACCATCATAATGATGCGCAATCTGAACCAACACAAACTTGTCAATGGAACTAGGTTTACGGTGAAAAAACTCATGAACAACGTCATCGAAGCCACCATAATCAAATGCAAGTTCAAAGACGGGGAAGTTCTTCCGATTATACCGACTGACTAGCCGGTCGTCTTAAAGCGCATAATCGACTTTAATCAATAAGTCGCAAGCCCAATGCGTTGCATGTGTGTCTCACCTTAATCTTGAGTTTCATTGCTTTTCGCACGTACAATTGAACGTGGTGCGTTAGAGGATCGGACAGCAGTCTGCATTGTTTGTTTACACACCGGACATTACTTCCAATGTGTGAAATCAATTTTACATATAAATAAAATACTTTATATTCTATTTAATTTCAAAGAGTTTCTTTCTTTCAATAGAGAGGCTCGACTTGCGTAAGGGACATTATTAATTTAAACAATTTTAGGCGGAATGAAGTTCGCCAGGTCAGCTAGGTTATGATAGAAAACAGGTTGATGCTGTATTGCTTAAATACATTGACAGAACGACGGCAGTGGAAAAGACAGCAGCGAAATAACGACATTGCAAGTAACGACTACTTGATATAATCGGCCACTGCAGTTACCGTGGATTTTGTAATCACGATTATTAAATCACAGCTCCAAACATATCGCTCATCTTTACAATCGGTTATTGTTTTACATTCGATAGCATCTAAAAGTATACTTCTCTCTTTATGTATAAATAAAAAGGCAAAAGTCTGAAGTCTATTACGAGGCGCTAATTAAAAGCGGTAGTGGAGACTTTGGTCCAGTGTTGCCAGTCTATCATAATTAATGCTTTTGTAGCATAATTTTTTTGCGTCTGGATAATTTTTTTGAAACATGATGCTAAATGTTTTTTTCTTAAGTATAAATCTTAAGTAGATGACTGGAGGAAGTATGAAGGGTTGATCAATGCGTTTTTCACACATTTGCCATTGTGCATTGAACCAAAAGTACAAAGCTCATCAACTGGGAGTATTTTTGTGATAATTAAAAAAATAAAAATAAATAAATGGTTTCCCATTACATCCCATGAAGGGACCGGGGAGAACTTCTCACAATCACTGAGCTGTGCGCTTTCCAGTTTTCACTCACTGATTGGGACCTACAGTTTTACACCGATTCCGAACGGTATTTTGAGAAGCTTTTTCATGGCTATATACTCGATAGTGTCGCCGTCACTAAGCGAGGTGACCGTCGTCGAAAGAAATTTTTAAGGTGGTTGGAGCAGGGATCGAACCCAGGATCTCCTGTACAAGAGGCGCGCACACTACCTATTGCACCACCGACGGTCACATTGTGATAATTAAATCCAAGAAAAAATGTATAAAAAGTGAAATAACGCAAAATGTTATGAAGTGTTAGAGTAAATCTGTTTATAGAGATTACAATTGAAATACAAATTTATTAAAATAAAGATTTTTCGCATTCTGTGTGGGTTGCCAAGTTTGTATAACTCTGTGCTCCAACTTTTCCAGTGACTTTTCTTGGTTTCCGGTCCAAGAAAAACAGCTGTTGAAAACTTTTAGTATATTACTCTATGCTCTTCATTGTATCATGGATTGTTGCGAAGCGGTTTTGCAAAACCAAGTATGGCTGTCGCGCCAGCTTTTATAGAGTCGGAAATAGGTCTCCACTGCGATTCAGGATCGTCATCGGGAGCGGAGAACTTCTATTGATAGTCATTTATTTATTTATTTATTTATTATTATTTAAATATAATTCTTTTATTGTCCAAAGATACATGAATACAAGTCGATACTCATTATTGTTATCATGAACCAGAGGATACCAAAAGAAAACAAAAAGTCACTTAAATCTAATAATTTTTCATAAGTACATATCAAGACAAGCAAAAATGAAGTGATTATCTGATTCCAATAATGATAGAGAAAGAAGCTGAGATAGAATCGAAGATGAAGGTAGAAATGTTATTGAGTTGAAAGAGAGATTTTTTAAAACTGCTAGCATTATTAATCAGCCGTATATGTATACGTAATGTGTTCCAAAGTTTGATTGAATTAACGAAAAACAATCTGCTTGAATTAGTGTATCCAAATTCTAGTAAAATAAGAGTCATGCATCTCGAAGATGTACCGATTTTAAGCTTTTCATAGAGGTAATGAGGAGATTTTTTATGAAGTACTTACTTTACTTTATTGACTATATTACAACATCATGAGGTCAGACGTCTTACACGTATTAACTAAACAAACAGATTAAACAAATTTCAACATATTCTTCCAACTGGCTCTATCCTTCGCCTTTTCTCGCCAGTTGGTAACACCAAGGATACGGAGGGATTCCTCTTTTCCTGCTTCTATCGAGTAAGTTCTCAAAAATCTTTCGCGCTGGCTCATCCTCATCCATTCTGAAAACATTTCCTAGCCAACGCAATTGCCCCACTTTGATTCGTCTAGCTATGTCCACGCCAGAATAGAGATTTTATAGCTCTGCGTTCCAGCGACGTCGGTACTCGCCGTTTTCCCTAACAGGACCATATATTTTACGGAGATTTTTTCTTTCGAAAACTCCCAGGTGTTTTTCATCCGCTTGCGATATGACCCAAGTTTCGGAGCCATATGTCAAGACAGGTAAAATGAGAGTCTGATATAGCTGGACTTTTGTCCGTCGAGAGAGGGGTTTGTTCCTAAACTGCTCGCTGAGCCCAAAATAGCATCTATTTGCAGGCACAATTCTCCTATCTGTCTCCAGGCTGACGTTGTTGTCCTTGTTCACGGCGGATCCAAGGTAGACAAATTCATCTACCACTTCAAAATTAAATCGGTTGTCAACGTTCAAGTGCGGACCAAGTCGAGAGGTTTCTCTAGTCGTTGACACCATCAATTTTGCCTTGCCCTCGTTAACAGCAAGACCCACCTTCGCTGATTCCTTTTCGATTCTTGAAAATACTGCAATAACCTCTCGCAAATTTCGCCCAATGATATCTATGTCGTCTGTACTATCTTCCACTATCATTACCTCCTGATCTTCTGTGGAAGAATCTGAGTGGAGTAGTGTTGAAAGTGGTCTCTCCACATTTTGAGCACACACTGCTTATACGTAACCAGATTCCCATTCTCGTCCTTGCAGGAGGGCAGCCGATTATTCATCCTGCACATTTCGGTTCTTTCACTCTCTCTCTGCTCCCACTGCCATTTTTTCGCCAAAATAGTTGGTTTTCCTCCCTTTTCAGCTTCTTGTACCGCTCAGTCGCAGCACGCGTTGTAACTGACTGTTTCGTTGCTATACGTGAAGCGTCTTTTTCATCAGATGCAATGCGACATTCTTCGTCGTAGCATGGCTTATCCTTCTGCGGTTTTTGATTAAATAACCTTTGTAAAAACATAATGTTCCTGAGTCTAAGGTATTCATGCAAATCAATTCCAAGAATCAACTTCCTATACGACGAAATGCTAGAGTATCTTGATATATCATAAATGTACGGAGTGGCATTGTTGAATGAAACTAAAAGTTTGTGCTGACTATGGGAGTCCAGTTTGCTATAGATTTCCGCAGCATAGGAAATATATGGAATAATAAGCTGAATCACAAGTTTTCGTTTTTAATCCATAGGAACATATGGACCAGTAATTCACAAATTTTCCTAATAACACTATTAATGTTTCCAGTTCAAGGATGGATTTATGTGGAACCCCACATATTTAGTTTTATCGACGAACTTAAAAGGCGTCTCACAGTGCTTTGTCCCATAGCCAAAATTAAAATAAAATAAAGTGCTTAGAATATTTAAGTAATATACATTTTTGTAAAGCTAACAAAGTACATTAAATAAATTCGTAAATAGAATTTATCATCTCGTCTTTTTGTTAACAGTAGAGGGCGCTAAAGTCAGAAAACGTTTGAGGTAAAACTGTTGAACGGAAAAACGGTTTTTACTGTGTTACAAAAAAATTTTATTGCTTTTTATTGTATTGCTTTGAAACTTAACAGTTTTGTTTAAAACTATAGGTACAAAAAAACAAAAATAATTTTTTGGAAATATTTTATATAGAAAAGTTGTTTGTGCCATCGAAAACTTTTGCGATTTTTTATTTGGAATTCCCAAAATGCAAAAGTTTGATAGAGTGAAATTTTTTTTTTTTTAAGAATAGTTAATTTTTTTATTTGTGATTTTTTTACATTTTAAAGGGCTTAAATAGAATATGTAAACAAGTTTTAGATTTTTCACCCGAAAATGTAAAAATGATATGAATTTTTTAAGACTTAAGTTTCAGAAAAAGTTGCAAAGGTCAAAATTTAAAAAAAATAAGTTGATACAATTTTTTTTATTACTATAAAAAATGAATCAAATTTTGATGTAGTGTATAATTTTTATTAAATAGTGACAAAAACTTACCAAAAATTGAAAGAATATTTTTTTTTGGCGGAAACCCTAAAGTTTTGCAAACTTTGAAAAAATTAAAAAAATATTGAATTAAAAAGTAGGCGGTTTTTTATTTCTCATTTATATACTTTGTTAACAAATCTAAACACTAGAAAAAAATTTAAGATTTTTGATCGGAAATTTGAAATTTTGTATTTTTTTAAAACATCTATATTTTTTAGTTTTACAAAGACCAAAAATATGATTATATAATTTTTTCCAAGTAAAGGGCTCCGGCGACGTTCAATTCAATGTTTGCAAGCTGTGCAATTTTATTGACTGTAGGTCTGTTTGAGAACATTTCGAGTAAAAAATATCAAGTAACTTGTACTGGGAGAGTAAGAATGATTTTACTCTCTCAGTAAAAAATATCACAAAAAGTAAACGATCGACATCCAGTAAAAAGTATCAAGTAATCAACATTTGTTTGTAAACAGCTGATTCATGTTTTCCTTTTTGCTTTTCGTTTCATTGTTTTCCCTATGTTTCAACTCATTTACTCAGTGAACACACTGCACTGTGTGTGCTAATAATAACCTGACGATATGACTTGTTATTTACATTTTGCTATTTTCCGTTATTTTTTATATTTGAGCAAGAGATGAGAGCGTGTTTATTTCAGTTTAACGTGAGCATTTTCTAATAGTTTGCGATTGTTTTGAAGTTTTCACCATTTTTTTTATCAATAATATTTGAATTAATTGTGGAATTACCACTAAAACATTAAATGAATACCTAGTCAATATTGAAATAACCTCGTGCTGCAGTAGTCATTATAATCTAATAGTGAGCCCTCGTGAGTTAAATTATCTCACTGGTCCATCTTGTTCGTGAGTTAAATAATCTCACCGGTTCATCTCTATATATATGCATAATAAAACTATTCTGTCAAATTTATTTACTAGTTGTGAAGCAATATTTTTCGATAATGACAAATTGTATTATTAATTCCGATATACTAGTTGATTTTTAGTTATCAGTGCCTTCAAAAAATAAAATCCCAGAAGTATATAAATTTATAAAAGGCAAAATTGGGGATTCAAGTCTTGAAAAAGAAGTGTTGTTAAGAAAAATTAAATTGTTTGACAATAAAATAAAAAAATATTGGAGCGAGAGTAGATCCAATAGACAATTCTTCGATAAAAAGTATTCTAAGTGGTTGAATTGGATTTTTTCGACCCAGACAATGTAAGTTCTATATTGATATTCTTTTTAATCTAAGTAAAATAGTTAAACTTTAAAACTAAAATATTTAGGAACCAAGCACGAGCAAAACTTGCCATCACAAAACATCTATTGTATCTGACATAGAACAACTAGAAACAATGGAATCTTCAAAGCATCAGATATGGCAACAAACGTGTCACATACTACAAATGAAGAAATAACTAAATCTGGTAGAAAAAAGAAAGTATTCAGTCAAAGTTCTGTTAGATCAAAAAATAGAAAGATTTCAGAATTGATTGAAAATTATTCATTTCAAGAACTTCATTATGCAGCAGACAAATTAGGAAAGAGGTGTAATAATAATTTAGACAGCACTAAAGCAGATGTAAAATGCATTTCTATTGAAAAGTCATTGGCGCTATACATGGATTTGGATTTGTCGGAACGAAAATATAACGTATTGCGGGAAGCAATTAATGAGCTTCATCCAAACTGTTTGCCATCATTATATGCGTTAAGAAATGAAAAATAAAAATTCTTACCCCCTATTACAACGACTGAAATTTCAGCAGAGGTTGACTTAAAATGTATAATGTCTAAAACGGCGGAAAGTGTGATTAAAATTTGCAATACGGAACAAAAATGTACAAAGCTGTCCCTAATTTGCAAGTGGGGCATGGATGGTAGCTCTGGCCATAGTCGATATAAGCAAAAATTTGAAAACGAAAATAGTTCCGACGAATTAATTTTTTTTATAGCCTTTGTCCCTCTGAGGTATGTAAATTATTATACACAGATGTACATTTATACGTGCATTCCACAATTATCCTTTTATATTTAAAATTTCTATTTTTTTCAGAATGGTAAATTCAGACTCAAAGGAAGTATTATGGGTAAATAAAACGCCATCTTCCACAATGTATTGTAGACCCCTTAAATTTGTATTAACAAAAGAGAATCCAGTTTTAGTTAAGCAAATGCACAACGATTTTATTGAGAAATTTAAAAATTTGGAATGTTCTGTAATTGATACAAATGGTTCAACTGTTGAGGTGTCTTACGATATGCACGCACAATGATAGATGGTTCAGTTGCAAATGTTTTGAGTGACACAAACTCAACAATATAAACATTATTAAGGACCCTTGAATTAATAATTATAAATATGGACTTTCTACACTCCACTGCTAGATACGCTTTTTTGAATGCATATTGCACATTGCTTACCGTCTTCCTTTGAAAGTTTGGAGAGTCAATAAGGAAAATACCACAATCCAAATACCAAATATCACAAAACAAAAAAAGAATTCAAAACACGGACGGGATTAATAATAGACTAAGTAAAAACGGGATTTGGAACTACTAACGACGGAAACACGGCTCGACGATTTTTTGAAAATAGGGAAATTGCTGCTGAAATTACGAGGATTGATAGAAGAAGTCTTATTGATAATTTAGGCATAATATTAAGAGTTTTATCTTGCGGAATTCCGGTTAATGTGACAACGTTTAAGGAGCTGCTGAATATTACTAGAAACTCATATTTAATACAGTATGGCTGGTATTACATGCCAAGTACTGTTCATAAGGTTTTAATGCATGGGTGCGATGTTCTGGAATACTTCAACTTGCCAATTGGTAATAAAATATTAAAAAAACGTTTTACACATTTTTTAAAACTATTTTTATTCTAGGGTGTTTGTCCAAAGAAGCCTTCGAAGCCAGTCATAAAAATATAAGAAATGTGCGATTATCCCATACAAGAAAAACGACGAGAGAAAATACAAATAGAGATTTAATGGCTCATTTGTTATTAATGTCGGATCCGGAACTATCGTCACTTAGGTCTACAAAACACATAAAAAAAAGATGAATTTAAAGAAATTGAGAAATACATTTTGAAAGAAAACATCATAAATTACAATTAAAATAAATTATATTATTTGTTGAGCAAATTTAGAAACAAATTTATTTAAGACCCATTTTAAAGAGAATATTAAATTATTTGCATTTTGATCATAAATGTAGCAAACATTTAGTTTATGAGAAAAAGGATATATTGGAGATGGTCATGTCCTTGTATCGAATGAAGCAAAATTTCTCAGAGAGCTCAAAAATATAGTTTTATAAGTTGTTATTAGTTTTTAGTGCATTTTGATCACAAATGTAGCTAAAATTTAGTTTTTGAGAAAAAGGGTATATGGGAAATGGTCATGTCCTTGTATCGAATGAAGCGAAATTTCCCAGAGAGCCCAAAAATATACTTTTATAAGTTGTTATAAGTTTTTAGTGCATTCTGATCACTAATGTAGTTACAATTTAGTTTTTGAGAAAAATTATATATGGGTGGTAGTCATGTCCTTGCACCGAATGAAACAAAATTAACCACTAAGCTAAAAGACATATTTTAACAGATAGTTACCAACTTTGGATTTCTTCTATATACAATTATAGCTAAAATTAAACTTTTAAATTTAAAGATGTATGGGAGGTAGTCATGTCCTTGCACCGATTTTTCCGAAACTTCGAATTTTAGAGCTAAGGTCTTCTCCTAGTCCGATTCGGTTTGCAAAATAGAGCTGTATGTCATCAGCATATTTATACACTGAAAAATATCATTAATAAACATACTGAAAAGAAGAGGCCCAAGAATAGAGTCCTGTGGCATACCCGTAGTTACATTTCTCGCAGTAGATATACATTGACTAGAAATAACCCTTTGTTTACGGCCAGTCAGATAATTTTTAATTAATAATGAAGATGAGTCAGAGAATCCAAAGAACACTTTGAGTTTCACACATAATAAGTTGTGATCAACACTGTCGAATGCCTTCGCAAAGTCAAGAAGGCACATGTATGTTATATATTCCCGATCATATTGACTTCTACAGCCCGATTCTGAATATTCCCCGGGAGATAATTCCCGGGGAATTATTTTTTCCCGGGAATAAAATCCTCCTATTCTAAACAGACGGGGAATAGAATAATAAGGGAGAGAGAATTGCGAATTTTCGAAGTCAGCTGTTTTGCTTTATGACGTTTGGTTTTGGTTGTTAAATGCAAATCATTTTAAGCAAATAAAACTTAATTAACAATCAAAATAAGTGAAAATGTACACCACAGCCTTTAGAATGGCAGCAGAAGAACGACCGGGAGCAGGAGAAGCAACAACAAACGTTTGCAAGGAGATAGTTACGCGATGCGACGAATTCACTGGAGCTGCCGCAAACTTTGTAAGTAAATATGGGAACGTACATATTTACTTGGCTAAACTCTAGTTCAGGGGCATTTCTTGGAATTGAATAAAAATTTTATCATCAATATAGATTTTTAAGATGAGCTGAAATATATATATTTTTTTGTACGATCGGCCCATCTTCTTGAGATATGGGCTTGCAAAGCTTGAGTGTATAGTCGGCTATATCTCTGAAACTACTTTTCCGACGTTGCTGAAATTTATGTCATTAGAAAGGCCTTTTTAAACTCCACAAACGCGGTTAAAAATATTTTACTTTTTATTAACCCATTGTGGAATAATTTAAAAAAAAAGATTTTATAACCTCACTTTTTTCTTTAAAATCATTCTTTTTCAAAAAAACCGTAGTGTTGCTACGTTTTTTCTACATACCGGTAATAGAGAAGATTTCAGGCTTTCTTTCAAGGTATAATACGGCTCAGTAGCCCTTGAAAGACCGGGGATATAAAAAGTTCAAGTTTTGTTATCAAACTTTCAACATAATATGAGGAACTGTTTTCATAAAAATATCAAAAATTATTTTAAAACAATCGCGCGATTTTACTGATTTTGCCACACATCGTCTTAAGGTTCAGAGGAAATTTGTACCCCCTGCCTGAGCCAAGGTGAAATATAAATTTAACGAGTTTCAAAAATTTATTTCCATTTCAACGTTACGGAAGAGATTAAAAAAAGGGCGCTGGTCCATATTTTCCGAAATATAGACCTCCATAGCTTGAATATATAATCGGGCATAAGTCAGCCATTTATTATCCGATCAGTACCATTACAAAGGCCTTTTTAAACCCTATAAATCTGTGTATAAACATTTTTATCTATATTAACCAGCTGGTGCGAGTGCGAGTCCAACACCCGATTCGTGGCTTTGGCATAGTATTTTTGTGTTAAATCGCGTGATTTTTTGTAAATAATTTTTTAATTTTGGTGCAAAAAGTGGCAAATGTATTCAAAACTTTCAACTTAAATGTCTCCGGTCCTTGAAGGGTTATTGGTGAGAATTATACATCAAAAAAGGCAAAAGTCTTGTCTATTGTCGGAGTCTACCAAAAAACTAAAAATTTTTTGAAATAATAAATTTTTATTAAAAATGGGAGGTTAACAAATATGGTTTTTTAATTAACGCCCAATGGATTAATAAAAATAAATATGTGCGTACACAGATTTATAGAATTTAGAAAGACCTTTGTAATGATACTCATTTCTACTAACTTTGATAACCTCTTTTAAAACTTTTGAACTCAGTGCAGACGCTTTTCTCGGTGGTGACATTTTGGTGTAGATCTGAGAGTTGGTGCTAAACTAAATTTATTCCGAAGAATAATGCCATAATATTGATGAAAATAAAAGTAATTATTAAATTTTTTATAGAAAATATTAAATACTTACATTTTTGCGCAGTACTCCCTAGCAATTTGTTGGGGGACTTACTCCCAAAAGTTGTTTTCACATTCTCCATTTTATTGACATTTAGAATACCTACTTTTTTCCCGGGGAAATATTTCCCTTTTTCGAAGTTCGTTTAGAATAAGGGAAAAGGGAATAGGGAAAAAACTCCCATTGAGATTTTATCAGCCCAATTCTCAATAGCAATTCCCGGGGAGTTTTTTCCCTATTCCCTGTTCCCCTATTCTAAATAAAATCTCCCTGGGAGTTTTTTCCCTATTCCCTTTTCCCTTATTCTAAACGAACTTCGAAAAAGGGAAATATTTCCCCGGGAAAAAAGTAGGTATTCTAAATGTCAATAAAATGGAGAATGTGAAAACAACTTTTGGGAGTAATTCCGCCAACAAATTGCTAGGGAGTGCTCCGCAAAAATGTAAGTATTTAATATTTTCTATAAAAAATTAAATAATGACTTTTATTTTCATCAATATTATGGCATTATTCTACGGAATAAATTTAGTTTAGCACCAACTCTCGGATCTACACCAAAATGTCACCACCGAGAAAAGCGTCTGCACTGAGTTCAAAAGTTTTAAAAGAGGTTATCAAAGTTAGTAGAAATGAGTATCATTACAAAGGTCTTTCTATATTCTATAAATCTGTGTATGCACATATTTATTTTTATTAATCCATTGGGCGTTAATTAAAAAACAATATTTGTTAACCTCCCATTTTTAATAAAAATTTATTATTTCAAAAAATTTGTAGTTTTTTGGTAGACTCCGATAATAGACAAGACTTTTGCCTTTTTTAATGTATAATTCTCACCAATAACCCTTCAAGGACCGGAGACATTTAAGTTGAAAGTTTTGAATACATTTGCCACTTTTTGCACCAAAATTAAAAAATTATTTACAAAAAATCACGCGATTTAACACAAAAATACTATGCCAAAGCCACGAATCGGGTGTTGGACTCGCACTCGCACCAACTGGTTAATATAGATAAAAATGTTTATACACTGATTTATAGGGTTTAAAAAGGCCTTTGTAATGGTACTGATCGGATAATAAATGGCTGACTTATGCCCGATTATATATTCAAGCTATGGAGGTCTATATTTCGGAAAATATGGACCAGCGCCCTTTTTTTAATCTCTTTTCCGTAACGTTGAAATGGAAATAAATGTTTGAAACTCGTTAAATTTATATTTCACCTTGGCTCAGGCAGGGGGTACAAATTTCCTCTGAACCTTAAGACGATGTGTGTCAGTAAAATCGCGCGATTGTTTTAAAATAATTTTTGATATTTTTATGAAAACAGTTCCTCATATTATGTTGAAAGTTTGATAACAAAACTTGAACTTTTTATATCCCCGGTCTTTCAAGGGCTACTGAGCCGTATTATACCTTGAAAGAAAGCCCGAAATCTTCTCTATTACCGAAACTCCTGACATAAACTCCAGGGAAGATTTCTGGGTTCATTATGAGAGAAATATCCGACAAAGATAATTTCAAAGTAGTGACGATTTGACCACTGTTCGCTGTGATAAGTGGAACGGATTCCAAAATAAACTTTCTAAAACTTGGAAAAATTTTATTCTAAGGTGATGGATGGACCTCAAACAAAATACTACTTTCAAGGTCTTTCAAGGGCTACTGAGCCGTATTATACCTTGAAAGAAAGCCTGAAATCTTCTCTATTACCGGTATGTAGAAAAAACGTAGCAACACTACGGTTTTTTTCGAAAAAGAATGATTTTAAAGAAAAAAGTAAGGTTATAGAATCTTTTTTTTTTAAATTATTCCACAATGGGTTAATAAAAAGTAAAATATTTTTAACCGCGTTTGTGGAGTTTAAAAAGGCCTTTCTAATGACATAAACTTTAGCAACGTCGGAAAAGTAGTTTCAGAGATATAGCCGACTATACACTCAAGCTTTGCAAGCCCATATCTCAAGAAGATGGGCCGATCGTACAAAAAAATATATATATTTCAGCTCATCTCAAAAATCTATATTGATGATAAAATTTTTATTCAATTCCAAGAAATGCCCCTGAAATAGAGTTTAGCCAAGTAAATATGTACGTTCCCATATTTACTTACAAAGTTTGCGGCAGCTCCAGTGAATTCGTCGCATCGCGTAACTATCTCCTTGCAAACGTTTGTTGTTGCTTCTCCTGCTCCCGGTCGTTCTTCTGCTGCCATTCTAAAGGCTGTGGTGTACATTTTCACTTATTTTGATTGTTAATTAAGTTTTATTTGCTTAAAATGATTTGCATTTAACAACCAAAACCAAACGTCATAAAGCAAAACAGCTGACTTCGAAAATTCGCAATTCTCTCTCCCTTATTATTCTATTCCCCGTCTGTTTAGAATAGGAGGATTTTATTCCCGGGAAAAAATAATTCCCCGGGAATTATCTCCCGGGGAGTATTCAGAATCGGGCTGTATTTAGAATAGGGGAACAGGGAATAGGGAAAAAACTCCCCGGGAATTGCTATTGAGAATTGGGCTGCTAATATCATAAATCACTTTCAAGGCTGCTGTTGTACAACTATGGGATGCTCGGAAACCAGATTGCAGAGGGAATATCAGACTATTAGAGGAATTGTATTCATTCGTCTGATAGCCCAAGGCTGTCCAACTGGCGGCTTGGGGGCCGTATGCGGCCCGCCGGGCTATTCTTTGCGGCCCGCCGATGGATTTTCAAAACTTTAAAAAAAATTATAATATCTGAAAAATATAGATAGATAAGTCGTGCTGCGTCTCAAAAACGTCTGAACATCGGATTAATTCTTTGTAGCACAAGTAAAACAGCTGTCGGAATCTCTTGTATAATATTCTTCTGTGGGGTAAAGCCGCATTCACAATGCGAGCAACAATTTCGTTTTTCGTTCTCACTCGTTCTCACACACACCACACCATGTTACACAAGTTCCTCTCAGTTTTTTCTTTTACCAAAATGTCGCTGCAAATTGTCGCTGGAGTTGATCTATTTCTAAATCAGCAACAATTTTGTTGAAATGATAACTATCTTTGACAGCTAGATGACGCCTCCTTCGAAATTGATATTAAAAAAAGACTCTTTGAATGACAGCCAGATGGCGACTGTTTTGAAATTAATTTTAAAACAACGATTTTTGAATGAAAATGAATGAATTAACGATTAAAATCGGTAGTTTAATTGTCAAAACTTTAATTGTCAAAGTTACGGAATTCCGGTGCAGATCATTTTATATTATCAGTTTAAATTTTATAACAAATGGTTTTACTTTTCATTCAAAAATCTTTGTTTTAAAATTAATTTCAAAACAGTCGTAACAAACAATGTAAGATGGCTTAGTGCAGGAAAGTACCTTGAGAGGTTTTTTGCAATTAGAAATGAAATTCCAACATTTTTACACACGTACATTAAGTCTGATACTACGCATCTGGAAGAAGAATTTACAAAACCCGAATTTTTAAGGCAGTTAAATTTTTATTACAGACTTGACCAACCATCTCAACGACTTCAACCTTTAACTTCAAGGTAGAGACAAGTTAATATTGGACATGGTGGGAGTGGTCAATGGATTCCGAAATAAGCTAAGGATTTTTAAGCGCTCTTTAGAGAAAAATGAACTAACACATTTTCCTAGCTGTCAAAAAATATTAGTTCTTTGAATACAAGGAAAAGAATTGGATTTTTCAGACTGCTGTTTTGAACTTCAAGAAATTATTGAACAATTTGACACTAGGTTCCACGAACGTGAAGATTTAAAACCACATATCCTACTATTCAGCAATCCTTTTGGGGTTGACATTGAACAGTAAGATCCCAATTTGCAACTTGAACTGTGTGATCTTCAAGCCGATCCATTCTTCCAGACCAGACAGGAAAAGGGTCCAAATTATTGCCTGAAGATAAATTTCCTCGCTTACGCAACTTCGGTCTGAGGATGACATCAATGTTTGGTATCACTTACATATGTGAAAGTGTATTTCCAACGATGAAAATTATAAAAAATAAAAACAGAAGTAGCCTTACTGACACTTCACTGCGCCATCTCATGAGGCTCTCTACAACACAGTTAGATGTGGATATACAATCTTTGGTGGATGCAGCTGCAGGCCCACAAACTTCACACGGGCCGCCAGTTCAACAGACCTGAGTTAATTTACTAATTAAGCACAATGTACCATGAATTTTCCTTTTTTTATTTAATAAGGTCATGCAAGAGTTGATTGTGTTTGTCACTTGAAGCCATCAAACAGCCTCAAAATGCACAATTTCGCATCTAATTTAAACATTATGTGGGGAGGGCAAAAACCCCCCGGTAAATCCTTCTCAAAAAAATTTCTCTGAACCTGCACTACGAACCGTGGTGTGGCCCGCGACTTGAACCAAAGATCGAGTTTCGGCCCCCACCGTTGGAAGTTGGACAGCTCTGTGATAGCTGAAATGATTTAGGTAAAGCAGGTAGTATACTAATAGGTAGAAAGTCTTCAGGACTGCTAGCTGACGGTTTTTTTCGGAACTGGTAAGATTGGCTATTTTCCATTGCTCTGGAAAAGTGGAGGTTAACAACAATGATTAAAGACATGAGACAATGGTTTAACTAAATATGGTAGTTTCAGTATAATAAATTGAATCGACATTCCATCCTCACCTACTGCATTGGATTTGATATTGACAATTGATTTATAGACCCCCCCTTCAGTGAACGGGGAAAATTCAAAATTACTAGAACAAACACTTATGTCATTACTGGCCATTACACATTGATTAACATTACCAACGGAGCACAAGTAGGAATTAAACTCCTCAGGATTTAAACAGCATGATGGTTCACTGCGGGAATGAATACCCATTTACCTAATATTACTCCAGAGTTTCCCTGGAGGTAAAGATAAACTGAGATTGTGTTTAAAATAAGATTGTTTGGCCTTTTTTATCACAAGATTGGCACGGTTTCTGACTGTGGTAAATATGCATCAATTTAGTGGAGTAGGATGCCGCTTCCAGACGCTATGGCACCGATTTCGTTCGCGGATACTACGTTGTACTGTGTCAGAAACCATGGGCAGGATGCGTTTCTAATAACAAAAATTGCAGAGAGGGACGTGTTTATCATACAGTTCTTGTAGTACGGTCATTAAAACGTAGAGTTTGCCATCAACAGTGGGTTCAAACAAACAGGAAGACAAATTTGAACTCGCTAGATCACAAACGAAATAATAGAAAATTTGGGTGATGCAACGAAAGTAATTGGAAATTCAGTTGTTTAGCGTTCAGTTTTTCAGTTCATTTGGAGTTTAAGCGAATCCCTAGCGCAGGTAGGCCAGTGTCGAAAAGATTCATTCAGATACATTATGTTCGTGTTATCCGATTTCCATTGATTTCAGTCCTGCTTACATAAGTTACTAAATATTCGCGTCATATGCGTCAACTTAAAATTTCACGAAGCACTACGCAGCGAATTTTGACAAAACACCTCCACCTTCATGCGTACAAAATTCACCTTACGCAGAAGCTCAAATCAGCTGACAATGGAAATCGCCGGCAATTCGTTCAATGGGTAATTTAACAAAGTGAAGTCAATGGCAATTTTTCAAAAACGTCATCTTCTCCGATGAAGCCATTGTCGAATTTTGGGGCTCAGAGAATCCTCATGCCATTCATGAGAAACAAATACACCCACAACGAGCAACTGGTGCGGATTTTGGTCAGGCGACCTGATTGGGCCATACATTTTTGACGATGAGGCCGAAATTGCAGTGACTTTGAACGGTATTCGTCACAGAAACATTATAACGGAGTTATTGTAGCGTCAACTGGACGGCTTGGATCTGGACGACATGTGGTATCAGCAAGACGGCGCCACCTGCCACAACGCGCATGAAACAATCGATTTATTGCAGCAACCGATTTCTAGGACAAATTATCTCAAGAAATTCCGATGTCAACTGGCCATCAAGATCATGCGATTTAACTCCATGCGATTTTTTTCTTTGGGGGTTTTGTGAAATCTCGGTTTTATGCGAATAAACCAGAAACAATTCCTGAGTTCAAGTCTGAGATCCAACGCGTCATCGATTAGATACAGCCACATCTCTGTGAAAAAGTCATGGAAAATTTCATGGAAAGTGTAATGGCCTGTCATCAGAGCCGTGGAGTCCATTCGATGTATATTTTATTCCATACCGGAGTAATCGGAATATATCTTCTTTACAATCCAAAAAAAAAAAAATCACAACTATCTCAAAAAATTCGTGTTTTTGTTTTAAAATTTAAAAGTGCATTCTTACTGAGACACTCTCTATTATGTTTCTTTATGTTATTAATATTTGTATTTGAAAGCAAATATATTGCATTTTTTTGCAAGCAAATATATTCTGCATGCAAACATGTTGTATTTGTTTTACAAGAAAACATATTTTGCAAGCAAACATATTGTATTTGCCAGTGGTTGCATTAAAATTCGAGTCAAACATAATATGCTCGTGACAAATTATATTCTTTGAATGTTGTTTTTCTCAATTAAATATATTTTCACAAATAGTTATAATGTTGTTCATATTGCAAATAACTTACAATAATAAATATTTGAGTACAGTTTCTCCAAACATGTAAGTAATGCCAGCAAATCTGTGTTTGGATCAGGCCTCTACGTTTGGCATAACTGTCATGAAAGTGACATCTAGACTTTTTGCTGTGCCCAAGGTAGGAAGAATATTTTATAAGAAATTATTAATTATTTATTAATTAATTAAATTTAATTATAAAGAAATTATTAAAATGGGAAGAAGCTGTTGTTAATTAACCAGCGAATCAATTCAATTCAAAAGAGCTTGTAATAGTTGTTCTTCGCCAACTGCAATGAAAATCAACTCCCACACTGAAAGAAACGCACTTCATAGCATCAATGGATGGGTTACTTTAATTGATTCAATGAAAAGTTTCTTTGATGCTATGAAATGTTACATTACTTCAATGAACTCCTTCATTGCTGCAGTTTTGGAATTTATGGACCGTCATTAATGCTAAGAAATCTTTTACATTGATGGAATGAAATATGTTTTACATGTAAATATGGGAAACTATAGAGAAAAATTGCAGACATTTTATCGACATTGTAAAGTAGAATCTATTAAATAGGCCATTTTTACATTACACTCGTTTTATTGAATTTTAAAATATTTTTTCTAAAAAAGAAATAATGAAACATCTTTCTTTAATATAATGTACCATTTCATTAATTTTGAACGATTCATTAATTTGGTTAAAGGATAATATGTAAATATGTAATATGTAAGGATAATATATAATATGTACGATTTGTATAAATGTATGTATTTATGTATTTATATACAGCGTCCCCGTGATTTAATGTGGTTCTCGACGTGAAGTCCTTAACCACAGGTGAGCACCGCCCCACCAAGAACATGTTTGATACGACTGTTAGCGCCGCCCGTGAGATATCCGTGCTACCCCGCATAAAGGGGCAGCCAAGAGATCAGGAATAGGAAGCCTTACACCATTGGTATACACTATTACGTGGGAGAACAAACGCCCCGTATTCGCATATCAGCCAGCGCGACTTCTTTCTTCCGTCCACGAGCTACCAATTGAGCAAACTCTCTGTACATGAGCCTACTCCTCCTTGGTAAAGAGTGAGGTACTATCCAAACCTCTTCCGTGATAAGGGCCACGGATCCCATATTTCGAGGATATGCACCTGCCTAGCATACTTCGTTACAAGTAACTGATATACAAGGCAACTACATAGCCTCTACCAGCGATTTTGGTGGCAACCACAGCCAGCACGATCTCCCACAAGGGGGCCAACACCAACCGTGCTACCAGATAGGCATACTCTCTGGTCCGAGTTTCGCAGTGAAGCTGCTTACAGTTTTTACTTTGTACTAAGTAGGGGACTGGTCACCCCGGCGACAAAAGCATCAATCGTGAAACAAATTTACAATTTCAACACCAACAACAACATCACGTGACATTGCCATTTAAATGCTAAGATTGCAATTTAAACGGTCTAATAACTACACCGTGGGAGCAAGGCTGTTTCCACCTCTTCCGGTCAATGACAGCGACCGGCAGCCAGTCTTCAGGCTTCGCCCGATGATGCACCCGTGGGTCACAAAACAAGACACAAACTGAAAGGGCACGAGTTCGAGACCTTCCACGTGTCAATCCCAAACAGCACACGGTACCAGAAATAGGCCTCTGGTCAGGCCTCGCGGCTAGTCTACTTCCATTTTCGATTCCGACGAAGTCCGGGAACTGGTAGTCCCTGTGTTCGCAGTACCGACAACGAGATTCTAAACGGCTGAATAACTAGCTTGAAAAAGCCAGGATCACGAAAAACATTTAATGTGAAAGTGAAACCCACAACTATAATTAAACCGTCCTAGCGCGCCGACTCGCGAAAACACGAGAGGCAAACCGCGTTGCCACACACAACGCATCGGGAGACAGAAGCATACTACTCACACACCACTCACCACCGGATCTGGTGACACACATGCCGACTAAATCCCTAAAAGCCCCGTAAAGGGGACACTAGCACAAAACATGGAGCCAATCTTCGATTGGCGCTTCGCAATCACACGACTCCCGTTCCGCAAGTCTCATTCTGTGCAAGAATGCATTTAACCACCCGTGACCTGTCAGTATGAAACCAAGGCTTAGGTTGAAGTTAAACTCAGGGTTCTTCCCGACGAATATATGAGTGCCAGTATGAGATAAGGAAGAAATAAGAAAAAAATAAAAGGCTGAAATGCAGAAGCCCGCGCCATTTAATAAAAACGACAATAGAGCAAAATAAGGGGATTTCAAAAACCCAAAATTTTTTTGTCGGCCGGACCTATTGGAACCCACAGGTCCAACATTTTAAATGGCGCGGGGTGCATTTTTTCCAAATAATTTACATGATAGAGTGGCAAAAGTTAAAATTGCATTTAGTTATGGAAACTGTCTTATGTATACCATCAATGAAACATATTCATACCATGAATGAAGCCGATTCATACCGTCAATGAAACCTGTTCATACTATCAATGAAACCTATTCATACCAACTATGAAACTTGTTCATACCATCAATGAAACGTGTTATGCCATCAATGAAATATGTTCATACAATCAATGAAACATATTCAGACCTTCAATGAAACATGTTCATACCATAAATGAAACCTGTTTATTACATTAATGAAACATGTTCATAGCATCATCATAACATCAATGACTATATTTCATTACATCAATGAAACGGTTTATAATATCAATGTAAACATATTCTTTAATATAATGATAATGTTCCATTCTGGTTAGAAAGTTTACATTAATTTCAGGTCTATGAAACATTTTTCGTTTAATGTAACATTGTTCAGAGCATTAATGAAGCCCGACATTAGCTCAAAAACAATGACACTTTTCATTGATGCAATGTAAGAATTCATTAATGGTATGAAGGTTTTTCTTTCAGTGCACTGTATGTCTTCTTCAAGTGTTAATCCGTTTTTGTGAGGGAGTATTCAATCAATATCTGGTTTGGCCATTATGTATTTAACCTACATTCATTGCGGCATCCAACAATGAATTGTGTTATTCCATATTTGCACGAGTGCAGGAATGAATGCGTTTGTAAGTTTTTAATTACTTGAATAAACTCCATTACAGAGATGCCCATGTGTTGGGGAAGCATGTGATAGGAATGAATGTGTTGAAATGCAAAGGACTCTTTGCAAGTGCACTTTGTCAACACCAATCTGTAGCCAAATACAGTGTGATGCAAAAATATCAGTATGTAGACGTAATCTGACCAACTGGTTGTGACTAACGAGGGGACACAATGGGTAAAAAAACGTTTTTTGGTTTTAAATGAAAAATTAAATAAAAATACATGTATTTATTTAAAATAAGACTCTATATATATTTAATACAAAGCTCTATATATTTTGTATATAATCTCGGTATTATTTTAGATTTCCCTCGGGATGAGACAACAAATCGCGAAAGAATCCCGCCTAAAGCGTGTCGGTTGGTCAGGTTAAGTATACGCACAAATGATTTGCTCGATTATAAAGGGTTATCCATTTCGTGGTTTCAAAAGTATAGGGCTGGAATTCGACATCTGTCAAACTAAATTGTTAAACCAATTTTTTTTCTTTTCAGTTGAAAGTCTGACATTGACGAAAATGGATCGCTTAACTATCACACAACGCATAAAAATTATTAAATCACTACAAAAATGGTGATTCTGGCACAGCCACATATCGTGCTTTAAGAGGAGATTATGGTTTACATAATCGCCCAACTACGCAAGCAATTGGCAAAATTGTGAAGAAATTTGAAGAGACTGGAGCGGTTACAGATATTGTAAGGCCTGTGCATCATCGTTTCGCTCTTTCCGCTGAAAATATCGCTGCTGTAAGTGAAAGTGTTGCCGAAGACCGGAATGTGTCGATTCCTCGTCGTTGTCAGGAATTAGGACTGTCTTACGGCACATTATGGCGTATTTTGCATTTGGATCTACACCTTCATCCATATAAAGTTCAGCTCACACAACAACTGAAGCCAGCTGACCATTCACAACGTCGTAGATACGTGGAATGAGTGCTTGAACAACAGGCGGTGGATGGCGATTTACTTTACAAACTTTATAATAAAAAATAAATATCATGAAACAAAATATTTTATATGTCTTTTATTTACGTTTACTTTTGAAACCGCAAAATGGATAACCCTTTATTATGATGGAAATATATAAGTTAGTTTTGATTCAATTAAAAACATTGTTAACTACAAACTACAACTTAATTGTAAAGCCTGTGGTAAAGAATGTCCTATATTAACAACAATATTTGTAGATAGATCATTTATCAAAATTTTTATTTTTCACTTTATTTGTTTTTGAATAAATGTAGTATAACGAATTCCTGTATCAACGAACAAATTTGAATGTTTTTTAAAAACTATATTTTGGTTTTCAGCGGTGAAGAAATTTACATACTTTAAGGGATCTGCGGCAACCCATAATTGCAGCGGAGAGGTTATACCCACTTCTGCCTTTGAGAGAAACACTTCTCCACTCATTTCGCGGACGCATTCCAGGTTATGGAAGATATTTAGGCTTATACACTGATGGCTGCAAACAAGACGACAAAGTAGGGTTTGGTGTCTATTCTAAAGACCTTGTTCTAGATCTTGTACAAACAAAGTCGTGGCAATCGGAGAAGTTGATGTTTGGCTGGGGCGAAATGTTATCACCCCCTCAAGTATCAACATATTGTGATAGCCAGACTTCTACAAAGTTTCTACAATCTGTATTACTGACTTCAAGAATCTCAAAATGAGACGGTCAAGCAATTAGATATCCATTTTATATGGGTGCCAGCTAGAGTGTCCAAAAAACCGCCATTTTTTTCGGTTCGTTCGAAAAATTAATATTTCATGAAACCGGTTTACGGTTTTCAATTTTGTCAAAAACGGGTGGAACCGGTTTTTTTCGGTTTTTTATTTAAATGTGGCCGTCGGTGGTGCAATGGGTAGTGTGCGCGCCTCTTGTAGGTACTTGAGATCCTGGGTTCGATCCCTGCTCTGACCACCTTGAAATTTCTTGCGACGCATAGTGACGGCGACACTATCGAGTATTTAGCCTTGAAAATGCTTCTCAAAAATACCGTTCGGAATCGGTGTAATCAGTGAATATAAAACTAGAAAGCGCACAGCTCACTGGTTGTGAGAAGCTCTCCCCGATTCCTTCATGGGATGTAATGGGAAACCATTTACTTTTTTTATTGATACTTTTTACTATTATTGTTTAAGCTCGAGGCCATTCTATACCTTTATTACTACACCATTTCCAATTGAAATTTGAAAAAAATCAATTGAAATTTAAAAATTCTATTTGAAATTTGAAATACATCAACTGAAATTTGAAAAACATCAATTGAAATTTAAAATACATCAATTGAAATTTAAAACACATCAATTGAAATTTAAAAATCTAATACATAAAATCGGTTAATAATTTTTAAATTTCAGGTGACGAATTTTAAATTTCAATTGATGTCTTTCAAATTTCAATTGATGTCTTTCATATTTCAATTGATGTGTTTCAAATTTCAATTAATGTTTTTCAAATTTCAATTGATGTATTTCAAATTTCAATTGATGTGTTTTAAATTTCAATTGATGTCTTTTAAATTTCAATTGATGTGTTTCAAATTTCAACTGATGGCTTTCAAATTTCAATTGATGTATTTCAAATTTCAATTGATGCGTTTTAAATTTCAATGGATGTCTTTTAAATTTCAATTGATGTGTTTCAAATTTCAACTGATGGCTTTCAAATTTCAATATATGTATTTCAAATACAATTTGCAAATTTCAATTGATATTTTTCAAAATTAAATTGATATTTTTCAAATTTCAATTGGAAATGGTTTATAGATATAGTTTTTTTAAAAGATGAGTTTCGCAAATGTTTCCCTATGATTCCTGGCAAACCGTATGGCTATTTCAGATCTAGCCACAGATCTTCATTAGCGGTTGTTTGGAATGATGCTATTGAAAAATTCATCAAACTAAATTCAAACAAAATCTCATTTGAATTGAGAATTCACCATAATGCAAGTGTTCGAAACATATCGCAAGCAAAACACACAAGAAAACATTTGCAGAAACTTCTTTCCATCTCCAGAGAACCATCGTTACTCATTAGACATGTTTTTTCTTGTTGCCTAAAAGACAACACTTTTTTTTTACATACAGTAACAATTGCATGCAGTTTCGTCCTGCTCCACGTTATTCAAATTCATCAGGGATGATTTTTGTTTATTCGGCCTTTTTATTGGTACTTTTTAATATTATTGTCGAGGCCCATTCTATATCTCTATTACTAGAGATATAGTTTTTTTAAAAAGGAGTTTTGCAAATATAAGGAAAGAAGTTAATGCGCGAATTAAGAAGCAAAGAGCCAGGTCTATATCGCAATTTTGTTCGGATGAAGCATGACCAATTTTATTATTTACTCCTGCTCGTAAAACCGCTAATTGAAAAGCAAGACACCCATTTGAGGAACAGCATTTCAGCGTCGGGCAGACTAGCTCTAACTTTAAGATATTTCGTGATTATTTAAATTCTTTGTGATATCTATGTATTTCGAATACCTCAACCGACCATCTCGACAATAATGCCAGAAGTTTTGGAGGTCATTTACAATGTGCTTGTTGAGTAATACTTAAAGGTGATCAAAGATTACATCGCATTCACAATTTACCACCAATGGAATTATCGAAGTTGTGTTGGTGCAGGGCGTATCTTTTACAATTATAAAGGAACGCATAGCATAATTTTATTGCCAATTATAGACTAATATACGTCGATGTTGGGTGCAATGGCAGGTTTTCGGATGGCGGCGTATTTAATCGGTGCAGTTTTGAACGCCATTTGGAAACAGAAAGGCTTGGATTTCCAACGCCAACTCCTCTGCCAGGACGAATAATGTCCATACCATATATTTTAGTCGCTGATGAAGCATTTGCATTAAGGCCGAACGTAATGAAACCGTACAGCAAATGTGTCTTGCACATGACGGAACGTATCTACAACTACCGCCTTAGCCAGGCGCGCCGCGTCATCGAAAATGTTTTCGGCATCATGTCGTCCCGATTTCGCGTTTTGCAAAAACCTATCGCATTGAACGCCGAAAAACGAAAAAAAAATCCAATGAGTGTTCGAACTCACGGGCGATGTGTTAACACCTTTTTGCTACACGGTACCTGTTCGATTTCTATGAACACATTCGTAAATGTTACATTGGAAAATAAAAAAAAAAATTGGAAAATAAATAATATTAATACTTAAAATTATTTAAAGACCCAGTGCAAGCACATGTGTCATTATATTCTTGCTCAATACTTTTTTTATTCCCACAAAAGTCAAAGAATGCAAAGCAACAGACACTTGTACATACATACATACATTGTTATATTCGTACGATATAACCGAAGATCAACATAAAATACTTTTTTAATATTACTCCAAATTAATACTCCAAATTAAAACACTTCAATCTCGGCTCGCCGATATCGGATCGCCTTAATTTTTGGCCTAAACTCTTCGTCGAAACCCGCACTAGCTTTTTAATCCAAAAATTAATAAAATCGGCTATGAATTTCCGGAGAAAATCGCGTGGGAAAATTATATGAAAATCGTCCAGTAATCACTTTCAATACAGACTGCCAAGCAACGAACAAACAAACGATGATAAGACAAAACCGAAGATCAACAAAACACTTTTTTAATATTACTCCAAATTAATACTCCAAATTAAAACACTTAAATCTCGGCTCGCCGATATCGGATCGCCTTAATTTTTGGCCTAAACTCTTCGTCGAAACCCGCACTAGCTTTTTAATCCAAAAATTAATAAAATCGGCTATGAATTTCCGGAGAAAATCGCGTGGGAAAATTATATGAAAATCGCCCAATAATCACTTTCAATACCGACTGCCAAGCAACGAACAAACAAACGATGATTTACTCTTCGAAACCTAACACTTGCGTATGTATTAAATTTATAGTTTACTGCCCTAGAGGCGCGCGTATAGATGTTAACACATCAAAAAAAATAACGCTAGCGTGCTGCGTACTAACGGGTCCGTCATCTAACGTTTTTTTTTCAACTTGTGCTTATTTCGTGGATGGTAACACTTAGCTCATGTCTGATTTGACAGATAATTAGTTTTATCCTTCCGCTGAACGAATATGGTTGTGTATACGCTTGAACAGCGCTGGGAAATATGGGAAAAATGGGCCTGCGATCGACTTACAGGAGATGCCGATTTTGCCAAAAAAATCATATTTTCAGATGAAGCTCATTTTGATCTTGGCGGGTATGTAAACAAGCAAAATTGTCGCATTTGGGGCACAGAAAACCCGCACGCATACATTGAAAGGCCGATGCTCCCAAAACGAGTCACTGTTTGCTGCGGATTTTGGTCCAGAGGCATAATTGGGCCATTGTTTCTTCGAGAATGTGCAAGGAGTGTCCATTACAGTCAATGGCGATCGTTATCGGGCCATGTTGAACGAATTTTTGTACACAAAAATTGAAGAGGAGGATATTGGCAACATTTGGTTTCAACAGGACGGCGCTACGTGCCACACAGCCGAAGCTACACTCGATGTTTTGCGCCCTGTTTTTGATGATCGCAATATCGGCCGCAGAGCTGATGTCGTTTGGCCACCTCGGAGCTGCGATTTGACACCGTTGGACTATCATTTGTGGGGTGCCCTCAAAGATAAGTGTTACGCCGACAAGCCAGAGACAATTGACGCTTTAAAGGACAGTATTCGTGAAGCCATTGGTGAAATACAGCTGCACACAATCGATAATGTGCTTAAAAATTGGACCGATCGTGTAGGCTACTGCATGGCCAGCCGAGGCAGCCATTTGAATGAAATTATTTTCCATTAGTAACCGGAAGGATTGTACTTTCAAATAAAAAAGAAATTTGAGAAAATATTCAGTAGTTTTTTCTTTATAGCATTTTCAAAAAAAAAAGTTATTTGGCGGACCCGTTACATACCTATTTGCTCACCACAAATAAGCAAAAGTACGCACCACCACAAGCGTTAGATCGTCATGATGCCAATGAGAAACTAAATCCAGGCGAATGGCGCCTCGAACCAGTGCATGAAGGAATGATCCCATTGGAACCCATAGACTCTACCTCACTAAATGCTAGAGAGATCCAGAGAGAATTCGCCCAATATTTCGTCAACGAAGGAGAGCTGGAGTGGCAGTATACGCTTTTGAATTGAAAATTTAATGCAATGGTTAGTGTGCGCGGCTCTTGTACATGAGATCCTGGGTTCGAACCCTGCTCTGACCACCTTCGTATAGTGACGGCGGTCACCTCGCATAGTGACGGCGACACTATCGAGTACATAGCCATGAAAAAGCTACTCAAAATACCGTTCGGAATCGGTGTAAAACTGTAGGTCCCAATCAGTGAGTGAAAACTGGGAAGCGCACAGCTCAGTGATTGTGAGAGTATCTCCGTAATCCCTACATGGGATGTAGCGGGAAACCATTTATTTATTTACTTATTTTACATATTAAGCGTGTTTATTTATTTCCCGCTAAACTAATTTTTCGACGACTTTTTGTATGGAGGACCGTTTAAAATCGCTTAGGTCCCCATACAAAGTGGTCGAAAAAAATAATTTTATCAGGGAATAAAAAAACACTCTTGCTGTCTATTTCACCACGTTCAGTTATCTTTCAGTTAGAGCTAACGAACAGTTTTAGCTGTCAGTTTGTATGGTATTTATAATTTTAACTATCAGTTAGCTTAAACTTTGTTTGGTGAAATTGGGCGTTAATATTATTTTTGCTGACATAGAAAACAATAACCGAATTAAAGTTCATAAAATAATTCACTTTGTTGTTTTGCCTTGAACATGCGTAACATATTCAAGTGCATTTGGTTTACAAAATACTATTTTCATCAGAACTCACACTCTTTCGCTCTTTTGCTTTTGCAAAGGAGATCAAGAAGTAGACAAGCAATCTTAGTGCGCAATTTGGCAACCCTCGTAAAAGAGAACCAAAAAGTTATGTCAATATCAAAGAGGATGAAAGAGTAGAGAAGATAATTTACTAACGGGGTGTAATTCCAACAAAGAAAACGAGTGAAGCTTCTCGTTTCTCTGCTCTCTCTCTTACTCTCATCGTTGAGTTTTTGTATGATGTATCTAACTATAGAACTTCCAACCATGTTTAAATCAAATTACATAAAGTATGTAAAAAGTTTGAAATAATCAAGTTATGACGCGAGAGAGAAATGAGTTTGAGTGAATCACGTCGACTTCTTGTTTCGCTTCTTCTCTACCCTTATTCAACCTCTTTGGTCATATCTTGATTATTTCATCCTTTTTACATACTTTATGTAATTTTATTTAAACAATTGTTGGAATTTATATAGTTATAGACGAGGGTGGTCCGAAAGCTAACCGACCTAACAAAGAAGATACAAAAAAGTTAGAAATTTTTTTTTTATTTTTCAACATAATCTCCTTCTGGTTCGATACACTTTTTCCAGCGATATTCAATAGATCGATACCCTGTTAATAGTAAGAACTATCAAACTACTTAAAATAGCCATCAATCGCATACTCCACCACTTTTTTGTTGGCAAATTCGTCCACAATATAATTATTTGCATTTAGCCTTCGGAATGATTCCGCCTTCTACCCCGTGCCGATAAATTTTAGCAGGGTTGCAACCCTTAGCTGTCTTAGACTCTGGGTCCTGGTATCAGTTGCCCATATAGACAGCTACCCTCTGAGAACAGGCGCTTCTGGATTTGATTAGACCGGGGAAATACGTAGCCGTCACTTTCCGCCCTGCTATTAAACACCTGCTGACCCCCATGCAACCTGAGCTTAACAGTAGGTATCTAGTAGACATCTGCACTAGACATTTACCCCGCGAGCCACGCCGCCGCCGCCGATTTGGTTCGGAGTCGTACAACTGTTTATTTAATATTTCATATGATTCACAAATTACTGACATTGTCCTGATTTACAACACGCGTTGCAACCACAAGAAGCAACACACTATAAACTACGACAATCAGAATATTTCCTAGCAACCGTCAGCTTAATATCCGAGTATCTAACTTATGGAGTTAAACGACAATTCGAATTTTGCATAGCCAGGCGAAATTTCACACGCTACAACACCAACAGCCAGCCCAATTCCCTACCAGGTTACAACACCCAACAAGTCTTCAATTCTGGTCCTAAGAATTGAAGTCTGCGCAGCAGCAGACGGGCCAATTTCCTAATCATTAGGAAAAGCCGTCGCCGCCTGGTTGGAAGACAAAGCCGCCTCCGCCTGTTTTCCCAGGTTCCTACGCCGCCGCCGAAGCAGAAACAATCTGCGTAAACCTCTAACCTGCACAAGACTTCTTGAATTGTCATTCAAGACATATGTTTTTTTCAAGACATGCACTGTAGTTTAGTTGCGGCAACCAAATACTTCAGTTTTCAGAAAAACACCATTCGTGTATTTGTGTGAAGCTGTAGAGTACAAAAAGACAATACTACTTCGTATACTTCGCTTCACATTGTATTGTGTTTTCGTCTACACACACATTCACCCATACCCGAACAGTTTGTTGACAGTACCCCGAAGTACTTGGTTGTCGCAACTTCGCTTTAGTACATGTCTTGTAAAAAGCAAATGTCTTAATGTAGTGCCTAACATAGGTAGCTACCATAGTTACTAAGGTGCTATATATTCCTTTACATATGTATGTAAATTTACTTTCTCCTTACTATCTGGCCTGATTTATAATTTGGTTTTGGATTTGTTCGTAATTATTATATACTATGAAGTCTTTGTTATAATAATATCTTGTGATGTGCTTTTATACTTATTTATGTTAGTGTTAAATCCAACTGGTGAAGGATTTCTGTAGTTGGTTGCAACGTGTGAACTTATAATCCCTGCTCTCCTGTTATAGACCGGTCTATAATATTTACGCTGTCCGCACGTTATGGGGACTTGACCCTCTCGGTCGGTAGGGGTGGGTAAGATTAGCGGCGATGGGTTCGCTCGATAAAAAAAAACCTAGGCAACTACCAAACGCACCCATCGTAGGCACCCACAGTAGGTACCACCATAAGATCAACATTCACCGTAAAGGTAAATAACGCCAATTCTATCGCACTAGGCGTAAGGCAGCCAAAATTTGCTCCTTAGCTGATAATGATTTCTGAATCCATCCTGCGCATCACACAACAATCTTATATAAATACTCGCCTGCAAGTTTTCATATATCAGCCGCTCCAAAGTCTTCAGTAATAACGATGACAGCTTTATAGGCCTTAAGTCTTTAGGAGCTGTTTTAGATTCCTTCCTAGTTTAGGAATAAACACAAATCTGGAATCCCTCCACTCTTTACGTATGTAAGTATTTGAAGTCTATACACGCGATGTATAACTTCATTAAATGTCAGGGGATCAATAGGTCGGACACAGCCTGAAGTTCCGTTAGTGATTCCGTTGGACCCGGGAGACCTGAGGTGCTTGAGGCTGCCGAAAACTCATGTAATCTTGGATTTAGTAACGATTGCTGTAGCAACTTCTGATCCATGAAGAACATGTTCACATACAGCAGTCTCCTTGTGCAGAGAGTTGTCAGGGAAGGAAATTGAACGAATCACCACTGCCTAGAAGAGTCTCCCATGTGCCTTCTCGTCGTGCTGCCTGACGCCAGTGTTTTTCTTTGTCTGGACGCCCATATGAATCTTCTATTGACTCATAGAAGAGCATCTACGAATTTCTCTTAGCCCGTCTATTAGTTTCTTCAGATTCTACACCATAGAGTAAGAAAGGGGTTTTCAATAAGAGCGCTACAAAAGTTTTTTTAAATAACTCAAAACCGGTTTTAGATACCAATGAAATTCTTTATTCCTGTGAAAGTACGTTCGATTCCATTATGTATGGAACTCGATTTCTTTTGCCTGGCCACCACGGGCACGCTTGCAGAAGTCCAGACGCTGAACCCAATTTCCGACGGTTTTCAAGCATAAATCGGCCGATACTGCTGCAATTTCACGTATTCGTACGAAGTTCATCAATCGTCGCTGGCTTGTTGGCATAGACCATAGACTTGACGTAGCCCTAACGGCGTCAAATCGCACGACCGAGGCGGCCAATCGACTGGGCCATTTCGTGAGATAACACGTTCACCAAACTTGGTATCCAATAAATTGATTGTGGCATTCGCTGTGTGGCTTGTGGCGCCGTCCTGTTGGAACCACATGTCCTCCAAGTCCATATTATCCACTTGGGGCCAAAAATATTCGGTTATCATTGAACGGTAGCGATTCGCATTCACAGTAATGTGCCGGTCTTGATCATCACGGAAGAAGTACGGCCCAATGACGTCGCCGGCCCATAAACCGCACCAAACCGTAATTTTTTCGGGATGCAATGATGACTTATGGATTACGTGTGGATTGCTGTCTGACCAATAACGAATATTTTACTTATTGACGAAGCCATTCAGCCAGAAATGAAATGAAATGAATGAACAGAAATTGTTGAGGCCTCTTAAAGTTGGCCTCTTAAAGTTGAGGCCACTGACTCCAAATTTCGGTAGTAAATTTTAATAATTTCGACTCGTTGTTGGCTCGTATATCTTTCCATGATGAAATGGCAAACCTTACTGAAGAGAAATGTCAAAAGAGCGAGAAAAAATTTGGCGTCGTTTGCTGTCCCTATAGATTTACTTTTGTAGCGTCTCTGTTGAAAAACCCTTTATTACTGAGACCTTTCAAATGGAAATATTGGATTACCTAACGTCGACCAATTTTTTCCATGTTAACAAATTCACTGAGATCATTTACTTTTGATGGTACAAATAAAAATACTAAACAACGTGGCACCTTGAAACTTTGGTGAGCTATGATAACTTTTGCATGTCTTTATTACATCGCTTACCTAAGATATTCGACCAGTGTATATGGAATCGTGAAAACTGGTCGAATTACTTCCAATAAAAATGGTATTTGTTGTTCCTCTCGCTTAACAAAAAATTCGACCACTTTGTTTAAGATGTTAAGCGAATTTAACTGAAGCCGCTTAAATTACTCTTGCGAACCCTGCAAAAGGTAGAAAAATTAGCTTAGCGAAGACAAATAACACAAACAAAATGACACAAAATTTGTAAATTTATCGGGTAACACTTTCCCCCATGACTCGCTTAGAGGGCTGAAAATGCAACATTTTTGTACTTTTTGAGTGCAACATTCTCAGAAATGAAAACAAAACCTTCAAGTGGGGTGCACTTTTTTCACAAACGAACACAAAAAGGCACTTTTAAGGCAAAGGGCAGAAAAAATGTTGAATTTTTTCTCATAAACGAAATCGCCCTTAAACATATTTTTAATAGGGGTACTAGGGTAAAATTGCTAAGTTATGAACCAGTGGTCGGATTTTTATGTTTTTGGGCTTGTTGGAAAGGCTTTTAAGAGACCTTACAGAATCATTTAAAAAAAGAGAAATCGCCGAGATACGCAGCTTTCAAATTTGATAGAAAAGACATAAGAACGTGCCCATAACCTCAATTTTCACACATCCAGATGACAGATAACTTATGTGAAGGAAGATAAGGAAGTTTTCAATGTGGTTCCAGATTTCTACTAACCACACCACTAGATTTCTTTTTGTGGGTCTACATGAAAGATTGTGTGTATTCTGTGCAGATCCACACTCTTGAGCAGTTACTTGCGCGCATTGAGGAAGCTGCGGTGAAAGTTCGTGAACAGATGACCGAATTAAATATATCCGATGTGGTTCACAAACGGTTGTAATTGTGTTTAGTAGAAAACGGGAACCACATTGAAAACTTCCTTTAACATTAAATTTTTTTTTTCCTTTGTGTTTGATTCTTCAGTAAAAATTTCAATAAAATAAAATCTTAAACGTGTTAATTTACAAAAACAAATAAATGCGTGTTGTTATTTCGCTTCCAAAAAAAATTAAATTTTTTGCATTTCAGCCAAACAGTCATAACTTTGGAACGGTAAGACGTCTGTGCTTCGTTTAGGTTATTTTAGAAAGGTAAGAGGTAGGGCTCTTTTTTTTTAAAAAACTATAAGTAATCTGCCATCTGGATGAGAAAATTGAGGTTATGTGAACGTTCTTATGTCTTTTTCCAATTTTTTTTTTTGAAAGCTCCGAATCTTAGCCATTTCGCATTTTGTAAAAAAAAATTTTAATGATTCTGAAAGGTCTCTTAAAGGCCTTCCAACAAGCCCAAAAACAAAAAAATGAGACCTCTGGTTCAGAACTTAGCAATTTTACCATAGTACCCTCCGAGCACAAATCCAAAAATTTTCAAACCGCTGCCATTTCGCCCCGTTGCATTTTCGGGGATGGTCGTAGATGGACATATCTCAATAAGCTGGTGAAATTTGTCTAGTCGTGACTGAACCACCCTGTATATGGGTATATATTCACCAAAATATTTTTTTTCAAACTAATGGCACCATCTATAAGTCAGGTTGGCTAGTTTTGTGACCGCCCTCGTAGTAGGTCTGTCCGTTTTCTCATTTTGTTTAAGTTGTTGTATTAAGCGTTCTGTTTACCGCCAATTTTGACAATAGGCTAATTTTTACCTAAGTGCAGCAGCCATTCTAATACACGAAGTAAGCAGAGTCGACAAGGACGAATTTAGATTCAGACCGTTTTTTCCTTCATCCTCAGAAAAATTTGGTTGAAAGGATCGAATAAGCTGAATCCGAATTTTGGGGCTGTTACAACCGATTTTAGAGTTTGGTAGAACCACACTTGAGGTCATCAGAACCGAATTGAAGGTTGTCAGAGCGAAATTAGAGGTTGCCACAACCGAATTGAAGTTCGTCACAACCGAATAGACGGTTGTCACATCTAAATTGAAGATTGTCATAACAGAGTTGAAGGCTGTCACAAACGAATTGAAGGTTGTCACAACCGAATTGGAAGTTATTATGACCGAATTTATGCTTGTCACAAACGAATTGAAGGTTGTCACAACCGAAATGAAGATTGGCACGACCGAATTATAGTTGCCTCAACCGAAGTGGCACAAAATTCGATTGTCATTACCGAAATTATAGAAAATTTACGGAATACAATAATGATATAGTTGGAAATTCAGTTGACACAACTGCATTAATTATGAAAGAGGTGCTTGTGCTAAACGATTTTTTTTGTGGGGACCAAATTCAGTCGTGAATACCCAAATTCGGATGTTCCAACTGCACTTCGTTGCCAAGAGCCGAATGGATTTCCTTTTTTCAATATTGAGGTCGCTGCATTACTGTTTCCTTTAATTCGTTGTCTACTTTTAGGAGATTGCCACATAAGGACCCAACGAATTAGAGTGGATACAATTGAATGATCCAGTAAAACCAGTTCAATTAGACACTTTGGTACTGTATCGATTTGTGTCCTTTCCACTGTGCTGATGTGGGATGTATGGCATGTGTGTATTAATGTGCATGTATGAGTGCAATCGTAAATATTTGTACGCATGTATGCACTTAATTAAATTTGATTTGCATAAAAATAATTTCAAATTGATTGTTTATTTTACGATATATAAAAACGCGCACTCTCCGCCAACGTCATCACCACACAACCCTCATGACAGGCCTACAAACATGTCCTAGCATATATACATATATGCGAGTTTAAGGACCTACATTCGCATTGTAATTCTCCGTCAACCCACCAGAACAGGGTGATTGGTCGCTGGCACTCCTGCGACACCAGGGTATCTTTGGGCAACGCATCAGTGTGTAAGTGAGTAAATTCTTACATACACATGTTCAAATAATTGAGTGGAATTCGGTTCCATTTCGATACGACAGCAAAGCGAATGTCACTTGTCCTGTGTGACTAAATGAAAAGGACATTCGGGTAAAATGTTCGAGGTATTCGGAAAAGTAAAAGTGGTCTCTTAAGACATACTCATACATATTATGAAACGATGACTGGGTGACGTGGGGGCATTTATTGGACAAATGTTTGTTGTCCAGCCATGACACTATTTAAATGGAACACGTTCTTTTAATAGCGTTTATCATTTGTTGCGTCTTCAATTCTGGTGACCCATCGTCCAGAGTGTGGTCTGCCATTAACCCCCCCCCCCCCCCTGACCCATATTGTGTTGGTGAATACAACAAAGGACCACATAGTTTTCTACAGCCGCAAAAAGGCAAATCGTTGGTTGTGTGTGCGAGAGTTTTATGTAGATATATTTGTGTACTTGAGTGTGCCAGGATATTAATATTTTATTCACACTCTCACACACACACACACACACTCTTGCGTGTGTAATTTTGTGTTTCTAAACTATTTTCCCTATTCTGTTCTACAACTTGTTGTTGTTGCTAACGTTTGCAAAAGTTTTTGTTAAATATTTTAAACAGAACTTTCATAGTGTTAGAGTTTTGCCTTTGTCCTGGTGCCACTACTTTTCTATGGTTAAACTACACAAAATATCCATTAGATTGGTGGTGGCCATCATGTTTATTTAATGCTGTGATTGTTTGTTGTTATTACCATTTGAGCGTAGACGTCGAACGCCACCAGGGCCGGTCATCTCACCGCATCGAAAGGTAGTCTATATGTACTTATATATGCATTATCATCCCAGACAACCGACGACCACACACAGCATTTGCATCCATTTGGAGGCAAATCTACTTCAATGGCACTGGGTCCCAAAAGAATTGGCTGGGAGGATGGCGGTTGTGTTTTTTTACTCTGCAGAGGATATAGAGTACGATGTTTCTTAAAGTAATCAGCAAGACAACGTTTGCATAGCCGGAAGAAAAAAGCCCTTAGCTTTATATGATGATTTGTGTCCACACATGAAAGGCTTTTTAGCTTCACAGATTTATTACAATAAAGGATATTTCTTTCAAGAATATCCTAGATTGTCCTGCACATAGTCAAATCCTATTATGTTAATATATTTTATTTAATATTTAATCTTTACTGAGGAAGATTGGATGTCGCCCTTTCCTTTTTATTTTTTGTGCGAATATGCCAGTTGCCTAAGGACTCTTGGGGCTTAAGGCATAAAGAGGTCGCCAAATGAGACGGAAACAAAAAGCAAGAGGGAAAGAGAGATATAGGAAAGGATTCAATCATAATTTTTTTTTACTGGGGTCAGCATAATGTTTAAAAGTTATGGAGTTGTAAATTTGATTACTTTGATTACTTCAAATATAATGAACTTGAAACACAAATAAAGTGTTTACAGCGAGGAGCAAAATAATAGAACAACAAAATAATCATATTTTTGAAGATGTGTATTTAAAGGTTAAATGTGCAAAGAATCGCACCAAACTGCAATGATGATGCTCTTATTATTATATATATATATCCTTTATTTACTTATATTTAAACCAAATAAAAGCATAAAACAATATTACAATACAAAGTTTAAATACAAGGTTCACGAAGAACATAGTTTCATGATACTCGAGTTTGCTTATATTCCTTTCCAGGCACCGCCTCCATGTATTTGGTAGTCTTCTTCGCCTTCGATACCCCTGCGGTTCCCTTCAAGTGCAGATGTTGGACGCCCAAATATAGACATTGCCACAGAAAGTGTCACCCTGTGTCACATCACGTCACCCTCATTAAATGCATATATTTAAGTACGAGGCGGATCAATAAGTCCGTGACATTTCGAACTTCCCTCGTAGTTACGTGAAATGCAACACTGCTCCCATCAAGTAACACCTGCTAATAAACTACTGTCAAATTTTGAACAAGTTCCGTTATTTACTTTGCGTTTAACAGCTGTTCAAAACATACAACTTCGTGCACTTTTTTAAAAATGAAAAAAAAGTGAATTTCGAGTGCTCATTAAATATTATTTTTTGGGGAAAAAAACCGTCAATCAAACCAAGGAAAAGCTTGATAAATACTATGGGGACTCTGCACCATCGATTTCAATGGAAAAAAGTGGTTTACTGACTTTCGTTGTGGTCGCACAAGTGCAAATGACGCTCAACGTTCTGGACGGCCAATACACCCGAAAATGTCGAAAAAATCCACGATATGGTGTTGGCCGATCCAAGAGTAAAAGTGAGTGAGATTGTTGATGCCATAGGCATTTCATATGGCTGTGTGGTTTCGATTTTAAATGATCAGTTGGGTTTAAGAAAGCTGTCTGCAAGATGGGTGCCGCGTTTGCTCTCAATTGACCATTAACGTAATCGTGTGAAAAGTTCAAAGGATTGTTTGGAGTTGTTTAATTGGGCTACGAATTGGTACCTCATCGGCCATAGTCTTCGGATTTAGCCCCCAGTGACTATTTCCTATTTCCAAACCTAAAGAAATGGATCGGTGGAAAGAGATTTAGCTCCCACGATGAAATTATTGATCAAACAAATGACTATTTTATAGACCTCTAAAAATCCTATTTTTTGGAAGGGATACAAAAATTGGAGAAACGTAGTACTACGTGTATTGAGTTAAAAGGAGATTATGTTGAAAACTAAATTTGTTTTTGCAAAAAAAACGGTGTTTCATTCAAAAAGTCACGGACTTATTGATCCGCTCTCGTACAATGTGGTTAGATTGTTTTCTATTCGTAACCTAACGACGGAATATAACTAGCTCTATATTGAGTAAAAGAAGTGAAGACCATCAAACTTACTAGTCCTAAAATATAAGCAATTGACTAAGGTAACGTGATGTGGCAAAACGTTGACCTTTCTGTGGAAATGCCCAAATATGACTGATCCAAGTGCAGTTCAATAGGACTGTTACATGTATGTTGCCAGAGTAATTCACTAGCAATTGTTTTGGGCCAGTAGATATGTAATATTTCTCTCAGACAACGATTGATAAACGTTTGGACCTTCTTTACTGTTAGCTTCGCCAAGCCTCAAGGAGTACATATGTACGTACAACAACAAAATTCATACTGCGATTGAATATTCGTAATTTCCTCTTCTCCGATATTTTCTTATTGCGCCAGATTTTGTACTGGTTTAGAAATGCAATACGGGCCTTATTTATACGATCACCTGTATAAGCCGCGGAGCCACCATCCTTGATAATCTTGCATCCTAAATAGTTGACTGAAGCCACGTCTTCAATTAACGCACCCTCCACTGTTAGTGGAGTATTCCGTTCTGTTCGAATACGCATTAGCTTTGCTTCATTCTATTTATACTCAACTCTTCTTTTTCGTATTTTCGGAGAGTCCGTTTAACTTGGTCATTATGTTTGTGGGCCATAAGACATATGTCATCTGGGTAGTGGATATCATGTAGATGTTCGTACATACTCCGCTGAATGCGGAACGGTGCTTCTGCATTAGTTGCCTCCATTAGCTCACCCATCAGTAGTAGAAATAACATGGTGGACAAGACACATCCTTGTCTAATTCCCGCAGATGTGGTGAAAGGTTGGCTTTCCTTTCCATTAAAACGAACTTTATATGCTTCATCGCTGTACAGTTCAAGGATCATGGACACTATCTTGTGCGGTATACCATTTTTCGTCAAGGGGCCCACATTGAGTTACAATGTACACTATCAAACGCTTGTCCACAGTCTACGAAAAGTAGATACGGAGGCGAGTGCACTTTAACTGTTCTCTGATTATAGGGAGTATGTTTACATGGTGGGCACACCAAGTACCAGGCCCGAAAGCTGTTTGATAATTCCGCACAATTTGCTCCACCACCGCCGAGATCCGCTAAAGTACAAGGGTCACTATTACTTTACCTACTGCATTGAGCAAGGTATTACCTCTCCAGTTCCCACATAGCGTTAGAACACATTTTTCTCGGGATATTGATAACCACTCCCTCTACCCGCTCGGTAGGAATTTTGTTGTCTACCCATGCACTTCTGATAACCGGCGTAATGATATTTTCTAAAGCTGATGCACAGTATTTCAACAGCTCCGCTGGAATACTGTCAGGGCCACCATTAGTTTTTAATAATGAAGTACTACTGATGTCGTTGCCGATCAGCTTTTCCATTAAAGAGACTTTTGCGGACGAACTCTAACGTTAACCGTTTAATCCTAGGCTATCTCAAAAAAAACGCTGTTCTCAGTTCTATACCTTGGGACAGTGTTATGGGACAATTTCCATCCGTTACCAGAGCCACCATGTGCTGCCATATATTTTCTCGAAAATTTTATCGGTTACAGAGCGAATTCATCAATCTGGTTTGGAGATATATCGTATTGTATATTCTTGCCATGGCATACTTTCAGGCATATAAACAATCGCACTGTAAACAGTATATTGTATAGTAATCACATAACAATATGTTGACATTTAATTATAATAAAGGGTTTTCCACCAAGGTATGTTATTTTGAATCACCCTGTATTTCGGTAGCTGTCACTTTTGAAGCTTTTATTCTTTGACATTTGACAAGTAGAAACCACGCCATTACTAAAAATGGAACGATACACGCTTCAACAACGCATTGAAGGTCATTGGACCTTACTTTTTCGAAAATAGGTTGGATCAACAGTTACGGTGAATGGATTGCGCTATCGAGAGATGATTACTGATTTTTTATGGTCGGAGTTGGATGGTATTGATCTGGACAACGTTTACTTTCAACAAGACGGCGCTACGTGCCACACAAGCAACGAAACCATTGCTCTTTTACGGGAAAAGTTTCCGGACCGTGGTATCTCTCGAAGAGGTGATCACAATTGGCCACCGAGATTTTGTGATTTAATACCTTGCGACTTCTTCCTTTGGGGCCTTATGCAATATATGGTCTACGCCAACAGCCCAACGTCGATTCAAGACCTCAAAGATAGAATTCATGAGGCTATCGAGGACATACGGCAGCCACTTTGCAATCTAGTTATGGAAAATTTCATGAAAAGGATGTGGTCCTGTAAGTGTGGTCGTGGTGGTCATTTGGCTGATGATGTTTTTCATTATTAACGGCATACCTTCCTCTTTATTATGAAATTATTTATAAATTCATATTCTTTGAATACCAAAATAACATCTCTTATTGGAAACCCCTTTATGTACAGATTACAGTTAACTAACAATTATAGATTTGTTAATACAGTTACTCCAAACATATGAGTAATCTATATATAAGTATTGTTACGAATAAGTAAAAGCTTTTGCTTACTGTTAATGACTCTACTAACAGTATGTAAACAACAGGCGGTTAGTGCTGCGCCTGAAAGTATGCATTGTAACAACGTACCAGCTCGCTAAACCAGTAGCATGAATTCACCTCAGTAAAGATAATTCTCCTGTGTAGGAGAATGTTCTACAAAGATAAACAACAACAACAACATCTATTTTCTAGAAGGTTCTTGAATTCGCTAGATATTTGTACCTTCATTTGTGTATGGTGAGTTGGTATAAATAGCGGAGGTCTTTGGAATGGAGAGTTCAGTTTGTGATTAACCGCCGTAAAGTAAACAACGCGATTTGATAGTAAAATACGAGACTTGTTAAAGTGTTATAAAGTATAAAAATAAAAAGAAGTTAAACCGTTGTAATTATCGTAATTTAAAACGAACCTTGTTTTATTATTGGGAATAAAACAACGCAAAAAGGACGAATAAGGAAATTCGTAACATTGGTGTCAGAAGTGAAATTACGAATTAAGGACAACGATGAAGTTTGAAGAACTCAAAGTTGAACAGCTAAAAAAGAATTGATGACACATTGGATACGTTGTCAGGAACAAAATGGTTCTCCACCCTGGACTTGCAAAGTGGTTATTGGCAAGTAGAAATCAGCGAGAAAGATAAGGAGAAAACTGCATTCAGCGTAGGGGATGGTCTGTGGCAGTTTAAAGTAATGCCATTTGGACTATGTAACGCTCCAGCCACCTCCGAGCGATTAATGGAGTGCGTGTTGAAAGGACTTCATTGGCGAACATGCTTGGTGTACCTAGACGACATCATTGTCATGGGGAAAACATTCGATGAACACCTGAAGAATCTTAAAGAAGTCCTTCAACGTCTAACCGCGGCTGGGTTGAAACTCAGCCCGAAGAAGTGTTCTCTGTTCCAGAAAGAAATAAAATACTTGGGACATCGAGTGACAGCAGATGGCATTTCCACCGATGAAGACAAAATCCTGACAGTGAAGGATTGGCCACGACCGCAGAATCTCCATGAATTACGCAGTTTTCTAGGACTCTGTACGTACTACAGACGGTTTGTGCCGGGTTTCGCCACAGTGGCTGCAAGTCTTCACGAGCTGACAATGAAAAGTTGGCCGTACTGTTGGAGCGAAAAACAAGAAGAGTCATTCCACCAACTGAAGCAATATTTATGCACGGCTCCTTTGCTTGCATATCCTGTTGCTGGAGAAAAATTCGTGTTGGATACTGACGCGAGTGGTTACGGAATAGGTGGCGTGCTCTCGCAGGAAATCAATGGCCAAGAAAAGGTTATTGGGTACTACAGCAGAATACTCTCAAAGCCAGAGAAAAATTACTGTGTTACGAGACGAGAGCTACTGGCCGTCATAGAGTGTGTCAAACACTACCACAAGTATCTGTACGGCCAGCCTTTCCAGTTAAGAACCGATCATGCGGCGCTAAGGTGGCTACTGCAATTTAAGAACCCCGAAGGCCAACTTGCTCGTTGGATTGAAAGACTGCAGAGCTATGACTTCAGCATTGAGCATAGAAAAGGAGGAAAACACGGTAATGCTGATGCCCTGTCACGTCGTCCATGCAAGCTGGAATGCAAACACTGCTCAAAAGCAGAGGTGAAAGAAAACATCATTGAAGTACGTCTGCTTCGACTAGAATCCAACGAAGACTGGTCAACAGCACAAAGAAGCGACCCTATACTGGCAAAAATCATTTCTGCAAAAGAAAATGGTGAAAGACCAACACGCAATGACATCGCCTCAGAGAGCCCCCTGATGAAAGCATACTGGGCCCAGTGGAACAGCCTAAAATTATTGGATGGTTGCCTATACCGGTTATGGGAAAGTGAGGATGGTAAAATAGTCAAAAAGTTAATAGTGGTACCTTCCTCCAAGGAAAAAGAGATAATGACAGAATTCCATAATGGCCCGAGCGGAGGACATCTAGGAATAACCAAGACCATTGAAAAGCTAAAGCAACGGTTCTACTGGATTGGCTGTCAACAAGCGGTAGCCGATTGGATAGCAAATTGCACCCAATGCATGACAGCTAAGGGACCAACGCGAAGAAGTCATGGCCACATGCAGCAATACAACTCAGGTGCACCCTTTGAGCGTATAGCTATGGATGTGGCTGGTCCATTTCCCGTCAGTAGCTCTGGAAACCAGTACATCTTAGTGGTTATGGATTACTTCAGTAAATGGCCCGAAGTATACCCTGTTCCAAATCAGGAAGCGAAGACTATAATTAAATTGTTTGTGGATAACTGGATATGCCGTTTTGGTGTCCCCTCGGAGCTCCATTCGGACCAGGGTAGGAATTTTGAATCGACCATCTTCAAAGAAATGTGTGAGTCATACGGTATTCGGAAAACAAGAACAACACCATTGCATCCTCAGTCTGACGGAATGGTTGAAAGATTCAACCGAACTCTTGAAGAATACCTAAGAAAAGTAGTCAGCGCAGATCAAAGAGATTGGGATGAACACATACTGAAGTTCCTTTTGGCATATAGGACGGCCACCCATGACTCCACTTCGCGAACACCCGCTAAAGTAATTTTCGGAAATGAGCTGAAGCTGCCTGGAGATTTGGAGTTCGGTACCATACCAGCGTCTGACCCTGCGAACAGTGATGTCAATTACCATGATACGGGGGATCTTAATGATCTCCATGAATTTGTGCGCAACAAATTAAAAATGGTCAGTAACAAAATGAAAGCCAGATACGACCGAGCGGCAAATTCAGAAGGATTTCAAGAAGGCCAGCTAGTTTTACTGTTCAACCCACAGCGCAAGAAGGGTTTATCTCCAAAACTTCAGACTCACTGGGAAGGCCCTTACAAGGTTGTCAAACGAATAAATGACGTGGTTTATCGAATCCAGAAAAGCCAAAGTCCAAGAGCTAAAATGAAAGTCGTGCATTTGGAAAGACTAGCTCTGTAGGGAAAACGGAGGGTTGAGCCTGCTCGGGACGAACAGGCTTAAGTGGGGGGCAGTGTTACGAATAAGTAAAAGCTTTTGCTTACTGTTAATGACTCTACTAACAGTATGTAAACAACAGGCGGTTAGTGCTGCGCCTGAAAGTATGCATTGTAACAACGTACCAGCTCGCTAAACCAGTAGCATGAATTCACCTCAGTAAAGATAATTCTCCTGTGTAGGAGAATGTTCTACAAAGATAAACAACAACAACAACATCTATTTTCTAGAAGGTTCTTGAATTCGCTAGATATTTGTACCTTCATTTGTGTATGGTGAGTTGGTATAAATAGCGGAGGTCTTTGGAATGGAGAGTTCAGTTTGTGATTAACCGCCGTAAAGTAAACAACGCGATTTGATAGTAAAATACGAGACTTGTTAAAGTGTTATAAAGTATAAAAATAAAAAGAAGTTAAACCGTTGTAATTATCGTAATTTAAAACGAACCTTGTTTTATTATTGGGAATAAAACAACGCAAAAAGGACGAATAAGGAAATTCGTAACATTGGTGTCAGAAGTGAAATTACGAATTAAGGACAACGATGAAGTTTGAAGAACTCAAAGTTGAACAGCTAAAAAAGAATTGATGACACATTGGATACGTTGTCAGGAACAAAATGGTTCTCCACCCTGGACTTGCAAAGTGGTTATTGGCAAGTAGAAATCAGCGAGAAAGATAAGGAGAAAACTGCATTCAGCGTAGGGGATGGTCTGTGGCAGTTTAAAGTAATGCCATTTGGACTATGTAACGCTCCAGCCACCTCCGAGCGATTAATGGAGTGCGTGTTGAAAGGACTTCATTGGCGAACATGCTTGGTGTACCTAGACGACATCATTGTCATGGGGAAAACATTCGATGAACACCTGAAGAATCTTAAAGAAGTCCTTCAACGTCTAACCGCGGCTGGGTTGAAACTCAGCCCGAAGAAGTGTTCTCTGTTCCAGAAAGAAATAAAATACTTGGGACATCGAGTGACAGCAGATGGCATTTCCACCGATGAAGACAAAATCCTGACAGTGAAGGATTGGCCACGACCGCAGAATCTCCATGAATTACGCAGTTTTCTAGGACTCTGTACGTACTACAGACGGTTTGTGCCGGGTTTCGCCACAGTGGCTGCAAGTCTTCACGAGCTGACAATGAAAAGTTGGCCGTACTGTTGGAGCGAAAAACAAGAAGAGTCATTCCACCAACTGAAGCAATATTTATGCACGGCTCCTTTGCTTGCATATCCTGTTGCTGGAGAAAAATTCGTGTTGGATACTGACGCGAGTGGTTACGGAATAGGTGGCGTGCTCTCGCAGGAAATCAATGGCCAAGAAAAGGTTATTGGGTACTACAGCAGAATACTCTCAAAGCCAGAGAAAAATTACTGTGTTACGAGACGAGAGCTACTGGCCGTCATAGAGTGTGTCAAACACTACCACAAGTATCTGTACGGCCAGCCTTTCCAGTTAAGAACCGATCATGCGGCGCTAAGGTGGCTACTGCAATTTAAGAACCCCGAAGGCCAACTTGCTCGTTGGATTGAAAGACTGCAGAGCTATGACTTCAGCATTGAGCATAGAAAAGGAGGAAAACACGGTAATGCTGATGCCCTGTCACGTCGTCCATGCAAGCTGGAATGCAAACACTGCTCAAAAGCAGAGGTGAAAGAAAACATCATTGAAGTACGTCTGCTTCGACTAGAATCCAACGAAGACTGGTCAACAGCACAAAGAAGCGACCCTATACTGGCAAAAATCATTTCTGCAAAAGAAAATGGTGAAAGACCAACACGCAATGACATCGCCTCAGAGAGCCCCCTGATGAAAGCATACTGGGCCCAGTGGAACAGCCTAAAATTATTGGATGGTTGCCTATACCGGTTATGGGAAAGTGAGGATGGTAAAATAGTCAAAAAGTTAATAGTGGTACCTTCCTCCAAGGAAAAAGAGATAATGACAGAATTCCATAATGGCCCGAGCGGAGGACATCTAGGAATAACCAAGACCATTGAAAAGCTAAAGCAACGGTTCTACTGGATTGGCTGTCAACAAGCGGTAGCCGATTGGATAGCAAATTGCACCCAATGCATGACAGCTAAGGGACCAACGCGAAGAAGTCATGGCCACATGCAGCAATACAACTCAGGTGCACCCTTTGAGCGTATAGCTATGGATGTGGCTGGTCCATTTCCCGTCAGTAGCTCTGGAAACCAGTACATCTTAGTGGTTATGGATTACTTCAGTAAATGGCCCGAAGTATACCCTGTTCCAAATCAGGAAGCGAAGACTATAATTAAATTGTTTGTGGATAACTGGATATGCCGTTTTGGTGTCCCCTCGGAGCTCCATTCGGACCAGGGTAGGAATTTTGAATCGACCATCTTCAAAGAAATGTGTGAGTCATACGGTATTCGGAAAACAAGAACAACACCATTGCATCCTCAGTCTGACGGAATGGTTGAAAGATTCAACCGAACTCTTGAAGAATACCTAAGAAAAGTAGTCAGCGCAGATCAAAGAGATTGGGATGAACACATACTGAAGTTCCTTTTGGCATATAGGACGGCCACCCATGACTCCACTTCGCGAACACCCGCTAAAGTAATTTTCGGAAATGAGCTGAAGCTGCCTGGAGATTTGGAGTTCGGTACCATACCAGCGTCTGACCCTGCGAACAGTGATGTCAATTACCATGATACGGGGGATCTTAATGATCTCCATGAATTTGTGCGCAACAAATTAAAAATGGTCAGTAACAAAATGAAAGCCAGATACGACCGAGCGGCAAATTCAGAAGGATTTCAAGAAGGCCAGCTAGTTTTACTGTTCAACCCACAGCGCAAGAAGGGTTTATCTCCAAAACTTCAGACTCACTGGGAAGGCCCTTACAAGGTTGTCAAACGAATAAATGACGTGGTTTATCGAATCCAGAAAAGCCAAAGTCCAAGAGCTAAAATGAAAGTCGTGCATTTGGAAAGACTAGCTCTGTAGGGAAAACGGAGGGTTGAGCCTGCTCGGGACGAACAGGCTTAAGTGGGGGGCAGTGTTACGAATAAGTAAAAGCTTTTGCTTACTGTTAATGACTCTACTAACAGTATGTAAACAACAGGCGGTTAGTGCTGCGCCTGAAAGTATGCATTGTAACAACGTACCAGCTCGCTAAACCAGTAGCATGAATTCACCTCAGTAAAGATAATTCTCCTGTGTAGGAGAATGTTCTACAAAGATAAACAACAACAACAACATCTATTTTCTAGAAGGTTCTTGAATTCGCTAGATATTTGTACCTTCATTTGTGTATGGTGAGTTGGTATAAATAGCGGAGGTCTTTGGAATGGAGAGTTCAGTTTGTGATTAACCGCCGTAAAGTAAACAACGCGATTTGATAGTAAAATACGAGACTTGTTAAAGTGTTATAAAGTATAAAAATAAAAAGAAGTTAAACCGTTGTAATTATCGTAATTTAAAACGAACCTTGTTTTATTATTGGGAATAAAACAACGCAAAAAGGACGAATAAGGAAATTCGTAACAGTATGTATATGACCGTCGGTGGTGCAATGGGTAGTGTGCGCGCCTCTTGTACAGGAGATCCTGGGTTCGATCCCTGCTCCAACCACCTTAAAATTTCTTTCGACGACGGTCATCTCGCTTAGTGACGGCGACACTATCGAGTATATAGCCATGAAAAAGCTTCTCAAAATACCGTTCGGAATCGGTTGTAAACTGTAGGTCCCAATCAGTGAGTGATAACCGGAAAGCGCACAGCTCAGTGATTGTGAGAAGTTCTCCCCGGTCCCTTCATGGGATGTAATGGGAAACCATTTATTTATTTATTTATGTATATAAAAGGAAGGGTAGTTATAATTGTCCTCATCATACACAAGAACTACTGCACCGATTAGCCCGAAATTTTCACAGTATGTTCTTCAATATCAGGGGCAAGTTTCGGTCTCTATTTGGATTAAATTTATTAATGTTTAATTACTAAATTTTATTATCATGTAAACGCTTCAACATTGTCTTACTGTGTGTTTATAGAAACACGTACGTGTAAATAAGGGGTTTTCAACAGAGTCGCTACAAAAGTAAATCGATGGGGACGGCAAACGACGCCATATTTTTTCCCGCTCTTTTGACATTTCTCTTCAGTAAGGTTTGCCATTTCATCATGGAAAGATATACGAGCCAACAACGAGTCGAAATTATTAAAATTTGGAGTCAGTGGCCTCAACTTTAAGAGGCCAACTTTAAGAGGCCTCAACAATTAGCGATGAGGCTCATTTCTGGCTGAATGGCTTCGTCAATAAGTAAAATATTCGTTATTGGTCAGACAGCAATCCACACGTAATCCATAAGTCATCATTGCATCCCGAAAAAATTACGGTTTGGTGCGGTTTATGGGCCGGCGGCGTCAGTGGGCCGTACTTCTTCCGTGCTGATCAAGACCGGCACATTACTGTGAATGCGAATCGCTACCGTTCAATGATAACCGAATATTTTTGGCCCCAATTGGATAATATGGACTTGGAGGACATATGGTTCCAACAGGACGGCGCCACAAGCCACACAGCGAATGCCACAATCAATTTATTGGAAACCAAGTTTGGTGAACGTGTTATCTCACGAAATGGCCCAGTCGATTGGCCGCCTCGGTCGTGCGATTGGACGCCGTTAGATTATTTCCTGTGGGGCTACGTCAAGTCTGTGGTCTATGCCAACAAGCCGGCGACGATTGATGAACTTCGAACGAATATCGAACGTGAAATTGCAGCAGTATCGGCCGATTTATGCTTGAAAACCGTCGAAAATTGGGTCCAGCGTCTGGACTTCTGCAAGCGTGCTCGTGGTGGGCATGCAAAAGAAATAGAGTTCCATACATAATGGCATCGAACGTACTTTCATTTTATTTAAAAAAACTTTTGTAGAGCTCTTATTGAAAACCCCGTTATTAGGTAGGAAATTTTGCGTGTGTGGCTTGCATGGTTTTAGTTAAGCACATAGAGAGTGAGAGCATTTGATATGGCGATTATTTGGGGCTCTCTCACTCAATGTATTATATTCACGGTTGCCACAGTTGGTAATGTTCAACCAAAATTGGTAACGTTGTAATTTCCTTTAAGGCTGTAAGAGATCATGTTTTCTCCGGTTAGTGAAAAAAATGTAAATGCCGCGGGTGGGATTCGAACTCACATTCGCTGGACGATCGTTTCGATGTTTGTGAAGCATCATCTTCAGCAGCGTCTAGCACTGCGGTGTGTATTTACACAAGTCACTAACCGTAGACATTTATTGATTGTGTGCAGAGTGATTGTTGTCGCTACTTACACATTGCTTTCCTACTTACACGCACTGATGCAGAAGTTTTGGTAACATAGTAACATTTTTTTAATTTTGGTAACCTTTTGATATGAAATAATTAGTATAAGATAAAGCATTTGATTTCATACTTCTATTAGAAAATTTGACGAAATGTGATCTGAAATGTTACCTACAAACAGAAGAAAACATGAAGCACTGGCAACACTATTTGGGAGAATTTAATGATTATGATCGTTCGCACTAAATAACCAAATATATTCGTCTCTTTCGCACTAACGAACTTTGTGCTTTGATTGGTTTGAATACTTGTGCACTAAATAATTTTGCATTGCAATTGAAAGACAATAAAATTCAAAGAAAGCGAATATTATGTTTTGTTATGCCATATTTTATGATTTGCTTTTCCTTTTTTTTAAATTTTTATATTGATGTATGATGACGAAAAAGCTTCTCAAAATACCGTTCGGAACCGATGTAAAACCGTAGGTTCCAATCAGTGAGTATAAAACTTGAAAGAGCACTGCTCACCGGTTGTGTGAAGCTCTTCCCGAACCCTTCATGGGATGTAATGGGAACCATTTATTTTTTTTTTTTTTATTGATGTATGTATGTAATATGATTTTCTGTAACGAGTTATTTTAAATAAACATTTAATGTTCTAAATAAAAAAAGTTTAAAAATTTGGTAATTTTTGGTAACTTTTTTTTGGAAAATTCTGGTAATTAAAAAAGGATCCCTGTGGCAACCGTGATTATATTGCGCAAAATTGTTGTTGTGTTAATGGTTCAATCTTAGAGTCCATTGGTTACAAGCGGCTGGGCGCGTTCGGATAGTTGACTGTTGTTGTTATTGTTGATACATTGGTGTCGGGTGTGATGTATAGAAAGTCGGTTTTATGAAGATGGTGTTGTTTTCTAAGATAAGAGATCACAGACTTTATATGTAATAGACACTTAACATTCAAATCCGATGGTGTTAGGATGAAATGGTAACTTAACAGCAAACTTAACATTATTCCTGTGGAGTCTCAAATATATTTTATTACAAATAATCCAGTATTTTAATGGAAACTACAAGAAAATCTCTTCAAAGTCGTTCAATCAAATCAGACCAGCTATAAACTTTCCTTACTTACTTATCCGGTCTCGGACAACCCCGCGGGGTCAGGACCTTACAAAACGAAGATAACATATTTCGCCAACCAGTTTTGCGAGCCCTAACCACTATTAATTCGAACACCAATAATTTTTATGCCAATGTAACATTTAAGAGTACATATTTTACGAAATAATATTGACAACACCAATAACTTTAAATTTTTTTGAAAGTTTGTTTTATTATCTTTAAATTCATAAACAAATATGTGCACATATTATGATAAAAAGTTTTGAAAACAGAAATTAACCGAAAGTTTTTTAATTTTGATATAAATAATTTGACCACTATTAATTCGTACAGTGGAAAATTTTCTAATTTAAAACTGTGTAACGCCCCCATTGCGTTTTAAAACAGATTCTAATCGCTTTGGCATTGTAGCTATTAATTTTTTACACTCTTCAGGGGTTATAGAGTCCCAAATTTTCTGAATTTTGGCTTTTAGTCCGCTAAGAGTATGTTGTGGGTCATTTCGCAACTTCATTTTCATGACTGCCCACAGGTTTTCGATTGGGTTAAAGTCTGGGCTAGACGATGGCCAGTCCAGTACAACAATACCATTTTCTTGTAGCCATTTTGTTGTTTTTTTTGGCTGTATGGGAAGATCATGTTGAAATACATATTCGCCACAGTCAGCTAACTTTCGTACGGACGGAATGAGGTGTTCTTGCAATATATTAATATATTTTTCTGCATTTACTGTCCCATTAATAAAGTGAAGCTGGCCGACAGCCTTTGAGGACATACGTCCCCACACCATAAGGCTAGCTGGAAACTTAATAGTACGCTTTAAGCTAAGATATGCCTCTGTGTTTTTACGAATCATCCATTTTCTGGCATCGCCGACGCATACGTCAAACTTCGATTCGTCGCTAAATATAATGGTGTTCCATTGCCGTTGTACCCAAGAACGTCTTTCTTTTGCCCATAACAAATGTTTTTCATTTGAAGTGCAGTAAGTAAGGGCTTTTCTTTGGCGTAAAAAGTTTAAGTTTCAATAAATGTTTTTCGCAACACTAGTAGTATGTTAAACTTACTCTATATAAAACCATGACCTATATCTTTCATTTGCTGACGCGTCCATTCACGTTTAATGGGTTTTCCAACTTTTTCTGACCACTTTGAAGCTAATTTTTGTTTAATTATAGCTGCTAAAGCTCTTTTGTCGCGAAACGATATTTTGGAGACCCGGCCTCTGATTGCTACGTTATTGCTACAATTCCCATATTTTTCGTATTTTTGAACAATACTTTGTACTGTAGATCTGGGAAGCTTAAGATCAGTCGATATTTCGCCATAGCTTTTTCCCGATTTGACTTTGTCAATAATTAATAAGCGAATTTCTTCACAAACTGGCTTAGCACGTGCCATCGTTTAATAATGAATCACAATTTAAAAAAAAAAACAACGTGAAAATGTTCGTGTTATAGTTCCATTGCATTTATTTACTCAAATAAAACAATACATTTTCATTATTTGTTTACATTTTGATTTTCAGAGGTGTTTCTAGCTAAATTTATACACTGAACGAATTAATAGTGGTCAAATTATTTATATCAAAATTAAAGAACTTTCGGTTAATTTCTGTTTTCAAAACTTTTTATCATAATATGTGCACATATGTATTTGTTTATGAATTTAAAGATAATAAAACAAACGTTCAAAAAAATATAAAGTTATTGGTGTTGTCAATATTATTTCGTAAAATATGTACCCTTAAATGTTACATTGGCATAAAAATGCTTGGTGTACGAATTAATAGTGGTTAGGGCTCGTATAAACTTTAAATAGATTAATTCCCAAATTTGTTACGCATGCTAAATTAAACAGAAACATTGAAAACATTACTTCAAGTAACGCCGCAGTAGATCAATAAATTATAAAAATTTTAAGAAATGATTTAGTTTTCATCTTTGATGAGATAAATGAGTGGCGTGTTTTAACAGCTGTAAAGACTTTCTATACCTTACACCAGTCTGTAATTTAACTACCCTACAACACATTGTAAAATCAATATACATATGTATTACATCCTTTTTTGAAAAAATTGGGCACGGAGTGTTTGATTTAACCCATGACATTTTAAGTGAAACTGGTCTACATCCACACATGTTTCTGAGACTCTAAAATCTACATAAAAAAATTAATAAATGGTTTCCCATTACATCCCACCAAGGGACCGGGGAGAACTTCTCACAATCACTGAGCTGTGAGCTTTAAAGTTTTCACTCACTGATTGGGAGCTACAGTGTTACACCGATTCCGAACGGTATTTAGAGAAGCTCTTTCATGGCTATATACTCGATAGTGTCGCCGTCACTATGCAGGGTTCGAACCCAAGATCTTATGTACAAGAGGCGCGCACCATTGCACCACCGACAATCCACATAGTGCTTTCGATTTTGGAGAAAAATTCGATTTATCCGATTAACATAATAATCGAGTCCATGGTCCATGCTTAAAACATAAACCTTTCCAAAATCCATCTAGATCATATTGCTCCAAAACTGAATTATTTCACAAGTGCATGAGTTGCTTGATGCTAAAAGCAAATGTAAGAATGGTGTGGGATAACATACAGTCGGATCCACCGGACTTTAGCTCTTCCTTACTGATTTAATTCTAAGTGAAGAAACAAACAAAAATGTTAGTTCTATGAATTACTATTCATACCGTCTGATGATTCATGAAAACGAAGAAAATTACATTTTAAAATGTCGCCAATAATTTCATCAATAGATCGTTGACATGAATGCAAAGATTGAATCGGAACGTTTATTGTATATTCGAAGAAACTACGATCTGAAGAGTACATACATTTGCGTGATGCATTAAACAATGATTTGCATTAAAGTGATTAATTATAATATTACCAGCAACATATACAGGTAGTTCACGACATACACAAGAATACGCACAAGATGCAATGTCATAAGTTCGCCAATACGGACGTGCTGATTTGTTCATTACATTTGCATGTAATCCCAAATGGATCGAGGTTAAAGTACACCTATTTCCCGGTCAATCGCCAGTAGATCATCATGATGTTACTGCACGGGTTTTCAAACTCAAATTGTAATCATTAATGGATTTTATGACTAAACACTACGTATTCGGAGAAATATGTTAGTGGATGTATTGCATTGAATGGCAGAAAAGAAGATTACCTCATGCCCAAATTTTGATTAGGTTAATGGTTATGGGCCAACGGCGGATAAAAAAAAACCAAGAGAAAAAAATCCAGGTTCGACATATTGCATCCTGGTCAGCGTCTGATCCTTAATGGGCGGCTGCAATCAAATATTCTGGCAGTAGGTAAAATGCAAAAACCCGGTGGACTGCATTTGCCTCCCGCCACCGTTCATAATGGCAGTGAAAATACAAGAACGAAAAAGAAAACATAAACGACCCCTATTTGTTGACGACCCCCGCAAACGTGATAAGGACCACGATTTACGGATATGCACCTGGAATGTGAGAACTCTATATAGATCCGGTGCAAGTATCCAATTGGCAGATGTCCTCGAAAGTTATAAAGCAGACATTACCGCAATCCAGGAAATGCGATGGACAGGACATGGCTGCACAAGAAAAAGAAACTGCGATATATACTACAGTTGCCGTGAAAAAAAACATGAATTTGGTTGCGGATTTGTAGTTGGCAAAAGACTGCGACATCTAGTCTCTAGGTTCAATCCTGTGAGTGAACGTATAACCACAATCCGCATAAAAGCGAAATATTTTTATATTTCCCTAATTTGTGTACATGCCCCGACAGAAGAGAATGATGATGATGCCAAAGACATATTCTATGAGCTCCTAGAGGAAACGTATGACCAAACATGACATTAAGATTGTACGAGGAGGTTTTAATGCCAAAGTAGGAAGGGAGAATGTGTTTAATCCAACTATTGGCAATTTCAGTCTACATGCTGACAGTTCCGACAACGGTATGAGACTGATTGACTTTGCCGCGGCAAAATCATGGTCATTAGTGGTACAAGATTCCAGCATAAAGACATCCACAAGGCTACTTGGGTGTCCTCTGATAAAAGAACTATGAACCAAATTGATCACGTGGTAATTGATGGAAGGCACTCATCCAGTGTAATGGACGTACGAGTGACCAGAGGAGCTAACATCGATTCTGATCACTACCTGGTAGCAGCAAAGGTTCGCACAAGATTAAGTAGAGCGAAAATCGTACGAAACCAGACGCAGGGGAATCTGGACATCGGAAAGCTGCAATTATCAGAGGTAGCCAAAGCCTAGTCAAGGAAGCTCTCGCAACTTTTGGCCCAGAACCCACTCCCTCCCGATGACGATCCTGAAGCGCAGTGGAAACCCATTTCCGACTCTATAAAAACTGCCGCAACAACCGTACTTGGTTTTAAAAAACCGCTTCGCAACAAACCATGGTACGATGAAGAGTGTCGCACTGCAAATGATGAAAAAAACGCTGCACGCATGACAATGCTTCAGTCAATTGCAACGCGAGCTGCGACTGAGCGGTATAGGTAGAATGGGAAGGAGGTAAACCGTCTCTTTAGGCGTAAGAAACGGCAGTGGAGAAAGCGCGAGAGTGAGAAAATTAAGTCATACAGAATAAAAATTCTAGCAAAAAGTGAACAACGGAACTAATGGACATGGTTCAGGGCCCCCCTTCTGTAAAGACAAGGACGGAAATCTCATCGCAGATGTGCTGAGTATGTTGGAAATATGGAGAGACAATTTCTCTGCGCTATTGGTACCTGAGATATCCAATGGCGAGACAATCGATCTAAATTTGGACGACGACGCCGATTGCCCCCCTCCTAACCAAGACGAGGTCAGAACAGCTATTGCCCGGTTTAGGAACAATAAAGCCGCAGGAGCCGATGGATTACTGGCGGAGCTGTTTAAGGCTGGCGGCGATGAGCTGATAAGGTGCATGCATCAGCTCATTAGCAAAATTCGGTTAGATGAATGCATGCCCGGCGATTGGAGTCTCAGTTTACTATGTCCCATATTTAAAAAAGGTGACCCGAGTCTCTGTGCCAACTACCGCGGAATAAGCCTTTTATCCATAGCATATAAGGTTCTATCAAGCATAATGTGCGATTAATTTGTGCAGGCCTGGAAAATCGACAACCGACCAGATTTTCACGCTACGCCAAATCTTGGAGAAGACCCAACGAAAAACAAATCAAAACCCATCACCTATTTGTCGATTTAAGGCGGCCTTCGATAGTCCGATACGGGAGAAACTCTACGAAGCAATGTTTGAGCTTGGTATTCCTGCAAAACTCATACGCCTTTGCAGGATGACCCTGACGAACACCAAATCCGCAGTGAAAGTTTGTAAGGATCTTACCGAACCTTTCGAAACTAAGCGAGGCCTCAGACAAGGTGACACCCTATCGTGCGATCTCTTTAATATCTTAATAGAGATTATTATGAGAAAAGCTGCTATCAACATGAATAAAACCGTCAGCAGCAAAAGTCACATGCTGCTGGCGTATGCTGATGATATAGATATCATTGGACGCACAGTTAGAGAAGTTACTGTGGTGTTTTCGAGAATTGAGAAGGAGTCAGGAAAAGTGGGTCTGATGGTAAATGAGGACAAGTCAAAATTAATGGTTTCAACGAGCAGGGCCTCCATGCGATTACACCAAAGCGTGAACGTTGATAACCGTTATAATTTCGAGGTGGTAGACGAATTTATATACCTCGGATCTGCCGTAAACAAAAACAACAACGTCATCCTTGAAATCAAGCGGAGAATTGTGCTTGCGAATATATGTTATTTTGGGCTAAGCAAGCACTTTGGAGATAAAGCCCTCTCTCGAGTAACAAAAGTCCAACTATACCAGACTCTCATACAACCTGTCTTGCTTAATGGCGCAGAATCCTGGTTCTTATCGCAAGCAGAGGAAACATCTGTAGGAGTCTTCGAGAGAAAAATACTCCGAAAAATGTGTGGGCCTATAGTGTACAACGGCGAGTATCGGCGACGCATGAACCATGAGGTGTATGAGCTTTATCCTGACATTGTCATAGTTAAGCGGATCAAAATAACGCGATTGCGCTGGATGGATGAAGACGCACCAGCACGAAGGGTTTTCGAAACCGAACTCGAAGGAAGACGAAAAATAGGAAGACCAAGACTCCGCTGGAAGGAAGGATCCCTGCGTACACTTGGTATTGCCAACTGGAGAAATAAAGCAAAATATCGAACTGGTTGGCGAAATATGTTATCTTCGTTTAGGAAGGTCTCTGACCCCTCGGGGTTGTGCTTGGCCAGATAAGTAAATAAGTAAGTAAGTAATCAACAAAATTACTCCCGAGGAGATTGATAATGTAATTTCAGAGGAAATTCCCGATTCAACTGTCGATCCTGAAATATTTGAAGTAATAATCAAAAACATGGTTCATGGTTTTCATATTTGAATCTCAATATCACAAGACGAATGACTAAACATATCAAAAACACAATAGCAATAAGGTAAAAAAAAGTGTTAATATTAACTAATTACTAAATTTAATTCTTCTTACTATTATTATATTTTGTCTACAGTTTAGCAATAGTGAAGCATTGCCGGTTACGCTAGTAAATATATAAAAACTTATGTTTGTGAAGGGCATTTTTTCTCCCACGTGAATACTGTATGTGTCCCGATTTAACCTGCATCCGTGTTCGCAAATACCGGCAGTTGAATGGGAAACTTAAGAATGCGTCTTAAAGGGATGATTTTGCGGTTGGGAAAAGGCAGCCAATGGTAGCCCTAAAAAACGCAAATATGTGCACAATTATATCACGCCCGATTGGAACGGTACATTTCTGCATAAAAGTTGGTTTTACGGATCATTGTTTCTTGTGGAATCTGTCGAATCGACAAAATTTTAAAAATCAAATTAAATTCACCATGAGTCAGCCTCTATTGCTATTGCTTCGACCAAAAAATGAATGGTGCATATGGAAACTGTTTTACTTCTGGAGGAAGTTGTAGCTGGTGTGGTTGCGGGTTGCTCAATTTCAACAAATATGGCCCAAAAGTTTTATTGACCATGAAATGGAATTGAATGGAAATGTCTTTCTTTCTCAGTTAGTTATGTGAAAGGCAGAAATCGTTACACGCACCAACCCAGTCATAAATCAGCAAAATATGCTCGTAAGACACAGCCCAGAACACCCTACTGTCACCCCAATCCAAAAGCGTTTAGAAGCTTTTAAATTGTTTACTTGACAGCTGTTGTGGTTGTTGGCTCGGTTGATTTTTTGTTGTTGTTTTCCTGAAGGTGGTGGGTGGTATATAACTTATTAATCGCATAATGGGGTTTAGTGAATTCCACTGATGTTTTTTGGCCAAGTTGTTCCAACCAACAAATTATGTCGTCGCGCACTGCGAGTTGTTAATTTATGAACTCTAATAGCCAACATATGAAAATGCGTTACAAGGAGTTCACGTACACTCGCACACACACATACATCAATACATAGATATGTTAATAAATACACATATTTATTACTTAAGTAGAGAGATATGTTCGATTGTAGGCGATTAAATTAATGCAGTTTGCGTGCTTGGGCCAAGTTAATTAGAAATGGCCATAATGCGGCAAGGCACGTAACAGTTGTTGTTCATGCTCATCTAATCGATACATGGTCTGAAGGAAAAAAAACAACCAGAAACCGGGAGATCCAGATTCGGTTCTACCAAAAACCAAACCATCTTTTAATGCGTCTCTGGCAATAAATCGCTGGGTATGTAATGTTTGATACAAAGCAGTTTGTTTGATAATACAATGTTTGATAAAATACAAAAAATATTTGTTATTTTTCTACCATTCCACCAACAACAACAACAACAGGTTGTCATAGATGCATGTTAGGTTGGCTTCATCCTGGCGAATTGGAACGGGAGTCATCCCTTGCAGAGCTGGGGTTAGTAGGGATTCCTCTTGGTATTGTGGGACAGGAAGGGAATCGATTGTCGGGCGTTTGTTTAGGATGTCACAAACATAAGTTTCATAAATAAAATTGTAGTTAAGCATTCGTGCAGTTAATCAGAGAGTCACGTTTCCCATAAATAAAGTCAAACGCTTCGAATCGATTTCACATAGCGGCAAAGACTGTGCCCCACCCCCACCCCAGACACGGAAGAAATGAAGTGTCAGAAACAAAGCGCCATCAAAATAGAAACAAAAGAAGTTAATAATTGTGGAACCATATGAGTTTGACACAATTCTCTTGAAAATTTGGAATAAATGTAATTGTGTAGTTTGTGTCTACAACAATGTCCCACATTTTGATGCCATTTGCCACTCAATAACACTAGTTTTGTAATGTAATCCTTTCCGTCAGGGTTTGCCAACAAGTGTGTGAACAAGCTGTACAACCACCAACACCATCGACAATCAGTCTATTCCGGAGACAGACAATACTAATGCGAGAAGACATTGAACAATTTGCTAACAGAGATATCATAGCAGTCAATACCCTCAATCCAGGATATATGAGTTAAGCCATCAAACGACCCACAACACTGGCAACGATACAAATAGGAGGAGTAGACGAGTAGGAGTCTACTCGTATTTGAAGTTAACTCAACAGGATGGCCGGAAATCGGTGATTTAAGTTTTCAACTAAATCGTTGACTGCAAGAAGTTTAAGCCAATTGTGATTTAAGGTTTTTGGAACTGCATTAGAATTAATTTTTGATGTGTTAACATCTATACGCGCGCCTCTAGGGCAGTAAACTATCAAACTAATCCATACGCAAGTGTTAGGTTTGAAAGAGTAAATCATCGTTTGTTTGTTCGTTGCTTGGCAGTCGGTATCGAAAGTGATTATTGGGCGATTTTCATATAATTTTCCCACGCGATTTTCTCCGGAAATTCATAGCCGATTTTATTAATTTTTGGATTAAAAAGCTAGTGCGGGTTTCGACGAAGAGTTTAGCCAAAAATTAAGGCGATCCGATATCGGCGAGCCGAGATTTAAGTGTTTTAATTTGGAGTATTAATTTGGAGTAATATTAAAAAAGTATTTTATGTTGATCTTCGGTTATATCGTACGAATATAACAATGTATGTATGTATGTACAAGTGTCTGTTGCTTTGCATTCTTTGACTTTTGTGGGAATAAAACAAAAAGTATTGAGCAAGAAAATAATGACACATGTGCTTGCACTGGGTCTTTAAATAATTTTAAGTATTAATATTATTTAACTGTAACGTCATCATATCTCAGCGGACCAAAACTTCGTATACGATATCGCATACGAGAGTTACGCGAAACTTTTGCGGGTAAAACTCTCGAAAACAGATCCGAAAACGATCGGAAAATGAATCATCAGTCGCTCAGTTTGTGGCAGTAAAAGTTTCGTTTACGATGTCTTGCAAGAGATTCGTTTGCGAGACTTTTGCAATATCTTTTGCGAGAACAACACGAAAAATAAAACAAATGCAATTGCGTGTGTGCCTCTGTTTGGCGCACGACACAACTACAACAATGTTTCTCTCTCTTTTCTCGTCCGTTTAGCACCCGTTTTTAAACCAGTTTGAGAACATTTGGGCGAGTTTAATTTCTCCCACGGTTTTGGTCCGGTAAATACTCGTTTCTGAGCCCGTTTGTGAGCATTTAGCGTAACACTCGCTAAGGCTCGGTGTTTTGCCCGCTGGGATGATTGAACGCTGTTTTCTATTTTCCAATGTAACATTTACGAATGTGTTCATAGAAATCGAACAGGTACCGTGTAGCAAAAAGGTGTTAACACATCGCCCGTGAGTTCGAACACTCATTGGATTTTTTTATTTGTATCACTTGAAGTCAAATTTAAATTCATAGAATGTCAAAATAGGACACAGGCATCTCTAACAGTTAATAACGGGTTTTTCAACAGAGACGCTACAAAAGTAAATCGATAGGGACAGCAAACGACGCCATATTTTTTCCCGCTCTTTCGACATTTCTCTTCAGTAAGGTTTGCCATTTCATCATGGATAGATATACGAGCCAACAACGAGTCGAAATTATTAAAATTTACTACCGAAATTTGGAGTCAGTGGCCTCAACTTTAAGAGCACTACGTCCAATCTATGGTCGTCATAATCGTTCTACCATATCAACAATTGGGCGTCTAGTGGAAAAATTTGAATCCACAGGCACAGCACAAAATGTTCCCATGCCAGTGAGCCAAAGAAGTGCCCGTAGTGTTGAGAATATTGCTGCCGCTGAGGCTTCAGTTCAAGAAAGCCCAAATTGTTGTGACGTCGTTGTGGCGAATTTTGCGAAAAGATCTTGGCCTACATCCTTACAAGGTCAAATTGATGCAAGAACTGAAGCCGCTTGACCACCATAAACGTCGTATGTTCGTGAATTGGGCTGAGCCACATCTTGAAAATGGTTCGGATTTTCATCGGAAAATCATCTTCAGCGATGAGGCTCATTTCTGGCTGAATGGCTTAGTCAATAAGCAAATTATGCGTTATTGGTCAGACAGCAATCCACACGTAATACATGAGTCATCATTGCATCCCGAAAAAATTACGGTTTGGTGCGGTTTATGGGCCGGCGGCGTCATTGGGCCGTAGTTCTTCCGTGATGATCAAGACCGGCACATTACTGTGAATGCGAATCGCTACCGTTTAATGATAACCGAATATTTTTGGCCCCAATTAGATAATATGTACTTGGAGGACATGTGGTTCCAACAAGACGGCGCCACACGCCACACAGCGAATGCCACAATCAATTTATTGGAAATCAAGTTTGGTGAACGTGTTATCTCACGAAATGGCCCAGTCGATTGGCCGCCTCGGTCGTGCGATTTGACGCCGTTAGATTCTATCCTGTGGGGCTACATCAAGTGTGTGGTCTATGCCAACAAGCCAGCGACGATTGATGAACTTCGTACGAATATCGAATGTGAAATTGCAGCAGCATCGGCCGATTTATGCTTGAAAACCGTCGAAAATTGGGTTCAGCGTCTGGACTTCTGCAAGCGTGCCCGTGGTGGCCATGCAAAAGAAATAGAGTTCCATACATAATGACATCGAACGTACTTTCACAGGAATAAAGAATTTCATTGGTATCTAAAACCGGTTTTGTTTTATTTAAAAAAAACTTTTGTAGAGCTCTTATTGAAAAACCCGATACATGGAAACATAGTACCGGAACATGGGCATTGAGTAGTAGACGAAGCCAAACCTACAGTAGAAGGAGGCTAGGAACTCTAGCCTCCTTTCGAAAATGGATTAGGTATGGTTTGGTGTTGGTGTTGGTGGCAGTCGATGAACGACTCACTCGCCGCTAGCCAGGTTTCGTATTTCGTGGGTATTATTGCCGTGGGGAATTTCTAGCGATCGCTTACCCATGACATTGTGTGTAATTTTTTAAGTCATGGAAATATAACCATATACGGACACCGCTACGTGATAAAAGACCAAAAAAAAAAAAAGACACGTGTCTCCCAGTTTTGCCCAAAGTCATGCACTTTTTTTATGGGCCCCCAAAGATTTGGGCCTCGGTGTCATTTTTGCAAAATAATTATCATTTTGTCAGGCTCATATCTTGCAAACCGTTCGGAATTTTGATTTACTCTCTAAGGGTAAGTTGTAGCTCTTGGCATAAATTGTGAATATATTAAATCTTAATCTTCAAGGTCAAAATCGCAAAAAGCTTTAAACAATTCGATTTTTGTTTTTTTTTCCTGTTCAGGCCATAGGAAACAAACCGTTCACAATTCAAGGCAACAATCAACGACAAAAATGTACCTAAGATTTCAATAAAGACCTAGAACATATAAACTTCCTAGAAATGCTTCTTAACACCGTTTAGGTAGGGCTTAGGTAGCGTTTAGGTAGCCACAAAAGTGACAAATTTCCCGAAAGTTTTAATTTTCTAGCGATGTCTCAAATAAAACGCTTGCATTTAAATTAAAAATGGTGACAAAATTAAATGTCATATTAAGTGTCAAAATTAAATGTCACCATTTTTAATTTAAATGCAAGCGTTTTATTTGATAGATCCCTAGAAAATTAATTAACTAATTCATTTTAATTACGCTCTTTATTGAAAGTATCTAGACCATTGTTGTTGAAGTGCTAAGTAGGCGGACCATTGTACAACCCCATCATGAAGAAGAATATACTTATTGAGGCTAAGAGAAAAATTATTTTCTAGTATTTAGTGCATTTATAAATAAAACACTGTAACTTATTTTTTTTTAAATTATTGATTTATTAATTTTGTCATCGCTACACTTTGGGAAAACGCTTTTCAAACAGTCGAATGCGTTTGGACAATTTACAACGGCCACTTCGATGAATTTTTTAACAATTCCCAATTTTATGTGGAGCGGTGGCAGCAAGATGTCTTGAGTATTGTCAATTAAAGGTGCATTCTTCAGTTTATGTTGTTTCATTTGTTCCTCTCCACGAATTACACTGGAATTGATTCAGAGGTGAGCGCGAATCACAATTACAAAGAAGAGAAAAGAATTTTGGAAAGCCGCCCTTGATGACCTTCAAGTCACAGCAAATCTTCCATTTATTTTCGTAGTATTGGAAGTTTTTCATTATATCTTTCAATGTTTCATAGCTTTCTTTCATGTGGAAGGGTTTCGGTTCGACACATGTAACAACACTGCTTTCAAACTTGAAACAGACCCAACAATAAATAATCCCCACTCACTAGCGATGTAATTCATTCCCATTTTTACCACCAAACTTTTATATCGTTGCAGTTAGCGAACGAATTGTCATCATTTAGAGTGTAGAGGTTTTGAAATTCAGCTTGTCGTTTGCGGTACGCCCTAGAGTTAACATTAGCATGTGTGAGTTTTCTTTGCTTTAAAAACGCAGTCAAAAATATGACAAGTCGCTGTGATATTCCCAAGATGGCCACAATGAAATCCATTTCCATTTGTGTTATTAGTTGTAGTCCATCTCTTCCCTGTTGAGGCTCATAATCGGTATCAAATGGATCTTCATAAGTAACACAACTTGCTCTAGTCATGCATGTACATTCCGTCCAACGATTTGGAGTTGGAGGCCTTGGTGGTACAAAATTTTCAGGTGCAAGAACTGGTAGTATGGCTGTTGCAGTTGCTTTATAAATTTTGTTTTTCTCAGCATGTCGATTTAGACGACGTGTGTAATTTACGCATGCATAGCAACTGGTTTCATCATGATCACCTGGGCGATTAATCCAGTTTACCGGCTTACAATACTTTTTCACCGGTCAAGTCTAATTCGTCGTAAAACAACTTATACGAGTATGCACTCTTGAATTCACTACTTAAAAGATTATTTTCCTTTTCGGATTTGATGACCGCAAAGCAGAGTTCGTATTTACCCCCCCCCCCCCCATGTGTAACCCATACACATCGTCGTGGGGAATGTGTAATGAAGGTTTACCCATTACCCACAGGGTATGGGGAAAATAATGGGTAGCTACCCACGGAAATGAGGAATTACCCATCACGATTACCCATTACTCTCAGGGCAAAGGGGATAGCTACCCACGACAATGGGGAATTACCCATCACGATTACCCACTACTCTCAGGTCAATGGGGAAAATAATGGGTAGCTACCCACGACAATGGGGAACTACTCATCACGATTACTCATTACCCTCAGGGAAATGGGGAAAATAATGGGTAGCTACCCACGACGATGGGTAATGGGTTACTCAGGGTAACACATCCCCATTTTTGATCAAAAATATCAAAAAATTAGGAAAATCTCTATATCTCGGTAACGGAGCGTCCAATAGAAAAAACATCGAATTTTTGCTGGTTTCTAAGGGGTTTTCATAAAATCGAAAAATCGCCAATATAAGAAAATCGCTAAAATAAAAAAAGTGGCTTATCGATTTTTAGCGATTTTAGCGAGACACCCATTGGTTAAAGCCTCCTATGGAGGTACAATTTTTATTATTTTTTCAATTGGACGCACTGTTTTCGAGTTATAACCACTTTTTATTTTAGCGATTTGTACGAATTGTACCACTTTACCACAAAATATTAAAAAAAATACCTGGAAACACATTGTAGCTCTTGTCATAAAGATGGAATTGTGAACATATAAAATCAAAAAAACTTCTATCAAAAAACTACCTGGAAGCAAACATCTGCATAGAATTCACAAGGGACGCAGCACACAATATAAACGCGACACGACGCTCACATCGAGGCATTACACAGCGCGACGTCAACGAGAGCTCAGCGGTGAAAATTATAAAGTGAAAGTGAAAGTAAAAAAAGTAAAAGTGCTACAGCATAATTCGCACACAACATTGGCAACTGACAATTTCAATATGCAGTGTGAAAATATTGATTTATTTTGCTACGTTTGCGGTCATCAAATCAGAAAAAATAGTTCTACAACATTGCAAAAGGAAAAGAATCTTTTAACTAGTGCATTCAAGAAAGCATATAAGTTGTTTATCGACGAAGAAGACTTGATCGGTGAAAATTACATACCTAATACAGTGTGTCGCCAATGTTATAACAATCTCATGGCATGGTTGAGTGGAGGCAGAGGTACTATGAAGTATTGTAAGCCGGTAAACTGGATTAATCGCCCAGGTGATCATGATGCAACCAGTTGCTATGCATGCGTAAATTACAAAGCAGTCGAACCGACTCATTCCGCTAGCAATGGGTATTAACATGAAAGAAAGCTATGAAACATTGAAAGATATAGTGAAATAAATCCAATACTACAAAAATAAATGGAAGATTTGCTGTGATTTGAAGGTCATCAACACTTTGCAAGGGATCATCGGTAAGGGCGGCTTTCCAAAATTCTTTTGTTTTCTTTGTAATTGGGATTCGCGCTCACCTCTGAATCAATACCAATGTAATTCGTGGAGACCAAGAGGAAGTGTGGAGGAACAAATGAAACAACATAAACTGAGGAATGCACCTTTAATAGACAATACTCAAGACATCTTGCTGCCACCGCTCCACATAAAATTGGGAATTGTTAAAAAATTCATCGAAGTGGCCGTTGTAAATTGCCGAAACACATTCGACTATTTGAAAAGCGTTTTCCCAAAGCGTAGCGATGACAAAATTAAAAAAGGTATTGTAGTAAATTTAAAACGAATTTTTGTTCACCTCATTGTACTATTTTCACTTTGTTAATGTTTTCTTTTCTGTCTTTATTTTTAGTCTTCATTTAACAGGCGTACTTAATGGCCCTGATATTAGAAAGCTATTCAAGAGCAACTTTGAATCATAGCTTCATGATTATAATCATTCAATGGCATAGGTTTACCTTCAGCGCGTATGCACCAGAGTCTTTGGAGGGGATCGAGACGCGGAACCGGAAGCACGAGAATGGGTGAAAGGAATGCTGTATTATTTTGATAAAATCGGCATATCGATGACATTAAAGCTGCATTTTCTTCATTTTCATTTTGACGATTTTATCAAACAACTCCCTACCGAATCCGATGAGCAAGGAGAACGGTTTCACCAAACCACAATGCCCATGGAAAAACTGTACAAAGGCAAAAAACTCGACGCATTGCTTGCAGAGGTAATATCAATTCTATTGATGCATTGTTTTGCATTCCTTTTTTGATTTCATTTCTAATTCATTTCAGGTATGTTGGTGGAGTCACAAGATCACCCTGTATGATGTTAATGAAGTATGTGAAAAAGAAAAGAGAGTGCGATTTGCAAGTCCAGGGCCATCAACATTATAAACATAATACGAATATTTTCTTTTATAATTTTTGTAATAGATAGCATAGTATTGCAGTGCCACCCCTGCTGAGACTACTAATCCCTACAACACAGAATCATTATTACTAAATATACATGCTACTACTCTTTGTTACAACCCTAACTCTAAATGTCAACCCATACCACCTAAGGACTAAGATTAATAAAATCAGTAATAGTATAACAATGAAATCTACAACATGCCTTTTCACTTACGGGAGAAGGCTTTATAGTATCTCAATGTTGAAGTAAATAAAAATCAAATGAAATTAAAAAATTTTCGGGAAATGTTTCACTTTTGCGTCTATCTAAGGGCTACCTAAACGGTGTTAAGAATCATTCGTAGGAAGTTCATATGTTTCATATGATTGTTTTCTTGAATTTTCATATGATTGTTTTCTTGAATTTTGAACGGTTTGCTACCTATGGACCAGAACAGGGGAAAAAGGTAAAAAAATTGAATTTTTAAAGTTTTTTGCGATTTTGACTTTGAAGATGAAGTTTTTTTTTGATTTTATATGTTTACAATTTTTGTTCTTTATGACAAGAGCTACAACTTTGCCTCAGAGAGTAAATCAAAACTCCGAACGGTTTGCAAGATATGAGCTTGGGAAAATAATCACTTTCTTGCAAAAATGGCACCGAGGCCCCACTTCTTTTGGGGCCCATAAAAAAAACCTAGAGGACTTTCGGCAAAACTGGGAGACAGGGGTCTTTTTTTGGTATTTTATCACGTTCGTGTATGGTTATATTGTTTCGTGTTGCACTGTGTTACGAATTGTGATGAATATTTTACAGAAAATTGAGAAAATAAATTTAAAAAAAAATATTTTTTTTTAGTTTGTTGGGTAGTAATTTTCCACCATAAAAACCTTAAAAAAGAACTATAAAAACATAAAATTGTTAAAAATAATGTTTTTTGGTTACCATAAAATTGATTTTGTCATATATTTTAACTTCGGTATCCCATAAGTAAGCACCTACAGAGCGTAGCACCCGTTCCAAACACTCATTTCAGAGTCTGAACAATTATCTATCATACTCCATTTAAATTATTCGATTAGCTTGTCCGGTTCACAAGATATGATTTTTGCGCCACTGTGTGACGGCTTAGTATGAATTTAAACTTTCGGCTGTTATTTATTTTCAAAATTAATCAAACTAATTGCGATTTTTCAAATTTCACTCCATTACCTCGGTACATATTGGCAATATAACGAATCTAATTTCTTTTCTAATATCACTATAGTAACATTAATTAAAACCAATTTTTCCGAACCGTAACGACTTGAGAGCAAGGGTCAACTTGGAAAACCAGTTTCCAGTTTAAAGATCACTATATCTTATTTATTATTCCGAACTGAAATCGCTGGCTGGGTTGGGTGGAGTCTGTCGTTCCACGCTAACCAGTCTCTATACGAGGTTGAATTTTATGTTTCGGGATTTGGGAACCCTAGTGTTGCAATCTGGCAACTGACAGCTCTATCGTAGAGTTGGACATTTTTGAGGTTATCGTACTCAGAACGTTTTGACATACGAGCGCTATTTGTGTTGTTTACAGTAACTTAAAAGATTCATCTCGGCCCAAAAATGGAATTAAATCGTGAACATTTTCGTACGATTATTTTTTACAACTTTCGACGTGGATTAACTCAGCACCAGTGCATGGATGAACTTAATTCAATTTTTGGCGATGAAGCTCCATCAAGGACCAGTGTTTATCGATGGTATGGTGGATTCAATCGTGGTCGTAGTTCACTCCAAGACGAATTTCGTGAAGGTCTTCCAAAATCAGCTGTTGTTCCGAAAACCATTGATGCTGTGCGCGAACTGATTTTGCAAGATCGTCATGTGACCTATTGTGAGATTGAGACAACCTTAGGCATTAGTGGGACCAGCATACATTCAATATTGCATAAACATTTGACTGTCAACAAAATTTGTTCGCGTTTGATCCCACACAATTTGTCAATCGCTCAAAAAGAGGCTCGTGTCGATTGGTCGAAAGAAATGCTCCAAAACTACTATCCCGGTGCTTCGAAACACGTCTATGACATCGTGACAGGTGATGAATCCTGGATTTACGCCCGAAAGCAAACAGCAGTCAACTATAGTCCTGACTTGGCACGGAGTGAGTTCTTTTTATTCCCGTACGTAAAAAACAAACTGAGGGGTCAACGTTTTTCGACATCTGAAGAAGTGGTTGCTGCATTCAGAATGCATGTTTTGGAGATACCTCAATCAGAGTGGCAAAAGTGTTTCGACAATTGGTTCAAACGCATGCAAAAGTGTATAAATATTCATGGGGAATATTTTGAAAAACTATAAAGTGATTTTCGGTGATTAATATTTGTTTTTGTCATAGAATAATACATACATAGATAAACTTATTCTATCGTCTGACGTTTCATTTCACACTCTTCATTGTAGGTTTGTGGAAATGAGAGCAATTAAATTTAAAATTACCTTACACCAGGTGGAGTTACAAAATATGTTCACTTAACTTTTTGCTGTCGTTTTGGTGTAGAACTGAGAAATTTAAATATATTTGCACTTTTTTGTTGACCTTTAACGTTGGTATACATTTGTATTGTATTTAACACAACTAGTTTGCACAAAAACACGAAATTCGGTTGTTGTTCCTTTGTTGATCGCTGTATACAATTGCCACCATCTGGTATTATTGAACCCATAATTTCCACCATCCAATGTTTACTTTCCATCGTACCTATGACGTTTAATTTATTGAGCGAATAAAAGCTTCTATGGTATGTATTACACAGTGCAACACGAAAAAAAATAACCATATACGGACACCACTACGTGATAAAAGACTAAAAAAAAAAAGACCCGTGTCTCCCAATTTTTCCCAAAGTCATGCACTTTTTTTTTATGGGCCACCAAAGAATTGGGGCCTCGGTATCATTTTCGTAAAAATGTGATCATTTTCTCAGGCTCATATCTTGCAAACCGTTCAGAATTTCGATTTACTCTCTGAGGCAAAGATGTAGCTCTTGTCATAAAAAACAAAAATTGCGAACTTATAAAATCAAAAAAAACTTCACCTTCCAGATCAAAATCGCAAAAAACTTAAAAAAATTCGATTTTTTTTACCTTTTTTCCCGTGTTCAGTAGTGTGTCCCAAAGAAAAAAATTTTTTTTTGCTCAACCTTTTTTTGAAAGCTCATAGGGTAAAGTATTTTTGTGATTTTTTTCAGATTTTTCGGAAGAGGTTTAGAGGTCGCTAAAATCGAATTTAACCTAAAAATCGGGGTTTCTCGATTTTTTTTGAATTTTGCTCATTACTCGGCCCATTAGTGCGATTTTCTTTGTTACTAAGTCAATTTTTTTAAAGAAAACTGTTCAAACTTTACTTCTCTGTGCAGATATTATAAGTTTTGGGTTATTTTTTTGCTCATTTGGGTACCCTTTCAGAAATTTTTTGAAAATTTATCATAAATTTCAAAAGTAATGCTTTGTAACTTTTAAAATTTCTATTGAAGTTAAAAAAACTAATGATTAGATTTAAAAGGCTGATTAATTCTGAGTCATTTAAAAAAAAAATTACTGAATTTGCTCTTACCGTTCCAATGTAATACCCTTTTTAAATTTTGTTCCCATTTTGTGAAAATGAAAATATTTAGCTGGTGTAAAGAAAGCATAGTGTAAACTGTCTCTAGTTATTAGTTGACAGAGAAAAGAAAAAGCAAAAACGTGTTCTGTGTACAAAAGGGTTTTTTAAGAGTTATAACATATGTAACGCCGCAGCTGAAACCTACTGGCGTCGTCATAACGCCGTAAGAAATGCAACACTTCAGTTCGCACCCTAAAAACACACCACTGATCGTACGTGCAAATGTCATTGGCAATTGCTTAATTTTTTCTTCTTTCTTAAAAATATAACTTGACCTTCCTCAATATTAAAGTCATTCTTAAGTTACACGCGTCCTTAACCTTGCCTAACAATTCTTTTTCTAAAGTCGTTAAAGTAACACGCGTTCCTAACCTTTTATCATAAATTGAAACACAAGTGTAAGTAGCTTGAAAAAATGAATTGTATAAAAATCTAACCAAATAAATTTGCAGATTTAGCTGCTTGTATATAATATATACTATATATATAGCTGAAATACAGTTTAGGAATTTCAATTAAAAATAGTTATGGCTTTGTTGAAGACAAGAAGTGTGTGGCTTGTGGGAAAAATGATTGATACCTTGGATCCTGTCAAACCACCAACAAAAATGCAAATACTGCAACAATTTTTCAAATTACATTTGGTCGAAAAACAAAGTATATCGAAAAGCGCCCGAAAAATTGCAAATAATTTAATGGATTTGTGGGAAACTAATCAAAAGGTTCAAAACGTTGCACGCGATGTAATAAAATTGCACTCAAAGTGGTTGTCGTTACATAAGAATAAATCATTGAAGAGTAAACGAGAAATTGAAAAACGACAAAACTTCATGCACGACATAAGGAGCGTATTCAGCAAAATAGTTACACCTTCTGCAAAATCTCCAAGTTTAAACCAGCTCCGGAAGATAAAATTAGAATCGGTTGCAAACATGGATAGCTGCAGCGTTGATAGCGATGATGATGATAATGATAATGATTCTGATTATGAGGCCGCAACAAAATTAGTCAACAAAGAACTTGGTACTTCCTCAAATAAGCAACAGCTTTGTGGCGCTCTGGACAGAATCGGAATTAGTTGCCGTAAAGCCGCACTTGTAGTGAATTGCTTCTCAGATCCTGGACAGAGTAGATCAAAAGCTGCATGCTCAAGTAACACAATTTGGAGGGAACGTCAGAAACAGCGAATGATTGTTGCAGAGTCTATCAAGAAATCGTTTGAGGCGTCAAATTTCATAACAGTGCATTGGGATGGAAAGTTAATGCCCGAAATAAAGAAAAAAAATAAAAAAATTGATAGACTTGCTGTTTGCGCAACCGGAACTTTCGACTCCAAGCTTCTGGGAGTAGTACCACTTCCATCCGGAAGGGGAGAAGATCAAGCCGAGGCAGTGTTTCAAATGCTGACAACCTGGAACTTAACTGAAAATATTAAATTTATGTGTGCAGACACAACAGGTTCCAATACAGGATGTCGAATTGGGGCATGTGTTTTACTTTGCGAAAAGCTAAACAAAGAGCTCATATTTTTAGCATGTCGTCATCATATGTTGGAGCTTGTTGTAGGATCAGCGTTTAAGGCACTCGATATTGAAGAACAGACGACTTCACCACAAATCAAAGTTTTCGTCACTCTTCAGCAAGCTTGGGATTCCATTGACAAGGACAAAATTTCCGATTGCGTAAACCACAAAATTGTTGAAAACATTATCCCCAAATATATACGCGATGATTTAAAAATTTTTATAAAAGCGCAACTTCAGGAAATGCACCCAAGAGAAGATTACAAAGAACTGCTTCAACTGAGCCTTATATTTTTGGGTGATAAATCTGAGCCCCATCCGACAATAAAAGCTCCTGGAGCCATTAATCGGGCACGCTGGATGATGAAAATTATATATTCGTTAAAAATATGCATTTTTCGAAACCAGCTGCAATGCATAAACGCTTCAAAAATTGACGCTTTGCTTGAATTTAATTCATTTATATTGAGAATATACATACAAAATTGGTACCTATGCCAATGCCCTAAATACGCTCCTCTCAATGATTTAAATTTATTGAAGCAATTGAATAACTACAAAAGCTTTAACGAATCAATCGCAAGCGCCACCTTGAAAACTTTTCTGCGGCATCAGTGGTATCTATCCGGTAAGTTGGCTGCCTTAGCTTTTTTTGATGAACGCATCGATACCAAAACTTTGCGTTTAATGGTCCAAAACCTACATGCACCAAGTAACGGCAAAGAATTACTAAAAGCAGAATTATCCGCAAACATGGTGAATAGCAAACAAATCCAAGATTTAATATCCGAATCCAGCCTAGCCTTCTTTGATGCCATCAACATTTCTGTTGATTTTTTACAAACAGATCCGGAAAAATGGCATACAAACAAATCATTTAACGAAGCAAAGAACAAAGTTCAGCAGTTGCACGTCGTAAATGATGTCGCAGAACGTGGCGTGGCCTTGGCTAATTCAAACATTAATCTAACAACCTCTGAAACAGACTTTCAGAATTTATTGCAGGGCATTGAGCTACATCGTAAAAGCTATAATAAATAATTCAAAGCTAAATAAAATATTTTTAATTTGGGTAAAAAACTTAAATAGGGTATTAATTTGGAACGGTAAGAGCAAATTCAATAATTTTTTTTTAAATGACTCAGAATTAATCAGCCTTTTAAATCTAATCATTAGTTTTTTTAACTTCAATAGAAATTTTAAAAGTTACAAAGCATTACTTTTGAAATTTATGATAAATTTTCAAAAAATTTCTGAAAGGGTACCCAAATGAGCAAAAAAATAACCCAAAACTTATAATATCTGCACAGAGAAGTAAAGTTTGAACAGTTTTCTTTAAAAAAATTGACTTAGTAACAAAGAAAATCGCACTAATGGGCCGAGTAATGAGCAAAATTCAAAAAAAATCGAGAAACCCCGATTTGTAGGTTAAATTCGATTTTAGCGACCTCTAAACCTCTTCCGAAAAATCTGAAAAAAATCACAAAAATACTTTACCCTATAAGCTTCTAAAAAATGCTTGAGCACCTATGAAAATCGAAAAAAAAAATTTTTTTGGGACACCCTAGTGTTCAGGTCCATAGGTAGCAAACCGTTCAAAATTCAAGGAAACAATCAACTACAAAAATTTACCTAAGATCTCAATAAACAAATTTCTACAACATATAAACTTCCTGGGAATTATTCTTAACACCGTTTTTCATGTTGATACCCATTGCTAGCGGAATGGAAGGTTTTCGGTTCAACACATGCAACAACACTGCTTTCAAGCTTGAAACAGAACCATCAATAAATAATCTCCACTCACTAGCGATGTAGTTCATTCCCATTTTTACCACCAAAGCTTTTATATCGTTGCAGTAAGCGAACGAATTGTCATCATTTAGAGTGTAGAGCATCTGAAATTCAGCTTGTCGTTTGCGGTACGCCGTAGAGTTAGCATTAGCATGTGTGAGTTTTCTTTGCTTTAAAAAAGCTGTCAAAAATATTGCAAGTCGCTGCGATAATCCCAATATGGCCACAATGAAATCCGTTTCCATTTGTGTTATTAGTTGTGGTCCATCACTTCCCTGTTGGGGCTCATAATCGGTATCAAATGGATCTTCATAAGTAACACCACTTGATGTACTCATTGCTGTAAATTCTGTAGTACGATCTGGAGTTGGCGGCCTTGGTGATACAAAATTTTCAGGTGCAAGCACTGGTAGTGTGGCTGTTGCAGTTGCTTTATAAATTTTGTTCTTCTCAGAATGTCGATTTAGACGACATGTGTAATTTACGCATGCATAGCAACTGGTTGCATCATGATCACCTGGGCGATTAATCCAGTTTACCGGCTTACAATACTTCACAGTACCTCTGCCTCCACTCAACCATGCCTTGAGATTGTTATAACATTGGCGACACACTGTATTAGGTGTGTAATTTTCACCGGTCAAGTCCACTTCGTCGAAAAACAATGTATATGCTCTTTTGAATTCACTAGTTAAAAGATTCTTTTCCTTCTGAAATCTTGTAGATGTTTTTTTTCTGGTTTGATGACCGTAAACGTAGCAAAATAAATCAATATTTTCACACTGCATATTGAAATTGTCAGTTGCCAATGTTGTGTGCGAATTATACTGTAGCACTTTCACTTTTTTTACTTTCACTTTCACTTTATAACTTTCACCGCTGAGCTCTCGTTGACGTCGCGCTGTGTAATGCCTCGATGTGGGCGTCGTGTCGCTTTTATATTGTGTGCTGCGTCCCTTGTTGCGTGTGCTGAGCTTACTGCATTGCCTGTGCTGCTGCTGTCGGTGCATGATCGCGTGATACCTAAGCGCTACCTAAACGGTGTTAACCCTTGGACAAACACATTGTTCTGGCCAGGCATATTTCATTTTTTGCTACCTATGGACCTGAACAGGAGAAAAAGGTAAAAAAAATTAAATTAAAAAATTTTCGGCAAATTTTTCACTTTTGCGTGCTACCTAAACAGTGTTAAGAATCATCTCTAGGAAGTTTATATGTTCTAGAAATTTGTTTATTGTGATCTTAGGTAAATTTTTGTAGTTGATTGTTTCCTTGAATTTTGAACGGTTTGCTACCTATGGACCTGAACACGGGAAAAAAGGTAAAAAAATCGAATTTTTTTAAGTATTTTGCGATTTTGATCTGGAAGGTGAAGTTTTTTTGATTCTATATGTTCGCAATTTTTGTTTTTTATGGCAAGAGCTATAACTTTGCCTCAGAGAGTAAATCGAAATTCTGAACGGTTTGCAAGATATGAGCCTGAGAAAATGATCACATTTTTACGAAAATGATACCGAGGCCCCAAATCTTTGGCGGCCCATAAAAAAAAAGTGCATGACTTTGGGAAAAATTGGGAGACACGGGTCTTTTTTTTTAGTCTTTTATCACGTAGTGTTGTCCGTATATGGTTATTTTGCCATGACTTAAAAAATTACACACAGTGTTATTCTATGGTTTTCGTTCTCTAATCCCGAAACATAAAATTCAACCTCGTAACAGTTCTCCTACAAATAATATCAAGCGACTAGAATCTTCCGGGTGGTGATGCATTTCTTTGTCTACTTCTATTTTACTGCTCTCAAGTTTTTATTAATTTTATTAAGATGTACCCAGAGACGAAGAATATAGAGAATATTTGAAAAAAAACGACTCCAACTCTTACTTCGGCTCCGGTAAAATTTCCCGAACTCACATGCAAAAACTCTCACTCCCTCTCCGCACCCCTGGTGACAAAAGTGTGACGAAATAACCGACATTCCCTCAACCAATTGTTTCAAAATTACAAACTTCTTCTCGTCAGATGTATCTCGTAGTGTCGCTTACGATATAGTTGAATCTCTGTTATCTCTATAAATATCAGTGTTGCGAGTTTTTAATTTGCATTGGATTTTAAATTGCATTACTTTATCGAAGGCAAATGCAAAAGAATTAGCATTGGCCGCAATGCAAATACAGGTCGTGGAATCGGATGCCAATTGTAATGAAATATAGGAATGCTTTTAATTATTTTGAATTTGTTTGACTGTTGGCAATTCTACTTTTAAAGAATTTTATATATAGAGGTTTGTGACTTTGATAGGTATTACCTCGTAGTACTTTAAAATTCATATACCTGTACAGTATAAAAAAGTATGATGGAAATGCTTTGCAAATACATATGTACAATTGAGGGCATGAGAATTAAAACTCGGTAAAGACAATTTTTGCAACTTTTCAGGAGAAGCAAAAAACTGTTTTCTGAATACCTTGTTTTCATACTCGCTGGACGTACTTTGATGCTCCCTAGCGGCCAAACTAGGAACTATAGAGGTGTGGATGTTATATCAGAGGGTGCGCCTTGGTCTAGAGAACAAGAATATGTGAAAAAACGCATTTCACCAAAAATGGTCTTTACCGAGTTTTAATTCTCATGCCCTCAATTGCAAATGGTTTTAAAATTTTTTTGAATTTGCAAATTAAACTAGAAATTTTAATTGTCATATAATTAATTTAACCCATGTATGATGGATGCATACAACACTTTTTGAAAAAATGTCGCATACGGTATTTTCGCGGTTAGGCCCCGATATGTTGTAAATTTTGAGTTATGACTTTCTTGTAGTTAGTGCGCAATATATTTAAAATGGAACAGAGGGAATCACCAGAATGCCTTAGTTTCGGAACGCCTTTCTAATTCCGCTACTGAGATTGTTACACAACCTCAACAAAATATGCTAGTAAACACAGCCGTAAAGTCAGGGGGTTTCTATCAAAAAGGATGTAAAGTTGAGGAGAAAAAACCACCGGAATGTGGCAACCTTCGTAGAAGAGAACCAAAAATTCGACGCGATTCACTCAAACGCATTTCTCTCTCGCCTCATAACTTGATTATTTCATACTTTTTACATACTTTATGTAATTTTATATAAACATGGTTGGAATTTCTATAGTTAGATATTGTAACATCATCAGAAAACTGATCGTGTATTGAAATAATCAATGAAGCGAGTAAGAGAGAGAGAGAGAGCTGAGAAATGAGGAGCTTCACTCGTTTTCTTTTTTAGCATTCCACTCTCATGGATTTTTTCTTCTCTATACCATAGTTGTGGCCGTCGGTGGTGCAATGGCTGGTGTGCGGGCCTTTTGTACTTGAGATCCTGGGTTCGATCCCTGTTCTGACCGCCTAAATTTTCTTTCGGCGGCGGTCACCTGGCATAGTGAGGGCGACACTATCGAGTATTTAGGCATAAAAAAGCTTCTCAAAATTCCGTTCGGAACCTGTGTGAAACTGTAGGTCCCAATCAGTGAGTATACAACTAGAAAGAGCAGAGCTCACAGGTTGTGAGAAGCTCTCCCCAATTTCTTCATGGAATGTAATGGGAACCTACTAACCTTTATACAATAGTTGCTTTATGTGTTTCTATGGCACAGCTGATCGAAAATGTACTAGGGAAGTGATGTAGAATGAGGGACCAAAGAAGACATACAGATTATAGACCTTGCAGCAAACTAAGTTTAAAAGTGTTTGATTGATACTTGCGACAGTTAAATTATGATTTACATACATATGTTGTTTGCTTCGAACGAAAATACGCATTCCCTTTTATTTCTGTCCGTATTATGCCAACCAAAGAGTAAATTACAAAAGCAACTCGAACTCGATGAAATGGCCTACTAGCTTTTCGTCCTCAAGAGAACATGAAGAGAGGCATAGCGGTTCTTTTCGATACCTCTATGGTAAAGACAAGATGGATTCATAGATGGTGAACGTATAAAGACAGCTGATTTGCTTTGTTTACATTGCAAACCACTTTCAAACTGATTTTGTATGTGCTTGTTTACATTTCCCTGCAGTTTCGAAAGCTAGTGGCTCTATGTAGTCAGTTATTTCGTTAGCGAAAAGCTGACTAGCTACTTGAGTGGCTACATGTAATGTTAGAGTTCGCCTTTTGATTATTATAAGTATAAAAACAAGGGGAAAAACAATGGAGTGAACCGTTATCCCATTATGATTTGTTGTTGGTTGCTTGGTTATTTTTTTTGTGTTGGTGTCAGTTGCTATTAAACGTTCGTAGAAGTAACATCGTGACAGCGTACGTGGGTTAGAAGTATAAAAAAGTGAATTATAATATTTATAACGGTAAAATTACAAGCAAAAGACAAATGAAACGCTTAATAAAGAAAGAAAAGGAACAAATTGTGCCAAAGTTTGGAAATGTAGAAAAAGAATTTGGTGACAATAATGAAAAAGATTTTATTCATAACATTAATTCATTATGGTCCGGCGAATTCATCAAGTGCATTGTACTAGCCAAGTGGTTAGTACAATGTTGTTAGATATTTCGTCAATTCCATGTAACTAGCGATCTGTATGGTACATGGTAGTGCAGAGGGTGGCCACTAACTACCGTCAATGACATCCCCATGTTAAATTCGTCAGTGTAAAGCATCGCTGGTAGTTTGGCGGGTAGTTAATGGTAATTATTGGTAGTTAACCCGCAAATGGTGACGCAAATTTGACTTTAATTAATGGTGACGCCGGTCTCATGCACCGAGGTTTTCAACTGAAGATTTTTCGAAACGTGTTGCTAATAGTTAATGTTTTTTTTTTTATTTATGCACTTTGACAATAAAACAAAGATATATAATCATTTTAAGTTCTTTAATTTCAATATTAAAATTCACAAATGTTTTTAAATAGAACATTAAAAATAACAATGTTTTAGCAATACATTATTTAAAATTAAGAAAAAATAAAAAAATCACATATTCATTAAGGAAAATAATGTTTATTAGTCTTTCGGCAATAGGAACTTTTATAAAATGAACAAAAATTGGTAGCCTTCCAAAATATAATACAAAAGTGTTGCGATTATTTTACTTACATACACGGTGACTCACGGTCTCACACACCAGGTTAGAAAAAAAAAAATACAGAAGTTGAGCTCACTAAGCAGCTTCGCCATTAGCTGCTGGTGGGGGATGTGCAATGGTGCAGCTACTCGAAATCGCAACAAAAAACAATAACGGAGAATAAAGTTATACGAATTTTTTAACACAGCCGGTATCACAGACCAGTACGTCACCATTGGCGGGTTAAGGAAATAACTAAAAAGTCGTTGGCTACGCCGACTGCAGGGTTATTGTTGGTATACGTACATATGTGTTGGACACAACATAAGTGAGAAGCAAAAACAAAAAGTATATTGTTGTTGCCATCAATTTGTAATTTGCTGTTATGCCAGTACATTTGCTGTTATTGCAGACATTTTGCCTGTAAATAAATACAAAGTTTGGTTTTTTTTGTTAACAGCAAACTTTATTTTTTGAGTGTACATATTTGTTTTCAGTAAATATACACAAATATTTTTGTGTGGAGATATTATACCAGAATGCAGCGGAATGAAAAAGCTTCCTTTTATTTCTCCTGCCAATCAAAAGTTCAAGTCTCAGGAGTAATATCTTCAGAAAACATGCACAACTACAAACGTCAAATGTACACATCAAAACAAATTTTGACTTCCAAAAAAAAAACACAATAAAAAATTTACTGGAAAGCATAATATCTTGGGAAATTTGTTGATATTTGTCTTTTAATATATGATAGATAAGGATCGGGTTTTAAATCACCTAAATATCATTGATATTAACTACAATAAGAAATTTATTAAGAACAATCTTTTTACAACAATTTTAGCCTAAGAGTTTTCATAATCCTTTCAAATGGCCATCTTCACATCCATATAAAGAACTGCCTGAAATACAAGGTGGCGCAAAAGTAATCCTCCTATCAGAAAATGCTTTAAATTTTGCGATTGGCCCCTAATGTCAGTTCTGTTTTGACATTTGTGTAGTAAACACATGCGAAATACACGTTAATAAACAATGTTACGCTACACTGCTCCAGAACGCGGAATAATGCTGACTATTTATTTGACCAATAATCGGTCGGTGACTTTGGCACAACGTGAATTTCGTCGCAGACTTCCTGGCCGTCCAACGCCTACTGGTGAAACACTGCGACGTTTAGCCGCTCGCCTCGAAGAGACTGGCACAACACGAGATGCTGCCAGGCGTGGCAGACCCCGGAGTAGCCGTTCTGCAGAGAATATTGTTGCTGTAGCCGAGGATGTCATGGAAGCGCCGTCGACATCGACCAGACGACGTGCCACGCTACAGAGCAATGATCAACGAGTTCTTTTTGCCGCAACTTGATGAATTGGGATTGGAAAACATGTGGTTCCAACAGGACGGTGCAACGGCACACACTGCACGTGCCACAACCGATATGCTGAAGGATGCATTTCCCGGGCGCCTAATCTCCCGTTTTGGTGATTTGCACTAGCCAGCAAGATCGCCTGATTTGACCCCTCCAGACTTCTTTTTGTGGGGCTTTTTGAAGTCGTGGGTTTATATCAACAAGCCTCAGACTCCTGCAGCTCTTAAAGACAATATCCGTCAAGAATGTGAGGACCTATCGCCGGAAATTTTGGCCAAAGTGATGGAAAATGCCATAAAAAGGGCTCAAATGACATCATATTCTCGACTTGATGTAAAAAAAATTAAAAGACCAAATAAAAATAATCCACAAGAAGAATCAAAGTTATTAATTTTTTTTTTAAATTACAGCCAAAAAACATCGGAAGTTTACTTTTGCGCCACCTTGTATAAGCCTTGCTGCAAGATATAACAGGAGTTGATGCTGAACAACTTGAAACAAAAGTGGGTGATTCTGATAACTTGAAGTAAATATCTTGTGCGGCGACGCGGTTGTGAAGAAGACGTTGCTGAGGGTTGCTGAAGCTCAATAAACTCGAATTGATCCGATTCAAAGGTATTTCAACTAACCAATCTACTCTGAGCCTACATCCACATATAATTGAACGAGCCGATGCAAATGAATGACGACCCCTACATGGAAATCAAAGGAAATCGAACTAAGGAAAGACTTTCTTTGTCATTAACCCGAATACGCAGGATTGAGACTCAAACATCTTTGCGCTGATATGATACCCCCGTTTGAAACATCTCAAGGGTTTTGGGGGAAATTTGTTCACATCTTGTAGGTTAGATTAGGTAGAATTAGCGGCCACTACTAACCCACTTAGTCAAATAAGGACCGTTGTGATACCACGGGACGTCATATTTCTTCCCCATCGTGACCTGGTATGATTATGGTGCGTTCAAGCCATATGATACCTCATCCAGGTATTACAGGAAGTGGCTGAAAAACGACGTTCATTAGTCTCTGGCGTACCAATTAATTCTCTGCAAAGAGTTTCTAAGATCATTCACCTTAAATTACTGAATGTCTGTGAGATTCAACATGAAGTAAGATCGTAGATATTTTATCCTAATCATACCAAAGGCGGAGCAGTAGCATATGAGATGATCGACAGTCTCGTCCGCCTTTTCATTCGCCAAGATTCTGCAGTAATCATGAGCTGAGAATCCATGTGTAGAAGTTGTCTGCCATGTCCAGTAGTGATGCGCGGTTCCACATATTTGACGAACCGGTTCTATTGACTCCGGATCCGGGTAGAACCGGGTATTTGGACCGGTTCCGGTTCTCAGAAAATTGTAGTCCCAAACAGGCTTAAGCGCTGAAATTAATATAAAATTTGATAAACCCTAATCCAAAGCTTAACACTTTTGGGTCCTTTGGAACCGGGTCCTGTGATTCTGAAACCGTTTTACGGATCTTTTCAAGCCGTTTTTCAGTTTTTAGAATCGTTTTTCTGAACTTCTGGAACCGTTTTCGATCCTTTGGAACACGTTTTTCGGTCCTTTAAAAACCGACCTCGGATCTTTAAGGAATGTTTTCGGTTCAGTTGGACCCGTCTTTCGGTTCGTCTGAAACCGTTTTCGGTTCCTTTTCACCTTTGTATTGCCCAAATCCCAAATGGTACGCCAAACTTGATATCCATTCCTTTGCAATAGCTAGTAGCTATGATCACTCGACACTAGTGATGCACGTAATCGAGGAAACGGCTCGAACCGACCGGACCGGTGCTTGCAAGAAGTGATCCAGTGATCATAGCTGCTAGCTTAGAGATACATTGCCAAGGAATGAATATCAAGTTTGGCGTACCACATGGGATAACTTGGCCATACCTGCCTGCATGTTGTACCACCAGCCCATATATCATTAGCATGTGTGTGAAGCATGAATTTACACAAAGAAAGGTACATACCCACATGTTGCATATCCAGTGGAACATGTAAGCTAGTTCTTAATCTTGCCAGCTTATCTGTTATATGGTTCCCTGGAGTTTTCTAGTGCTTCGGCACCCATATAACTTGAATATCGAACTTCTTGGCAATGTCAGTTAGAGATGCGCTGCAGTTCTTAAAGGCAAGAATACAAATTTCAGAGATTTTATAGCATCCTGACTGTCAGAGTAGATGTTGATACGGAGATACGGATTGAGGCGGTGCTGATGTTTCGTCCCAGCCAAAGAGCAACTTCACCGATTCCCCAGACTTGTTTTTGAAAGTCACTATAATAGTCTGGTAGCCTTTGTGCAAGGTCTAGGCCCATCTCTTTAGAACAGACGCCAAAACCTACTTTGCCATATAATGGGTTTTCCAATAGGTACTCGACAACTTTGAATTTAATTTGTGAACGCACTATTTCACTGATCATCTAACTGTTACTTTCCTTTTTTTCAGTCATTTCAACATTCAACATTTTCATCATGGTAAAGTACACAAACGGACAACGTATGCAAATTATAAAAATGTACTACCGAAATTCGGAGTCCGTGACGGCAGCTTTAAGAGCGTTAACTCCAATTTTTGGTCGTTGTTCTCGCCTTAGTAGACAAACAATAATAAGTTTACTGCACAAATTTGAGTCTACATATTCATTGTGTGATGCTGCCGTACCAGTGAGATAACGGGTTGGTCGAAGTAACGAAAATATCGCTGCCGTTCAGACGTCCAGAGCAAACGATCCAAATCAGTCGATTCCGCGGCGTTCTCAAGAACTGGGCATCGCCAAGACCACTTTATGGCGAATTTTGCGTAAAGATCTTGGTTTATACCCATACAAGATCAAGCTGACTCAAGAATTGAAGCCGATGGACCATTTGAGGCGACGTACGTTCTCTGATTGCGCTCTCGAGAAGACGCGCCAAGATCATGAATTTCATCGCAAAATCATATTCTTCGCCACTGAATAGCTCGTTTTTAGCTTAATGGGTTCGTCAATAAGCAAAATATGCGTTATTGGTTTGGTGAAAATCAAGCTGACTCGGGAATTGAAGCCGATGGACCATTTGACGCGACGTACGTTGTCCCGATTGGGCTCTGGAGAAGATGCGCCAAGATGATGAATTTCATCGCAAAATCATCTTCAGTGACGAAGCTCATTTTTGGCTCAATGGGTTCGTCAATAAGCAAAATATGCGTTATTGGTTTGGCGAAAATCCACATGTGACATGCTACATTAAGGTGGACCTTGAAATGACATTTTTGCGATATTTTGGTAGATGAGGGCTCAATTCCGTGCCTTTTTGAAAAAAAATGACAATGCCAAAAAAAAAATTAAAAAAAAAAAACATTAGGGGTTGCGCACGAGCCGAGAAAAAGGTCCACTTTGCCAAAATTAGGGGGGAAATTGCCATAGGTCATCAGGGGTCACCCGTAGGGGGGAAGAATGTATGGCCGACCCCCATCAACTTTTTACCGCCAACATTTTCCCCCAAGACACCCACCCCCTATCGCCTCCCCTTAGGGGGGTCACCATACAAAAATGGAGGTTGCTCAGTATTTTCGAAAAACACCATAGGTCATCAGGGGTCACCCCTAGGGGGGCAAAATATATGACCGACCCCCATTAACTTTTCATCCCCAACATCTTTTCCGAACAAACTTACCCTCTATCTCCACTCCTTGAGGGACTCCCCATACAAAAATACTGAAAATCTATGTATTTACAGTTGTACAATATCGAGATTTTTTTGATTTTTTTGATTTTTTTACAGAAATTCCACCAATATTCAAGAGTGGTCATTGTTTGGAAAGTCTTGAAAAATTTGAAACGCACACGTGCTGAATCAGGTACATAGGCACCCTTAGCAGATGCCCCCATTCATCAGTACCTGGCAGTAAAATATTGCAAAATACGTAGTAGTTATAAATAGCAGTTCATTCATCGATTGTTGTCATTCAACAAGTGCCGACGACCGCGAAAAGTAAATTGATTTTTCTCCCGTTTTTTAAAAGTTAAGATGACAACACGACTTACATCGCGCGACGATATTTTTTTGATTGGTTATCCAAGCATGAATATTACGGGGAACAAATTAATGTCGAAGAAGCAAGTGCTAAGAATGCATTTCTTCAACATTCGCAAACGAAACATGTCGAAGAAAAATAGTGCGGTTATAGTCGCGGACGCAGTGATGATTTTTTGGCGTCAAGCAGCTATTCCGACGAAAGCCAGAGGAGATGTTACAAGAAAAATAGCTGCGCTGCACGATGAGTGGGATGCTTTAAGAAAGTCATCTCACAGAAAGACTGAGTCCACTAGAGAAAAAGAGAATACGTTTTCTGATAGCTTGGATAATCTTTTCGACATCGCACACGCCAACGCCCTTGAGAAAATGACAAATACCGAAGACATTGAGTTTCTGCTAAAGCAGATGGCCGGCCAGGAAGTATGGGAGGTGTGGACGCTACTGATACTCGAACGAGGAAAAGAAAAGCTGAGCGCGAAGAACAAGAAGAGTTGCGACGCAAACGTGCAACGGAATCTAGTAGAGATCGGTTCGCTAAAGGCGGTAAGCTATTTCGCGCTTTGTGTGTTCGTCCAATGTTTATATTCAAATGAAATTCGTTCAATTGCAGTGGTTAAATTTTCAAGCAGTGATTCAAGCGATGATAATGGGAGACAGGACGAAAACTTCCCGGCAGAAGCTGGCCCGTCAAATGTTGGTGACAGAAGAGGTTACAAACAATGTTTTACTGAACGAGTCCTATCAGCTTTGGACAAGTGCAAAGTGACTGACCGAGACGCGGTCGGCATTATGATAGCGGCGGCAGAAGCATTTGGACGCGATCCTCAACAATACACAATAAACCGTACGTCGCTTCGGAGATGTCGGCGTTCAAATCGAGAGAACATGCTGAGTTATGTGAAAGACAATCCAGAAGTAAGATCGCATAGATTTATTTGCTCTCATTCAGAATTCTTATTCTTCAACGCGTTTCATTCATCTCCAGCTTGTCGCAGCTAAATCCTTCGTAGTCCATTGGGATGGCAAAATGCTTTTGGATTTTGTGGGTACAAAGAAGGTGGACCGTCTACCGGTAATTGTCTCGTACGGAGAAAAAGAACAACTTCTTGGAGTTCCCAAAGTAGAAGATGGGAAAGGAAAAGGCCGGAGAACAGCACATGCCGTTTATCAACTGTTGGCATCTTGGCATATGACACATCGAATACAAGGACTTTCTTTCGACACGACATCAACGAACAGTGGCCCATTCTCCGGAGCCGCAGTTGCTCTTGAGCGGCTGTTGGAGAGAGAAATCTTATATTTACCTTGCAGACACCACGTATACGAACTGGTGCTAAGGGAAGTTTTTGAGACAAAAATGGGAAAGACCAGTGCACCAGGCGTTCCTTGCTTTGACCGTTTCAAACAGGAATGGGACGCTGTAAAGGTTAAACCATTCCATTCTGGCTTGATAGACGATCAAGTCGTCAGAAAAATTCCTGTGGCAATGCAAGTCGGCATAAAGAAGTTTTGCTTAGATCAATTGAAGGAGAAACACCCTCGCGATGACTACAAAGAAATGCTACAATTAATTCTTTTGTTTCTGGGTGAAAAACTTGAGAATTACCATTTCCGACCTCCAGGACCCGTTTCCCATGCTCGATGGATGGCAAAAGCCATTTACAGCCTCAAGATGTTTTTGTTTCGGAGAACTTTTCACTTATCTCTATGTGAATTGAATGGTATTCGACACGTTTGTATTTTTGTGGTGCGACTTTACGTCAAGGCATGGTTTGGTTCTTCTCGAGCAGCTGAGGCGCCGAATCAAGATTGGAAGTTTTTGAAGGACATCGTCGAGTACAAGTCCGTTGACCAGGATTTATCTCGGGTAATGATAAAGAAATTTAACGGTCACCTATGGTATCTCGCCGATGAGCACATAGCCCTTGCCTTTTTCGATAACAAAGTTTCAAATGAGTTGAAGGCCAAAATGGCCCAAGCATTGCTAGAAAATGAGAATGACGAAGGTGAAGAAGATGAAGAAGACGAAAAAGGTGAAGAAGATGAAGAAGACGAAGAAGGTGAAGAAGATGAAGAAGACGAAGAAGGTGAAGAAGATGAAGAAGACGACCCGGTTCCCCCAGCTCCTCGCGTCGTAATCAAAAGCACCAGCGTTAAAAAAATCGAGGTGAAATTCAGAGATGTGAATGAGGAATTCTTGGCTAAAGACTTGAGCAACTTCGTCTCTCATAATACCAAAAATTTATTTGTACGATTTGGAATATCGCAAGATTTCATTCTTGCAAATCCAGCAACCTGGAAATCTCGCGCAGACTATCAAGAAGGTCGTAGAATTGTAAATAACTTGCGCGTTGTGAACGACACTGCCGAAAGAGGAGTAAAAATGATACAAGATTATAATAGAATACTGTGTCAAGGCGAAGAAGAGAAACAGTATTTACTACATGTTATCGATTCTTACCGCAAGAAATACCCATCAGCGAACAAAAATATGTTAATTTGACTATATTATATTAAGAGTGCTTAGTAGTACTACTCAATTACAGCTTCTTTTATTTTTGTATGGGGAGTCCCTCAAGGAGTGGAGATAGAGGGTAAGTTTGTTCGGAAAAGATGTTGGGGATGAAAAGTTAATGGGGGTCGGTCATATATTTTGCCCCCCTAGGGGTGACCCCTGATGACCTATGGTGTTTTTCGAAAATACTGAGCAACCTCCATTTTTGTATGGTGACCCCCCTAAGGGGAGGCGATTGGGGGTGGGTGTCTTGGGGGAAAATGTTGGCGGTAAAAAGTTAATGGGGGTCGGCCATACATTTTTCCCCCCTACGGGTGACCCGTGATGACCTATGGCAATTTCCCCCCTAATTTTGGCAAAGTGGACCTTTTTCTCGGCTCGTGCGCAACCCCTAATGTTTTTTTTTTTAAATTTTTTTTTTCGGCATTGTCATTTTTTTTCAAAAAGGCACGGAATAGAGCCCTCATCTACCAAAATATCGACACAAGGTCCACCCTACTGTATACTTTGTTTACTGCGGACCTTCCCACTTGCAACAACACCGTAACGGCTACATTCGCAGATGATACAGTACTATTGTCAACACACCATGACGCAACACAAAACCTGCAAATCCACTTGAATAAAATTCAGGATTGGTGTCAGTCGTGGAAACTTAACGTCAACGCAACCAAGTCAGTACATGTAACTTTCACACTGAGAGCTGGAACATGCCCACAGGTACTAATGAGAAATACGGCAATACCCCAATCGGACAGTGCTAAATATCGCACTTAGATAGACGTCTAACATGGCAGAAGCACATTCTGACAAAAAGGAAACAACTTGGTATTAAACTAACGTCTATGCACTGGCTCATTGGCCGAAATTCTAAACTTCTATTGGACAATAAGCTACTACTGTACAAGACAATTATCAAACCAGTATGGACCTACGGTGCAGAACTGTGGGGCTCGGCGTCAAAAACAAACATCGAAATCATACAAAGATTTCAATCAAAATGTCTACTTCTCATCGCTGATGCACCCACCTACGTGAGAAACGAAATTCTTCACAGAGCCTTCCAAATAAATACTGTTCAACAGGAGATCGACAAAATCAACGAACGATACGCTTTAAGACTGTCTTCGCACACTAACGTCTTAGCACGAAATCTTTTAGAAGTAACTTCACAAAGCAGAAGACTTAAAAGATTCAAACTCACGCATCTAGTCAGCACTCGATGATATAAAACAAACCTACAACGAGGACCAGCACTGGTTGTTTCTCATCATGCCAAGACTGCAACAAATTAAAATTTGTATATTTTTTGAAATTGTTTGAATATTAGATACTAGTTGCCTATTGTCATGTATTTGATAGATTGCAATCAATATAAAAGGAGACAAAAACAATTCGGTACTAGGCAATGTTTGCCTTAAAATTAAAGATTTATTACTGTCCACGCCTATTTCCGTACCTCCCATACAAAAGTTGGGCGGCTTTCCGGCTGGTCGACGCGATATCGCCCGTATACCACAATCGATTTTAACAAAATTTGGTACTGATCAATATTTTGTGTAATACTGTGTATAAACTTTTTTTTTGCACATTTGCCAATATTCAATAGAACTCGGTCGCAATGTATGACTTCGGGTGAGGGTATTTTGAAGTCGGTTTACCCGACTGAAATTTCTGTACTGGTTTTGGTATAAAAACCTTAAATAAAACAAATGTTTTCCGGTAGAATTCGAGTCATGGCATTAAACGACATTATTCTGAGTTCTGATAAATTGCGAGAAATTAGAGTTATTAAACAACCGTTGCATGTTCTCCTTAACGATTAGACATCAGCACGGACGACATTTCACCATATCCGAACTGAAGCCCTTTGGAATGCCCGTATCATATTGCACAGCTATTCTTCTGGCTGATCCAGTGCTCGCAAATTTATTGTCACGCCAATTTCATATATCCCTAAATCGAATTTCCTTTCATTAGTGGAATGAACTCCATAAGGGGAACACAAACCCAACATTTTATTATCTTGTATTCAGACATTTCGTCAGTACGCTAATGAATAGATTTGTCCTTAATATCGTATTCCTTTTACACCGCATACCACGTAGTAGGCATGTGCTAGTATGTACTTATAAACGGGGTTTTCAACAGAGACGCTACAAAAGTAAATCAATAGGGACAGCAAACGACGCCATATTTTTTCGCGCTCTTTTGACATTCCTCTTCAGTAAGGTTTGCCATTTCATCATGGAAAGATATACGAGACAACAACGAGTCGAAATTATTAAAATTTACTACCGAAATTTGGAGTCAGTGGCCTCAACTTTAAGAGCGCTACGTCCAATTTATGGTTGTCATAATCGTCCTACCAGATCAACAATTGAGCGTCTAGTGGAAAAATTTGAATCCACAGGCACAGTACAAAATGTTCCCGTGCCAGTGAGACAAAGAAATCCCCGTAGTGTCGAGAATATTGCTGCCGCTGAGGCTTCAGTTCAAGAAAGCCCAAATGTGCCTCTCACACGTCGTTCTCAAGGGTTGGGCATCTCTGTGACGTCGTGGTGGCGAATTTTGCGAAAAGATCTTGGCCTACATCCTTACAAGATCAAATTGACGCAAGAACTGAAGCCGCCTGACCACCATAAGCGTCGTATGTTCGTGAATTGGGCTGAGCAACAACTTGAAAATGATTCGGATTTTCATCGGAAAATCATCTTCAGCGATGAGGCTCATTTCTGGCTGAATGGCTTCGTCAATAAGCAAAATATGCGTTATTGGTCAAACAGCAATCCACACGTAATCCATGAGTCATCACTGCATCCCGAAACAATTACGGTTTGGTGCGGTTTATGGGCCGGCGGCGTCATGGGGCCGTACTTCTTCCGTGATGATCAAGACCGACACATTACTGTGAATGCGAATCGCTACCGTTCAATGATAACCGACTATTTTTGGCCCCAAGTGGATAATATGGACTTGGGGGACATGTGGTTCCAACAGGACGGCGCCACAAGCCACACAGCGAATGCCACAATCAATTTATTGGAAACCAAGTTTGGTGAACGTGTTATCTCACGAAATGGCCCAGTCGATTGGCCGCCTCGGTCGTGCGATTTGACGCCGTTAGATTATTTCCTGTGGGGCTACGTCAAGTCTATGGTCTATGCCAACAAGCAACCGACGATTGATGAACTTCGTACGAATATCGAACGTGAAATTGCAGCAGTAACTGCCGATTTATGCTTGAAAACCGTCGAAAATTGGGTTCAGGGTCTGGACTTCTGCCATACATTAAGGCATCGAACGTACTTTCACAGGAATAAAGAATTTCATTGGTATCTAACACCTGTTTTGTTTTATTTAAAAAAACTTTTGTAGCGCTCTTATTGAAAAACCCGTTATTTCGGAATAAAAGAAAATACCCTTATATACCGTGTTTTCTCAAACTTTGACACTACTGCCCGGCACTCTGACACTCTTATCTGATCGCCACCAAATTTTATTTTCAATGTTTTTTGGTATAAAGGAAACTATTTCCGCCCGGCGGTTTAAAATATATTTTTAACGACCAGTCTAATGTGCAACTTTTACAGCTGATGGTACGAGTATCATGCTTTGGAAGCAGATTTGTATACTATGTACTGTATCAATACGTGGAGGGTCACCAAAATAATTCGTAATACCCAGTTACCACAATGTGGGGCAAGGCGTAAAAATTGATTTATTTCGAGTACTAGGTAGTGGCAGTTGCTGGCCTGGCAATCTCTGGCTACACCCATGCAATTGTCGTTTCAAGTGCCATCAGAAGGCAAGATGAGAGTGTGAATCATCTGAACTCTCTTTGACTAACATGTGATGGTTTCCCCGTTTTCGGAACGCATATGTCTTTGGATTGTCTCCATCTAACGGGAATATGGGTTAGCTTAATGCAGCTCGTATAAAGTTGATGATGTCAGGGAGCGAAGATGCCGTCCAGCCCAGGTTAGTTGGTGGTCTTAAAACTTTCGGTTGCCCATTGTAGTGTTCTCCTTTTACGATATTTCCAAGATGACGTGGTTGTTTGGTGAGTTTGACCTTGTGTTTTCAGATCAGTTTGCTGGAATGTGTGTGTTAAGCAGGAGGCCTAACGATTTCTCATTCGAATTTTTCAATTTCAGACATATAGGAAGCTGGACATCGGAAAGCTGCAATTGCCGGAGATAGCTACGACCTATGCAGAGAAACTCACTCAGATTCTGGCGTAAAACTCACCCTAGCCTCATGTTCCTGAAGCACATTGGAAGTACATTTCCCACACTACGAAAACTGCTACAGAGACCGTATTTGGTTATGACAACCCGTTTGAAGACAAACCATGGTCCGATGAAGTGTGACATGTCAATGGATGAAAATAGCGCTGCACGTATGGTAACACTTCAGCCAGTTGCAATGGGAGCCACGCAGAAGAGGAGAGAGGAATTCAGTTTGTTTAAGAAGAAAAAACGGTTGTGGAGTAAACGCGACAGTGAGAAAATTGAATCTTACAGTAGGAAGAAGGAGGCCCATAAATTCTACCGAAAAGTACAAAGCCAAACCAACGGAAATGGTTTTTTTGTAGAGATAAGGACGGGAATCTTGTCATTGATGTGTAGAGTATGCTGGAAATACGGAGAGGTCGCTTCTCTGTTTTACTTGCCCCAGACTTCAATATAGATGAGAGTGTTGATTACATACAGGACGATGGCGTCGATTGCCACCCTCCTAGCCAAAGCGAAGTTAGAACTGCAATTTCCCGGCTTAAGAACAATAAAGGCGCTGGTGCTGATGGGCTACCAGCTGAGCTGTTTAAGGCCGGCGGCTATGAGTTGGAAAGGTGCATGCATCATCTCATGGAGTCTTAGCATACTGTGTCCTGTCTTCAAAAAAGGCGACCATAGTACCTTTGGATCGATTAATTATTTGTAATTTCTGTTAAAATCCGATTTTAACAAAGAGTCAATGATGATACTAGAATTAGAAATCGAATAATCGAGTATATTTTAGAAAATATTCCAAACTTTACTATCGTACTTTTCCAAAAGAAAATAAGAATTACTGTTTTTTCTTTCTTTGTTTTTTAAACATATTTTGACGTATTTGCTCATAATGCATCCAACAAATTTTAATTTGTATACCCTCACCCATTGGGTGGGGGGAATATATTATTTAATACGGGGAATACCTGGGTGGTGCAATGGTAGTATGCGCGGCTCTTGTGCATGAGAACGTGGGTTCGGGTGACGGCGACAATATCGAGCATTTAGCCTTGAAAAAGCTTCTCAAAATACCGTTCGGAACCGTTGTAAAACTGTAAGTCCCAATCAGTGAGTTTAAAACTAGAACTAGAACCGGTTGTGAGAAGCTCTCCATAATGCCTACATGGGATGTAACGGGAAATCATTTATGTTTTTACGGGGAAAAAATGTAGTGCATAGCTAGAGCCATATTATACCCTCAGTATCTTCGGACGAAATTCATTCTATGACTTTTTAAGACAATATATGGCATGTCAACACGATAACTGCCGTAAATCTTAACCACTCAGAACTTATTTGTCAGTGACCATTACTTGTCCAAACTTAGTTTGGGATTGAAAATATGCATTGTGACCACGCCACCTCCCTTACAAATCGACACAATTATTACAAAATCATGTTTTTCCTAAAAATGTTTTCTTGTGTCCCCAGGTTTCTTAGCAGAGCTAAAGCGTTTCTTCCATTCTATATTTGAAAATTTAAAAGTTTTATGCGCAACTTCAATAATTTTAATTTTGACTTTTACAATGCAATATATGTATTAAAATAGCTGTAACTAGATTGTTACCTCCTTATTGGCAGGTGACAATTTTTGTATATTTTGTCACGGTATCAAGAATTCGGTATACCGATGTTTTGAATTGTAACAAAGTGGTCAATTGTAACTGTGGTGACTATTGTAACGACATCAGAATAGACCAGTAAATGAACTATATAGTTCATGAACTGCCCAACTCTACATTTTGTTTTGTTTGGTATTTTTTTAAAAGAAACAAAAAAGGCCAACAAAATGCAATTGAATTTGAAAAACAAGAAATACCTAAGAAAAAAATCACATGTGGTGTCAGGGACACCCGGTTGGAACGAAGTTGCTTTCGCTATATACGACTATTATGTACTACTATAGTTAGTTCCAACGCGCCTAAGGCGCCCGTTGAAAAATACGATAACTTAAATGGATCTTTAAGAAAAGATACTTTTCGTAAAATGATAAACTTTTTTTAAAAAAAGCTTTTTTATAGAATGTGTTTTTTTTTTTTAAAAAAAGTATATTTTTAGGTCCTTTTTGTAACAATATGTATTATATTTTCTCGAAAAGGTAATTTTTTAAATAGAGTTACTCTTTTATTAAAAGCTAATGTTTTTTTAACAAAAGGTACTATTTTTAAGAAGAGGTACTTTCTGTAAGAAAAAACCACAAGAGTATGATTTTTTTCTATAAGTAAGTAGTTTTTTAAAAACAGGTATTTTTAACGAAGTGGTACTCTTTTTAGGAAATGTTATAGTTTTTAATTATCTCAAGAAAAGAATAGAAAATTTATTATTTTACTTTTATGAAAAGGTAATTTTAAGAAAAGGAATTTTGGCAAGAGAAGGTATTTTTTTAAGAGAAGGCAGATTTTGTTTTAAGAAATGGGAATTTTTTGAAATTGGTCCTTTTTTCAAGAATATGTACATTTTCAAGAGTAGGTACTTATCTCACGAAAAGTCATTTTGTTTCACAAAAAACAGGGTACTCTTTAAAGAAAAGGTAGTTTTTCAAGAAAATGCAATTTGTTGTAAGGAAATGTACTTTTTAAGAAAAGGTACTTAGGTAGGTATTTACTTTGTTTAAGAATATGACTAGGTTTTTTTTTTTTGAGAAAATGTACTTTTTTTTAAGAAGAGGCACTTATTTAAGAAAATGTTCTTTTTTTTTAAATAAAAGTAGTTTTTTAAGAAAATTCGTTTTTTTCCAAATAAAAGGTAATAAAAGGAATTGTAACAAAATGTAAAAGTCTTGCACTTTGGCTTGCACAGTCTTGCAATTTGGCTTTTCTAAATATACTTTTTGTTGGGTTCAAAACTACAATATATACTAAATATTGATTACAGGCTCCACCTAGAAAACTTTCCATTAAACAATAAATTTACCAACCTATGTGAGGCATCTAGTTAATTACTTTCTCTGTGATCCAAGCCGTTAGTCTAGACACAAACCAAAGCAAAAGTAAACAATACAGTTGATAATACAGGGTTGTAGAATAATAGTGTTACAAGCAAAGTTGATTAATTTTAATTTTAAATTTAGCCCCCATCCCCCAACGTGCGATAAGGAATTTCGTTCCAAAATAACTCGGCTGTTCTCGTAGTACCACCACTTTATTGCGCCTTGATTGAAATGGTTGTAAATACACGTACTTTTCTTCGGTAAAACAGCGTTGCATAAAGCAAACCAAGTGCTTTTTTGATGTGGATTCTCCGACATTCAACAATATTCGATTTGTTGATTGTCAAAATGTATGGTGGATCGAGCAAATTTTCTTGATGTCTGCTTAAAATCAACGATAGTGATAAAAATCAAGATAATCGTTGTCAGTGCGAATGCCGTATAAATCAGATGTGAAACAAAGCGCATCTCAGAGTAGAACGGAGAGCTGCAGAACTACTGATCTTAGAGAAAAATGTATTGAACTAGTTCACATAGTTCACCGTAAAGACTAGTTTCTCAGATCTATTAGGCGGTACTAAAACTAGCCGACCTAACAAAGAAGCCACAAAAAAGTTTGGAAAATGTTTCTTTATTTTCCAAAATAATGTCCTTGTAGCTCGATACGATTTTTCCAGCGATATTCAATAGCTTCGGTACTCTGTTTATAGTAAAAACTTTCAATCTCTTTAAAATAGCCATCAACCACAGGCTCCACCTCTTCATTGTTGGCAAACCTATAACCACCGATCCAGATTTTCAATTTTGGAAATAGAAAATAGTTATCCGGCGAATAATATGCAGGATGAAGCAATTCGAACTATAATTCATTAATTTTGGCCATCGCAATATTGGATGTGTGAACTGGAGCATTGTTTATATGAAACAACACTTTCTTTTTCGCTAAATATGGACTGTCTTCCACAATATCATCATTTCAACGCCGCTATAACTTAGCATAATATTCGCCGCTGATGGTTTTTCCTTTCTGAAGATAATCAATAAAAATTATCCTATCCCCATCGCAAAAAAGCAGACGCCATGACCTTGTCTGCAGATGGAACCGTCTTCGCCTACTTTGGACACGATTCTGCCATTCCAGTCCACTGCTTTGACTATTCCTTTGTCGCAGGTGTGAAGTGGTGGACCCATGCCTCATCCATGGTTACAAATCGACGCAAAAATTCGGCTTTATTGCGGTGAAACATCACCAAACACATCTTCGCGACGTTGTTTTTGCTCTATTAAAAGCAAGCGCGGCACACATCTTGCGCACAGCTGTCTCATCTTGAAATCTTCGGCCAATATACGATGTATAGTACTTTTTGAAGTGCCTATCATTTCAGCTAGCTGACGCACCTTCAGCCGACGATCATCCCATACCATTTTGTGGATTGTCTTAACCGTGTCTGGCGTGGACACCTCAGTTTTTCAACCACTTCGGAGTTCGCCTTGGCAGCTCGTACGGCCTCATTTAAGCTCTACTACCCAATATTTTACAGTCGTAAACGAAAGAGCACTCTCCCCCGGAGTAGAATCTAGCTCGGCATTATTAACATTACTTGGGCTGAGACCTTTGAAATGGAAATATTGAATTTCATAACGGTGATCTTTTTTTCCATGTTCAGAAATTCACTGACATCGTTTACTTTTCATGGGTCAAATAAAAATACTGAACAACGTGGCGCCTTAAAACTTAAAACATATGTTTTATAAAGTTGCCACTTTCACCAAAAATAAAAAAATCATGTCGGCTAATTTTGGAGCCGCCCTCGCAGTTCGTACGCGAGCTACACAACTCTAACTGGAAATTTAAATTAGGGGAAAATAATCTGTTCATGAACCTGTTATACATGAACTATGTAGGAGTTTGGATAATTTTGCTGGGCTATTGTATGATGTCTTGCTAGATTTCGCCACAATTTTAAATAAACAACATCTTAAAATATTGGGTTTTTCATCGTCGATATGTTGTGGTGCTGCCTCAACATTTACACTTAAACTTCCTTATGACAGTTGTGCAATCTCTCTTAAGATGCTCCGCTCCTAAATGCATGTGCATTCAAATAAGTACTCGGAATTTACCCAAACAACAGATTATTTTGATGCTCCTTGTTTTGTGTTGGAACATCTGAGTTGAAGTCTGTGGAAACTGTCCAAATGATATGTTTGACTGCAACAGAAACATGTTCAGATCTCAAAGTATACTACTTTATACCCAGACAGATACCAATGCCAGCTCGTAGACACACACTCACACACATCCTGCAAATTCTGACACAAACATATACGAAAACAATGAAGAGCCTTTTCTGAGCTTATGTTGGGAAACTTTGCATGAACTTTTCCACCCAGACTACAGCTGGGAACTACTGTTCAACAAACAACCCCCCCCCCGCCCAATATGATTTCTCTTCAACGGTTTTTGTTCGGTTGGTGGAATACCCTTGTCAGAACTTTTCCGAAATGTAGAGTTTTGAGGCTTTTGTTGTTATTGTTAATGTTATTCATGCAGCACAACATGAAGTAACATAACAACTACAGATCTCTGGTGTTCCCCAAGGTTGTTGCGGGTCTTTCGCACTCAACTCTTTGCTGATGAAGGTGTCATTGTGGTAACCAAGACAACTTATCGTAATGCAAAATAGCACTTCAGAACTTTGGTACATCCGAAGGTAGTTACATGCATGTGTACGTAAGTATATGTGCATGCACGTATAAGTATATGTGTACATTAGGCTGCACCGTAAATTTGGAATGGTTTTTCCTGCGACGACTTGGTCGTCCTATTCGTTCAAGTACCTCTTCGACTTCATTTCGAGCTGTGTCATTTTGATTCATTCTACTGACATCACGTTATTTTGATTCGCTTAACAACGTCGACATCCGGAAACAGTTCAACAGCTCTTGGTTCACACGTCGCCGATATTCGTTATTGTGTTTTATAGGATCATACATTTTCGGATCATATTTCTCTCGAAGACTCTGAGGGCTATTTTGTCAGGGTGCAATGGGCCCCAGGATTCTGCGCCAAAAATCAGGACAGGTTGTACAGGAGTCTGATATAGTTGGATCTTTGTTTCTCGATACACGGTCTTATATATGAAGTGCTTGCTTAGCCGGCAATAACACCTGTTCGCATGCACTCTCCTCGGCTTTATTTATAGGCTGACGTTATTAGTTTTGTTTCTGGCTGATCCAAGGTAAATACAGTTCGTCCACTACCTGGAAATTATAACGGTAATCAACGTTTACTCCCTCCTCCGAATAAGTGGAGATTCTGCTTATTGAAACCATTAATTTCGATTCGTTGGACCCAATTTTCGTTGATTCGGTCACACATTTCGGCCGTAACTGCCGCTATTTCTCAGTTGGCTCTGAGTTCTTCCAACGTCGTCGGCTTGTTGGCATATACCAATGATTTGATGTAGCACCGACGAAAAAAGTCTAGAGGCGATAAATCGCACGAACGAGGCGGCCAATTGACTGGTCCATTTCTTGAGATAACACGCTCAACAAACTTATTCGTCAATAAATCTATTGTAGCGTGTGCTGGGTGGCTTGTGGAACCGTCCTGTTGAAACCACATGTCGTCCAAGTCCATGTTGTCCAATTCGGGCCAAAAATTATCGGTAATCATGGCGCGATAATGATCGCCATTCACAGTAATTTCACGATCGTTATTGTCGACGAAAAAATATGGCCCAATGACGTCGCCGGCATGCAAATCGCATGAAACAGTTATTTTTTGCGTATGAAGTTGTGATTCATGAAGCACATGTGGATTTTCACCAAACCAATAACGCATATTTTGCTTATTGACGAACCCATTGAGCCAAAAACGAGCTTCCTCACTGAAGATGATTTTGCGATGGAATTCATCATCTTGGCGCATCTTCTCCAGATCCCAATCAGAGAACGTACGTCGCGTCAAATGGCCCATCGGCTTCAATTATTGAGTTAGGTTGATCTTGTATGGGTGTAAACCAAGATCTTTACGCAAAATTCGTCATAAAGTGGACTTGCTGATGCCGAACGCCGTGGAAGGAAAGTAACACTTAGATGATTAATGAAACAGTGCGTTTACAAATAAAATTCAAAGTTGTCAAGTAGCTATTGGAAAACCCATTACAATCCATGAAGGGATAGGGGAGAGCTTCTCATAATCACGCTTCTTATAATCATTTGCGCTTTCCAGTTTTAACTCACTGATTTGGGACGTACAGTTTTACACCGGTTGCGAAAGGTTGAGAAGTTATTTCGTAGCTTATTACTCGATACTGTGGCGGTCACTAAGCGAGGTGGCCGTAGTCGAAAGAAATGTAAGGTGGTCAGAGCATGGATTGAACCCACGTTCTCTCGCACAACAGCCGCGCACAGTAACCGTTGCACCACCGGCAGTCATTTGTCGCACGAAATTCTCAACAATTAATTGAAACAAAATGTATATATGCGAATAAACATAATAGTGCTATTCATAAAACTTCAAAAGAAAAATGTTTCTTATACAAAACGACTTGCACAAATGTAGGAAAGTTTAGAGTCATTTTTTCCGAGCAAACATCGAAACAGTTATAGTGTAAGAATATCACCCACTCTGTATAAATGATTTCAAATAGAAACCACAGCTTTTTCCAAACGCACTGGAAACCTGATACGATGCGCTGTAAATTAGATGAATTTGCGCCCATATTTCAGCCAGCGACAGTCAAAATCTGAAACCGCCACAGCCGGAAACTCTAAAATGCTCCCGACCAATTAAGGTCGCTTTTGAACTCTGGCCTTTCGTGGGATTAGAACCTACTAGTCTCAGATTTCAATGCGAGCAAGATACCATCGTGCCAGCTAGTTTTTAGTTAATATAATACTTTCGTCATAAAGGGAATGCGAGTTTTTCACTCCATTACTCGAGTACAAAAATTGTTAATTAATACTGTCAATTTCTTTATGGATGAAAACTCTAACAAAAACTTAATAGACCGTTCAAATGTGTTAATTGTAAGAAATTGAAAATTTTTCATGCACGCTGAAATAAACGGCCCACGTAACATTATGCAGGAACCATGCATATATTCGGAATATTGTTTTCAAGAATTGCAGATCTGCTGCTTTTTTGTTTCTTTGTCGTCTGCCACGTTTTTTGATTTTAGCAGTTTTCAACAAACAAAGCCATAATTGGTTCACAAATACAGATATTAAACCATATTAATCATTGTATCATGTACTATTGAATAGCAAACACAATGTGCTTGGACACAAGTATACTATACATTTGCATACAAACAACAAAAATAGACAGATTTTCTAACGTGTGTGTAACAACCCAGCAGAAATAAAATGAAGTAGTTCTAGTAGAAGTTATTATTTTTGTACATCTTCTGCAACATTATGCGCATTTTTAAAGCAATTTTGATTCTGATCAAAAACAACTCCGAAAAATCTACATTTGCATCACATTCATTATGATGCAAATTTATTAAAGAGCTAAAGGGATAGTGGACAAATGCAAATATGCCTAAATATATTACTTGTGTTTAATTTGTATTGACTTTATTTCAGATCGCTTTTCATTTCCTTTCTTTTTCACCTGTTGACAGAAGCATTTGGAGTACTAATAAAAGGTCAATTAATAAAATAATTAGTTATATAAAAGATTAAAAAGTTAAAACCTAAAGTTGTAGCTTAATGTCATAACTTATTGTCAAGTTTCAAATGGCAAGAAATTTAAAAATTGTTGAAATAAGAGTTTTGGTTGCTCGTTTGCGGACGAAATGTAGCATAAAAATATTAGCATAAACTGCTCTTCCAAACAGTCAAATAAGAAGAAGTGCTGCGTTGGACAACGCCATATTAAAAGAAGTACTTCTGCACCTAAATTAGCACTACATCTTACCAAGTAGTTGTGGTGAAAATTCTACTTCTTGGTATACTCTTTTTTTGCTGGGAAGGTTTTGGTCCATAGTGCAAAAAAATATTTTTTTCTTTGATAACACAATCGCAAGTTGGGTCTCAAAAATTGTCTTAATTTAGTTTATATTTTCGCAGCAATCAGTAGATTTTAACGCGTTGTTTGAGTGCTATTACTTATAGTTTTTTTTTGTCTAATGGGACACCCTAATATATACGTTTTTAGTTTTTCTAAAGAAAATTTTGCCAAAAACATGGAAGAAAGCATTTCTGACATATCTTATGATTTCTGATTGTCAGGCACTCACATGTCTCTAGCATTTTGTTGGATTTAATGTGATATATTTGTGTGTATGGAGCAGCAATTTGACATGTTATCCCCGAAGTCAAGCTGAAGTGTAAATATTATGATGTGGTTCAAGTGCCAGAATAAATGACATTGTTGTAAATGGAAGTTTACTCAGCACCTGTCACTTTTTGTTACTACACTGTGGCCGTACTTATGTTTATAAATTTGTTCCGACACTAATCGCATCCGCTCATAAGGGTGCAAATAGATGTATGTATGTATATTGGTTTCAAATGTTTCAAAGTTACTGCAGCTAAAACATAATAGATGATAAATCGCATCCAGCTATAATTTGAATTTTTAACAAACGTTCCTGTCTACACTCGTATTATAGTATTGTCTATCAGCTACTTATATACAGTTTGACGAAATATAGAAATACAGATATCGATTTGGGAACCGATATGTTATGATGATGGGTGGTCGATTTTTAATCAATTAGGTTTAACATTTAATCCAAAATTATCATTAAATAAAACATAAAAACAAATCACGTCATGAAATAGTAATTACAATAAATTAAGTTTTTATTATTTTAAAATCTAAATTATGTTATTACAAAATATGAATATCCATGTAAATGTGAAAAACTGAGAAATATATTTATTGAAATTGACTGAATCGTCGTAATCCAAATTAGAATCTAAAAAAATTTGGTGGCGCCTCACCGCAATTAAAATATTGGCGGCGGCTGTTCGGTTTAGCTTTACACAACTTGTTTGTCCGCTTTGTACACAAATTGCTTACATAGCCCCATGGGCTAGTGCAATTTTAGTCACCACGCAAATGCCATGTTTTTACTAACCTGTGCACTTTGAAACCGATTGGCACAGGCTCTTTGTCACCAAAAAAATGTGTCAGAATACCGATTTGCGACAATTGCTGTCAAATAGTAACCGTGGTGACATTTGTAACAGTGCCAGAATAGGGCTGTTATTGGGCATGTACACCAAACAAGATTATCGCATTTCGAAAGTTAACTCCGGTAAACCGCGCTAACCTAGAAAATTACTCATAAAATTTTAATCTGTAGAAACTAACCTCATTTTAAACTACTGTAAATTTTCATTTAACACTGTTAGTTAGTAAAAAAAATGCAACCATAATAATGTTACGAATTTCCTTATTCGTCCTTTTTGCGTTGTTTTATTCCCAATAATAAAAGAAGGTTCGTTTTAAATTACGATAATTACAACGGTTTAACTTCCTTTTATTTTATTTATACAGTACAAATGTATTTTACTATCAATTCGCGTTGCTTACTTTACGGGGTTTAATCACAAACTGAACTCTCCACTTCAAAGACCTCCGCTATTTATACCAACTCACCATACTCAAATGAAGGTATATCTAGCGAATTCAAGAACCTTCTAGAATCTGGATGTTGTTGTTGTTGCTTACCTTTGTAGAACAATCTCGAAGGGCGGAGAGTTATCTTTACTGAGGTGAATTCATGCTACTGGTTTAGCGAGCTGGTACGTTGTTACAATGCATACTTTCAGGCGCAGCACTAACCGCCTGTTATTTACATGCTGTTAGTAGAGTCATTAACAGCAAGCAAAAGCTTTAACTTATTCGTAACAATAATAACATACACAAAAAATCAACTGTTTGACAGATGGAAGCCGATAGAAAATGTTCCGATGCGCCGCCGTCACCAAAACATTTTTGAAGTTCACGTCACCGCCGATATAATTTTATCGACTGCCCCTATTTGACCCACCGATCCAGTTTTAAAAGTACAGGTGTTTCAAAAACATCCTAAAGTTGTATATAACTGGAAAAACTAATAGGCGCCAACTTAATTTGCCTGTTGTGCCGCGGTCTTCGATAATTTTGTCTTGGTGCGGAGTTTGTCTAAACACGGAGTTGCAAACTGAAATGTCAATTTAATCTCAAATTACGACACGATGTTGCCACTTTTGCTAAATTGTAGTGAAAAGAATACATAAATGACAATGCAGAAAGTAAACATCAAAACAAATTAGAAAATTACTGAAAAAGGGTAAGTAGGGTTCGTTTAAATTTTGATAAAATGTTTTTAATTTAATTTATATTTATACAATAGGTGAAAACGAAAAGTGTTGAGTATGTTGAGACATACCTACATATTCATGGCTTATTATAAAGCCTGCAAAAACGAATTCGAACATAACTGAAGAAGACAGGCCGTCTATGAGAATGTTTTGGGGGACATGAATTTCTGGAGGTAAAGTACAAAGGTACTACCTAAAGGACCTCTTGGGTGTAATAAATATTTAATTTTTTATATAATACGGGTCATTTCATGTCAAGTGAATCAACATTTGAAACCGATGTCTTCCGATCGGGATGAAGCTTCCCATAAGGTTAGTTCTATTGGATAGCAGCTTAGACAAAAACTTTCAACGAGATCGGTCAAGAACTCTCTGAGTTAGAGCGGGTCGAATTTTGACATTTTGGCCAAACAGGTGTTTTTTCCCATCCATGTAACTTTTTACCTATTGTTCTTAGCAAAATTTGTACTGAGTTGATGATTTGCTGTGAATCAACAACTTCGTAACATTCCCTCAAAAACGAGTAATCATTCGTCAATTTTGGGTTGCTTTGGCTATTGTTATGTTTTAGGGAAGATGTGTAGTAAAAAATGTTTACAAGTACTGTACGTATTTTGAAATGTTTTGTTTGTTAAGAAATCAAGCTGACTCGTTCTATGCTTTAGTGAGTATACAACCAGAAAGCGCACAACTGACTGGTTGTAAAAAGCTCTCCCCAATCCAGTCGTGGGATTTAATGGGAAGTTTTTTTCGTAAGTACTCGATACTCTCGCCATCACTAAGCGGGGTGACCGTCGTCGAAGTAAAACCAGGGAACAATCGGGTACCTAGTTCAAAACCCCACAGGCAGTGAATCTTTGACTTGAACCAGAAGAAGATGTAAGCAACAAGGTCGATACCCCACAGGTAGGGAATCTCGGGCTAGCACCAGGGTAAACAAAAGGTAACCATGGAACATGTGGCAACCCCACAGGACTCTCTGGTTTGAAGCCGGAGAGAGGTAGTCAACAAGGTCAAGATCCCACGGGAAGGGAATCTTTGGTTGAACCAGGGAAAATGTATTTAGTGGGAGGGAGACTAGCTATGCAAGGTGTCTAATTCACTACTACGGCTACTTTGGGTCTTCTACGTCTGCAGACAGAATCGCCTTGAGTGCTAAGCTGATCTGTCTTTTATTCATTTACCGCTGGTAGCAGATGTTAGCCATCACAACTGCGTTCCATACTCCCGTGTTTCCTACTGCCCTACAGATGGCGTTGTTGCTCTAACGTTGCCGTTAAGTTCAACAGATGGCGAGCCCATGACGCCAACAGAGGGCGTTACGCGCCGAATGAGTAGGTATGGTGGAAACGAGAGGGCGACTTTCACCTTCACAAACGATGGGAACGGAAAATGGCGTCCAGCGATATTACAATGGTTGTCATTGAACTAAGTGTGTCAATGTAACAGCCACTTCTGCCTAACTTAACCTAACCTAAGTAGCTTTGTGGATGTCCATAAGCTGGAATCTAGTAACACTGGCAGCCATGTTCTTTGCCACGGCGAAATCGGTCGGACGCATTCCGAGCTTCGGGACAAAAACATTTTTCTGCCTATTTTGGCTTTAAAATTAGAATTCTTCTCGGTTCTCATAGAACATGTCTCTTGTCTCAGCGTCCCTATCTTTTTTTTAACATGTGTAAAAATTAATGAAATATTGATGTTTGGCCTTTATGCGGTTTGTGGTCCTTAAAATGTTTGCGGTGGTCATTAAAAATAGGGGGTTTGCGTGGTTCTTTTCCTCGTTAATATTATCATTGTCAATATGAACTGTAGCGGTTGTCAAGATCAGCCAACAAGGTGTTTGCATTTTGAGCACTGCTGACTAGTGTACAGCTTTCCGCAAAGTCTGTCCTCTCGGACTTTGTTTTAGGTTAGGGGTTTTTTATCCATTAATGTTGTTCATTCCATTAATGTTGTTCATTCGCTTTCTATGGACAAATGAAATGCCCTACTATTTCGATGAGCTTCAGTGTTTGTTCAGCTGTCATTCGACAGTAGTCTGGAAATTGCATTACCACGCGTTATTTGACCTACTAGAAGTAGTGAGTTCTGGGGAAATACTCAGAGGAATTGCTGCTAAGGACATATTGAGCGAGATCCCAGCCCAACCTCCACCCTTTCATGGTTAGTTACTTGGTGGCAATGGTGGTTGTTGCCAAAATAATTGAACCCAAGTTCTTGTGTACCAGAGTTTTTGACGCCAACCATTTCACTACCGACGGTCACGAAATTTTTTGTACTTCAAAATAGATCCTGATGGATGGAAGAAAGAAAAAACGAAAATGGTTTCCATTACATCCTATGAACGCATTGGAGAGCTTCTCACAACCAGTGAGCTGTGCGCTGGCAACTTTTTACTCTCACTGAATGGGTCCTTCAATTTTTCACCGGGTCCCAACGGTATTTTGAGAATCCTTTTCATTGCTAAATACTCATCGCCACTAAGTCAGATGAGGTGGTTAGGGCATGGATCGAACCCACGTCCCCAAGTACAAGAGCCGCGCACACTAACCATTGCACCACTGACGGCGGAATAAGTACAAAGTACGAAGTAACTTGACGAAGTACAAAGTCATGTTTTTATTCCGCGAATCGCCAAAGATCAATAGAAGGTAACAGTGCACTTCCGCAAACATAAAGTTCCCTTTACCCCTAGAGACGATTAATAAAAATATATCATCATTGCCCAAAGAAACGCAGAAAAACCTAAATCCAACCTAAGTAAACATGACAATATCAAGGATTTAACTATTAAATTATGAAATATCTACTTGATTTAAAATATTTGCTCTGCCTATGATTTTTTCTGTTTTCAATTTGTGGTCGAATGAATCATAGTTCGCTACTTACATTTCATTGTATGACAACCAATCAGTTCATTGATTTGTCATCGATTATCCTTTCGCTTTCTGAAGCTGTCAAATTCTTCCTCCCATCCTTCTCGGTTTTATTGTGATTAATTACTTTATAATGCCTTCATGTATTGAGAGGCATACAGAGTATATGAATGCATTATTTATCACCAGTGGCATGTGAACATCATCACTCTCACGCCGACTCGATGACTGAGTGACTGGCCCATCCGACTGATCCGAGTATGACTCTAGTAGAACTTAATTAATGTTATTACCAACAGCAGCGGAAGCATCGGCGCCAACGACATCTACGACATGAAAAATGAAAGTAGATTTTAAGGATGCAGTTTAATTTAATGTTTGCAAATTATTATGCACCGGTGTCATCCTTAATGTGACCGCAATACAACGGGAATTATGTATGTAGGTAATCAATCACAATAAAATATATGTGAAACACTCGTATGTGAATACATTCCATTAGCATCACACACATCTGGACACAGATGGAGTACTTACAGAATGCATCTTTCGCTACACTTGTTCAACCAAGCAAGCATCGGTAATATTATCAAGTAAATTTCCATGAAAAACATTCTGAAGACTCAATCAATCCGAGTCGGTGTCAAACTGTAGCTCCCGATAATTGAGATAAAAATTGAAAAGATTGACAGAAGATCCTTGATGTCACTTTTGCTTCGCTGCGCACTTTAGAGTTGATCATATGATGAACGATATCGAGTGAGTATTGGTTTTCCGATGTGAGTTTTCACACTCTCTGAATATGGTCATTCGTCGGTTCCAATAAATGTTCTAAAACAAACTGGACCAAGTGCAAGTTTGAACGGTATTCTGCAAACCATTGATCTGTCTCAACTAGTTAATTCTGCTGAGATTTATGATCTTACTGATACTCTCTCCTCAACCCTCAACAGAACACTTGAGTCTATACACGCTGAAAAAAACGGCCTCTGTAATATATTCTCCCAAAAATATTCTGCAGGAACCATGCATATGTTTGGAGCACACTTCAAATATTTACATGTTTGCAAGTCCCAAACTCAGGTGTATTTAAATGCAAACATTGCCATGTTTACTGAAAAATATGTATGCCTTTACGTGGAAACATAAGCGTCCTTCATCCCAAACATCCATATACTTACCTGGAAGCATTCGCGTGTTTCCAACGAATGGTCCATATACTTGCGTGGAAGCATATACCTATTATCTCCCCAACATAAAGCGTGTTTTGGTTACACCGCTTGCTTATATAATCGCTTGTTTTGTATGAAGCACTTAGCGAAGACTTAGAGAGAACTTAGCGACGCGATTCATTTTCGCTAAAATTTAAAAAAACACAAAATTTCCATCTTTTACTGTTTTTAACCATTTTTAATAAAATGACTTTTCGCTAAAAAACCGTTTTCTTTGAAACTTAGCAAGCGGTAATCGCTTGCTTGTAACCAAAACACCTATAATAATATTTAAAAACGAATTATTATTTTAATTTTATCAATATATATCCACATTTACTTGTATAAATTATTAATACAAAAAATTAAAAGATTTAAATAATTTTTACATTTACTTGCATTGAATGCGTTATTTGGTTTGTTTTGAATCAGCTGCTCGTTGTTTTTCCTTTCTTTGTTGTCTCTCACGATTTTGTCTTCAGAAGGTTTCAGATATGCGTTGGTAAGCTAATACTGCCTACCAGTCACCAGTCACCATATTCCCATTCTCGTCCTCGCAGGAGGGCAGACCATTATTCGGCCCGGTATTTTATCTTACTTACTTATCCGTTCTCGATCAACTCCAGGGGGTAAGGGACCTGACAAATCGAAGACAACATACCAATTCAATCTTTTGCCTTATCTGTACAGTTGGTAATACCAAGTGTACGCAGGGACTCGTCAACCTGAGCCCTCCAGCGGAGTCTTGGACTTCCTATTTTTCGCCTTCCTTCGAGTTCGGTTTCGAAAACCCTTCATGCTGGTTCGTCTTCATCCATTCTACTGACATGGCCTAGCCAGCGCAATTACAATATTGTGATCCGCTTAACTACGTCAATATCGGGATATAGCTCATACAGCTCATGGCTCATACGTCGCCGATACTTGGCGTTGTGTACTATAAGGCCATATATTTTTCGGAGTATTTTTCTCTCGACGATTCCTACAGATGTTTCGCCTGCTTGCGATAAGACCTAGGATTCTGCGCCATAAAGTAAGACAGGCTGTATGAGAGTCTGGTATAGCTTGACTTTTGTTACTCGAGAGAGTTCTTTATCTCTGCAGTGCTTGCTTAGCCCAAAATAACATGTATTCGCAAGCAAAATTCTCCACTTGATCTCAAGGCTTGCGTTCTTGTTTTTGTTTACGTCGGATCCGAGGTATATAAATTCGGCCACCACTGCGGATTTGGTGTTCGTCAAAGTCGTCATGTGTAGTTGTTAGTCATGCTCTCCGTTACCTTTGAGACTGTAGAGAATATTGCAATCAGTCGTTAGATATTGGAGTTGTTAGCATCACCCATTTTTGGGACCGGCTGAACATTGAAAAACTATCAGTAGTATGGTAAAATATCTGAACGATACAAAAAGGCGGAACAATTTTCGCAGTGGACGCGTAAACTTCGAAGACCCCGTTTATACAAATACAGGAATTTGATCCAGGGCCGGGGAGTTATTGGCGTCGAGTATCGCTGGCATTGAATGCGATAATTTTTCCATCACAGCGAACTTTTAGTTTCAGCCATTGGATTGACTTTATTAACCGGGACAGTGTCAGGGTTCAAGTGCCTTACAAAATGAGGATACCATCATGTCCCAACCGCTCCGATCTTCAGTTGTTGTCCACCAGTTGGTAACACCAAGCTCAGGCAGAGGGCCTATCGCCAGCATTAATCGCGTTATTTTGATTCGTTTAACTACGTCGATGTCGGGATACAGTTTTTACAGCTTGTGGTTCATACGTCGGCGATACTCGCCGTTCCCTATTATGGTACACATATTTTTTTCAGTTCATTTTTCTCTCGAAGACTCTCAGTGATTTTTTATCAGCGTGCGATATGACTCAGAATTCTGCGCAGGACAGGTAGTAGATAGAGTAGAGTGTATACACGCTGAAAAATTTAACTTTTTTTTGTTGTTTGGATGCAAATATAACGTGCTTGTAGCTTATCGCAAATATAGTATATTTGTGTCCAAACACATTGTGTTTACTACTCAACACAATGTATAATAGTTTGTAATATATGTGTTTGTGCCCCGTATGTGACTTTGTTTATTGAAAATTGCTAAAAAAAAATAAACATGACAAACAATAAAGACAACAAAGCAGTAGATTTTCCATGCACAAAATAATTCTTGCCAACATGTACATTGTTCCTGCAATATGTTTCAGCGTGTAGATGAAGAAGAATTATCGTTTACTGTTGTAAAAAATAACCAAAAGCTCTTACCTAGAAGACAAAATAGCTTCACCACGAAGACCCTGTTGATACAGAAACTCTGGGAGTCTTAGAATCTGGCGCATGTCGATTTTGCCATCTTAAGCAGCGCATAAATAAATAAATAAATGTCTTCCCATTACATCTCGTGAAGGGACAGGGGGAAGATTTTCACAATCACGGAGCTGTGTGCTTTCTAGTTTTACACCAGTTCTGAACGGTTTTTTGAAAGGTTTTTCATGGCTTATGACCGGCTAATGTCGCCGTTACTAAGTGAGGGGTTCTTCGTCGAAAGAAATGTAAGGTGCTGAGATTGTGGGATCGAATATACATACGATCTCATGTACAAGAGCCGAGCGTACTTTGTACCACCGACGTCCACAGCGCAGCGCATCAGTTATAGGATTTTTGATCACATTCCTGATCTTTAAGGCTTTCTGTTTGGATCTGTCATCCTATTTGTATACCTGATTAAACCAAAATGCATCAGCTGATTTTCTCCAAATTATTGTGGAGAGAATCAATAACTTCAGTCCCATTAAAGTAACATTTCGAATATAACTGATTATACACTTCGTTGGGCTCATCCAAACGTGTCTTTTTCTGATTTGGGTAGGTAATTTGACGTCAGATTTTTTAATACATTTAGGAACCAAATCGGACAACTGCTTCTTGAGTTATCATATACCTACGTACAAATTCTTAAAAGAAAAATTGGCTCCTCCAAATTTGAATTGTGAAGAATTGTGTTTCAATCATGTATTGTAGATACTAGATCATATTTTGAGTGTTACATACACGCTGAAAAATCTGTCCTGTTTTGGATGCAAATATAACGTGTTTGCAGCCTGTCGCAAATATAGTATACTTGTATACAAACACATTGTGTTTGCTCTTCAATATTAAATGTTGGTGACACAATGATTAATAGGTTATAAAATATGATTTGTGACCCAAATGTGGCGTTGTTTGTTGAAAACTGCTGAAAACTTGACAGAGAACATAAAAAAAAACAAAAATCAGATCTACAATTTTCGAAAACCATATACATGTTTCCTGTAATATGCTGGTGGGGCCGTTTTTTCCTTAGTGTAGTGCAATTGTAGTGTAATCTACGATTATTCAGCTCTGGATTATAGAAATCCCTTTAAAAAGGGAAAGTCCTAGTATATGTCCAAAAGGGTTTCAATATCCGAAAATCGGGGTACGTTGTTTGAGTTTGGAGTTATTACATCGATTATTGCAAACGTCTTTATTTTCTCGTTAGATTTACTATGAATTATATTCGATTCTCATCAACGATTTTCTTTATTTGTCACAAAAGAACTTGTGCTTTTGATTCAACAATTGTTCGTTTGCTGCAATTATATTTCTCAAACAAAGTTCATTCGTCTCGAAACGAAATTCTGAGTCTATCCAAATCATTGTAATATAATTGACAACCTTTCATTTAAACTTCAATCTCTTTATCAAGTTATCAAACATTTTGTAATTATCTCGACTGGGTGGTTGTTGAACCACATTAGGCACGCACAGTTTTGCCCTCTGCTGTATGCCTAGCATGGTGGTGTCTCGCTAGAATTGAAACTAATTTAGAACACTAACAATGCCATCAATAAGAGGGGAATCCTTTTAACAAATATTTGTTTTATTTCTGCATCATATTTCATTATGCAGGGCAAACGAGAAGACCCGTGCTGCGGAAAAAACATCATTTCAATTAAATTTGATTAAAAAAGTTTTCAGTTCTCGTCGCTGGCAAAACAAAAAAAAAAAAAACGGAGCGCGTACAAAATTATGCATTCTCTCCTTCGATGGTTTAATTATCCTTTGAAGTGGGTAACAGAAATGCGAATACCAACAACTGACAAACTCAAACTTTCCGATGCTTATTAATATAGGGCCAAATAGACACTTTGGTGCCAGCAGCAGTTGCAGCATTAGGAGCGGGACTTTTGTGCTTGATATGCTAAGTACGCATTTGGTCGTATCCAATCCGTTGCCACCACCACAACGCTTGTTCATTTGCATATTTGACACTTAAGGACCAACTCAAACGCAATGCGATTCGTTTACTTCTCTGGGCGCTATCTGTCTTTATTAATTTCGTTTGGAGCGGCGATTAATTCTCCTTAGAACTGTCTTTAGACGGTTTTTTACTCCCACTCGACCATGCTCGACCACAAACAAAGGAGGTGTTTTTTTTGCTATACTCGTCTTGCCGCATCATTGGGCTTCACTTCAATTTCCCATAATATCGTCTCGTAATTCATACGAGAGTATATTTGTCGCACACATACTTATAAGTATACATGCATAGATGTGGTTAAAAGGGGTTTCTAGTAGGCAGGGTTGATTTTTGGTGGGGAAGGTAAAAATCTAATGCTGCAACAAGAGTCTTGTACACAATATTTGTGGAAATATCACAATCCATAGAGCTGGACTTTTTTAAAAAAAGATTTTGATGTTGCGAACAGGATGTGTGAAATTATCCTACATACCCAGAAGATAAATAGTAAGCGCTTCCATTCTCGCTTACGGCGAAGCACTGAAAGAAATGAGGAAATTTCAACACCCGGATAACGTTAAGTACACCCAGAGAACTAGTTGTCTGAAAAGAGATTGTGGCAACCGTAAATTCGGCTGCTGCCACTGAATTGCGGTTGCTACAACCGAATTGAAGTTGTCACGACCGAATTTAGCTCAGGCAACTAAAACTCGGTTGAAGCAACCTCGTTTCATAATTGGTTTGGTTTGCCAACTGAATCTTCAATTATATTCATTCTGTCAACTAAATGTTCTAAAATTTCGGTTGCCAGCAATCGAATTTAGAATGAATTCGGATGCAGCAACCGAAATTAGTATCAAATTCGGTTGGAATAGCCCAATGTGGTATCAATTCAGTTACACCATCCGAATTTGCCATCAATTCGTCGGTTCCAACGACCGAATTTGGCGTCAATTCTGTTACTTAAATCGAATTTCTAATGAATTCTGTAGGTACAACCGAAAATAAATTATCAGTTAATAAATACAAAATTTGTGACTTTATCTAAACTCGGTTGTAACAACCTCTTATTCCGATGTGACAACCTCTAATGAGATTGCGACAACCTCTAATGAAGTTGTGTCAACCTCTAATGAAGTTGTGTCAACCTCTAATGAAGTTGTGTCAACCTCTAATGAAGTTGTGTCAACCTCTAGTGAAGTTGTGCTAACCTCCAATGAGGTGGTGTATGTCTTTTCATCGAGTTCCGAGTTTCTGTTGTATGATCTTCCTTGGTTGGTCATAACACGGATAGAAATAAAAGGGGATGCCTATTTTCGTTCGATGCAACGAATAGAAGAAATAATTTAGCTGTCATTAGTATTAATCAAACACTATTTGAACTTAGTTTACTGCATGGTTTGTAGACTTGTGTCGAACTCGATCACTAGTTCTCGAACTCGATCACTAGTTCTCAAATTCGTTTATTTAAGGTGCCCGGACATAACAATCACGAACACAGTCGCCATATCGAACATGTGCAACTACCCAACTCTAAAGCATGAAACACATAGACGACGACAGGCTACATGAACACACGACTACAAATGCCGCTGACTGCAAATGTAGTCGTGTGGCAGCTACTGAATTATTTTCAAGACGGCAACTGCAAAGTAAACAGTTGATCTGTAATGTTGACGTTTGTGTTATTGTGTTATTTGTGTTAGAAGAAAATAAAATGTCTGGAGAATATTTAATAAATATTATTACAAACATAACAAAAATTGTGAAAACAGTTGATTATTCTGTCAGTGGTGCCACTTCAGGCATTGACAGCTCTAACCTGTTGATTGTCGCCCACACAAATAGAAATTAGTTTAATTCAACTACAGCTACATAAGTAGCATAGACAACAACCTGCAGTCGTGTCGCCTTGCCGTCGTCAAAATATTTACTTGCATATAAACGCATGTATTTTATTTTTGACAGGTTGTGGTCGGTAGCCTGTCGTCGTCTATGTGTTTCATGCTTAATGGTTTGCTTCTGGTGGCTTAACGCTCTCTGGCTTATCTACCCTGTTTTCTCTCAATTCCCTACTTCATAGTCGATCAGCTGTGCAAACGATACTCTCTGACCTTACCCACTCCGCTTACAATTCAGCAGGTTGTAATTTCAGTAGTCGTGAAGCTGCTTTTACGAATTCAGTCGGAAAATATCCGACTATTATCGATATTTTCAATGACAAAATCAGGGGTTATTTATGCCACAGCTGATTGACTATTAAGTTGGAAAATGATGGAAGACAAACTAGATAGGTGAAAGAACGAAAGCAACCAATAGCAACTTATGCAGTAATCTAAGTTTAAATCATGTTTGATTGATACTAATGACAGCTAACATATTTTATGTTCGTTGCATCGCACGAAAACACGCATTTCCTTTTATGTTCAACCACAGAGTAATAGACAAGAGTCTCTATACCTCTCTTTACGTTCTCTCGATGACGGCGAGGTAGACGGCCATTTCATCGTGTTCGAGTTGTTGTTGTGGTTTACTCTTTGGTTGAACATAAAGCGGACAGAAATAAAAGAGAATGTGTATTTACGTTCGATGCAACCAAAATAAAACATAATTTAGCTGGCATTAGTATCAATCAAACACCATTTAAACTTAGTTTGCTGCATGCTTTCCTTCTGGTTGGTTATCGTTCTCTCGCCCATCGACTCTGTTTTCTATTATTTTCCTATTACTTAGTCGATCCCGATATCTGTTGGAGAAATAAGACATATTGCAAATCACGCTAATTTCTGGAATGCATGAATTCATAACTAAAAGAGTATTACAAAGATGCACTTACTAAAAGCTCTAAATTCTGCGATTCAACTCTACCATTAAATGCCAGCGCAGTTAAGAGTAAACTCGCACATACTAAAGTCATGCCTTCGACGATGGATGAGATCAGCGGGGATTTGAAATTTTTTCCTTTTTTCTGGCCCTACTGTCCCGTATCATCAGCATTAGCATTTTAGCATTTACCTGTTGGCACCTACGTGTTACACCACAACCGCTTAATTACATCTTCCACTCACCATAGCGGTACTTCCATTGGATATTAATTCACGGGGACTGAACTCACATAAAAATTCGGTTGAGGCAGCTGAATTAGTTGTAACCGAATTTAGAGGTTGTCATAACCACACTAGAAGTAGTCCCAACCGAATTAGACGTTGTCTCAACCTAATTTGAGGCTGTCACAGCCGAATTTGAGATTTTGTCACAGCCGAATTAGAGATTGTCACAACAGAATTAGAAATTGTCATAGCCGAATTAGAGCTTGTTACAAGTGACTTAGACGCCGAAACAGCCAAGCTAGAGGTTGTCACAGTCGAATTAGAAGTTATCCAAAGAAAAAAAAAATAGAGATTGTCACAAGCGAATTAGAGGTTGTCCCAACCGAATTAAACATTGTCACAGCCGAATTAGAGGTTGTCACACCCGACTTAGAGGTTGTCGCAGCCGAATTAGTGGTTGTCACAGACGAGTTAGAGTTAGTACCAATTTGGTTGCTAAAACCGAAGTTGGTACCAATTTCGGTTGGTGCATTATATTCGTTATGTCAAATAACTTGCCAATAGTTGCGGTTGCAACAATCCAATTAATTCCTGGGTTCTGCGTCATCTCTATTAATACAGCCCTGTATTATATTGTTCGGAAATCGCTGATCAATTTCTATTTAGGTTGAAAAAGAGCATTAAATTCAAAAATCACCTATTAAATAAATAATTTCTGGTGGAGCTCGAGCCTCCTGCATACGTCCCTGCACTACAATGTCGCTTGAATTACTTCTATTCTCTCTATATAAAAACAAACAAGCAAATCCTAGTGTTGAGGTTGTGTTCGTCTTGGCGCAACGTAATGTTGCATTGCTGTTGTTGTTGCTGCTGTTGTTGATGGTGGCAGTTGTGTATATTAGATGGTGGCTGTTATTGAGACCTTAATCGTCTAGAGCGAAGCCCATATCGTCATCTTCAGATTAGGATTCTACCTTCTTCCAGCTCACAGTAAAAGGGTCTGTACTAAAATAAATTTGTAATTGAAATTCAATAATGTACTTCTATTAAATAGGGTACAAAATAAATCAAATTTTCTGAGATGTAATTCCTATGTTTTCAGAGAAAGCACAGTTTGTTGCAAACTGCATTCGTTTCTCGCAAAAGTTTTTTGTTTGAATTTCATGTAACTTTAAATCGTTTGCGATAAATGGTGAAACAATTAATGAAAACATTTTCCGCTTCTAGTAGACGTTTTTTTTTTAAATTTAGGAATGTCAAAAATCGTTTGCTGTATACGTTTTCGGTTTCCGTAAACGACTTTAGTCATTTATCATAAAGGAAACGAAATGATTCAACAAATCTTCGTTTGACGCAATAACATTCACCAAACCAAGTTCATTTATCTGGGATTTCGTTTGGCCGTAACGAAATTTATTATTTATAGTAGACAACCAGACATATAGAAAAGTTGAAATTACCAGAGAAAGCCACGGCCTATTCAGAGAAGCTCACCTAGATACTGATGCAGAACGTACCTCCTTCTCATGATCCTCTAGCGCAGTGGAGTAAATTTCCCACTCTATAAAAACTGCTGCAGAGACAAGCCATGGTACGATGAAGAACGCTCCACATATGGCAACGCTTCAGTCAGATGCATCCCGAACTGTGACAGTGCAGTATAAGGAGAAGAATAGAGAGGAAAACAGTTTGTTGTGGAGAAAAGTATAAAGCCAACCCAAAGGCAATGTGCAGAATATGTTGGGAATATGGAGAGATCACTTCTCTGCTTTACTTGTCCCAAGAGACTTCAGCATAGGTGAGGGTGTGGAGCACAGACAGAACGTTGTTGTCGACTTCCCCCCTCCTACCCAAAGCGATGTAAGAACTCCAATTTCCCGGCACAAGAACAACAAAGTCGCTGGTGCTGATGGACTGGCGGCTGATCAGTTTCAGGCTGTCGGCTATGCGTTGGGAAGCTGCATGTATCAGCTCATATGCAAAATCTGGCTAGAAGAATGCATGACCGAAGATTGCAGTCTTAGCATACTGTATCCTGTTTGCAAAAAAGGCGACCCGAGTATATTGACGAACTATCATGGAATAAGTATTTTATCCATTGCATACAAGGTCCTCTCGAGCGTAATGTGCGTAAGTATAAAGTTGTTTGGTGCAGACCTGATCGGACCTTATCAGGCATTTGGCCTGGAAAGTCAAATATCGAACAGATATTCACATTACGACAAATCCTGGAGAAACCCCATGAAAAACAAATTATAGATTTGTTCGATAGCCCGATATGGAGAAAATTGTACCAAAGTAGCAAAATAGGACGAGCAAGACCTGGAAATACCAGGTGGAATATTGCCTGCGAGAGCTTGGTGTTTCCAAGTGGAGGAGAAAAGCTGAACATGGAGCGGGTTGGAGAAAAATGTTATTCTCTTTTATATGGCCCTTGACCCCTCAGGATTATTTGAGGCCATCCAAGTAAGTAAGCAAACAAGGATACCAGACAAGGTTCGTTTACTACACTTTGCTTAAAATTCATTTGACCACACTGGAAGATAAAAAATATTCTTGATAAAAGCTTAAAGATTGTTTGTGGCATTTGCATCTTCTATTTGAAGACACCTTAGTGGAACCCCCTTTGTTAAGAAGGATTTGCTCACCTGTCCTTCGTTTCCGTAGTGTGTGTTAGCCAAACTATGAAGTTTGACTGTTGGCCGGAATGAAATCTGCAACACACACATGTATCAGCTATTCTCATATCCTTTGGACTATAAATCACTTGCGTGGCTACTATTTATTGTTTTGTGTCAGGGTCCTGGCAAATCACAGTTCAAACGAGATATCTTTCTATTGGCTTCATTCATATGCTTTCTGTTGTTGGTAGACTTCTTTTATTTTTTGTCCCTCAAATTGATTCCTTTTTCTGGAGCCATTCTCCATTGCTGTAGGAATATTGGGCCAAATTGTATTGTTTGCATCCTAAAACGATCAGCAGTAGTAGTGGTTAAATGAAATATGAATGTTGCTGTTCCTGGATTCAAAAAAAAAAGAGCCTTGGGTCGGTGATTACGGTAAAGATTTATTTGCCCGCTCCCTCTCAAATGAAGATTTATGGCAACGGGCACATTGGTCATTTTTATCACATCAATGGGAGAAAATTGAAAATGTCCTTGCATACGTTGATTAGAGCGCTGACTCGTGTTGGAGGGCTTTAAATCCTTTGTAAGACATAACGGTGTGGCCCTTGGCGAGTTGCTACTTAGGCCGCAAGAAAATCCGTAATTTCCTGTTGCCAGTTATGAAATTAGCCACATCAAGGTGGGGGCGTACATAAATATGACATAAATGGTGGCCTGATAAGGTTTACAAATGTTTGTCGAGCATATCTTAACGACAATCTTGTAATTTAATATGGTGCTAATTTTCCTAAAACACGATGTTTATTTGCTCTAGTCGCGTTAGTTGGGAAGGGGAGGTGGTGACTAGGTGTATATGTCAAACCCCACATTGTCCGTCTGCCTGTTGGTCGCTAATCGTTTTTGTGTACTAAAGTGTATAAGTGGACATGGACATGGGCATGGATTAAATGTCCTTCGTGTCAGCGCGGTTTGGATAGGATGACACCCGGCTGTTGTTGCTGCTACTGTATATTAAATGGCGTCATATGAGTAAACACGTGAAATGCTAAAACGCCAAATTTAATTTCCGTCTATTTGCCGCTGCATGCAGCCAACAGAGCCAGAGATCGAGTGAGTCCGGCAAAGCCCCGGCCAATGTTTTGTTATTAATACTTACACGACTCTCTAATACAGCAGAACATGACTTAATAAATTGTCTGCTTTCAGGCGTTTAGTGGACATTTTGCTTAGCTGGTGTGAAAATGTCGTGCTTCATAGTCATTTGGGTTGGTTGCATACGAAACGATTCCACTACAAACACAAACAATATGCTGCACACACATACATATAAATATCTAAGCCCCAGCAGCGGAGTCACTTTCAGGAGAGGCCTGCAAATAAGACGGTTGATGCAATCTGTTGGCGACCTTAAACTACTTTTTGACTAGGCATTTTTATGGGACTTCGTTACCCTTTCTCTTAGACTGAAGAAAATTTCGAATCACATCTTGCTTTCCAATCAAGCCAAGATCTCCTCTAAGCGTCCTAAGAGATCCGATATACGGGGTGGCTAATGAATTTCGCTACATGTAGAATCTCAAATAACTTGGTACTTGCAGCAGGAATCACAATGCAGCGACATTTTTTATAGCAATAATAAGCGAGTTTTGGTTACACCGCTTGGTTATATATTCGCTTGTTTTGTATGAAGCACTTAGCGAAGGCTTAGCGAGAATCATTTTCGCTAAGTTTAAACGAAAATTTTTTTGACATCTTTTACCGTTTTCAACCCTTATTCATATTTTTGAATAAAATGACTTATCGCTAAATTGCCGTTTTCTTTGAAACTTAGCAAGCGACAATCACTTGCTTGTAACCAAAACACGACTAATGTAAGCAACAGTTTACTTCCAATCGAGATGTTTTTTCTGACAGGTGATACCAGTATTATGGGCAATATATCAAAGGAACAATAAAATATATTTTGATTTCATATCCAGGTTAACACAAATGTATGTCAAGAATAAAAGTAAGCCAGAAATTACAAAATGAATTTGATAACGAACAGAAGGAAAATCAAATCATTTCAGTTGTTCTTATAACACAACCTCTATTAGTTGCATCATGATTCAAATGTCACATCCAGGTTTGTATTTTGAATATTAAAAAATGATAATGTGTTTAAACAAATTTGCTATTAAAAGATTCTGCAGATAAAATTTCGTTTTATAATGCTTCTTTTAACACAAATGGTTTCAATTTTCATTGATGTTTCTAAGATTGGAAATTACATTCGACGTACAGATCCATCTACCGCTTATTAGTATATTATTTATTCGAACAAAATTGTAGCTGGAGTAGAAGTAGATCTAAAGGCTCGTTCACAATGAAGCCGCATTCACAATGCAAGCTACAATTTCGTTTCTCATGCCAACTCGTTCTCACACACAGAATTATCGTTTTTTTTTACAAAAATGTAACTCAAATTTGTCGCTGAAGTTGGTCTATTTCTACTCCAGCAACATATTTGTTCGAATAAATAATATACTATTAAGCGGTAGATGGCGCTGTACTTCGAACTAAAAACATCAATGAAAATTGAAACCATTTGTATTAAACGATGCATTATAAAACATAATTTTATCTGCAGAATCTTTTAATAGCAAATTTGTTTAAACACATTATCATTTTTTAATATTCAAAATACAAACCTGGATGTGACATTTGAATCATGATGCAACTAATAGAGGTTGTGTTATAAGAACAACTTAAATTATTTGCTTTTTCTTCTGTTCATTCATTACAAGAACAATCAAATTCACATGTATTTGGTTTTTGTAATTTCTGGCTTACTTTTATTCTTGACATACATTTATGTTAACTTTGACACGAAAACAAAATATATTTTATTGTTGCCTTGATATATTGGCCGTAATACTGGTATCACCGTTTAGAAGAAACATCAATTTCAACGGGCGTTCACAATGCAAGCAACAAATTTGTTCGAATAAGTTCGAAAAACATCTGAATGTCAACATTGTTTACATTATACAGCAGTATACATATTTGTGGAGTGAAAAAATGGGAATGGGAAATACAATCGAAAAATTAAGTAAATTCTTCTATAGAAATGTTTTAACATTTTTCTTTAGAAATGTTTTAAACTTTTTCTATAGAAATGTTTTAAAATTTGTCTATATAAATGTTTTCAAATTTTTCTTTAGAAATGTTTTAAAATTTCTGTATTGAAATGGTTTAAAATATTTCTATACAAATGTTTTCAAGTTTTTCTTTAAAAATGTTTTAAAAGTTTTCTATAGAAATGTTTTAAAATTTTGCTATAGAAATGTTTCCAAATTTTTCTTTAGAAATGATGTAAAATTTTTCTATGGAAATGTTTAAACTTTTTCTATAGAAATGTTTTAAACTTTGTCTACAGAAATGTTTTCAAATTTTTCTTTAGAAATGCTTTAAAATTTTTCAATAGAAATGTTTTAAAATTTTTCTATAGAAATATTTTAAAATTTTTCTATAGAAATGTTTTCAAATTTTTCTTTAGAAATGTTTTCAAATTTTTCTTTAGAAATGTTTTAAAATTTTCTATAGAAATGTTTTCAAATTTTTCTTTAGAAATGTTTAAACATTTTTCTAAGAAATGTATTAACATTTTTCAATAGAAATGTTTTCAAATTTTTCTTCAGAAATGTTTAAAAATTATTCTAAGAAATGTATTAAAATTTTTCTATAGAAATGTTTTAAAAGTTTCTATAGAAATGTTTCCAGATGTTTCTTTAGAAATGCTTTAAAATTTTGCTATAGAGATGTTTTGAAATTTTTCCAAGAAATGTTTTCCAATTTTTCTAAAATCTTTTAACACAAATGGTTTCGATATTCATTGATGATTTTTAAGTTTGAAAATTAAATTCGACTTACAGAGCCATCTACCGCTGAAAAGTATATTATTTATTCGAACAAATTTGTAGCTGGAGTAGAACTATATCTAAAGGCTGGTTCACAAACAGGCGTTCACAATGCAAGCAACAAATTTGTAGAATAAGTTCGAAAAATCAGCTAACTGGCAACATTGTTTACATTATACAGCAGTGTACATATTTGTGGAGTGAAAAATAATGGAGAATTGTAATACAAACGAAAAACGGGCTAGACGCTGCTGAAGATGATGCTTCACAAACATCGAAACGATCGTCCAGCGAATGTGAGTTCGAATCCCACCCGCGGCATTTACATTTTTTTCACTAAGAAAACATGATCTCTTATAGCCTTAAAGGAAATTACAAAGTATATACATTTTTCTATAGAAATGTTTTAAAATTTTTCTTTAGAAATGTTTTAAAACTTTTCTATAGAAATGTTTTAAAATTTTTCTTTAGAAATGTTTTAAAATTTTTCTATAGAAATGTTCTAAAATTGTTCTATAGAAAAGTAGACTTTTTGGATAGAAGAATTGGCAACTTTTTCTATAAAAAAGTTGTGAGCTTTTTGTGAGCTTACTATAAACAACTACACATTTGACATTTGCATCAGATGACATGTTCGAAAGCCAATGACAGTGTTGTATTTTTGGTAATAAAAAAATATAAATATGTATGTATATGTGAAATTATTGTTATTGACAGATTCTACAGATAATATTATTTATTAAAATTTCTGTTTTGAGACAAAATGTTTACATTTTCATGCATACTTTCAAGTTTTAAAATATAATTCTACGTAAATCGCCCCTAGCGGTTAGTAGCATTAAACTGATTCGAATCAATTCCAATTTGAAGTAGGTGTAGAACCTATTTCTATGACAAATTTTAATTCCAATTTCACCAAAAACATGAGAGGACATTATATGAACTGCTGTGAGTGGGAACGAGAGGGCATGAATTACAAATTCGTTGCTGCCATTATGAGCGCTACTTAATTCTACGCCAAAGTGAAACATTTTTTTAAAAAAAACGAAACGCCATTATATGAATTGTTGTTGCCATTATATCACAAAATCCCCTATATACCACATAATTACCTTTCGTTTTATTTACAAAAATTTAGTTGAACTTTGACGCAGATATTGATCTACTTCTACTTTACTTCAGCAACAATTTTGTTCGAATCAAGCTACATAATGGACACCTAGATGGCGATCATCTGGAATTTCATTTCAAAACTAAGAAATATCAATGAAAATTTAAACCATTTGTTTGCAAAACTGTATATTTCTACATAATTTTATCTGTATCTGTCAGGATCGAATTGTATGACTCAAAAGTACTGACGACATCCGGCGAATGATTCAAAACATATTACTCTCTTTTTGTCATAACTTGGTTCATTCATAACTTTGATGTGAAATATTGATGCCTTTTGAAACATTTATGCTGTTTGTATTGTTTTATGTAATAATATTGTCGAAATGGTGCATTTGTATTGAAATATGGACATGGGGCTGTCCGTGGAGGTGGAAAGTTTCGGATTGTCATTCACTTGGGAGTGGAAAGAAATGATTCCTTCATTGGGCAGTCCAAGCAGCTCACTACTTCCACGCAGTATGTCCTGGGCAATGGCTTTTCGGAAACCTCCGCTAGCTAGCTAGAGTGAGAAGGCGAAACAAATGAGCATCAAATCAGGTTTGGTAGGTGACTGATGTCACTGAAGCTAATCAAACAATCGGGCATATTCTTTTGTCCTTAGAAGGCGGATGAGCCAAACATACGGGCCAACGGCGGATAGAAACTAAAAGAAGAAAATCCAGGTTCAACATATCGCATCCTGGTCAGCGTCTGATCCATAATGGGCGGCTGCAATCAAATATCCTGGCAGTAGGTAAAATGCAAAAACCCGGTGGACTGGGTTTGCCTCCCGCCACCGTTCATAATGGCAGTGAAAATACAAAAACGAAACAGAAAACATAAACAACCCCTATTTGTTGACGACCCCCGCAAACGTTATAAGGACCACGATTTACGGATATGTACTTGGAATGTAAGAATAGATCCGGTGCAAGTATCCAATTGGCAGATGTCCTCGAAAGTTATAAGGCTGACATTACCGCTATCGAGGAAATGCGATGGACAGGACATGGCTGCACAAGAAAAAGAATCTGCGATATATACTACAGTTGCCATGAGAAAAAACATGAATTTGGTTGCGGATTTGTAGTTGGCAAAAGACTGCGACATCTAGTCTCTAGGTTCAATCCTGTGAGTGAACGTATAACCACAATCCGCATAAAAGCGAAATATTTTTATATTTCTCTAATTTGTGTGCATGCCCCGACAGAAGAGAAAGATGATGATGCCAAAGACATATTCTATGAGCTCCTAGAGGAAAGGTATGACCGCTGCCCTGGCCATGACATTGAGATTGTACTAGGAGATTTTAATGTCAAAGAAGGAAGGGGAATGTGTTTAATCGAACTATTGCCAATTTCAGTCTATGTGCTGACAGTTACGATAACTGTATGAGACTGATTGACTTTGCCGCGGCAAAAAAACATGTTCATTAGTGGTACAAGATTCCAGCATAAAGACATCCACAAGGTTACTTGGGTATTCCGTGATCAAAGAACTAAGAACCAAATTGATCACGTGGTAATTGATGGAAGGCACTCATTCAGTGTAATGGACGTATGAGTGATCAGAGGAGCTAACATCGATTCTGAGCACTACCTGGTAGCAGCAAAGGTTCGCACTAGATTAAGTACAGCCAAAACCGTACGAATCCAGACGCAGAGGAAGCTGGACATCGGAAAGCTGCAATTACCAGAGGTAGCCACAGCCTACTCAAGGATGCTCTCGCAACTTTTGGCACAGAACCCACCCCCTCCCGATGACGATCCTGATGCGCAGTGGAAACCCATTTCCGACTCTATAAAAACTGCCGCAACAACCGTACTTGGTTTCGAAAAACCGCTTCGCAATAAACCGTGGTACGATGAAGAGTGTCGCATAGCAAATGACGAAAAGAACGCTGCACGTATGGTAATGCTTCAGACAATTGCAACGCGAGCTGCAACTGAGCGGTATAGGGAGAAAAGAAAGGAGGTAAACCGTCTCTTTAGGCGTAAGAAACGGCAGTGGAGAAAGCGCGAGAGTGAGAAAATTGAGACATACAGAAGGAAGAACGAAGCCCGAAAATTCTACCAAAAAGTTAAAAACGGAACTAATGGACATGGTTCAGGGCCCCCCTCTGTAAAGACAAGGACGGAAATCTCGTCGCAGATGTGCAGAGCATGTTGGGAATATGGAGAGAGCATTTCTCCGCGCTAGTAGTACCTGAGATATCCGATGACGATGGGACAATCGATCACAATATGGACGACGACGTCGATTGCCCCCCTCCTAACCAAGACGAGATCAGAACAGCTATTGCCCGGGTTAAGAACAACAAAGCCGCAGGAGCCGATGGATTACCGGCGGAGCTGTTTAAGGCTGGCGGCTGATAAGGTGCATGCATCAGCTGATTAGCAAAATTTGGTTAGATGAATGCATGCCCGGCGATTGGAGTCTCAGTGTACTATGTCCCATATTTAAAAAAGGTGACCCGAGTATCTGTGCCAACTACCGTGGAATAAGCCTTTTATTCGTAGCATATAAGGTTCTATCAAGTATAATGTGCGAAAGACTAAAACCAATTATCGCTGACCTGATTGGACCATATCAGTGTGGCTTTAGGCCTGGAAAATTGACAACTGACCAGATTTTCACGCTACGCCAAATCCTGGAGAAGACACACGAAAAACAATTCGACACCTATCATCTACTTATCGAATATAAAGCGGCCTTCGATAGTCCGATACGGGAGAATCTCTATGAAGCAATGTCTGAGCTTGGTATTTCTGCAAAACCCATCCGCCTTTGCAGGGTGACTTTGACGAACACCAAATCCGCGGTGAAAGTTGGTAAGGATCTTACCGAACCTCTCAAAACTAAGCGAGGCTTCAGGCAAGGCGACATCCTATCGTGCGATCTCTTTAACATCTTAATGGAGATCATTATGAGAAAAGCTGCAGTCAACATGAATAAAACCATCAGCAGCAAAAGTCACATGCTGCTCGCGTATGCTGATGATAGAGATATCATTGTACGCACAGTTAGAGAAGTTACTGCGGTGTTTCGAGAATTGAGAAGGAGCCAGGAAAAGTGGGTCTGACTGTAAATGAGGACAATGCGAAATTAATGGTTTCAACGAGCAGGGCCTCCACGCGATTAGACCGAAGCGTTAACGTTGATAACCGTTATAACTTCGAGGTAGTGGACGAATTTATATACCTCGGATCTGCCGTGAACAAGAACAACAACGTCAGCCTTGAAATCCAACGGAGAATTGTGCTTGCGAATAGATGTTATTTTGGGCTAAGCAAGCACTTTAGAGATAAAGCCCTCTCTCGAGTAACAAAAGTGCAGCTGTACCAGACTCTCATTCAACCTGTCTTGCTTTATGGCGCAGAATCCTGGGTCCTATCGCAAGCAGACGAAACATCTGTAGGAGTCTTCGAGAGAAAAATACTCCGAAAAATTTATGGCCCTATAGTGCACAACGGCGAGTATCGGCGACGGATGAATCATGAGCTGTCTGAGCTTTATCCTGACATTGACATAGTTAAGCGGAACAAGATAACGCGATTGCGTTGGCTAGGCCATGCCAGTAGAATGGATGAAGATGAACCAGCGCGAAGGGTTTTCGAAACCGAACTCGAAGGAAGACGAAAAATAGGAAGACCAAGACTCCGCTGGAGGGATCAGGTTGACGAATCCCTGCGTACACTTGGTATTGCCAACTGGAGAGATAAAGCAAAAGGTTGAACTGGTTGGTGAAATATGTTATCTTCGTTTTGTAAGGTCCCTGACCCCCCGGGGTTGTCCGAGACCGGATAAGTAAGTAAGTATTCTATAAAGAGAATAAGACTCGTTTGTGCTCTTTTACTCAGACTCCCTACATGAGAACGGAAAAAGAGTGCAATAAGTTCGCTATACTATTAAATACTTTTTGCCGTCGCTCTGCTTATGACAAAACAAAAACAATTATTTCAGTGAGCTGAATATTTCTTTATTTATTTTATCAATGTTACATCTAAAGTTAAAGCAGATGTAAGAAAAAAGAAAGTGCAATAGCAAACGAGCCTTTTTTTATTTTCCAGTGTAACATTTACTAATGTGTTCATAGAAATCGAACAGGTACCGTGTAAAAAATGGTGTTAACACATCGCTCGTGGGTTCGAACACTCATTGTTTTTTTTTATTATGAAAATAATAAATTTTTCTTAAAAAAATATTTTACTTAAAATTACCTCCTCACTCAGTGACGCATGTGCGACATCTTATCAACAAGTTATTCACTACGGCATGTAGGGTTGCAACGGGATTCCCTCAATTATCGTTCGAATGGATTGCTTTAAATGATCTAAGATTGTTGGTTTTGGTTTATAAATTTCCTGTTTAATTCAATTTTCTCACTCTCGCGCTTTCTTCACAACCGTTATTTCTTCTTAAACAAACGGGGTTTCTCTCTGCTCTTCTCCTTATACAGTTCTGTCGCGGCTCGTGTTGCAACTGATTGAAGCATTGCCGTACGTGCAGCGTTGTTTTCATCACTTGCAATGCGACACTCTTCATCGTACCATAGTTTCTCTTCAAGCGGGTTTTCAAAACCAAGTACCGTCTCTGCAGCAGTTTGCAGTTTTCATAGAGTGGGAAACTCACTTCCATTGCGCTACAGGATCATAAGGCGGGATTAAGTTCTGCGCCAGTAGCTGAGTGAACTTATCTGCATGCTGCTTTCTACATGTCTGGTTTTGTACGACTTTCGCTCTGCAGAACCTTTTCTGCAACCAGGTAGTGATCCGAATCAATATTAGCTCCTCAAATCACTCATACGTGCGATACGCCAGAAGCGTGCTTTCCATCAATTACCAGGTGATCAGTCTATTTTTCGGTTTGTTGATCAGTGGATATCAAAGTAGCCCTGTGGATGTCCGACAAAACTTATCGGAATCGGAAGTGGTGGCGTGTAGGCTAAATTTACTGATTCGTTCACTTACATGAGATGTCAGGGAACACCCGGCTGGAACGAAGTTCCTTTCGCTTTATATTATGTACTAGATAGTTCCAACACGCCTAAGGCGCCCGTTGAAAAATACGATAATTTAAATGGATCTTTAAGAAAAGATACTTTTTGTAAAATGATGAATGTTTTTAAGAAAATTTTTTTACAAAATGTATTTTTTTTAAAAGGAGTTTTTAGGTCCTATATAGTATATTTCCCCGAAAAGGTAATTTTTTAAAGAGAGGTACTTCTTTTATTAAAAGCTAATGTTTTTTTCAAGAAAATGTACTATTTTTTAGAGTAAGTACTTTCTGTAAGAAATCTATGTATATATTTACTTTTTATTGTGTTCAAAACTACAATATATACTAAATATTGGTTACAGGCTCCACCTAGAAAACTTCACATTAAATACAAAATATTCCAACATATGTTAAGTTTTTTCTCTATGATCCAAACCGTCAGTCTAGACACACACTATTGCAAAAGTAAACAATATAGTTGTTAATAGTGGGTTGTAGCACGATAGTCTTAAAACAAAAGTTGTTTAATTTTTTTTTCATTTAGCCCCCATCCCGCAACGTGCGATAAGGAACTTCGTTCCAAAATAGAACCGATAAATTACAGAGAAAAAAAGTTAGAAAAAAAGTTAAAAATAAAAATAGAGCCGATGAATTACAGAGAAAAAAAAGTTATTGTTTGTTTTTTGGCAGGAACATTCATCAGACAGCCTGCAGTTCCAACAACTGGCATTTGACACAAAATCAATGAACTATTTTCGTTCGCTTTCGACAACTTTCGTCAAACTTTCGTGCGGCTAACGAACTTTTGATTATTACTTGGGAGGTGTGGAGAACGGGCGCCCTTCGCACAACCGTGGGTTTGGTGTTATCCTCCGCCTGTTGCCACTAAATTTACTGGGAACGGAAATGGTTGCAACATTGGTAATCCTTCTAATATATGTATCCCAATGGATCGCCAGTTTATCGCCTTCTACTTGTCAGATAAACTTCTCCACTCAAATCCGGGACAGGTAGGACTAGAAGGTTATATAAGGTATTCAGGCTTTTACACTGATGGCTCCAAACACGATGACAAAGATGACTATTCTAAGGAATGGTTTCTAGACCTTGCACAAGGGCTACCACACCAATTTGGAGTTTTTCAGGCCGGGAGCCATAACAATCGGAGAAGTCTTCCTTGGCTGGGATGGAACGCTAACGCCGACTTGAGTATCAACATCTTCTCCGACAATTAGATGGCTATAAAGTCACTACAGTCTGCATTCCAGATTTCAAGTGCCCATAACTGCAGCTCATCTCTAAATCAGATGACCAGGCAGTTCGATATCCACCTTATATGGGTGCCGGAACAGAGGAACATTCGAGGGAACCATAGAGCGAATTTGCTGGCGAGACTAGGGACTACCTTACTTTATTCACCAGATTTGATGCGTGTGGGTATTCCCGTTTCTGCATTCAAGCTCATGCTTAAAACCAAAGCTCTCAGGCAAGCGAATGATAGATGGTCTGGTGCACAAAACGCAGGATCATGTATGGGAAAGTTATGACCTGAATCGTACGCTAAAGTTAGTATCTACACCCAGACAATTTATCTTTAAGCTAGTAGCTGTGATTACATGCCACTAGTTAATAATCAAACTCGCGTCTAGACTAGGAATCTCAGTTCATAGTAACTGTAAACGCTATGGGGTTAAAGAGTGGAACGAATGCGCCGAAGGCCTGATAGAAGTCATTGAAAGTCCCCTCATGTTGCTGCTGGGTGTATGTTAGTTTGCATGGATACGTAGATGTGTACATGAGTGTGCCTATGAGTGGCGTAACATGAGGACATTTATTAAACCGTTCGGCGGCCGGTAACCATATTTTTTTTGGGGTGGTAATATATTCCGGCATTATAGCGTTTAATAAACATGTCCTTCTTAATTCGTGGTCATAATTTCTAGTGGCCATTACGGCAAATTGTGCGATGAAAACAAAACACACAAAACGCGGCTGACCAATATTTTCGGGACAAACTAATTTGTTTATTAGTTTTTATGTCGTTGGGTTTTGCCTGCAACACTTAAGTAGACAATCGACTGACTCGACCAGACCCGAGCCGTCCTTTGTAACGTTGACGAAATCCACTGTATGGACGGACTTCTATGTAAAGCAAAGGTGTGCCCATGAAGTTCATATCAGAACTTTATCAATTACTTACTACGAATGTGGTACAATGGAACAGGACGAATTGATTAAAATGACAAAACCATAAAGGAAACTCTAAAATGTTGCCACAAAACTTTACTTCGCCCACATTGACCTGTCCAGCTGGTACTTGCATTGGTATAAGCCCAAAGTCAAGAACTTAATATGCTTACAAATGAACGAGTGAGTGGAACAACTTCAGTAACTGCCTCTTCCAGATTCAACATAACACAAGGAGTGAAAACCTCGTTCGGGACGTCACTAAGTCATTCAATTTATCTATTTTCCCCTCTTTCTCTCTCGAACTCTTTTTGCTTGCCATTCCTCTTCTTCAGTGGTTTTTCTTCATCAGTTGTCAACTATTTTGCTGGCGAAAAAATGTACCAGAAAAAACTCGCAACAAACTAAAGAACGAGTGGGCCAAGGCAGAGGATAGCAGCAGGAATGTTTGAGTGGCAAAGTAATAAAATCCTAAATTAAGACAAATTCCTTTTCAACCTTTTGACTTTAGAACGGATAGCTTATGCTAAATGACGACAAGGGTCAATGTTGCTGTAGCAGTTTCTGCCTTCCGTATTCGTCGTCGCCCTATTACTATTACCTCCATGCCCGGAGGAGGAGGAGGTGACGACGAGCGAGCAGTGACCTCCTATTCGTTGTCTTTTACAAAGTGTTTTTTCATCCTGTCTAGTTCTACGTTTACATTCTTACATGGCGACATGTATGAAAATTAATGGACTTTGACTTATGTAACCATGTTGCAACATCCAGATACACAAATGAGTGAATTTCATGGCTATGAAATCTAAATGGAATCTGTATTAACTCAGACAAGTGGTTGGGAAGGCCGATAATGTTACATTCGCTCCAAGTGTCTTTAGCCCTCAATTATATTTCTCATACTGTAGTGACCACAATAAGAACCATTTGGACTAAATGCCTGAATGAAAACTATTTTCAAACTCTTGAAGTCTCTGAAATATAAGTTAGAATTTGGAATTGTACATAACTTTAAATTACTTTGCAATACTGATGGAGTTTGTATGGACCGTGAGCTACGCTCCGTTGGATGGGCAAGGAGGACAAGTTCCGCAAAAGACTTGATATTTAAGGAGTTAAGACTCTTTTTATTCTTAGCATAAAAACAAACACACAAATAAAGGAAGTCAATTAACAATCTCATCAGAATGTGACAACAATTTCTGCTCAGACCACCTTCAAATTTCTTCAGGCGAGGAGTCACCTCGAATTGTAAACGGCGGCACTATCGAGCATAGATATAGGAATTAACTAGATATGGCACATGCCGTGGGAAATTTCTTGTTCAATGGGATATTTTCTAGATGGAGCTGATTGCAATAATTACAACGTTTGATCCCAAAAACAATATACCTTGCAAGATGTATTAGAACAGGTGCTAACAATAAGTGTGGTAGGCAACATGAACAGGGATTTTGTTTTTGTTTTGTGGTTCGTTGATCTCAAATTCACCACAAACGAACACCAACAATAACAGTAAACAATGTAAAATAACAAAATTTGGACTTGAAAGTGGGGAACACAACGACATAAAAAAATAAGTTAGTTGTTCGAATAGCACAACCTGAAAATTATCCTTTTTTTGTATGTATCAAATTTCCCACAGTGTCAATGAAAGTTATGAGAAACTTCAGTGAGAGTTACAAAACGACAACACAGCACCTAGTGGTAGTACTTGACAACGCCTGTGCGATATCTACTTAATTCCTTTATCTATGCTATCGAGTATGGAATTTTACAAAAAAGTGTTAAAAGCACTTAGCACCTTTTCCCAAAAAAAAAGTGCCGAGACCAAAAAAAAAAATATCCAAAAAAGGCACCTGAGTGCCGTTATGGCAACACTGATCGCCACATGACCGGTTATGCCGCAGAAGTAGGCCACCATTTGATTTGAAGTGCTTCGTGCGCGAGCAACTTTTTTTGGATTTGGCAAGTCTTTGATGACCCATACCATGGTACAATAATATGTTCATGGTAAAGTCGTAAGAACAGCTGTTTTCATTTTTTTCATGAGATTCTTCGCTTCGGCTGTCACACTCACATGAATTTTGTTTTTGTACTCTTTTGCATTCTTGTGTTGTTGGTATGTATCTATTTGTGTAGAGTTTGACAGCTGAAGCGAATAGAACAAAAACAAAATGCCTGTTGTTGCTGCCTACAACAACAACAACACGCGCTGCTAGTACCATGAAGATATTATTGTACCATGACCCATTAGAGTGGCATTTTTTTGTATGAAAATTTTTTTTTCTTTCTACTCAAGGATTGCCGGGCCGCATATTATGCCACTTGATGAAAAAATGTTATGCTATAAATTTGGGGAAAATTGGACAATGTTAACACGTCGCGCCCGAAGGTCAAAGTTCAAAAATTTTGAAATTATGTTTTTCTAAGTGACAGATTGTTGCAATATACTTATTTTTCGGCAGATTTTTGCGAAACTTGGTGGGATTGCAACACAGAAGTTACTTTGTATCTGGTAAAAATTTAGGCAACATGGGGCAACGTTAACACGTAGCGCCTTTAGGTCAAAGTTGAAACATTTTTAATTTATCTATTTCCAATAGACAACTTGCAGAAACATACTAATTTTTATTCGGATTTTTATGAAACTCGGTACAAATGTAACAGTGAAGTTCCTCTTAATCTGGTAAAAATTAGGACAAAATTGGGCGACGTTAACACTTACCTCCTCAAGGTCAAAGTTCAAAAATTGATGAATTATGCATTTCCAATAGTCAGCTTCGAGCAACATACTCATTTTTTACCAGATTTTTACCACAAACTTCGTAGCATTGTAACTATGAACTTGTTGTTTATCTGGTAAAAATAAAAAAAAAATAAAAAAAAAAAAAATAAAAATAAAAAAAAAAAACTTTGACCTAAAGGCGCTACGTGTTAACGTTGCCCCATGTGGCCTAAATTTTTACCCGATACAAAGTAACTTCTGTGTTGCAAACCTACCAAGTTTCGCAAAAATCTGCCGAAAAATAAGTATATTGCAACAATCTGTCAATTAGAAAAACATAATTTCAAAATTTTTGAACTTTGACCTTCGGGCGCGACGTGTTAACATTGTCCAATTTTCCCCAAATTTATAGCATAACATTTTTTCATCAAGTGGCATAATATGCGGTCCGGCAATCCTTGAATTTCAAAAGTAAGGGAAAAAATGCCACTCTAATGACCCATACAGTCAAATTCTGTTTAGGCCATAGAGTAATTCTTTAAAGAGAGAAACTTTGACTCATCTGACTTTTCCTTTCACACTCTTCGTGGTGCAGTCTGTGTGATATTCGTCTTTTATACGATGACTTACGGCCCTGGGACACGAGTCACGACTTTCGATGCTTCAGGGTGAGGGGAGAAGAGAAGAAAGTGGAGTAACATAAGAGTCCGGAATTGGAAATTCAGGGGGCGTTTTGATGTTTCTCTTTCACCTCTTTCATGTTTTGACATGCCGGTAAAGCAACAGTGTACAACAGGTGGTGACAAAATGTTTTGAAGCAATTTCTTAGTAAATTAAAATAATACAATTGCAATTTTATCAGCCATTGTCCATTAATTTTTTAAAATGTTGAATTTGAGATTATTACGAATAGAAAAAAAAAAGAATTGTAATCGACAATAGGTCACAAAGAGTCACCCATAGTTGTATACAGAGAGTCGTCGTCTGAACGCACATGAATTTACGAAGCGTTACCAAAAGAGAATGAACACAATGTCCCAAAGCCGTAAGTTATCGTATAAAAGACGAATAGGAAAGTGTCTTACACCAGGTGGAATTACAAAAACTTCTGACTTTAATTGTTCATGTCGTTTTGGTAAAAAACTGTGAAATTTTAATTTGTTTTACACTTTTTTAATTGACTGTTACTGCTAGCATACACTTATGTTGTATTTAACACAATAAATGCCGTTGTTGTTATTTTGTTGGTTGTTTTGAACCATTGCCTCTATCTGGTATTAGTAAAGCATTTAGTTTCAACATCCAACGTTCATATCACACCAGGTCAAATGTCTGAAATTTCCTGAGCGAAAGAAAAGCTCAAGTTACAAGAATCAGTGTTGCCAGAAACTACAAAAAAATGTGCTAAATCACCAAGAAAAATGTGCAAAAATGTAAAAAATAGGTGCTAAATTCATATTAATATACAAACGATTAAAAATCAATATTTTAGAGGATTATACATAGATTAGGGGGAGGTTAGGTAAAACTCGTTATTTTAAACAAAAACTTTCAACCAAAAAAAATCGGTGCCAATCCCTATTGTCGGAGTTATGGGTCTTCAAAGTTCGGCCATACGGAATGGTTTAGAAATGCGGTACCACCTCTAATGGAACCGATGTAACGAGTTTTTGTACCCAAATTTTTTTATGTAAATGTGTTTGTTTGGTTAACTGTCTTAGTTATCGAGATATTGAATGATAAATATTTAGAATATATCGATTCCTAATTCTTCTCGAAAAAATACAGGTCTTAATATTATTTTTGTTGTGTAAAGCTTTCTGCGTGGCGGCCCTTCGACCGAGCTTAGGGACATTCTCCTTTGGAGTAAGTCCAACACCGGCTTCGCCATAGTATTAATGTGTTATAAAGCTTTCTGCGGGGCTGGCAATCGGCTGGCATTACCGATTTTTCCTCCGGGGTAGGCCCAACACCGGCTTTGTGGCTTCGGCATATTATTTTTGTGTTATAAAGCATACAATAACATGAACAATAAATATCGTTTTATCGCTACTATTCTCGCTCAAAAAGTGGGATTACAAAAGTTGAATGTTGGAGATAGGCTCGCCTTGGGTTAATAGGTCGTAAAACTTTGTATGCTGCTTTGAAAATATTTTCATAAGCTTTTCAGAGATACCCATACTGTCGCAGTCCGTCAATATATGTGGAATATCTGGGGCGACTATATGTTCAAACTTTGAAGACCTGCAATCCGAGAAATATGGCGAACACCCAAAAAAATTAAATTTTAACTTTTTCTGCATGCCAAGTTTAATCCAGTGACAGTAATTTGGAATCGATACGAGAGTCCGAACTAAACTTGGTATAAGCCTTGAATTTTCCCGTTTAATCACAGAGCAATAGACAAGATTTTCTACCCTCTCTTTAAATTCTCTCGATGACGACGAGGGAGTAGGCCATTTCATCGAGTTCGAGTTGCTGATGTATTTTACTCTTTGGTTGGACATAAAACGGACAGAAGTAAAATGGGATGCGTATTTACGTTCGATGCAACCAGCGTAAAATATAATTTAGCTGTCATTAGTATCAATCAAACACTAGTTAAACTAATTTGCTGCATGGTTTGCTTCTGGTTGTTTATCGTTCTCCCGCCCATCCACTCTGTTTTCTATAATTTTCTTACAACTTAATCGATCAGCTGTGTCAATGAGGTATCAATTTACAACCGAATTATTTCTTCCAAAAGAATCACTTGTGCTGTTTATTATCTATTTTCTCTAAGAAAATTTATATATATTTTAGATACATGTTATTTTAGTTTAAGCTAGTCTGTAAGGATTGTGTATCCATAGACTGAAATAAATAAATAAATAAAATAAAAGAACCTTTAAATTAAATTTTTTAAAAACTGTCTGCTTTCGAATGTATTTGCTAAATTGGTAATGTTTCTATCATCAGTTGATTTTGATTTACGTTTGATCTGACTTGCTTTGTCAAATAATCTTACTGCCTATATGGCAACATTTTCAAATGCTACGAAAAACAACCGGTATTCATACATATATTGGCTAATCGTTACAATGCACCACGCTGACGACATTTGAAAAAGAAAAGTGAAGCGATAAAATACAGAATATTTAATGAAATTGGAAGATGCTATTTCAGCAGAAATGAAGTTCTAACTTCACTAGGAGCTAAGTGATACGATTTTATTGTTATTTCAACTAGGATGTTGATTATAATTGGCCACACTAACAATTAAAGAAGCTTGGTGTTTGTTCTTCTTGTTGTTTTCTGCCAAAATCATATGGTCACTTGACCATAATTTACCAAAAAGCAAAAAAAGGTGTTGTTAACAAAAAAAAAATGTGCTAAAAAAGCACAAAAAGTGCCGACCTCTTTGGTTTCCTCTACGTGCTTAACAAAATTTTTTTTGTTAACAACACCTTTTTTTGCTTTTTGGTAAACTATGATCAAACCTCTATGGTTTAAACTCAGGCTCATGGTAGAATAAGTAAGGTAAACTCGTTAGAACAGCTGATTTGAACTTTATTCTTGCTTAGGTGTTTCTTTTATGTCAATTTCGCGGGTTTTCCAATAAGGACTTGACAACTTTTTAAATAAAGCGCAAACTATTTGAGATATTTCCAAAACTTTATGATCGACTTGAAATACAAGCAAAACATTTATGAATGGGACTCGACTTCGTTCATATGTCCACCACGGGCACGTCGGCAGCGGCGGATTCGTCTAAGACTCGGTCACACATTTTGTCTATGTCGCGTTCAATATTGGCTCTGAATTCTTCCAACGTCGTCGGCTTGTTGGCATAGACCAATAATTTGACCTACCCCAAAGAAAAAAGTCTAGAGGCGTTAAATCGCACGAACGAGGCGGCCAATTGGCTGGGATTGTAACGTGTGCTGGTGGCTTGTGGCACCGTCCTGTTGAAACCACATGTTGTCCAAGTCCATGTTTTCCAATTCGGGCCAAAAATATTTGGTAATCATGGCGCGATAACGATCGCCATTCACAGTAACGTGACTATCGTTATTGTCGACGAAAAAATATGGCCCAATGACGCCACCGGCATGCAAACCGCACCAAACAGTTATTTTTTTGTGGATGAAGTGGTGATTCATGAAGCACATGGGGATTTTCACCAAACCAATAACGCATATTTTGCTAATTGACAAACCCGTTGAGCCAAAATCGAGCTTCCTCACTGAAGATGATTTTGCGATGGAATTCATCATCTTGGCGCATCTTCTCCAGATCCCAATCGGAGATCGTACGTCGTGTCAAATGGCCTATCGGCTTCAATTCTTGAGTCAGTTTGATCTTGTATGAGTATAAACCAAGATCTTTAAGCAAAATTCGCCAAAAAGTGGTCTTGGCGATGCCCAGTTCTTGAGAACGCCTTGGAATCGACTGATTTAGATCGTTTGCTATGGACGACAGAACGGCAGCGATATTTTTGTCACTTCGACCAACCCGTTGTCTCACTGGCACGGTTGTATCACACACTGAATATGTAGACTCAAATTTTTGCACTAAACTTGTTATTGCATGACTACTAGGGCGAGAATAATGACCGAAAATTTGAGTTAACGCTCTTAAAGTTGCGGTCACCGGCTCTTTATTTCGATACTACATTCTTCATGTACTTTACCATGATGAAAATGTTGAGTTTACTGAAAAAAAGGAAAGTAACAGTTAGATGATCAGTGAAATAGTGCGTTCACAATTTAAATTCAAAGTTGTCAAGTACCTATTGGAAAACCCATTATTTTCCTTTAGTATTATGTGTTTTATTTTACTGGACAAAATTTGACAGATTATGGACACCAAACAAAAACAAAATGCCTTTTTTTGTTGCCTACAATTGCTACAATAGCCACTGCGTTTACCTTACTTATTTTACCATGGTCAGGTTCGCATGCAAAGACCAATGTGATCTATAAGTATAGACATCTTTTGAAGATTTTTTTCAACATTTCCTTGCATCCATCGACATATTTTTGCGTCCACGGCGAGAAATTTTTTTTACGCCAAATATTCATGCTGTATTGAATGTGTTGGCGGAGAGGTAATGCCCTCTGTCTCACGGCATGTCACATGACGTCCTTGCAATACCTGTTCAAGCTTGGTAATCAGTATTTAAGAAACTTTCGTTACTATAAGAAGTTCGTGTATACAAATTCACGGGCGATGTGTTAACACCTTTTAGTTACACGGTACCTGTTCGATTGCTATGAACACATTAGTAAATGTTACATTGGAAAATAAAAAGAAGAATAGTTTTTGTGCTGAAGGCTCTTTTACTATTGCACATTCTTTTTTCTTACATCTGCTTTAACATTAGATGTAATATTGTTGAAATAACTAATGCAATATTCAGCTCACTGAAATACTTGTTTTTGTTTTTTCATAAACAGAGCGATGACAAAAAGTATTGAATAGTATGGAGAACTTATTGCACTCTTTCTCTGGTCTCATGTACAGAGTCTGAGTAAAAGGGCATCTTATTCTCTTTATAGAATATTTCAATGTATATACACCATTTGGACAATGTTATTACATAAAACAATACAAAAAGCATAACTGTTTCAAAAGGCATCAATGTTTTACATCAAAATTATGAATAGACCAAGTTATGACACAAAGAGAGTAATGCGTTTGGCATCATTCGCCAGATGTCGCCAGTGCTTTTGAGTCATACAATTCGTTCCATGAGTTCTCTATACTATTCAATACTCTTTGGTGACGACGGCCTGCTTGTTTGCTCGCTGTCGCTACATCAATACTATCATACTTATTTTCAGGCAGAGACTATTGTTGTACAACAACCACGTATGTGATGCTAACGCTGTTTGTTGTTTGCATGTGTTCACTTTGGTAGATTGCTCTACCAGAGCCTATAGATGTTAACACATCAATAACGACAATTTCATGCTTGGTACTTAACACTATGTGAATATTTCGTAGGAAAAATCAAGTACAGGGTTGTTACGCCGAAGTTATTTCGTACGAAAACAATTGTTTGTGACCGTAAGATTGACATTTCGATAATTTTTACATCCAAAAGTAACACCATATGTGTTACAAATAAAATGGAGTGCATAGATGCATTTTAAATTAAATATTTGCTAAGTAGATCAAAGGTAGCTAGTAACAACAATTTCCGTTTAGAGATAAATGACAAAATTTCTTACGAAAATTTCGCAAAAACTGAATAAGGGGCACAACCTAAAGCGAACATTGGCCCCAATTACATTTATTATTCCTATCCTTCACAGTATTGTAGGATGGTGCACCATCGGCATTTAAAGATTAAAGTTCATCAATGCATTCTTCTTTTGATAATCAACGTCGAAAGTTGTGAAAAATTATCACCCTAAAATTTTATTGAGATGAATTTTTCAGGTCACTGAAAAACAACAGAAACAAGCTCGCACATAAACTTGTTCTGATTACCGTTAAGCTAAAAATTGTAACACTTTCCAATGGAGTTGCCAGATTGCACCTGGTAACACCAAAAATTGCTTAGGCCCGAAATATATAAAAAAATAAATTTTTCTATAGTTTTTTAAGCATTCCTTGTGAACTCTGTGACGATTCGGACATCAAATTTGGTATATTTGAAATTGGTGTCTTTTCAGACTCGGTGTTGGTATGGTATGGTAAACATGGTATGTGATGCGAAACTCTAGTGTGGGCAATTTAAAAGTTGGAATATAATTTCTCCTCAAAGAAATACTAATATACAGGGTGTTTCTAAAGCGACCACCCTATTGGAAGATGCTCTTATTTTTGCAAATGGCCGCCAATGTCGAATTTTGATCAAAGACCTGCGCATGTTCCCATACAAAGTCCAGTCCGTGCATCAGCTGCTGCCTGTCGACCGCCAAACGCGGCAACCTACGCTCAAGCTATCCTCAATCTCGTGGACGATTTTTCCACCAAAATCATAATGAGCGATGAGGCTCATTTCCACCTCAGCGGGTACGTGAACAAGCAAAACTATCACTTCTGGGGCACCGAAAATCTACGAGTGATGGACGAGGAGCCATTACACCCGCTCAAAGTGACTGCATGGTGCGCTGTTCACGCTGGAGGAGTCATCGGGCCATTTTTTCGAGAACGCCGCTGGTCAAACGACAACAGTGGACGGTGCGCGCTATAGGGCCATGTTAACGGAGTTTTTTCTGCCGCAATTCGACGAATTACGACTGGAGGACATGTGGTCCCAACAGAACGGACTAACGGCACACACTGCGCCAGCCACAACCGAAATTCTGAAGGCGGCGTTCCCGGGTCGCCTCATCTCTCGTTTCGGCGATTTGCACTGGCCCGCAAGATAGCCCGATTTAACCGTTCCAGACTTTTTTTGTGGGGTTTTTTGAAGTCCCGTGTTTACGTGAACAAGCCCGAGACCCTGGAAGCGCGAAGTTCTCGCCGAAGTGATGAATGTATTTGCATCGAAATTACAAAAAAGACAGATTTTTCAGCGTGTGGTAGTAGTGATATCACATTCTACCTCTATAGTCTGACCTAGAGGCCGATACCTCTCCAAGTTTCTCCAATTCACAATAATTTTGCCGACATTCATGTATTTTATTGCGTGTATGATACTTTCCGTTTTGATGTTGTTAAAAGCGCCCTCTATATACAGGATAGCAGCCATTTTATATTGTTTGGGGAAGTGTCCTCCTTCGACCGTGCTAACTGATTCGTGTAGCGCTGTCTACTAGTGATGTGCGGTTCCGGGTTTTTTAAGAACCGGTCCTATTGAGTCCGGTTCCTTGAAGAACCGGGTATTTGGACCGGTTCCGGTTCTCAGCAAATTGTCCCAAATAGTCTTAAGTGGAATATCGTGACCGTCGGTGGTGCAATGGGTAGTGTGCGCGCCTCTTGTACAGGAGATCCTGGGTACGATCCCTGCCCCAACCACCTTAAAATTTCTTTCGACGACGGTCACATCGCTTAGTGACGGCGACACTATCGAGTATATAGCCATGAAAAAGCTTCTCAAAATACCGTTCGGAATCGGTGTAAAACTGTAGGTCCCAATCAGTGAGTGAAAACTGGAAAGCGCACAGCTCAGTGATTCTGAGAAGTTCTCCCCGGTCCCTTCATGGGATGTAATGGGAAACCATTTATTTTATTTTTTAATATCGTATTAAAAGAATATAAAATTTGATACAAATTAAAAATTTTCGGTGCTATTGAACCCGTTTCTCTGTTCTTTAAGAACCGTTTTCTGTTAATTTAGAATCGTTTTCGCTTCATTTGGACCTGTCTTTCGGTTCTTTTGGAACTGTTTTCGGTTCTTTTGGAACGGTTTTTGGTTCTTTGGAACCGATGTTCGGTTCTAGTAAGCACCGGTCCGGTCTGTTCTTGTACAGGACCGGTCCTGCGGAACCGGTTCCTCGGTTCTGTGCATCACTAGTGAACACGGATGACAATTTGTATGGAGGAGTATTGATCATTACTAACAAGAGATGCTAGAAAAATATTGTTTGCCGACGATCGTAATAAATCTAGTCATAAGTGTAAATATGACAGAATTCACATTTTTTGGTTCTTTTGAACCCGTTTTTTGGTTCTTTAAGAACCATTTTTGTTCATTTAGGAACGTTTTTGGTTAATTCAGAATCGTTTTTTGTTCATTTAGACCTGTCTTTCGATTCTTTTGGAACAGTTTTCGGTGCTTTTGGAACTGTTTTCGGTTCTTTGGAACCGATGTTCGGTTCTAGTAAGCACCGGTCCGTTCGGTTCTTTTAAAGGACCGGTGTTGAGGAACCGGTTCCTCGGTTCTGTGCATCACTACTGTCTACGTCGCCTTTCCTTCAAATAGGCATGATGGCTGTTCTAAAACCCGCTATTGGTCACTAGCAATCTGATATGACTTGTCACAAAAAGTTTGTATGCTCACACATTCCACCGCATAGAGAGCGTGTTCGAGAGCTCGAACACTCCGAAGCACAGAGTTTTTTATACTTTTTGTGCACTTTTTTAACGCTGGCAACTGCTTCCTGTCAGGTTGACATAAAACAAATCATTTGTGTCTTATCAACTGCTGGCAAATCAATGCCTCTCCAAACACGGCTCTTGCCAAGACCATACAGTGTGGCAGGAGCTTTAGTTAAGGACGAATTCCAACACTTTGTTTCAATCGGAGTGTCTCCCCAATTACTCATGGGCACGTTTTAGCATTCCAAATGTGAATCCCTACAATTTGTTTATACGGCATTCGGTTGTTGTTATGATGATCTTTATTTATTCCAAATCCCTTTGAAGTTTTAATCAAATCCAAATCAAATTTACACTCGCTTTTCGTGTTATTCTTTCGGACACTTTACACTTCAATTTGTTTTCACTTTCACTTCCATTCCGTTGTTGCCAGCGATTCTGCTTTGTGTGGTGTTCTCAATATGCTTTGTCCGAAAATTGAATTAAAAATTGAAACCCCAAGCAACAACAATAACGAGGGAAATCCTTTTGTAAAAAAGAAGGACAGATCTAACAATTTTGCTGTTTTTTCTTCTTCCTCTCGTATTTTGCTCTGTGGTTTGTTGAGGAAATCTGGTTTTTGTTTATATCTTCCCGCTCCAGTGACACGGGGACGGCGTGGTTGCCTGTTCGTTTCTCGTCCTCCACTCGAAGGTAGAAAGTGTTAAAACAAGAACAACATGAGGAGGGTCCTTTGTTGAATGTTTAAGGATTTATTATTTAATGCATTTTAGGGCTTTATTTGCAGATATCCTTTGTAAATAAGCAAAGTGTAAATACGGAGCCGGATGAAAGCAAAGAGCGAAATGAAAATTTAATTATAACTCGAAATTTCCATGACAATAGCATACAATAAATAGAAAATAAATTTGTAGACAGGACACATTGTGTCCCGGTACTCTGCATCACAATCAAACTGGCATTGGCTGTCAGTTGGGGATTTCGAGTGTGGCAGGCCAGTTTACAATGCAACCTTTTAGTGCACAACGGACGAACTCACCTAACTTCCATCGCCTCCATTTGCAAAGAACGTGAACTGTCCAAGCGAGAATAGAGGACAAGGCATTACAAATTATTTGCATAAATACACATTTGTGCAATAAATAAATAAATTGTGCCATTTTCGTACCTGCAACGTCTGCCTGCAATCGTCTTCCAAATAAATGTGTATATTTGACCAAATTAAATGGCGTTTCCCATTTCAGTCTCTCTCTCTCTCTCACACTTCCACCTTCACCCGAATGCTGCACGCAAATTGCATTAAGCGGCCAGCAATAAAAGCGTTCGCCGTTTTTTGGTCGCTCCTTAGAAACAAAATGGCACAAATGGCTGATATCCTGCGAACGGGTCGTGCCTCAGCTCACTCGTGGTAATTTTTTTTCCGTTGCAAAGCAATTATACGTTTGCATTAACATGGGGTGTAATTAAATTTTATACTCGCAACATCTCTGGTGCAAATTATTTGTGCAACTTCCATTCCAGCGCACTTCCCCTATTCCGTAGCGTTTTGTTCGTCCAACCCCCAGTTGCCTCAAATGCCAGATGTAAATACTGCTAAGTTAACGTAAATACACTGACTGGGCAGAAGGTAAATTCCTTAACTAAACTTCATTTTTCATTTTGCTAAATACTCTGGTACCTCAGTAAAAAACAAAATAATAAACAACCAACTCATTTTAATGGAATTGGTTTTTGCGGAGCTACGGACGAAGAGTTTGGAGTTTCATATAGATTAGGTGAGGTTAGGTAGAAGGGGCTGCCACTCTTGACACACTTTGTACTATGAGGACGTCTTATTGCGTCCCCATCATTAAACCTGTAAATTTTTACCTGGCGCGATTAATCCAGGATGTGGCGAAGACGTACTCATTAGTGGTCCGCAAAAAGGTCGTAAAATCGTTCAGCTTAACTCCCTGAATGTATGTACATATGTGAAATACAACATGAAGTAAGATCCTATATATTGTATCCTATTCACATAAAAGTAGCATATGAGAAGTTCCCACAAAATAAAGTTGGTCGCAAAAATTGAAACAATATCCCCACATGAAAAAAGTTTATCATAAAAATCATTTGTATAGCTTTAAACGAACTTTCGATCACCCACATTATACTATTTATAATTTACAGCTTACGACATTTACACCGACTAACATTAGCGAATGTCGAAAGTTAACTCCGTTTACCCACGCTAACCCAGAAGATTATTCATACAATTTTAATCTGTAAAATATGAAGTTTAATTTTGGAACGAAGTTCCTTATCGAACGCTAAATGAAAAGAAATTAAACAACTTTCGTTAACGACTGTATTACAACCCAGTATTACCACCTATATTGGATACTTTTGCCATGGTTTGTGTCTAGACTAACATATGTTGGAAAATTTCTTGTTTAAGTGGAAGTTTTCTAGGTGGAGCCTGTAGCCAATATTTAGTATACATATATTGCAGTTTTGGACCCAATAAAAAGTAAATTTAAGAAAGCCAAAGTGAAAGAAGTTTAAAAAAACAACATTCTCTTAAATATGTGCATTTTCTTAAAAAAGTAAACGTCCTCAAATACAAAGTACATTTTCTTAAAAAAATACCTTATATTAAAGAAGTGCCTTTGCTTAAAAAAATTAAATTTTCTTACAAAAAGTACATTTTCATAAATAAAGTAATTTTTTTTAAATAAGTACCTTTTCTTAAAAAAGTAGATTTTCTTACAAAAAATTGCCTTTTCTTAAAAAACTACCTTTTCTTTAAAGGGTAAATTTTTTGTGAAACAAAATAACTTTTCTTGAGGTAAGTTCCTACTCTAAAAATTTACCTATTCCTGAAAAGAGACCATTTCTAAAAAAATTCCATTTCTTAAAAAACCCTTTCCTTCAAAAAATATTAAAAAAAAAATAAAACCTTTTCTTAGAAAAAAATCTTTTCTTAAAAGTACCACCATATCTTAGAAATAAAATAATACCTTTCCTTTTCTTTTCTTGAGATAAGTAGCCTTTCTGAAAATAAGTAAATTTTCTCAAAAAAGTAATCTTTTCCTAAAAAGAGTACCACTTTCTAAAAAAAAATTATACACTTATGGCTTTTCCTTACAAAAGTACGTTTTCTTTAAAATAGCACATTTTCTTGAAACAAAAACATTAGCTTTTAATAAAAGAAGTACCTCTATTTAAAAAATTACCTTTTCGGGAAAATATAATACATATTCTTACAAAAGAGGCCTAAAAAAAAACTTTATAATTTTACAAAAAGTATCTTTTCTTAAAGAGCCATTTAAATTATTATGTTTTTCAACGGGTATTAGAACTAACTGCTTGTTGGTTGAAAAGGCTGCAAGACAGCACGCTGTCTAGCACACTTAGGCTAAAGAAGCCCATTGTGATACCTGCAGTTTCCTCCACAGTAACTATTGACTAGTCGTCCAGCCAATTTTCCCTTTCAATAAATTTGTCTATATTCTAATTTCCTGTAGGGCTACGGTGCTAACAAAATGTGTTCCGAATATCCTACTTCTCAGTCCTGCCAGAGCAGTGCAATCCAAGAGAAGGTGTTTCGTCGTTTCCTCGTCCTCTTACATGCAGCATCTACATAGAGCGGAGTTTCTATGTCCCAGACCTGTTTCTACAAGACAATGTCCCGTAAGTGTTCCCATCATTGTGGATAACTTGCCTCTCGGCAAGTTAGTTGTTGCCCAGTCCTCTTCCTGTCCACCTGTGGCCAGAGAACCCTGGCTTGTTTGCAAGTTGAAGTAAGTCTCCACTTGTCCTTGAACATATTATCGGCCCACTGACTGATCTGCAAATGGCAGGTAGAGATTGGCATACTAACACCTTCTTTTGCCGGAAGAACCTGTGCCGTACTACTCTGTCTAGCTAACACATCCGCTACGCAATTACCTGGAATGTCGCTGTATCCCGGTACCCAGATGACCCTGATGTCAAAATACTCTGCCATCACCCTAAGTGATGAGTGGCATTCTTCCACCGTCAGCGACGTAGCAAACATGGCTTCCAGGTATTTTATGGCAGCCTGGCTGTCTGTGTAGATACATACCCTCCGGAGGGTTGAGACACTACTTTTCAGTAGTTCAGCTACATCCAGTATGGCGGTAATTTCCGCCTGAAATACACTACAGTGATCAGGCAGCTTGAAGGAGATATTTACATTAAGGTCCGTTGAATGGACCCCATAGTCTACTTGCTCGTCCAACTTTGATCCATCCGTGAAAAATTTGATACTACTGGTATCCCCTCCAGTGGCTTTTCCCAGGTATTCCTGTTCGGAATAGAAGTCCTTAGATTTGTCGCTTGTAGAAGGTAGGGGATACAGTAGTCCGTTTTTTCGGGAATAGATTTGATCCGGTGTAGAAATTCAGCGTGTCCGGAATGCCCCGATATCAAAACGCCACAATCTCTGGTTCTCACCAGGTATGTAGCGGCTGCCTATTCGGCCATGATATCAGGAGTACAGATGTTCAGGATAGCACTAAGTGCAGTGGCTGACGTGGTGCCCATTACCCCATTAACGCTAATCAGTGCTGATCTTTGAATTTTCATCAAGGAATTCAGAATATATTTCTTTTGGAGGGACCTCCACCAAACTACTGATCTCCCCAGCGCTTTCCTATCGCCCCTTTACAACAGTAAAGAGAAACAGACGCCTTTTTCACCCTGTCCTCCACATTCGGTTTCCAAGACAGTTTTCTGTCGAGAATTATTCCCAGATACTTGACCTTTTCCGTCAACTGTAATTGCACCCCATTAAGTGACGGCAGTTCAAATGCGGGTATTTTATATTTACGAGAGAACAAGATAAGCTCGGTTTTAAGTAGGGTAAGTGATGGTCCATTGCTAGCGGGCGAGTTCGAACTCAGACTAAGTAGGCTGGTTCTACGAATGCTGAGTAAATTGAGTGTTCAACCTTTATAGATTAAAGCAATATCAGCGGCATAGGCAAAGAGCTGGCATTCGGCTCTGTCCAATTCAAGAAGCAGTTCATTTACAGAAGTTAACCATAATAGTGGAGACAGAACTCCCCCCTGCGGTGTCCCCCTGTTAACGTTGCTAGCAATTGTAACACCACCCCATTCAGCTTTGCGGATCTATCCACCAAAAGCTTCCCAATTAGGCATGTGACTATGCTATCGACTCCTTGAGATTCTGTATCGACCTGAAAATCGCCGAAGGTTGAATGTTTTTGAAGGCTCCCTCAATGTCCAGGAAGGTCTCCAGAGCGAAGACCTTATTCTCAAGAGAGTTTTTTTTTATTATGCTGACTATGACTCAGTTCACCTGCTCTTGATATAGGCATGCTGAGAACTCGATAGTTGATTCTGTGGAAGATTACTTCGAACATGAATGTCCATTAACCTTTCAAATGTCTTAAGAACAAAGGATGATAGACTGATTGGTCTGAAGTCCTTTGGTTTGACATGAGAGCATTTGCCCGCTTTCGGGACGAAAACCACTTTGGTTTGCTTCCAAATGCTGTGACTCCCAGCATAAGGCAGCCTCTGAAGATTGCCTCCAACCAACTACAAGATAGGTATAGTGCCCCCTGTAGTGACGCGGGAATTATCCTGCCAGTTCCGGCTGATTTATAGAGCTTAAAGCATCTAATGGCCCATAACAGATTCTTTCTGCTCACTATTGAGCGAACTTTTTCGATGCTAGGTGAGGTTCCGCCCAGCTCTTCGGGCTGATGACAAATCGTATCCTACTTCTCGTTGGGAAATCTGGGTGTGCAGGAGAATCCCAAGAGACTCTTCTGACGAAGACGTCCACGTTCCATCGTCGTTCATTAAGACCCCCCACATGGTGGGTTTTTAGCGAGCACGCATCTTCACAGAAGTTCACAGATTCACAGAAGTTTCGCCAGGATTTCCGTTTGGCCTTCTTGATTTCACCTTTATATAGATTGAGATTAATGTTGTAAACGTCCCAATACCTTAGTTCGCCGCTCTTTTTGGCCTTGTTGAAAAGCCGCCTAATGGACGATCTTAGATCCTGAAGCTCAGCGCTCCACCAATGAGATTTTTTATTACCCTTGGCAGCATTAAAACCACTGGTCTTACAGGATTCATTGATGCGTGCAGCAACACTAGTTCTTCCAGCTCTGGCACATTAGTCGTAATATTCGGATGGTTACATAAGAGTTTCCTTAAGCTCCCACGATAGGCGTTCCATTCCGTTTTTCTATAATTATTAAAATCTTCCCTTTTCAGAGGTTCGATATTTATGTGGAACTGTCGATATCTATGATCAGAAAGTACGTTCGAATCGGATACAGTTACATAGTCGTAGCCAAGTAGTAAAGTTAGGTCTAGTACTTCCATCCTAACCGAAGTTATGAATGTCGGTTCCTCGCCTCTACGATATTATATATAGTCAAGGTTTCGCTTATAATGAAATTAAACAGAGACTCACCTCGATCATTGGTGCCGGTACTCGCCTATATTGTGTGGTGCGCATTGGCATCGGCACCTATAATGACGCTTCAATTCCGTCTTTTTGCCACAGATACAATATCCCTGACGCACTTCGGAGGGGACGATTCAGTATGGTCGGGCGGCATATACGATGAAACTACGCAGATGTCCCGCTGGCCGTTTTCCAGCGAGATGCTGATGGCGGTTGTATCGGTATCATTAAAATTCTGCAATAAAAGAGTATTACATTTGTTTTTAATGAGTATGCAAGATCTTGGCCTACCAGGGGTTGATAGGACGAAGGTCCTTTATCGATCATTGACCGTCCATAGTTTTTGTATCAGGGCCACATCGGCTCAACCCTTCGCAACATGGAGAATGAGGTTGGCAGATGCTGTCTTACTGCGATGAAGATTTATCTGCAGGATTTTCATCGTCTACAGCAGGGATTCCCAACAATATTTGTCCAAGGACCCTCTCATACATTCGCTATAATGACAAGGACCCCCCACTTATTCCTAAACCTAAAGCTAGAAATGTTCTAGATGCACTAGAAAGTTGTTTATTGAGATCTTAGATACATTTTTGCAGTTCATTATTTCCTTGAATTATGAACGGTTTGCTACCTATGGACCTGAACAGGGGAAAAGTTATAAAAATCGAAGTTTTTAAAGTTTTTTGCGACTTTGGCCTTGAAGATGAAGTTTTTGATTTTATATGTTCACAATTTTTATTTTATATGTTTCAATTATGACAAGAGCTACAACTTTCCCTCAGGGAGTAAATCAAAATTCCAAACGGTTTGCAAGATATGAACCTGACAAAATTATCACTTTTTTGCAAAAATGACACCTAGGACCCAAATCTTGGGGGACCCAGTAGGCTTTACACTGATCTTGGACGAGCTATGTTTGAGAGACGCCGACGAGTTGGGTTCAAGAGACGCCGACGAGTTGGGTTCAAGAGACACTGACGAGTTGGGTTCAAGAGACACTGACAAGTTCCATTCGAGAGTTACTGAATTATTAACCTTAAGATCAGAGGTATTCTCTTCCTCTTCTTCTATAGACCTATCTCGTTTTAACGATCCTCTTTTCAACTAACGATCCATTTTTGGTTCGTTTTTTTGTAATGTCTAAACTAATGATATCTTGCGGACCCCTCTGGTATGGCTTGCGGACCCCCAGGGGTCCGCGGACCACCTGTTGGGAACCACTGGTCTACAGGATCTTTAACTCCGGGTACCTCGATCACGGTTGTCTCGTGATCACCTTCGCTAGTGGTGGACCCATCTCGGAACCAGGCAGAGCAGCCCCACAGGTCAATGATGCTGCCACTGTCGTCATCCAGTAGTGCTTCTTCAGCATCTACCGCTGTTTCAGGATGCTTTCCAGCATTTCCAATTGCGATTTCCGACTTCGACTCGGCCAGTTTGCCACTCAGCGTATCCACGTTGTATACCCTGAGGGGTACACTCATGAACCCAAACCGAATTTGGCCTTTGGACTCTTCTAGGGGTTTTAAGGAATCCTGGTTCAGGACCAAAACTACCTGCCGGGAGGTTCCTACAGGATCCTCAACCTTGACCACCTTCCAATCCTTTGCAGGAATGAGGGATTGCAGTGGCTGATGATCTTTAGGATCTCCAGTGGGTCGGTAGGTGAGTTTTACGGGGCCCAAACCGTAGCCCTTGGTCTAGAAGGTATATCCTTCCAATCCACGGCTTTGAGTTTGCCCCCCGACCTAAGCTCACCTACCCGACTCATGGCGGACTTATACAATTGCGCTGCTCGTTCATCAGAGCACCCGATAAGTTTAACACTTTCCTGGAACCATACCGCGTCTTCGCAGATTGGCACAGGACCAGGGTTGTCGTTGACGATGTCCATGAACACCGTGAGAAGGGCTCCTTCTACGAGGCGCCATTTATCCTTGGGGATACGTCCATCCTGGGAACCTTCATTCAAGACGCCAATGATTAGGCTGTCCTTCGCGAAATCACTAAAGGACCTGCCGAGGACTGGGTGGCTTTTATGTCTCTTAGATGATGGACCAGGTTTAGTATCCTCCTCCACTGAACGCTGTCTTTTAGTAGCAGCCAGTGGAAGCTTTGTCTCTACAGACTTGGACCCCTCATAGACACTCTTAGTCCAGTCTAAGGTGTTTATCTGTGCAGGAGTGAGTGCGGCGACTGGCCGTGCGGAAAGTTGACTAACCAATCTAGTAGCCAGTCGAAGATCAGCTCTCCGCTTCCGGGAGGGGCAGAGATTTTTAGTTTTCCCCGTAGTTGGGGAGGGTTGACCACCGCCCGCGTTTTTCGCAGTTGCAGAGGCCCCCTTGCCTGTGACCGCAGAAGACTTACGAGCACTAGTGTTCGAGGAAGAGCCCGTAGGCTCGGGGGAAGTCACAGGTTTTCCTGTGGCCGAAGACTTTTTAATATTCTTGTACATGTTGATTGGGCCTGAACTTGTAGCGGCTATCTACGTCTGTAAAGATGCAATGTGTTCCAAAAGAGGGGCCCATGGTTGTCTATGAAGCAGGGAGTCCCACGCGAGGGTTGACACTCCGCCTTATGGGATAGAATGTTCAGAGCCAGGCCACCAACTTAACGGTGACGCATTTCGAACGTAATGCAAGACTTGCCAGGTTTTAAGGAGGCGGAGACGAACGGTACCTTAGCCACGAGCCATTCCTACAGAGTGTCACCACTGCCTACACAAGTCGCAGAGCACAGGACGTCAGCTCGAGAGCAGAAAATCAAATAGTTACGAAAATCGTGAACCAGGGTCGTAGCAGAGTCTATGCCAAAGAGGAAGAAGATCATTTAGAGTTACCCAGGATGCACCGCGAGGAGGCGATCTTCACTGCAACCCGAGACACGGTTTACCTCATATAATTTTCCCCTATACCACTCAGTCGCAACTCGCGCTGCAATTGACTGAAGCACTGACATACATTCAGCGTTCGTTTCATCATTTGCTATGCGACACTCTTCATCGTACCATGGTTTAGTGCGAAGCGTGTTTTATTATAGAGTCAGGATCGTCATCGGGACGGCTTCTCGACATACCGTTCGGAATCGGTGTAAAATTGTAGTCCCCATTCAGTCAGTGAACAACTAGAACGCACACTGATTGTGAGAAGCTCTCTCTAATCCCTACATGGGATGTAACGGGAAACCATTTATTTATTTATTTTTAAATAAAGATTGGTTCGGGTTTGCGGTTTTTCATAAAGATTGGTTCGGTTTTGCGGGACTTCTCGTGCCGAACAACAAGGCGGCCAAACAACTTTTGTATGGGAGGTACCACAATGGGCTTGGCAAAATTATCCTTGTTGTAATCGGTGATTGGCGTTTGATAACGTGAAGCCTTATACCTAATTTCATTAAGGTCGCAAGTGTTTCACGCGAATTATCGAATTGACAACCTGGACGAACACCCTGTTTTGTATGGGAGGTACCAGAATGGGCGTGACAATCTCGCCCATTTCCCCCAGTTAAGTAGACATTTACAGATTATTAACGGGTGTGTGAGTTGGAGCTAATTACTTCGGCCAGAAGAAAGGGTTGAAAGAAATATGATTTTGTTCTAAATGTGTCGATTTTAATGGGAGGTACCAGAAGGGACGTTGTCAAAACGCCCATTTTCAATTCCAAACTCAGTATTGACAAATAATAGTCACTGACAAAATTTCGTAGTGATCGATTAGGATTTACGGCAGTTGTCGTGTTGACCAGCCATTCAGCCAGCCAGCCAGACAGACAGACAGACAGACGGAAATGGCTCAAACGTCTTAACAAGTCCTAAAACGAATTTCGTCCAAAGATACAAACGGTCTAATATGGCTCCTTCCATGTGTTAAATTTTTTAAATTAAATGATATATACCCCCATCCATATGGGTGAGGGTATACAAATGATCGTTGAAGAATGGGATTATGATTTTTAGTTTGCCGTAATTTTGTTCGGTAGTGCTGAATATCTAATGTGTTTCTCTAAGTGCGGCTCATATCAGTCTCTAAGTGCAGTATGAGTTTCAAAGACGATCAAGAAGTAGACGACCAGAAGATGTGCTCAATTTGGCAACCCTCGAAAAGGAGAACCAAAACGTGGTCACAATTCACTCAAATGCATTTCTCTCTCGCGTCATATCTTGATTATTTTATACTTTTGAAATAGTTTATGTAATTTTACTTCAACATGGTTGGAATTTGTGTACTTATATATAATAACACTATCAATAAACTGCTCTTATATTGAAATATTTAACGAAGAGAGTTGTAGAGAGAGCAGAGACTGATTAAGGTATCACTCGTTTTGTTTGTTGGCATTCGAGTGAAGAGGAATTTTTACTGTCTACTTTGGTACATGGTTTTTGTTAGTCTGCTGGTCATTGATTTAGAGTTACCATATATCGGTTGTTATAAACGTTTTTGTTTCTCGTAAACGTTTTTTTGTGACATGTTTGATCAACAAAAATCCAGATGCGATTCTGAGGCTTATCAGATTTTCCAGGAACCCGGGGTTCTTTATTCTGTGATTTTGTGTTGGCCGTTCCTGGATCCAAATACTGTTACGTTGCTCTTAACTTTCCTGCAAACCTATCTCTTTCTTTCTCTTTCTTTGGCCGTTCCTGGATCCAAATGCTGTTACGTTGCTCTTAACTTTCCTGCAAACCTATCTCTTTCAACATTCTAGCATTAAGGCTTCAGGCTAAGCATAAAAGACTTCGACATCCATCAATATTTGAGAGGTATCAACTCAGGACATTGGCTCATACCGGTTTCGCAGACTGCGCGTGATATTAATGTAATTGACTTTTGCAGATTCGGCATGTCCAATTGGAAATAAAGTGTTGTAAGTATTAAAGCTTCTGGTGGATAGATCCGTCAAAGCTGAATGGGGAGGTGTTACAATTGCTAGGAACGTTAACAAGGGGGACACCGCAGGGGGAGTTCTGTCTCCGCTATTATGGTTAACTTCTGTCAATGAACTGCTTCTTGAATTGGACAGGGCCGAATGCAAGGTCTTTGTCTATGCCGATGAAATTGCTATCAGCTGTACGGGAGGAAACCTCAATTTACTTAGCATTCGTACAACCAGCCTACTTAGTCTGATTTCGAACTGGACCGCTAACAACGGACTATCACTTAACCCACTTCAAACCGAGCTTATCTTGTTCTCTCGGAAATAAAAAATCCCGAATTTGAACTCAACTCAAGGTCAAGTATCTGGGAATAATTCCCGACAGAAAAATGTCTTGGAAACCGAATGTGGGGGAGAGGGTGAAAAAGGCGTCAGTTGCTCTTCACTGCTGTAAAGGGGCTATAAGGAAGCCCTGGGGTCTGTCTCCTAAGATCACCATGTGGATTTATACGGCAATAGTCAAACCAATACTGCTCTATGGCACCGTAGTTTGGTGCAGGTCCCTCCAAAAGAAATATATTCTGAATTCCTTGATGAAAATTCAAAGATCAGCACTGATTAGCGTTAGTGGGGCAATGGGCACGACGTCAGGTACTGCACTCAGTGCTATCCTGACCATCTGTACTCCTGCTACCATGGCCGAATCGGCAGCCGCTACATCCCAGGTGAAAATCACAGATTGTTGCGTTTTGATAGCGGGGCATTCCGGACACGCTGAATTACTACACCGGATCAACTCTATTCCCGTAAAAACGGACTGCTGTATCCCCTACCTTCTACAAGCGACAAATGTAAGGACTTCTATTCCGAACAGGAATATCTGGGAAAAGTCACTGGAAGGGGATACCAGTAGTATCAGATTTTTCACCTATGGATCAAAGTTGGACGAGCAAGTAGGCTATGGGATTCATTCACCGGACCTAAATGTAAATATCTCCTTCAAGCTGCCTGATCACTGTAGTGTATTTCAGGCGGAAATTACCGCCATACTGGATGTTGCTGAACTACTGAAAAGTAGTGTCTCAACCCTCCGGAGGGTATGTATCTACACAGACAGCCAGGCTGCCATAAAATACCTGGAAGCCATGTTTGCTACGTCGCTGACGGTGGAAGAATGCCACTCATCACTTAGGGTGATGGCAGAGTATTTTGACATCAGGGTCATCTGGGTACCGGGATACAGCGACATTCCAGGTAATTGCGTAGCGGATGTGTTAGCTAGATAGAGTAGTACGGCACAGGTTCTTCCGGCAAAAGGAGGTGTTAGTATGCCAATCTCTACCTGCCGTTTGCAGATCAGTCAGTGGGCCGATAATATGTTCAAGGACAAGTGGAGACTTACTTCAACTTGCAAACAAGCCAGGGTTCTCTGGCCACAGGTGGACAGGAAGAGGACTGGGCAACTACATAACTTGTCGAGAGGCAGGTTATCCACAATGGTCTTGTAGAAACAGGTCTGGGACATAGAAACTCCACTCTCTGTAGATGATGCATGGAAGAGGACGAGGAAGTGACAAAACTCCTTCTCTTGGATTGCCCTGCTCTGGCAGGACTATTATATATTCGGTACACATTTAGTTGGCAGCGTAGCCGTACAGGTCTTATAGACAAATTTATTGAAAGGGAAAGTTGGCTAGACAACTAGTCAATAGTTGCTATAGAGGAAACTGCAGGTATCACAATGGGCTTCTTTAGCCTAAGTGTGCTAGACATCGTGCTGTATTGGAGCCTTTTCAACCAATCAACCAAATACTTATTGAGTTTATATGTCGGAAAACCGCATGAGATGTGCCGGCACTCCTAAGCATAATTCCAATGCAAAAATCCGTGATTGAATTCTACACAGGAGTTATAACTTACTAAAGAGTAAGTTGCGTTGGCGTTGCAATGGCTAGTTTGCGCGTCTCTTATACATGAGATCCTGGGTTCGACCCCTGCTCTGGTGTCGGCGACACTATCGAGTATTTGGCCATGAAAAACCTTTTAGCAATACCATTCGGAACCGGTGTACAACTGTAGGTCCCAATCAGTGAGTGTACAACTGGAAAGCGCACAGCTCACTAGGTTGTGAGGAGCTCTCCCCAATTCCTGCATGGGATGTAATGGGAAACTATTTATTCATTTAACAAGTTATAGCCTACTAAGGACTTATAAACTACTTTCACATAACACGCATGTTGTACCTGTTGATTTTTCCGGGTTGTACCTGTTGATTTTTACACTGGCGTAATATTTACACTTGATTCTTTGTTCTGTTAAGAGTTACACGATTATGGTTTCATTACTTCCAAATATGTCTTCCATGTGCCATGTGTAAAGATTTAAAAGGAACCCTAACTATCAAGATATCAAAGGATAAGGTTAGTATTTGTTTGGACGCTGGGTGTCTTAGGAGAGCTTGGCCTCAATTAACAGTTTCGCAATTGCTAATACATCAAATTGCAACATCTGTCAGTGTAGCTGTTGCTGCGGGCTATGATTTCTTGCCTTAATTTATTTGTGAATAATGCAACATATTTTTGTGAATGAAGCCCAGTTATAAATCATTCCCCGAGTCACTTAACAGCAGAAAAACCAACCGAGCCATCTTGAAAACTTATTTAAATTTTCCAAAAATTATTCCATTTATTGTGTACGACGACGACGTCGACGAGAGCAGAGTCAAGACGAGAAATGAAAAATCATTTTCATCATATTGTAGGGTGAATTTATTAAAATTTCTTTGTCAACAAATCACTTTCTGAGTTCAAGTGTAAATAGCTCCGTACACTCGTTACCTACGCACACACATATACCTTGGTTTTATTAGTCCTTTACGCACACACATGCACACATACAAATGTACATGTGAACACGCACCTTGTATATGTACATGTAGTTCAACGATGCTTAAGCCAAAGTCGTGATGAAGCAAACTGAATTAAAAGTGGGGGCAAAAGAGTATTCTCAAGTTGAAATCTCTTTGTATGACAACCAGTGTTGTCGTTATCGATGACTGTTTTCTAATCGGTACCCCTAAATGATTCAAAAAGTTACGCGATGTTGCAATGGCATAGAGTTCGTGCTGATGTTTGTAACATCCCAAAATACTACGTGATAACCCTAACAACATAATTTTGTAATTCGATTTTGGTTTTCAAAATACTTTACTTTTATTGACTTATTCAGAGATCAGATGTCTTACACATATTAATTAAACAAACAAATTAAACTAATTTTAACATATTTCTTCGCCTTTCACGCCTGTTGGTAACACCAAGGATTGGGAGGGATTCTTCGGCCTGGTCTTTCCATTGGAGCCGTGCTCGACATCTTTTCCTGCTTCCATGGGGTACGTTATCGAAAACCTTTCGCGCTGGCTCATCCTCATCCATTCTGATAATATGACCTAGCCACCGCAACGGGGCTAATTTGATTCGCATAGAGATGGACTGGTAAAATGAGAGTCTGGTATAGCTGGTCCGTCGAGAGAGGACTTTGTTTTTAAACTGCTGGCTGAGCCCAACATGGCATCTATTTGCAAGCACAATTCTCCTATTTATCTCCCATGTATCTACAGACTGTTCACGGCGGATCCAAGGTAGACAAATTCATCTAAAATAAAATAAATAAATGGTTTCCCATGAAGGGACTGGGGAGAACTTCTCACAATCACTGAGCTGTGCGCTTTCCAGTTTTCACTCACTGATTGGGACCTACAGTTTTACACCGATTCCGAACGGAAATTTGAGAAGCTTTTTTGAGAAGCTTTTTCATGGCTAGATACTCGATAGTGTCGCCGTCACTAGTGACCGCCGCCGAAAGAAATTTTAAGGTGGTCAGAGCCGGGTTCGAACCCAGGATGTCATGTACAAGAGCCGCGCACACTAACCATTGCACCACCGACGGCCACAGACAAATTCATCTACTACTTCAAAATTAAATCGGTTGTCAACGTTCAAGTGCGGATCAAGACGAGAGGTTTGTCGAGTCGTTGAAACTATCAACTTTGTCTTGCCCTCATTAGCAGCAAGACCCACCTTTGCTGATTCCTTTTCGATTCTTGAAAATACTGCAGTGACCTCTCGCAAATTTCGCCCGATGATGTCTATGTCGTCAGCATACGCCGGCAACATATGGATTTTCGTGTTGATGGTCTTGTTCGTATTTACTGCAGCTTTTCTCAATATTATCTCCATTAAGATGTTGAAGAGATTGCACGAAAGTGTGACGCATTGTCTCAGTCCTCGTTTGGTACAGATTAGTTCGGAGAGGCCTATCCTCACCTTCACTGCTGATTTGGTGTAGGGCAGCGTCATTCTACAGAGCCGACACAGTGTTGCCGGAATCCCTAGTTCAGACATACAGCCCTGTCATGGCTTTCGTACGAAAATGAAATGAATTCGTAAATGCCATTTTGTAACGTTTTGCTTTTGCTTCTATGACTTTCGTACGTTTTGGTAAAAATGAAATAAACTGAATACATTCTTTTCGAACGAACATCTGGCAGCTCCATGAGAAAAGAATAAACAAAACAGAAGCAAGGAAAACAAAATAAGAAACCACGAAGAATTTTGTTAGAACCTAAAAGAAAAAAGTAACTTTAGACGAATGTGAACAATTAAATTACTTCAAATAGAAAGGAGTAGTTTCAGTAGTTTCAATAGTAGCAGTTATCGAGTACCAAAGGAGTCAGTATTTTGTTAAAAAATTGAACCGGGGAAGTTTAAGAGACGCATCAACATATGTGGCAATGTTGTAAAAAATCGTACGTGGCAACGCAGAAGTATGACAACTTTTTGCGTTTCGTGCATATTCTTTAGTAAATCTTTTAAAAAAAATTTGTTATTAAAGAAAATGTTTTGGAAAATTAAATTTTTAAAAGTTCTATTAAACTACACAAAATTCTTTAATCAATAAAAATATAAAAAACAGTGTTTTTTACTGTTTTCTTTATACATTTGCCAAATTCACTGCAGTTTTGCAAACTCTTTTGAATACGCAATATTTTTGCGTTTTTGATTTTCTGTAGAAGGACAAAACGAAATTGATTTCACTTTCGAACGAAATTGCGCTCTGTGACATGGCTGATGTCATGGCTTTCGTACGAAAACGAAATGAATTCGTAAATGCCATTACGTAACGTTTTGCTTTTGCTTCTATGACTTTCGTACGTTTTGGTAAAAACAAAAAAAAAACTGAATAAGGAACATCTGGCAGCTCCATGGGAAAAGAATAGACAAAACAGAAACAAGGAAAACAAAATAAGGGAAAACGAAGAAATTTGTTAGAAACAAAAAGTAAAAAGTATCTTTAGACGAATGGGAACAATTAAATTAAATATGCAAGGAGTTTCAATATTGTTCAAAAACTGAACCGGCGAAGTTTAAGAGACGCATCTGATCCTCTGTCGCACCCCGATGCAAGGCAATTGTAAACATACCTGGCAACGCAGAATGTCAACTTTTGCAACAAATGTTTTATTAAAGAAAAAGTTTTGGAAAGTTATATTTTTAAAAGTACTATTAAATTAGACAAACTACTTTAATTAATAAAAATATAATAAGCAGTGTGCACCGTCGGTGGTGCAATGGTTAGTGTGCGCGCCTCTTGTACAGGAGATCCTGGGTTCGATCCCTGCTCCGACCACCTTAAAATTTCTTTCGACGACGGTCACCTCGCTTAGTGACGGCGACACTATCGAGTATTTAGCCATGAAAAAGCCTCTCAAAATACCGTTCGGAACCGGTATAAAACTGTAGGTCCCAATCAGTGAGTATAAAATTATAAAGCGCACAACTCATTGGTTGTGAGAAGCTCTCCCCAATTCCTTCATGGGATGTAATGGGAAACCATTTATTATTTATTAAGCAGTGTTTTTTGGGTTTTCTCTTTACATTTGTCAATTTCACTGCAGTTTTACCAACTGTTTTGAATACGAAATATTTTTGCGTTTTTGATTTTCTGTAGAAGGACAAAACGAAATTGATTTCACTTTCGAACGAAATTGCGCTCTGTGACATGGCTGAGTATCACATTATTTTCCCCACATGGTATGTATCGATTTGCTTTTCACGGCTCTTTTCCAGGATTTGGCGTAGCGTGAACATTTGGTCAGTCGTGGACTTGCTAGGTCTAAAATCACACTTTTATTTTCCAATCAGGTTTTCAACAATTTGCTTTAATCTTTCACATAATACGCTAGACAAGGTCTTTTACGCGATGGTTAAAAGACCGCGATAGTTGGAACAGACACCCGGATCATATTTTTTGAATACAATACATAATGTAAGTAAATTGTGACACCAATCGTCAGGCATAGATTCCCCCAACCATATACCGCATATGATGAATTTCATGTAAAAATCGAGATGCATTGAACCCGACCCCCTCAGATATCGATGAAATTTTGTTTATAGCTAAATTTGATCAATACAAACAAACCCTCATTTTTAGAAATGACTGTTGGGCGTGGCACAGTGGGAAAGTTTTCGAAAAAACGCGAAAATGGTCGAAAAGAGCTCCAATTGAACTACAATAACTCAGAATCGGCTGAACCGATTTCCATGATCTTGGTATCATTAAACAGATATTTTAACAGGCTTTATGACACGTTTAATATCTTTTAAAATATCTTTTTAATGATACCAAGATCATGGAAATCGGTTCAGCCGATTCTGAGTTATTGTAGTTTAAATGGAGCAAAATGAATTTTCCTGGGACAATGTTTATTTATTTTACCTGTAAATATGAAATATAAGGGCAATTACTAGAAGTGACACTACTTAAAAAATTATATAAAAAAAACTAAAAAAGAACCCATTTTTATTTTTTGATATGGTATAGGTGAAGGATTAACCTTTCTAAAAAAATAATACACTGTAAAAAAACCTTGATCTTTTTGGTTTTTTCGTTAGTTAAAATTTTTTTTTTGTTATAAAATTTTTTACAGTGTATTTTTTTTTCTAAACGTGTCATAAAGCCTGTTAAAATTTCTTTTTAATGATACCAAGATCATGGAAAGCGGTTCAGCCGATTCTGAGTTATTGTAGTTTAAATGGAGCTCTTTTCGACCATTTCGCGTTTTTTCGAAAACTTTCCCACTGTGCCACGCCCAAAAAATCCCAAAACAGTCATTTCTAAAAATGAGAGTTTGTTTGTATTGATCAAATTTAGCTATGAACAAAATTTCATCGATATCTGAGGTGGTCGGGTTCAAAATTTCAGTTTTATCTCGATTTTTAAATGAAATTCATCATATAAGTTAATGAATGTGGGCTAGCAGTACTTCGCCACCTTCCTTAAAAAGTTTTGCGGGTAGCGCATCCGCACCAGCGGATTTATTATTCTTAAGCCGGGAGATCGCCGTTCTAACAGAAAAGGCAGTTGTTACATCGTGCGATATTTTGTGCGAACACCGTACCACTACATGTGCGCAAATATTGCGCAGCCATTTTTGTATGGAATTAATGGAAATATTGGTGTTAGTACAGGTCTATAAGGCATTGTGCAACATCAATTCCTTGTGTTGCGGAATTGACCAGGAACATATCAGTGTTGTTCCAGGAGCCAGGAACATATCAGTTTTATGTTTCTGATTACACTAAAAATTTCTCGTTTGTAGAAATTTGATGAGAGTTGACAATTTTGGATATTTGATTAGTCGATAAATTATTCTTGGAAACATTGAAATTTTCCTCGATACATGTTGCTAAAATTTCGTGGGAACAACTTAGTGCTACACTGGCGTAAATATTTCGCCTGTGCTTCGAACACATTTTTTTTACCGAGCTTTTAAAATTGTGCTCTTAAGGGGCGTTCAGGCCATTGGTGGTGCAATGGTCAGTGTCCGCGACTGTTGTACTAGAGAACGTGGGTTCGGTCCCTGCTCGGACCACCTTACATTTCTTTCGACGACAGACACCTCACTTAGGACAGCGACACTATCAAGTATTTAGCCATACAAAAGCTTCTCAGAAAACCGTTTGGAACCGGTGCGATACTGTAGATCCCAATCAGTGAGTGAAAACTTGGGAAATTGGGAAAATTTATATATTTTTTGCACATATGCGGGAATATTTCGCAGTCGCATTTTTTTTGTATGGAAATTAGTAAAATCTCTCGGGGAATATTGCTGTTAGTACACGCTGAAAAATAACGGCGTCTCTAACATATTCCCCCAATCATATTCTGCAGGAACCATGTATATGTTTGGAACACACTTCAAACATTAATATGTTTGCTAGTCCCAATCTCACTGGTATTTAAATGTATACAGCATCATGTTTACTGGCAAACATGTATGCTTTTACGTGGAAACAGATGCGTATTTCCCCCCAAACATAATAGTATTTAAAAACGAATTATTCTTTGACTTCCATATATATGTATGTATTGTATATTATAATTAATTTTATCAATATAAATCCACACTTATAAATAATTATTACAAAAAAAACTTAAAAGATTTAAACCGCCATTACATTTAGGTGCATTTTTTCATGAAATGAGAATCTGCTGCTCTTTTGCTTCTCCTTTCTTTGTTGTCTCTCACGTTTTTGATTTCGGAAGGTTTTAGCTATGCGTTGGTACACAAAGAATATATTTATATACAAATCAAGTTTATGCAAGCCAAGCGTTTTTCCACAAATGGTCCGCCGTTTCGACTTATTCAGTAAAGGCTCGGACAGAGAAAGGGCTACACGTGGTTGCGCTTTCCAGTTTTTTTTCTCAAAATCGTTTCTCACTTTGGTAGCACACATACATATATACGAAACGCAAACACATAAACCGAAGTAAGATCACAAACCATTTAAGCGTCCTAGCCTTCGTTTATTATTTTTTCACTGATCACGCGCTTTTGATATCCTCTGTCCGATGAAGCATTGACAACTGAATACATGAAACCAAAACGGAATACATCAGCCAATAGAAGAAACACTAACTTCAGCTTCAATTTAAATGCACATTCAGGAACATTTATGACTCACTGACTGAGAAAATAATGCAAAAATATAGATACACTTACAAGATAGACTCTCTCCTTGTCCCTCTTTTATTATCTTGTTCTCGAGAGAGCATATACAGTGCAACAAGCACAGCTGTATTTGTATCACAAACATAAATATATGTAGGTCGCAAACACATCCATTCTACCATATTAATCATTGTGTCTCAAACATGTAATATTGAATAGCAAACACAATATGTTTGGACACAAGTATATTATGTTTGCGACAAGCTCCAAACACACTTTATATTTGCATCCAAACAACAAAAAATACAGGGTTTTCAGCGTGTACAGGCGCTTATATTCGAAGGCAGGTTTCTCTGAACAATAGAGTGGGATAAAGGGGGATCACTGACAGGTTTTGACACCAAATTAGGGAAAAACTTGTCCAGCTGGGTCGACTGGCCAATGTGGTTCTTACTTGGACACCTGTCCACAAGGGTCAACTTGGGAACGAAAGGGCAGATGAGCTAGCCAGGACAGGATCCTTTTCCACTGACCACCATATGGTGTTAGTCGCAACGCCTATAGGGTCGGCCAAAAGAAGTATTTTCCTGCATTACCTTGAACGAGCTAAAGCCAGATGGGATAGAACGGAAACTTGTCGCATATCCAGAAACATATGGCCAGAGTATAACATTCACCGGACTAACTCCCTGATTAGCCATAATCGGGGGAACATATCAAGGCTAATTGCTGTGCTGACCGGGCACTGGCCATTCGGTAATCATGCAAGATGGCTGAATCTGCCATATAAAGGAGGAGACGGTGGAACCTGTCCTCTGCAGTTGTCCGGGTCTAATGAATAGACGCTTTAAGGCTATAGGTCGTCCCTTTCCACACAGTATCACTGAGATACACGAGATAGATCTAGGGGATCTAATAAGGTACGTCCGATTAACAGGTTGGATATAGACACTGACACTGTTGGATATAGACACCGTACATTAGACTGTCCGGAGTGATGTGGTATGCTCTGGTGGTATACTCTGTCCCAAGATACTATATGATGCTAACTAGTATCTTTAGCAACCATGTGATGAACCAACCAACCAACAGGCCTTTAACCTACAACTACAGCAGGAAAGTAATAAAAAAATTCTTATAATCGGATAACCGAATACCATTTGTAACATCACTACTGTGTCATACATTCGTACATGTGTGTTTACAGTGAGAGGCTACCAAGTGGATGGAGTCACAGTAACGAATGTGGCAAACAAATTTGTTTTGCTAGCGACTGAAGTGATTTCATTTGATTCTCATACCGGTGATGCTGTTGTTGTTGTTGATGTGGTGTCGTTGTTGTTGATAAATCTGGCATCGTTTCTGCTCCGCTTTGTGTAGAAAATTGAAAAATATATTTCATTTTTATAAATTACAACTGCTTTTCGTTACGCAAACAACCTGTTCATCATAATGTTGGCGGCATAACGAATTCGCAGAAATTAATTTCATATTTCCCGGGTGCGAAATCTCAAGTCCTGGGTGCGTGTGCATGTGTGTGTGTGTGGATGAGAGTACTAAAAGCGTCTGGGCTATCAGTTTCTATTGTCATTTGTTATTTGTTATTTCGTGATAGAGTATTACCTAATTTTGCAAATAAATTACTTATCCAAGCTCTCGACTTTGTTCAAATTCGACAGGAGGAGGTGGTGCGAGGAAAATCAATGAGTCCTTATTGTTGTTATTTGAACACAGGAACGCACAAATCCACATCAACACCTTCACACCCAGACCTGCTCCTGTCTCTCCAGTCTCTCAGCCAGAGTTCCCTGCAAACACAAACGCTCAAAGGCGTTACATTGTGTCTTCATGTCCTGGCTTACACACTTTCCGTGTACTTAGTGTGAGGCCGGGGTGTTCAGTCGTTCAGTTACAAATTCAATCATTTTTCCATTACAAGCAAAACATTATTGTTTCGGTCTCATTTCATCGGATATGGGTACTCATTCAATGACAGGAAAGCTACGCATTGTCGTGGCATAAGCACAGGCACGTTCTGTTTATATTTTTATTTTCATTTTCATTCGCTCGTGTTGTTGTCATCGTCCTGCATCCGCAAAGGACTCACACTCTGCTTCGCGTCTGTTGCTGTTGCTGTCGCTGTGCCCACCGTTTAGCCTGGGGCCACACGCTAACACAAAGGAAGAGCTCGAGCTCCATTTAGAATTGATTGCCGGTGATTTGTACAATGTTAGGCATTTAATTTTACAACGTATCAACGGCTAAAACATATATCCTCCAGCTTCACCTTCACCGTCCCCATGCAAACAAACCATTTGGTGTTGTTTATGGAGTCCTGCGTGTCTGTGCAACCGTCGTTGAGAAAAAGTAGGTGCGAACTTTCATTCCTGGCACTCCACTAAAGTGTAATTTGTCTTGTTGCCTCTGCGTCTTGTTTTCTCACGTTCTCTCATTGTGCGAGGAGAGTGTTTTGTTTTTTCTTTGTCCCCCCCCCCCACCCCAGTCAAAGGAAATGGGCTGAAACTCCGTACAGGATTCTTTAACAAATAGGCTTGTTTACCTTTACGGCTTCTCCTAATGCCTCCATCAAACTGATTTTATTTTTCCTTTGGACGTGTGTGTCATTTCTAGCATATTTTGGTGGTTTTTTTTTTGAGCAGCATTTTCTCAAGCAAAACCCCTATGATTGATATCCTAACGTGCATTGTTCGTAGATTTTAATACAAAAAAAAACCAACAACAAAATTAAAAACATTTGTCATGGCTCTAGAAGTCATAAATCTCGAGAACAAATCGCTCTCAAACCCTTTCGAATACTGGACAAGGAATCTTGATCAACGCGGTGTTTTACTTACAAGGACACATCACTCATACGAGTACATGCATTTATTTGCCTTGAGTTATGTACTGTAATTGGATAGACTTTTCCCAGCACAACCGAAATTTGTATTTGTGATTACATTAGCAATTTTATGCACTGAACTCCAACCTCATCCTACCAGCAGCCCCCCAAGTGATGACCGTAATAGAAAACCATTAGAAAATTCGCATTCCTAATGGATTTTAATCAATATTCATTAACAATGATTAGGGAATGATATTTTTGTGTGCGAGTTTGTGGAGATATTAATTCCCGTACATTTGGACTCTCGAAAATCCGGCCAAAGTTGGGTGTGGGTATGACGTCATTAATCATCTGAAAGCCCATCATAGCGCGCATTGCATAATCAAATGGAAGACAAATGTCTGAAGGCAGTTCTTATGAAACAATCAACTCTTCCAGTTTATACCAATTGTATGAGAAGACTTCCAATGCAGATGATGGGTGTAGATTTTGTTTGTTTTACACCCAATGCGATATCTCGTTCTTCAAAGCTTTCCCTGAAGGAATTCGAATGTAAGGGAAATGTTCTAATTACTCAGGTGCTAAAGTCTTTTAATCTTAAGCGGCGTTCAGGTGTAGAGCGATTTCAATGTTATCGAGTTGCCAACCAACCTGCTTATGCTTTTCCTTATAAAACTCAGCTGTTTTTAAAAATTAAATCCTGGACACGGCGTAATCGAGGAATACATCATGGCTCATTTCAATGCTATCGAGTTGCCAACTTACGAAACATATGCTTTTCCTTATAAAAATCAGCTGTTTATAAAAATGAAATCCTGGACACAGCGTAATCAAGGCGTAAATCGATGCCTTTACACAATCATTCTATCTATTCTGATTATAAAATACTTTTATTTTGTTTAAACCTGATTATAAATTTTTGGTTTTGTATAAAAACATTTCCCCCCCTAGAGATATGCGATCAAATAATTAATCAAAATTTTGATTAATTAGTTTTAATTTTAATTGCGACTAATCACAACAGTGAATAATCAATTAATTTAAATTGTATATTATTCGATTTGAAGTTATATCTTAGAAGAATATTTTTGTATATCTTATGAGCTACACAGATCTGGGGGTTTCCAGACGATGACAAAATACACGTGAGGTGCCAGGGGACACACGGTTGGAACGAAGTTCCTTTCGCTATATATTATGTACCAGTTAGTTCCAACCAGTGTTGCCAGTTTGGCGTAATTAATACTTTTTTGGCATAATTTTTTTGGGTTCAGCATAATTTTTCTGAAACATGTTGCTAAATGCTTTTTAGCATAATTTTCACACAATTTTTCCAAAATTTGATGTTTTCCGTCAAATTTTTAGCATAATTTTTTTTAGAAATTGCATAATTTTCCATCAACAAATTTTTACTTTTTTTTGTTCGATGCTTTTTAATAACATGTTACATGCATTTTTTTGAATAAATATCAAATGATTAGTCAGAAAAACAGCGGACGTGTCACTTTTGAATCATATAACAATAATATACATATAACGGGTTTTTCAATAAGAGCGCTACAAAAGCTTTTTAAATAAAACAAAACCGGTTTTAGATACCAATGAAATTCTTTATTCCTGTGAAAGTACGTTCGATGCCATTATGTATGGAACTCGATTTCTTTTGCATGGCCACCACGGGCACGCTTGCAGAAGTCCAGACTCTGAACCCAATTTTCGCCGGTTTTCAAGCATAAATCGGCCGATACTGCTGCAATTTCACGTTCGATATTCGTACGAAGTTCATCAATCGCCGCTGGCTTGTTGGCATAGACCATACACTTGATGTAGCCCCACAGGAAAGAATCTAACGGCGTCAAATTTGCACGACCGAGGTGGCCAATCGACTGGGCCATTTCGTGAGATAACACGTTCACCAAATTTGGTTTCCAATAAATTGATTGTGGCATTCGCTGTGTGGCTTGTGGCGCCGTCCTGTTGGAACCACATGTCCTCCAAGTCCATATTATCCAATTGGGGCCAAAAATATTCGGTTATCATTGAACAGTAGCGATTCGCATTCACAGTACTGTGCCGGTCTTGATCATCACGGAAGAACTACGGCCCAATGACGCCGCCGGCCCATAAACCGCACCAAACCGTAATTTTTTCGGGATTCAATGTTGACTCATGGATTACGTGTGGATTGCTGTCTTAACAATAACGCATACTTTGCTTATTAACGAAGCCATTCAGCCAGAACTGAGCCTCATCGCTGAAGATGATTTTCCGATGAAAATCCGAATCATTTTCAAGTTGTTGCTCAGCCCAATTCACGAACATACGACGCTTATGGTGGTCAAGCGGCTTCAGTTCTTGCATCAATTTGACCTTGTAAGGATGTAGGCCAAGATCTTTTTGCAAAATTCGCCACAACGACGTCACAGAGATGCCCAACGCTTGACACATTTGGGCTTTCTTGAACTGAAGCCTCAGCGGCAGCAATATTCTCGGCACTGCGGGCACTTCTTTGTCTCACTGGCACGGGAACATTTTGTACTGTGCCTGTGGATTCAAATTTTTCCACTAGACGCTCAATTGTTGATCTGGTAGGACGATTATGACGACCGTAAATTGGACGTAGCGCTCTTAAAGTCGAGGCCACTGACTCAAAATTTCGGTAGTAAATTTTAATAATTTCGACTCGTTGTTGGCTCGTATATCTTTCCATGATGAAATGGCAAACCTTACTGAAGAGAGCGTCAAAAGAGCGGGAAAAAATATGGCGTCGTTGCTGTCCCTATCGATTTACTTTTGTAGCGTCTCTGTTGAAAAACCCTTTATAATAGTCGTGTTTTGGTTACAAGCAAGCGATTATCGCTTGCTAAGTTGCAAAGAAAACAGCTTTTTAGCGAGAAGTCATTTTATTCAAAAATATGTAAAATGGTTAAAAACGGTAAAAGATGGCAAAGTTTTTTTTTAACTTAGCGAAAATGAATTGCGTCGCTAAGTTCTCGCTAAGTATGCGCTAAGTGCTTCATACAAAACAAGTGAATATATAAGCGAGCGGTGTAACCAAAACACGCTTAATTTACTCCAACGCACACCAACGAATAGAAACGAAACATACATATCAATACATTTTCTGGCATCATGTGTCAAAAATGTTTTGACTGATCCTGTGTTTTCAGCCATAGAGGACGATATCTCCCAGACCATTCACAAAACTTTAAGACTAAGATAAATTTATTTCTATACACTGTTTACATGACCTTTTATATGACCTCTTAGAGGTAATGAGTCTAGGTCGTCAATCCTTTTGGAGAAAAATTTAAAACTAATAATCTAATAGGTGACGCGTCATAACGCCCATGGACATAACGCCCATGGGCACAACGCTTTATGTCCATTTTAGGTGCGACATAAGGCCCATGGGCTTTATGACCATTTTAGGTGTGACATAACGCCCATGACGCGTTATGACGCGTCACCAATCTAATAATATATGACAAAATTTAAAGTATTCTGGAATTGCGTAGATGAAGTTTATATATGTTTTACAATAACTCGTAATTAAATCAATATAATCCGCAAATTAGAGCTAAGCTTAGCGATATTAAGTAGCATTTCAATTTCCCACTTAGATTCCGACTTGTGCAAAGACAATGTGGCCACATGTTAAATTTCAAGAAATGGCAACAAAAAGTTATCTTAGATAAATTTTGTTGTCATTTCTGGCGAATGAAAATGTTATTAAGCAGAGACTCAAAAGTAGAAATTTTCAAAATGGTTTACACATTTTAAGTTCATTACAATTATTTTGTTTAACCGAGGACTACGCATACCTTTACATCTCTAAGTTTGAAGGATAGACTTTTATTTCCTACAGAAAACAAAATTGGAAATAAATTGCTCACAACAACGCTCGGTAAATGTTATACATATTGAACATGGTAGAATTATCTATCAGGTATAGTCATTTAAACAGGTGATGAACTTTTTTCCATGTCATTTTTCTTTCTCTTGTCAATATCTTATGTACATATTTTGTTTTTATCCTTTTTTGTATTCTTGCATTGTTGTTATATGTATATATGTCATTCGTTCCAGGAAAGAAAGTTGAAAATAAGTGATTTTCTGAATTCACATCCTCCGATTTTGTTTATATTGACAACAGAGAGACTCTATGGAGCCATTAAGAGAATCCCATTATCAGATTTTTGAAATTTAAAAAACTCGCGATTTTATTCGCGTTGTTCATTTTTGAAAAACCTAAAAAAATGAAAAAAGTTGTAAAGTTTGGAGTGCTATATTTTTTTAAGTAGATGGACTATTTCAAAAATTTAAAAAGTTTCTGAATGATACGGTTGTCTATTTGTAGAATCCGTACTCTAAAAATGAGGGCTTGATTTCAGAAATGCATTTTTATAGCAACTGCACTTTTTGAATGCATTTTCCACTTCTTTTTCCCCCTATGATTTTATAAAATTTAACATCATTGCAAAATTCAGAATTTTTTATAAAAAAGACAAGTAATCTTTTTTTGGGACAAGGCAGCTTACTATTTGTAATGATTTTTTAAAAAAAGACTTACTTGATTTTTTCATATAAAAAAAATAAAATTTAATTTTTTTTAGGATTTTGAAAATGTTTGTACAAAATATGAAAAAAATTTATTTGGTATGTAACTTTGAATTGCTATATTTTAAACAGTTTTTGTCGCATTACTATTATTTAAAAAGTTACTGTAAGGTATTGTTGTCATTTAAAGTGTGTTTTTCTAAAATAATGCTGATTGAGAATAATGCGAATGCAATTACTTGTAATATAAATGCTATTTTTGGATGCACTTTGCAAAAAATTCTAATGTACAGAAAATAAATTGTTTTTCTTTTGATTTTTTTGTAAGTAGGCTTACTTTTTGATGCCAAATACTTATTCCTAGGAAACTACATGCTACTAGAATTGGATGATGAAATACTTCTTCCCTATTTCATCATGTATTGTGTTCAGCGTGTATACACACCTATGTACACATTTGTACATATGTGTGTACAGTTCTGTGACAAGCAAAAGTAGCAAAGATCGAATCAAACTATTAGTTGGAGCGAGATGACTCGATATGTACAAAAATGTTTCGTACATGTGTAACCTGCCAAATTCAGTAAGTTTCAGTAAGTAAGTTTCAGTAAGTAAGTAGTTCTCTTATTATTAATTTTTTTTTTTTATTTAAAAACTAAAAAATAACAACTTTTTTTATGAAATATTTCACATGTTTTTTTTAAAAAATCATTAAAAATAGAAAAATTCTTTGTCCCAGAAAAAGAGAACATTTATTTAATAAATAGTATTCTAAAGGGATTGGGGAGAGCTTCTCACAAACCAGTGAGCTGTGCGCTTTCTAATTTTTCACTCACTGATTGGGACCTACAGCTTTTACACCAATTCCGAACGGTATTTTGAGAAGCTTTTTCATGGCTAAATACTCGATAGTGTCGCAGTCACTATGCGAGGTGACCGCCGCCGAAAGAAATTTTTAAGGTGGTCAGAGCAGGGATCGAACCCAGGATCTCATGTACTAGAGGCGCGCACACTACCTATTACACCACCGACGGAGAAATGAGAAATATCTCAAAAAATTTACAATATTGGGATTTTGAAGCACTAGCGCTGCGGGTTTTTCAAACCAGTTTGTTTCATATTTCTTTTCTACTAGCCTCTATCTGCAATTATGCTGAGGACATTTGAAGAAAAGATACTTTTTTTAAAATGATAATTTTTTTAGAACAATTTTTTTTATAGCAAGTATTTGTTTAAAAAGTATATTTTTAGGTCCTTTTTGTAAGAATATGTATTATATTTTCCCGAAAAGGTATTTTTTTAAAGAGAGCTACTTCTTTTATTAAGAGCTAATGTTTTTTTAAAGAAAATTTGCTATTTTTAAGAAAAAGTACTGTAAGAAAAAACCATGAGAGTATGATTTTTTTTTACAAAGAAGTACTTTTTTTAAGAACAGGTACTTTTTAAAGAAATGATACTCTTTTTTGGAAAAGGTTATTTTTTTTATGAAACTTTACTTATTTTCAGAAAGGCTACTTATCTCAAGAAAAGAAAAGGTATTATTTTATTTTTAAGTTGGAGCGTTTGGTTGTTTTTTGTTAATTAATTATATTCTTCAATACTTCGCTGCCCGTTGGGTAGCATCGTCAGGAAAATAGACACAATTATTAAATAAAAATGAAAGGAAACAAAATTGTGTTTATCTTCCTGACGATGCTAAAAAAGCAATTTTTTTACGAAATGAGATTTTTTTAAGAATTGCCCCTTTTTTCAAGAAGAGGTACAGTTTGTTTCACAAAAAAGGTACTCTTAAAAGAAAATGTATTTTTTCGAGAAAAGTCAATTCGTTGTAAGAAAATTAACTTTCTTAAGGAATGGTAATTATGAAAAAAAATTACTTTTTTTAAGAAAATTTACTTTTTGAAAGAAAATTTACATTTTTAAGCAAAAGTAATTCTTTTTTTTAAATAAAAGGTACTTTGTTTAAGAATAGGAATAGGTATTTTTTTTTCATAAAATTTACTTTTTATAAGAAAAGGCACTTATTTAAGGAAATGATCTTTTTTTTTAAATAAAAGTAGTGTATTACGAAAGGGAATTTTTTTCAAATAATTTTTTGATGAGCTTTAGTGACATCAGTCACCTACTACACCTGATTTGCTGCTCATTTGTTTCTCCTTCTCACTCTAGGTAGCTAATGGAGGTTTCCGAAAATCCATTGCCCAGGACATACTGCTTGGAAGTAGTGAGCTGCTTGGACTGCCCAATGAAGGAATCATTTCTGGCCACTACCAAGTGAATGGCTATTAGAAACTTTCCACCCCCACGGACAGTCCGAGTCCTAAACCTGTTACCACTAGATTTACTGGGAAGGCAAATGGCTCCTATGCGCATAGGATATTCATCAACCTATCGAGTATTTATCCATAAAATAGCCCATATGGTCATGGGTCGGTTTTGAGGGATCTGCGGGGGATCTGCGGCTATCTACAGTTAATATCGACTACATGACACCCACTTCAAACTGTGAGAGAAACTTCTCCACTCATATTTCCTACAGGCAGGACTGGACGGAACGCATATGAGGATTTAGGAGGTATTTAGGCTTCTACTCTGACGGTTCCTAACTAAATGTCAAGGTAGGTAGGGTTTGGGGTCTAGTCTAAAACGCTGGCTCTACGCGCTGAAAAATTTTGTGTTTTGTTGTTGTTTGGATGCAAATATAACGTGTTTGTAGATTGTCGAAAATATAGTATACTTGTGTCCAAACACATTGTGTTTGCTTTTCAATATAACATGTTTGGGACACAAAGATTAATAGCTTATAACATATGTATTTGTGACCCAAATGTGGATTTGTTTGTTGCAAACTCCTGATACCACTGCTGTCTATCACAGTAAAGAAACAAAAAGCAGCAGATCTCCAATTCATGGAAACAATGATTGCAAACATATACATGGTACCTGCAATATGTTGGTGTGGCTGTTATTTTTCAGCATGTAGATGGTGGACAAAGGCTACCAGGCCATTGGAGTGTCTTTCATGCCGAAGTCATGGCAATCGGAGAAGTAGTCCTTTGACTGGGACGTAACGTCATCGTCGCCTGGGGTATCAACATCTACTGATAGTGAGGCTGCTTTCCAATCTCTGCATTCTGTATTTCTGACTTCAAAAACTGCCAACAATTGCCGTATATATCTAAATGAGATGGCCAAGCAGTTCGATATTCACCTTATATGAGTGCCAGGGCATAGGAACATTCTAGGGAACCGTAGAGCAGATCAGCGGGCAAGATTAGGATCATCGTTACCTGTTCCACTAAATATGGAGCATGTTGGTATGTCACTTTCTGCATGCAAGTTCATGCTTAAAACCGAAGCTTTTAGACATGCGACATTGACGTTGCTTCCTGCTCTAACCATCTTAAATATCTTTTGGGTGGCGATTACCTCGCCTAGTAACGGCGACCTTATCGAGTATTTATCCATAAAAAAAGCTTTTCAAAATACCGTTCGGAACCGGTGTAAAACTGGTGGTCCAAATCAGTGAGTGTAAACCTAAAACGCGCACAGCTCACTGGTTTGTGAGAAGCTCTCCCTAATCTCTTCATGGGATGTAACGGAGAACCATTTATTTATATTTTTACTTAGTACACAGAAAAAAAGACGACTATAAAATTTTAACAATAAAATTGGTACGTGAAAAATCTCAGCATTCAATTACACTTTTCAATGATATACTGACAAATTCCTCAAATATTGAAATGAAAATCGCTAAACGGTACCAACAACAAAATTCATAAAAAATACCCCAATATTTAACGAAGTAAATACGATACGAACAACGACATAACTTCAGTTAGAGATAAGTTTGTACAGGCAGTCGGTGGAGGAGCGGGCTAGACGCTTCCCGAAACGACGCTGTGTCACAAACATCGAAACGATCATCCAGTGAATGTGAGTTCGAATCCTATCGCGGCTGTTTTATTTTTTTTTAATAAACAAAATTTCTAAAAATACTTCGGATCGAAGACAAAACGAAAATTGAGATACAATTTAGTTTGTTAATATGTCAAATTCTTCATCGACTGAGAACGAAAATATTTTTGATAAATAACATAAAAATATTTTCGTAGATACGTGAAATTGTGCATCGATTGAAAAATAATATTTTTCCAATAAACAACCTACAAATATGTTAGCCGATATGTGATTTTTTTTATCACAGGATTTTCAATTAATATTTTGTTTGAATTTTCGAATTTTTTAATTGAATTGAAAAATAATTTTTTTCTGTGTAGGGACATAAATATTCTTACTAAATTTAACATACCCATTAGAATAGTAAAATTGAACATACCCCTTTATTATCATATAGTTTTTGAAAGTTAGTCAGTTATGGGAATTTGAAATTTTGCCAACATTCACCATGGAGTGGTCAGATAAGGAAAACCGTATCGCAGTTATAGAAGTTATAGAAGTGTGGAAAGATAAGAAAACGATATTTCCATTACGCTCCTCCCGCTCGGCATTAGTCGCATTTTCGTCTATACAATTGTTGTTCGAGGACACTGGAGATATAAAAGACAGCTCTGGGTTGGGAAACAGCAAGCCGTCAAAGCAAGAATTCAACGAAATGCTCTCCGAAAACAGATTATCATGGCCCACGAGATGGACATCACGCAAAAGTCCATCAGTCGAATTATTCGAAAAGATGTGGGACTTGGAGCTTTCAAGCGGCGTGCAGGATATTTGTTGACTGCAACTTCAAAAAAAAAAAATAGGATAGAAAAATCCAAACGTGTTTTGATGAAGCACGCTGATAACTTGTATAGAAAATTCTTGGTTACGGATGAAAAAATTTTTACCGTACAGGAAAAATGTAACAAACAAAATGATAGGGCACGATCATCTGAAGAAGCATCTGAGCTCATCCCACGAATCGAAAAGGGTCATCATTCAGCTGCCGTCATGGTTTGGTGGGGTGTCTCTTATGACGAGGCCTCTGATTTGCATTTATGTGAACAAGGGGTCAAAACATCGCCCACAGTTTAACCATTTTGGAAGCAATTGTGAAGCCGCTTAACAATTCCCTGTTCCAAAACCAGCCGTGAACTTTCCAGCAAGATTCAGCACCAGCTCATAAGGCTAAAACGACACAAACCTTGCATCGAAAGAATTTACCAGCCTTTATATGCTCTGAAGAAAGGCACTCTGGCAGCCCTGATCTGAACCCTCTGGATTACAAATTGTGGACCGTTTTAAGGGTATGGTCTGCCACAAAAGATATCCCAACATTGAGTCTCCCAAGACAGCTCTAGTTCATGCTGTAGCCAATTTTCCAATGGATGCGACGTAAGAAGTGCGTGAAGGCTAAGGGCGGATATTTTGAATGAAACTTAGATTTTTGTATACAATATATATCAATAAATATATAAAAAGAATTTGGTCCAAAGATGATCATTAGCCCAAAATATAAGTAACAGTATTTATGTCCTTACTAAGTATTCCATTTAGTTATACAATATATTGCAGGAACCATGTACATGTTTTCAAACATTGTTTTCATGAAACTAACATCTGCTGCTTTTTTATTCTTTTGTTGTCTGTCACGGTATTGTGTTTAGCAGTTTTCAATAAACAAATCCTCATTTGGATGATAAAACATATAAGTATTTTAACCAATTAATCATTCTGTCTCAAATATGTAGTGTTGAGTAGCAAACACAATGTGTTTGGATACAAGTTTACTATATTTGCGACGAGATATAAACACGTTATATTTGCTACCAAACAAAAATACAGATTTATCAGCGTGTAGTAGCTGTTATCACTGGACTCTGTTTTACATGCGTCTAGACTTGGAATCTCAGTTCATGATTACTACAGACCCTGTGGAGATGGAGAGGAGGACGAGGGCGATGAAGATCTTATGAGCTGGTGCCCGGCATTTTGTATGAGTAGGATATAATATCTACACGCTGAAAAATCTGTAGTTTTTTGTTGTTTGAATGCAAATATATCATGTGTTTGGAGCTTGTCGCAAATATAATATACTTGTGTCCAAACATATTGTGTTTGCTATTCAATATTACATGTTTGCGACACAATGATTAATATGTAAGAATAGATTAATATGTAGATTAATATGTAGGTAGTTTGCGACCTACATATATTTATGTTTGTGATACAAACACAGTTGTGTTTGTTGCACTGCATATGCTCTCTCGAGAACAAGAGAATAAATGAGGGACAAGGAGAGAGTATATCTTGCAAGTGTGTATCTGTATTTTTGCATTATTCTCTCAGTCGGTGAGTCATAAATATTGCTGAATGTGCGTGCAAATTGCAAATCAAGCCAGTGTTTCTTATTTTGGCTGTTGTATTGCGTTTTAGTTTCATAGTCGTTCATCGGACAGAGGATATCAAAAGCGTTTGATCAGTGTAAAAGAATAAACGAAGGTTCGGACGCTTAAATGGGTGTTAATGTTACTTTGGTTTTTGCGTATGTGTTTCGTATATATATATGTGTGCTACCAAAGTGAGAAACGATTTTGAGGAAAGAAACTGGAAAGGCCAACAACGTGAAGCCCTTTTTCTGTGCGAGCCTTTACTGAGAACCATGTGTGAAATAAACACTTGGCTTACATGAACTAGATTTGTATATAAATATCTTGTTTGTGTAACAACGCATAGTGATAACCAACGCATAGCTGAAACCTTCCCAAAGACAAAAACGTGAGAGACAACAAATAAAGGAGAAGCAAAAGAGCGGCAGATTCTCATTTCATGAACAAAACAAATAATGCATTCAATGCACTTAACTGAAAAGGTTGTTTTAAATCTTTTAATTTTTTGTATTAATTATTTATAAATATTAATAAAATTAATTATAATAAATAATATATATATATTGAAATCGAAGAATAATTCGTTTGTAAATATTATTATATTTGGGAGGAAATTCGAAAAGGTTTCCACGTAAGTATATTTAGGTTTGGGAGAAACACGCGAATGCTTCCACGTAAGTAAATGGATGTTTGGGATGAAGAACGCCTATGTTTCCACGTAGAAGCTTACATGTTTGCCATTAAACATGATGCAGTTTACATTTAAACACAAGTCAGTTTGGGACTTGGAAACACATTAATGTTTGAAGTGTGTTCCAAACATATACATGGTTTCTGCAGAATATGTTAGAGAGGACTTTATTTTTCAGCGTGTAGGATCATGCTTCATATTGGATCTAACAGACATTAAGACGAATGATTTTAGGATCTTCTGCCAAATAGTAATTGGTGCGGGTTTTCTTCAGCCCCATCCTGGAATTGCGGGATGAGGTATCATATGGCTTGAACGCCTCTTAGCCATACCGGATCCTTTTACAGGTTCTACGATGGGGACGGAATAAGACGTCCCGTGGTATCACAACGGTCCTTGTTGGACTAAGGGTGTCAATTGTGACAGCTTCTTCTACCTATCGTAACATAACGTAAGAAATTTAATTTGCTGTAAACTCGACTTTGTTTGTACACAACTAAACTTCGTTTGTGGGGAGCGCATTTTTTAACATGTTACATATACGAATCACTCACTGTGCTCCAACCACCTCAGTTGTTTTAATCACGTAAAGAGTTAGTTCCATCCGTGAATCTTCAATACATACAGACATGACTATCTATGTTATGAGGTAGCTGAATATTTGATTCGCTATATAAAGATATTGAATGGGTTGCTGAAAATACACTCACACGTACATATATGGCTCATTTAGTAGCATATATCCAACTGTCCTCACCCTCTTCCAGCGTACATATAAACTATGACAAATATATATATATTGTGTCGGTGTGCGTGGGAGGTCCTTGATTGAACCAAATTGTTTTAAGCCGCATTGTATTTCTCCGCACATCCTTGCACACATTGCGTTGGGTTTCATGGAATTCCTGGTAACGAAATTTGCTGAAATTCAATTGTTCAATTGTTGCTGCAGGCGAATTGCACGTTGTTCAATGATTTGCCAACAACCTACCCAGTGATGCATCTACTTCTCTTCCTGTCGCCAGCTAACGGCAACCACTTTGAAAGTATCCATAGAAGTTATTTTGAGTGAATTTTATATTTTATTAAAGGCTTCCTCAATACTTGTGCCGAGCGAGTCCAAAGTTTGGCTGCACAATCAAAATGACAGCAATTCCTTTCCAAAACTATTTCGAGTGTTTCGCCCATACACGACTACGATTACGATACGATACTCATATGATAGGATATGAAAATAATGTTGAATAGTTTTGTGATTTTGGTTGTCGACATTCTTTGTTATATGTTTTTTTGCTTCTCTTGTGCATTCGGTGAATGCAGTTTATGAAATGGAAAAATTCACTTCTAGTTCGCTTCGAGGGTGTGCACACTGTGCGGAACTCGAACTGTCATAATGGAGCTGGAAAATACCAATGTGGAGGAAACTGTTTTTGTCGGGGTCTCAATATTCATGCGATTTAAAATTTCCTGCATTGGCCGCAAAAGACAAATCTTGATATCTGGATGAGGAGGTAGTTTTACCTTTTGTTTCCGGTTTCATGGCCAAATTTGTCTTGTCTTTGCCTGGCCATGTAAGAAATCGTCCTTACAGCTGTCTTGGAGCGAAGTTGCCAGGGGCGTGCATGTGGGTGTATGTATTATTGGTTTATATTTCCGTAAGTTGTTTTTTATTGGCTACAAGTTGGACTTCCGCTTGGAAGGGTGGTGTACTCAACTGGGCTTGTGTTTCCTTTTGTGCTTATTGATATTGATGTTGATGTTGCTTCGCTCTTAACGCTATAATAATCTTGATTTTGTGGTCAATTGAAGGGTCGACATGACTTAAGGGCGGACATCGACAAAGTCAATTTGATGTTGCAAGGCTTCCTATGGAACGACCGTATTGCTAAGCGTCTCTGCCTCTGCGGTTGCCTCAATTTATGTCGAGGATTGAATTGTAATAATTATGCGACTTATTTGTGCAGCAGAGTGAGGCGAATATACAATGGCAGATAGCTGCAATTCAGTGGTGATGAATGTCCTCAGGACGATGGCTACACGAGTTGTTTGCTTTTGGGTCTAGCTGATTGCGCCCTCCTGCAAATGTTTACGTATTATAATGGAACAATACTTGTATATTGCCCTCAATAACTTTTACATTGATCCTTAATAATAAATTCGTGTGAAATATGGCCGCTGCATATCGTAACATTGTAAGTGCAATGTAAAAGGATTTCCTTCAATAAAATGCGCCAAATGGATGCGGGGAATAAGGGGGCCCAACCACGAAATTACCACATTCCATTGGCCACACAGAAACGTTTTTGGGTCTTTTTGTTCATTTGGATGTTTTGGCGCTGTAATGATTGCAACTTTTGCCTTGCGCGTCCTGTGGCGGCGCTAATGAAACAAAACTTCGATTGCCAGCAATACAAGCGAACAGTGGCAATTTCTATGACACTTTGCTCGACCCTCACGTTTCGTTTCAATTTCCGATAAAATACAAAAAAGAACAATATTGTTGAGATTGTGTTGCTGCCCCTACAGCTCCAGCTCTAGCTCCAATTCGAACGCCAACTTCAGCTTTCATTATCGACAACATTTCAGTTGCTGCAGCCGGCAAAGTTGGTATGTTGCTGCCGACAAAAAGCATCTTTATGGGTAATTAAAAGTTTTGCTCATATATTTCGCCACATCGGAGCGCACAGGAGGATACAACGATTGCTATGCGAAGAATGTTATACAAGAGGTGGCAGGCAGCATTGCATCTGCTGCGATCTGGAGGAAGGGACACTGCAATTTATTGTTCAATAGTAAATTCTATCGCCTACAAAGGATTCCCGGCAATGTTTCCGAAGTAATGAACGTGGTAGATTGGCAGAATTGAATGGAAGGGATATTGGTTTGTTTTTGATAGAAGGAAACTTTATCCTTTTCAATTGTCAATGTGTATTTAGGAATTATGACACAAATACATTCCTGGACAATTTAAACTATTTTCATTTCAAATTTTATGAATAACTTTGATTAGCAGGACAAAAAAAGGAACCATTGGCAAAAGTTGCTCCGAAGTTCTTTTGGTAAATAAAACGTATTGGCCGAGGATATAATCTAGCAGCTTTTCCACAAAAAAAAATCAATTGGTCCGACTTTAGTGAAGACCTAAATTGGTAAATGATATACCTAATTTAAATGCGTGTTGTCGACAATTGTAGGGTCATTGAATATTATCTGACAGAAAAAAAAATAGTTTCCCATTACATCCCATGAAGGGATTGGGGGAGAGTTTCGCACAACCAGTGAGTTGTAAGCTTTCTAGATTTTACACTCACTGATTGGGACCTACAGTTTTACACTAGTTCCGAACGGAATTTCAAGAAGCGTTTTCATTGCTAAGTATTCGACAGTGTTAGCATCACAAAGCGAGATGACCGTCGTCGAAAGAAATGTAAGGTGGTCAGAACAGGGATCCAATTCACTTTCTCAACATCGTTACGTAACGGTCCACATTGGCAGTTACTGTGCCTAATGTGCCAGAGCTGGAAGAACTAGTTGCGTGCAGGAACGCGCTCAATGAGGCCTGTAAGACCAGTGGTTATTATCCTGCCAAGGGTAACAAAAAACCTTATTGGTGGAATGCTGAGCTTCAGGATCTAAGATCGTCCATTAAGCGGCTTTTCAACAACGCCAAAAAGAGCGGTGACCAAAGGGATTGCGACATTTAAAAGATTAGTCTTAATCTATATAAAGGTGAAAGCAAGAAGGCCAAACGGAAACCCTGGCGAAACTTCTGTGAATCTGTGAACTTCTGTGAAGATGCGTGCTCGCTAAAAACCCACCGTGTACGGGGTTCTTAATGAAAGACGATGGAACGTGGACATATTCGTCTGAAGAGTCTGTTGGGATTCTCCTGGATACCCACTTTCCCAACGATGACCGGAATTCTGGTCATCAGCCAGAAGAGCTAGGCGAAAACTCACCTAGCTTAGAAAAATTTCGCTCAATAGTGAGCAGAAAGAATCTGATATGGGCCATTAGATGCTTTAAGCCCTATAAATCAGCCGGCCTGACGGGATAATTCCCGCGCAACTACAGGAGGCACCATACCTATCTTGTAGTTGGTTGGAGGCAATCTTCAGGGGCTGCCTTATGCTGGGAGTCATTCCTAGCATTTGGAAGCAAACCAAAGTGGTTTTCATCCCGAAAGCGGGCAAATGCTCTCATGTCAAACCAATGGACTTTAAACCAATGCTGCATCTTTGTTCTTAAGACATTTGAAAGGTTACTGGACATTCACGTTCGAAGTAGTCTTCCACAGAATCTACTATCGAGTTCTCAGCATGCCTATATCAAGGGCAGGTCAACTGAGACGGCTCTCCACTCTATAGTCAGCATAATAGGAAACTCTCTTGAGAATAAGGTCTTCGCTCTAGGGACCTTCCTGGAAATCGAGGGAGCCTTCAATAATATTCAACCTTCGGCGATTCTCAGGTCGTTACAGTATCTAGGAGTCGACAGCTTCGTGACACACCTAATTGGGAAGCTTCTGGTGGACAGATCCGTCAAAGCTGAATGGGGTGGTGTTACAATTGCTAGAAACGTTGACAGGAGGACACCGCAGGGGGAGTTCTGTCTCCACTATTATGTTTAACTTCTGTCAATGAACTGCTCTTGAATTGGACAGGGCCGAATGCCAGGGCCTATGCCGGGCCTATGCCGATGATATTGCTATCATCTGTACGGGTAGAAACCTCAATTTACTTAGCATTCGTACAACCAGCCTTGCTAGTCTTATTTCGAACTGGACCGCTAACAACGGACTATCACTTAACCCACTTTAAAACTGAGATAATCTTGTTCTCCCGGAAATATAAAATACCCGCATTTGAACTGCCGTCACTTAATGGGGTGCAATTACAGTTGACGGAAAAGGTAAAGTATCTGGGAATAATTCTCGACAGAAAACTGTCGTGGAAACCGAATCTGCAGGAGATGGTGAAAAAGGCGTCTGTTGCTCTTTACTGCTGTAAAGGGGCGGTAAGAAAGCGCTGGGGACTGTCTCCTAAGATCACCATGTGGATTTATACGGCAATAGTCAAACCAATACTGCTCTATGGCACCGTAGTTTGGTGCAGGTCCCTCCAAAAGAAATATATTCTGAATTCCTTGGTGAAAATTCAAAGATTAGCACTTATTAGCGTTAGTGAGGAAATGGGCACGACGTGAGGCACTGCACTTAGTGTTATCGTGAACATCTGTACTCCTGATATCATGACCGAATCGGCAGCCGCTACATCCCTGGTGAGAATCAGAGATTGTGGCGTTTTGATACACTGAATTACTACACCGGAACAACTCTATTCCCATAAAAGCGGACTACTGTATCCACAACCTTCTACCAGCGACAAATCTAAGGACTTCTTTTCCGAACACGAATACCTGTGAAAAGTCACCGGAAGGGGATACCAGTAGTATCAGATTTTTCACGGATGGATCAAAGTTGGACGAGCAAGTAGGCTATGGGGTCCATTCACCGGACCTAAATGTAAATATCTCCCTCAAGCTGTCTGATCACTGGAGTGTATTTCAGGCGGAAATTACCGCCATACTGGAGGTTGCTGAACTACTGAAAAGTAGTGTCACAACCCTCCGGAGGGTATGTATCTACACAGACAGCCAGGCTGTCATGCCAGTCATCACTTAGGGCGATGGCAGAGTATTTTGATATCAGGCTCATCTGGGTACCGGGACACAGTGACATTCCAGGCAATTGCGTAGCGGATGCGTTAGCTACACAGGGTACTACGGCACAGGTTCTTTCGGCAAAAGAAGGTGTTAGTATGCCAATCTCTACCTGCCGTTTGCAGATCAGGTTATGGGCCGATAATATGTTCAATGACAAGTGGACGCTTACTTCAACTGGCAACCAAGCCAGGGTCCTCTGGCCACAGGTGAACAGGAAGAGGACTAGGCAACTACTTAACTTGCCGAGAGGCAGGTTATCCGCAATGATAGGAACACTTACGGGACATAGTCTTGTAGTAAAACACGTCCTAAGATTGGGACATAGAAACTCCACTCTCTGTAGATGCTGCATGGAAGAGGACGAGGAAACGACAAAACACCTTCTCTTGGATTGCCTTGTTCTGGAAGAACTGAGAAGTAGGATATTCGGAACACATTTAGTTAGCACCGTAGTACTACAGGATATTCCTGTAGGTCTTATAGACAAATTCATTGAAAGGGCAAATTTGCTAGATAACTAGTCAATAGTTGCTATAGAGGAAACTGCAGGTATCACAATGGGCTTCGTTAGCCTAAGTGAGCTAGACAGCGTGCTGTCTTGCAGCCTTTTCAACCAACCATCCAACCAACATCCCATGAAGAGATTGGGGAGAGTTTTGCATAACCAGTGAGTTGTAAGCTTTCTAGTTTTACACTCACTGATTGGGACCTACAGTTTTACACCAGTTCCGAACGGTATTTCAAGAAGGGTATACATGGCTAAGTACTCGACAAAGCGAGATGACCCTCGTCGAAAGAAATGTAAGGTGGTCAGATCAGGGATCAAATCCACTTTCTCAACATCATTAAGTACCGGCCCAAAAGTATAGTCACATAATGCACCAGGATGAGTTTTCATCATGGAGTATTTCTGAATTAGATTTACTCCATATACGGTAATTTTGCTTGTTTACTAAAGTATTGTATGAATACATTTGTAACACTGTATATAACTACTACTGCACTCCTTAAACGGGTACACTGGACCGAGAATTTGTTAAAAAACAAACCGATAACGTCAGTGATACGACCCAAAACGATTTGTTTAATGACACACATAAATGTTTACCAACAACTGTACACTGAAGTTCTTGATTCGAGCGAATATATTAAACACAGCAAGAGAGAACTCAGAGAGATGAGAGATTGTCTCGAGAAGTCGAACTTTCAACAAATTTGGTTAAAATAAATAAAAGAGCAGTTGAACAAAATGCATAGATAGCGATCAGTGGCGTAATGACGGGCAGATGTGGCGCTACAATTGAATGACAGTACCCTCAACACAACAACAATTGCATAATTTAAGAAACGATGACGTGATTCTATGTTAAAGACAATGTTGAACATAGATCAATTGCTGTGATGAAATCCATACGGGAGAAGAGCTTATGATCATGGTAAGTACAAACATACGTAGATATGTACATATCTTAAATATAAATCTTAATCATGAATTCCTCATATTTGTTTTAATTGCAGGACCTGAGTACAACAGCCACAATAATAATCCAGACGAGTGGAATGGATATAATATATTTAGCAAATTCAGACCAAATTCAAATTTTTTTTATCAAAACAGCTGCAATGTAATACTAACAGTGTATTTATGTACAATAAATAATTTCAAACATACTACAACATATTCATTGCAGCAATGAAATAAGTTAATAGCATTAATGAAACAAATTCATAGCTGCAATGAAACAAATTCATTGCAGCAATGAAGTAACTTCAATTTGCAGTTGCTTTAGTGAAACAAATTCATTGCAGCAATGAAATAAATTCATTGCGAGAACGATAGTTATTCATTGCAACAATGAAACAAATTCATTGCAGCAACGTAACAAATTCGTTGCAATAATGAATGAAATTCTTTGCAGCAACAACCATACGTTCTTCACAGTGACGAACAATTTGCAGTCTGGGACATGGGACTGTCCTTGGAGGTGGAAAGTTTCTGATAGCTATTCACTTGGGAGTGTCCAGAAATGATTCCTTCATTGGGCAGTCCAAGCAGCTCACTACTTCCACGCAGTTTGTCCTGGGCAATGGCTTATCGGAAACCTCCGTTAGCTAGCTAAAGTGAGAAGGCGAAACGAATGAGAAACCTGAGTGGTAATACGATCACTGATACGTCTCAGGATTATTAGGTGGCCCTGTCACTGAAGCTCTTCGAAGTAGTGGACATATTCTTCTGTCCTTTGAAGGCGGATGAGCCAACACCCCTGGCCAACGGCGGATCAAACTTGAAGAAACCAAAATCCAGATTCGACACACTGCATTCTGGTCCGCATCTGATCCATAATGGGCGGCTGGAACATAATCATCCTGGCAGTAGGTAAAATGCGAACCACGGTGGGCTGGGTTTGCCTCCCGCCACCGTTATATCGGCAATGAAAATACGCGGAAAATATGATGAACAAGGAAACCCCCCAACTGTTGACGACCCTCGCAAACGTTATAAGGACCATGATTTGAGGATATGTACCTGGAATGTTCGAACGTTATACAGGACTGGTGCCACTTTCCAACTGGCGGATGTCCTCGGAAAATATAAAGCTGACATCACAGCGATCCAGGAAATGCGATGGACAGGATATAGTTGCACCAGAAAGAAAAACTTCGATATTTACTACAGCTGCCATGAGCGTAAGCACGAATTTGGGTGCGGATTTATAGTAGGCAAGAGTGAGTGACCGCATAGCCACAATTCGCATCAATGCGAAATATTTCAACATCTCGTTAATTTGTGTGCAAGCACCGACAGAGGATAAAGATGATGAGGTCAAAGAAACATTATATGAGCGCCTGGAGGAAGTATATTACCACGACATTAAGATTATTCTGGGCGATTTTAATGCCAAATTAGGAAAGGAATGTGTCTTTCGACCAACCATCGGCAATCACAGTCTACATGATACCACCTCCGATAATGGAATAAGACTGATAGACTTTGCCGCTGAAAAGAACATGGTAGTTAGTAGCACACGATTCCAGCATAAGGACATTCATAAGGCGACCTGGATATCTCCTGATCAACGGACGAAGAACCAGATTGATCACTTGGTAATAGATGACAGGCACTCTTCTAGTGTAATGGATGTACGTGCGATTCGAGGTGCCAATATCGACTCGGATCATTACCTGGTGGCTGCGAAAGTTCGCACGAGATTGAGCAGGGCGAAAAACGTACGGAGCCAAACACAGGAAAAGCTGGATATTGACAAGCTACAAATACCGGAGATATCAATGTCCTATCGACGGAAACTCTGTCTGCTGCTGGAACAGAATACCCCCCCTCCCGAAGACCCAGATGCGCAGTGGAAGCACATCTCCCGTTCTTTGGAAATCGCTGCAATGACTGAGCTTGGCTATCAAAAACCGCAGAAGGATAAGCCATGGTACGACGATGAATGTCGCATTGCAACTGATGAAAAAGACGCTGCACGTATGGCAACCAAACAGTCAGTTACAACGCGTGCTGCGAGTGAGCGGTACAAGAGGCTGAGAAGGGAGGAAAACCAACTATTTACGCGAAAAAATGGCAGTGGGAGAAGAGAGAGAGAGTGAAAGAACCGAAATGTGCAGGATGAATGGTGAATCCCGTAAGTTTTTCCAGAGGGTAAGAAGATCGACCAACGGGCCTAATAATGGGCTGCCCTCCTGCAAGGACGAGAATGGGAATCTGGTGACTGAGAAGCAGTGTGTGCTCAAAATGTGGAGAGACCACTTTTCACCACTACTCCACTCAGATTCTTCCACTGAAGATCAGGAGGTAATGATAGTGGAAGATAGTGTAGATTGTACCCCCCCAACCAAGACGAGATTGGAACGGCGATCTCCCGCCTGAAAAATAATAAAGCCGCTGGTGCGGATGGCCTACCCGCTGAACTTTTTAAGGCAGCTGGCGAAGGACTGATAGCCCACATGCATCAACTGATATGCGGTATATGGCTGGGGCACTCTATGCCCGACGATTGGAGTCTCAGTGTATTATGTCCTGCATTCAAAAAGAGTGATCCGTGTGTCTGTTCCAACTATCGCGGTATCAGTCTTGTATCCATCGCATATAAGGTCTTGTGGAGCGTATTATGTGAAAGACTAAAGCCAATTATTGAAAACCTGATTGAACCTTATCAGTGTGGTTTTAGACCAGGCAAGTTCACAACTGACCAAATATTCACGCTACTCCAAATCCTGGTAAAGACCCACGGAAACCAAATCGATACATACCACCTTTTTGTCGATTACAAAGCTGCTTTCGATAGCCCCAAACGGGAAAAACTGTTCGAAGCTATGTCTGAACTTGGTATTCCGAAAAAACTGATCTGCCTCTGTAGAATGACGCTGACCAACACCAAATCAGCAGTGAAAGTGGTAAAGACCGCACTGAACCATTCTGTACCAAGCGACGACTTTCGTGCAATCTCTTCAACATCTTAATGGAGATAATAATGAGAAAGGCTTCAGTAAATACGAACAAGATGTTGCTGGCGTATGCTGACGACATAGACATCATTGGGAGAAATTTGCGAGAGGTTACTGTAGTATTTTGAAGAATCGAAAAGGAATCAGCGAAGGTGGGTCTTGCTGTTAATGAGGGCAAGACAAAATTGATGGTGTCAACGACTAGAGAATCCTCTCGACTTGGTCCGCACTTGAACGTTGACAACCGATTTAATTTTGAAGTGGTAGATGAATTTGTCTACCTTGGATCCGCCGTGAACAAGGACAACAACGTCAGCCTGGAGATAGATAGGAGAATTGTGCTTGCGAATAGATGTTATTTTGGGCTCAGCAAGCAGTTTGGGTACAAAGCCAAGATTTTTGATAACATACCCGATGGAAGCAGGAAAAGAGGACGGCCAAGACTCCGCTGGAAAGACCAGGCAGAAGAATCCCTCCGTATCCTTGGTGTTACCAACTGGCGAGAAAAGGCGAAGGATAGAGCCAGTTGGAAGAATATGTTGAAATTTGTTTAATTTGTTTGTTTAATTAATATGTGTAAGATGTCTGACCTCATGAGGTTGTAATATAATTAATACAAGTAAAGTAAAGAACACAAATTCGTAGCAGGAATGAAACTATATGTTAGCTCACTTTCGATGACGAAAGTTGTTGGGGTGATGAACATTTTCAACCCTGTGACGATGCTTTTCCGTTCAGTGTAGTGTACGAGAATGGGACGGACACCTTTATTTCCCTAGAATACACCGCATGCTCTACCTAACAAATAAGTTTCGAATCATCTGTGTAGTCTAAAATACCGAAATACTGGTGAAATTTTGTGAACTGAAAATGCTCACATGAACTTGGAATTCGCAGTAAGTGTGAGTCATTGACTCGCATTGAGTCATTAACTTCGCATTGAGTCATTAATATCTTGAACATGTATCGAGCAAAATTTTAATGTTTCTAAGAAAACCGTAATGACCAATCAAGTTGTAGGAAGAAATTATAAATGTTGTCAATTCTCATGCTACTTCTCAAAAATAGATTTGTGTGTAAAACAAATTTAGAAACAGAGAACGATATAGTCGTCAATACTGGAATGTAGCCGGCCAATTCGCAATGAAACAAATTGATGTCCTTCAATGTTTTTCGTGCAGACGAAGCGAGTACCATCCTTGAAAGACGAAGGCGCAATGTTTAAATTATTATTGATAGCATATGTTTTCACTTCTGCCAAAAATTATTTGTTCCTTGCCCCAAAGTGGAAAACCTGTACTAAGTTCAATATTTCGTACGAAATTCTGTAAATTTCCACACAAAGAAAAATGCCTGGGAAATATTGGGTAACTTGTTCACATGAACTTTCAGGCAACATGTATCGAGCAAGACTTTAATGTTTATAAGAAAACCGTAACGACCTATCAAATTGTAGGAAGAAATTATCAGTGTTGTCAACTCTCATTAAATTTTTTTTTTAAAGAGAAAAGGAATTTTAGGTGTAAAAGAAAATTTAAATGCCTGTAGCGCCTAGAACGCTAAGACGCTGATGAAAAGAGGCACAAACTTTGAAACGATCGTTCCCCAATGTGAATTCAAATCCTGGTTCCAACTTTTAAAATTTTTTCTAATTGTAGAAAACCCCTGACCTGTATTGCTCAAAGGAAATCGAAAATATTCTTCTAAGATATAATTTCAGATCGAATCATATATAATGAGAAAAAATATAGACGTCAACGCTGGTATGATATGGTCGCAACAAAACAAATTGATGTTAGTCAATATTGTTGGTGTGAATGATGTTAGGACAAGCCTTTAGAAAATAAATAAATACTTTTGTGTAACCCTGCTACTTTCTCCTCTCTCTATTTCTTTAATCCTACTTTCCTCAAACCTCTTCCCTTTTAAAATATAACAACAAGGTTCTAAATGCTTCCACATGGAACTAATTTGACTTAAATCTCTGTTGATGGAATCACCATTGCGACTTCACCTGACATGCCAAGTATGTCGCCTCAGCTAGTGCCCTTAACTATTACTCTGTTAGGGACGGTGAAGCAATGAAGCTCCCGCAACTAATGACTTTATTAGCATGCAACATCAAGCGTCAGGCATTCGGGTTAAGTTTTTTGCTACAACCTTGTAACCGCAGCTCTGTGCTACCCATTCGATTCTGGTTTTGTTTTTTGCCTTTTTGTTTTTACATAACCAAAATGGTTTAACGTCAAGTGTAAGCCGTCCGTCTCAGTCTGATGCCGAAGAAGGATGTTGCATGAAGCAACAACTGATTTAAATTTAATACAAGTCCCCTGAGGGCAGTGTTGCACAAAAAAATAAAAAATTAAAACCTCGCAAATTGTGCATAGGCCAATATGTTGGCGTTGCAACATGCGTTCGATGGATAGTGCAAGCTGCATTGTAGACTGACCTCCGTTTAAAAGTGGTGCAAGATGTGGAGGGACAAAGCAATATAATCTTTTGTTGCGTAATTTCCAGGCATTTTTCTCATTCCGCCGTAAAGTTGATGTAACCGGAAACATCAGCACATGCTGATATGGTACATTGCTTATCTGAAAAATATGTAGACAGATAAACAGATTTGTCTAATAGAAATGCCACTGGGAGCGTGTATTCAATTCTTGCGAAATTTTCGTAAGAAATTTTGTCATTTATCTCTAAACGTAAAATGTTGTTACAGAGAGTTACCACATATCTCTGATTTACCTCGCAAATATTTTATTGCTAATTCATCTTTGCACTCCATTTTTGTTTTAACGCATATGGTATTATTTTTGTTTGTTAAAATAATCGAAATGTCAAAATTCCGGTCCCAAACAATTATCAAACCATTGTTTACGCACTGTGGCGTAACAAATGAAAAGTGTGCGAAATTTTCGGTTCATGAAATTTTTGTTATATACTTTACACGTACTTCTTATGGGCTCTACGAAATAACCCCCGAGTGAAATAAGCCCCAAACGAGAAATGAAATAATCCCCAATGAAATAAGCCCCCAGGAATCAAAAACGAAGTAACTCCCCCTCATTCGGGAGTTATGCCATATGAAGTAATCCCTAACAAAATAATGAAATAACCCCCAATGAAGAAGGGAAATGAAACAATAACCAAATTATAAACGAAATGAAATAACCTCCGAAATTAAAATATTGTTGGGTGATATTTCATTGGGGTTTATATCTTAATTTAGAAACCCCAATTGAAAAATTAAATAAGCCCGAAAAAAAGAAATAAACCCCCAAAAATTTGGTAGTTATTTCATATGAAGTAACACCCAAAAATGTATGAAAATATTTAGGGGTTATTTAATTCCTCGTTTTGGGGTTATTTCACTAGGGGGTTATTTCGTAGAGCCCTCTTATGACAACAAAAATTTCATAAAAATTACGTGCGGTGTCAGGGGACATCCGGTTGGAACGAAGTACCTTTCGCTATATATTATGTACTAGTTAGTTCCAACACGCCTAAGGCGCCCTTGAAAAATATAATAATTTAAATGGATCTTTAAAAAATATATTCTTTTTGTAAAATGATAAACTTTTTTTAAGAAAAAAATTTTTTTATAGAATGTATTTTTTTTAAAACAAAAAGTAAAGGTTCTTTTTTAATGAGAGGTCCTTCTTTTATTAAAACCTAATATTTTTATTCAGAAAAGAGGCTTTTTTTAAGAAGTACTTTCTGTAAGAAAAGCTCATAAGAGTATACATTTTTTTATACAGAAGTACTTTTTTTAAGAACAGGTACTTTTTAGGAAAAGGTAAGTTTTTTAAGAAATTTTACTTATTTTCAGTTAAGCTACCTATCTCAAGAAAAGAAACGAAAAGATATTATTTTATTTTAAAGAAAAGGTATTTTTAAGAAAAATATTTTTTTTAAGAAAATATATTTTTTTTAAGAGAAGGTATTGTTTTGAAGAAACGGGGTTTTATTTTAAGATATGGGAATTTTTTTTAGAATTAATCCTTTTGTCAAGAAAAGGTACATTTTTAAGAGTAGGGTAATTCCAAAAAAATCGACACAAAAATCAGAATTTTCGAACCCGACCACTTTTGATTTGTATAAAACAATGAATGTTTTGGTGTATTTCCACTGAATCCAGAACAAAGCGGTATGACCTTTCTTCGTTGAAAGCTAATGTGCTACTGAATGACATTTTCTTCTCTCATACGGTCTTTGATATGCTTTTTGTTGACTTTCGTGTTGTGTACATGTAAAAAGCCGATCGTGTTCGGCCCCTGGGGGCTATGGACGGTGACCACTGGTATAAGTAGCTTCTGGACAGTAGCTTCTCCTCGTCCATACGAATTTTATGACAGCAGAATTGAGTCAAAACTCAAAGTAGTTTTTGAGTTATGGTTCGTTGAAGTAGGTATTGTATAGCACTTTCTTAAAAAAGTAGCTGACTTAAAAATGGCATAACTCTGGAATGCTAAATAGATTTCAAAATGTTGGATATCATTTTAAAGCTTGCTTTAACAGTAGCCCATACAATATTCATGTCGCTGTGGTTCAATGATATTGAAAACTTCAAAGTATCTTTTATCCTTGAATAACCTTTCATAATGTATGTTTAATTTTTGATTCCCCCACCAAAAAGAAAGTCCATCTTTTTCTCTACATTATAGCCAAATTTCCAAATGGGTTCTCCATGGGATCAATAGATACATAAGGTTTGGTAAAGACTGTTCGAGTTTTGCTGTTTTAGTTTCGATTTTTCAAGTAGTGACTACGTATAACACAGTTACAAGAAAATACTAAAGTAGAAATACCTGGGAATGGGTAGTATTTTTCTTGTAGATATTGTCCAGTGAAACAAGACTTTCACCGATTTTCACTTTCTCACCGGATTTAAAAAGAAGAAACTTAGACCTTTCAAACGCGATATACCTTATTTAAGAAAATATGAGAAGTCTGTGTGTATTTGTGCAGCAAACAGATAGTTTTTAATTTATTTGCCATTTTTCAACTTCGGCTGTGATTTCTTACATTATTTTATAAAGAGACCATAATACTCTTGAATTTATTCCAAAGGGATATGATAAAGATACGTTATGCCAGGATATTTTCAATATCATTGAACCACAACGACAAGCGGTATTTGCAAGCTTTAAAATTCTATCCAACATTATGAAATCCATTGATGCATTTAAAAGATCTGCCATTTTACAGTTAGGTCCCTTTTTCCAGAAAGTCCAATGCGCTACCTACTTTAACGAACCATGAAACAAATACTACTTTGAATTTTGACCCAATTCTGGTGTCATAGAATTCGTATGGACGAGGAAAAACTTCTGTCCAAATTTCATATAATTCAATAGGTGCTGGGTCCTGGACTGTGTCGAAATATTTTGGAATTACCCAGTAGGTACTTATCTAAAGAAATATTATTTTGTTTCACAAAAAAAAATTTCTCTTTGAAGAAAAGGTAGTCCTTTAAGAAAAGAAAATTTGTTGTAAGAAAATGTAGTTTTTTATGAAAATCTTTCTTTTAAGAAAAGGTACTTTTTGTAAGAAAATTTACTGTTTTAAGCTAAGGTACTTCTTTAAGAAAAGGTTTTTTTTTTTGAAGAAAGGTACTTCGTTTAAAAATATGAAACAGTATTTTTTTTTTAAAAAAATTCACTTTTTTAATAAAAGTTTCTTATTTAAGAAAATGTTCTCTTTTAAACTTCTTTCACTTTGTCTTTTTTAAATTTACTCTTTATTGGGTTCAAAACTTTAGAAAACTTCCCATTAAACAATACATTTCTCCACATATCTTAGTCTAAACACAAACCAAAACAAAAGTACCCAATAAAGTTGATAATACTGGGTTGTAGGATAATAGTGTTAAAAAAGCTCCCATCCCGCAACGTGTGCGATAAGGAACTTCTTTCCAAATCGGAATACCAGGCTTTATATGGGAATAAAATTATTCAGGGTTGCCAGAACTGGATATTTATGTACAACACTGGGACGTTTACTTTGTATAAATTTAAATTTAGCACAGCCAACTTTATACAGTATTCTGCAATTTTTGTGGGGATTTCTAGGGAGTATTATTCCATTTAAACGTTTTAGGCTTTTAATGATGCATCTGTTTGAAACATTAGCTCATATAAATTTTAGTTGCGTTTTTTACATAGACTTGACAAATGCATCTCGTCCAAAAATTGGAATTAAAATTTTTAATGCTCTTTAATGCTTATCAGCGTGGATTATTAACTCGGCAACAGTGTGTCGATCTACTCGCTTCGACTTTTGGTGATAAAGCACCATCCCGGGCTACCATGTTTCACTGCTTCTACGAATTTAATCCCTACCGAATCGTTGTGTTATAAGCTATGGATGTTGGGGAGGGAAGCAATATTGCAAGATCGTCATGTGACTTACCCTGCACTTACACACGACAAATCAGTGAGAATTTGAATTAGTTGTAAATGGAGAGAATAAATATTTGTGTAACGTACGCATGCAGACAATTATTAAGACAATACACTCTTTAGCAACCGCCGTCATAGTCGTTTCGTGAGAACTCAAGATCATTTATCAAAATCTACAAATGAAAACAAATTTTTCCAAAATGTGCGATCTTTGGCGATTATGTTTTGCTTCTTTTGGCAAATTACAACGAAACTTCAGCGATTTGGCCGCTTACATCAAATCATTAGCCAAATTTACTGTCTTTGAAAAATCAGAGACAGTAACGAAGACAATGAGAGAAGTGTGAGTGTATTATTGTCCCCTGAAAACTCCCAGCGGCGGAAGTCATGACCTGGAAGGCCTGAAATCATGATTCTCTAAAATGCGGAAGGCCTTCCCTATTTCTTTTTAACATTGCGCGAGATTGGGAGGCAAGGCTCTCCTTGCCCATTGCCCAAGGCATTAGAAGGCATGCAATGTAGAAGGCATTTACTTTAATTTACTTTTGTTAAACAAAAACAAAATTAAAATAATTTATTTTATCACTAATGCTATGAACAGAATTGGTGCGTACTGCGTATTTTACGCAGCGTAAATTTACGCAGGTCAAGAAAACGCAGTGGAAATACGTCGTATGAAACACAATAACGCCGTAACGTACGACGTAAAACTAAACACAGCTGATAAAGTTGTTTACTATTTGTGAATGCGAACATTGCAAAAAATGAATAATGGAAAAAATTAATCAAAAGCATACAAATGTTATGAAAATTATTAAATTAATAAACATAAATTATGGCGTTGAGATCCATTTTCACTTCATAACTTGCGCTATATTCTCACTGAAATAATTTATAATTACAAGTTTTCTTTTTGTCAACAACTGATAAGGTGACCATATGTAAAAAAAAGTACTTCACAAATGAAACATAAACAAAAACTCAACTAAAAAGCTTTTTTGTACTTAATTTTATTTATATATTATTATTTTAAATGTTAATAAGTAAAAATAAACAATTTCTTAAGTAAAAAGTAACTTTAATTACTGAAATACTTAAAATATTAAAACAATATGGTCACTCGGTACTGTTTTGTACTCCGTACGCAGGCGTATGAAATAGAAATAAATCTATTTTCAGCTGCTGCGTACTTGCGTATTTTACGACGCCGTCGTGATTCTGCTCATTTCCATATACACAAATGTGTTCTATTTTTGGCGACGTATTTACGCTGCGTAAAATACGCAGTACGCACCAATTCTGTTCACACCATAACTCATTATCCACTTCTACATATTTATTTAAATGTATGTATAAGTAAATATCTATCTTAGAAAGTCGGTTAAAAAGAATCGGAGAAGAAATTTCTCAAAATTTTAAAAATCTTCATCTCGGTTATATCTGATAAAAAAATCATGCATTCCACAGGTCATATTTTAGGAAGGCATTACAAAAGCACCATTCCGCATGCCTTATTTGTGGAAGACATTGCGACTTGTGCCGCTGGGCTGTCTCGAGTGAGGGCCAAGTTAAGGCATGCCTGCGGATTATGCCACTCCCTTGTAATTAGTATTATAAGGAAATTTTTGTCCCTGTGAAAAATTTATTCGCATTGGATATCACAAAATTTGCCAATCGCTCAAAAAAAGAAAAAAAAAAGCCGCGAGGCGATTGGTCTAACCAAAGGTTGAAAAAATTCGATTCGAGCGCGGTGCTTCAAAAGACGTCTCTCAGATCGGGGCAGGCAAAGAATCATGGATATATATTTTTAAAATTTTTACCAATACTCAGGGGATGCCTCTAATAAATGCTTTACATTGTATTTGATTTGTATTAGGAGGAGGAGGAAAAATCGCATACTGTTTGTTGATGTTTATCTTGATCTTAATTGCATCAGGTAATAGGGAAAACACTCGCCGGAAGCTTATTCCACATACAGACTGTTGCGCTGAGAAACGAATTCATTCTGTAGTGCGTAGTTCAAGCTATTGGCCAAGTGACAACAAATGGATGTAAGTTCCCGAACAACCATATCTTACGGTTAAATAAAGTAATTACCGTAATTATACGGTTCTACAAAATGACACCGAAAAAGCGAAATTGGGATGAGCTTGTCACAACCCGTGAGTTGTGCGCTTTATGGTTTTACACTCACTGATTGGGACCTACAGTTTTACACCGGTCCCGAGTTGCATTTTTTTTATATCTTTTTCATGGCTAAAAACTCAATAGTGTCGTCATCATTAAGCGAGGCGACGACCCCCGTCCAAAGAAATGAAACATGGTCAGAGCAGGGATCGAACCCACGTTCTCATGTACGCGCATACTAACCATTGTACCACCAATGGTCATTGCACAAATATGGCACTGACAGACATAAAATTCTCAGTGAAGGTTTTTAAAGATCTAACCGAACCCTTGATACGAGGTGTGGCATCCGACATTATGACTCCTTATCGAGCGGTCTCTTCAAGATCTTAATGGAGATCGTAATGAGAAATGGTGCTGCTAGCAGGAAAAATACCATCACAACAAAAGCCTCATGCTGCTGGATATAATTGGGCAAACTGTGCTAAAAGATACTACAATATTTCCAAGAATGGAGAAAGAATCAACAAAAGTGTGGTTGGCTTTAAATGCTGACAGGGCAAAGTTAATGGTTTCATCAAGCAGAGGCTCCACTTATTTTATAAGTTTTTTTTTTTTTTTTGTTTTTTTTATCAAACCAACACTCAGGGGATGCCCCCTATAAATGCAGTGCATTGTGTTGGCGAAGGAAAATTGAGGTAGTAGAGGGTGGAAAGAGGGAGTAGTGTCTGTTGATATTTGCCTTGAATGTTTGTATGTCACAATTGGTGGGAAATACACTAGCCGGAAGATTATTCCACAAACGGACTGGACTGTACGGCTGAAGAACGAGTTTTCTCTACAGTGTGTAGTGCGGTCAATCGGCCACTCGATAACAAACGGATGAGAGTTCCTGGAAAGCCGCGTACTTCGGCTAAATATCCTCACGTCCGGCATAAGTTGACGGATGTCCGAGGAACACATACCGTGGAAATATCGATAGAACAGTGACACGCAACCCACATTTCGATGATGCTCAAGGGAGGCAATAGAGTTGGATACCCTACTGTCCCCTATTAACACCGTCGCTCTCCTCTGGACACGGTCGAGAAGCTCCAAAGAAGTCCTAGGAGCACCTGCCCATATATGGGAGTTATACTCCATCTTTGGCCTGATGTAGGTGGTGTAGATATTGAGAGGATCAGATGGAGTGAAGTATTTCTTGCACCGCTTTAAAAAGCCTAGACACTTGAATGCATCTTTCGACACTTCAAATACATGTTTTGCCCAACGGACATCACATTGTATTTTCATGCCCAGAACATCAAGAGCGTCTGATTCATCAATATCCACACCGTCCATAGACAATGACGACACACCTGGATTAGCAATACGTTTATGCGACAACAAACAACACTGGGTCTTACTCGCATTAAAATCTACTCTATTTCTTCGACCCCATTCAACAATGGACACCAGATCGCGGTCGAGTGTTTCATTCATCGTCCGGCGTTTGACTTCAATCTCTTGAAGACTTGGCCTACGATCGAATGAATAAGAATGGCAGAGGTTACTTTCATCGGCAAAAGAGTAGATTGGATTCACAGTCTGACCCAGGAGATCGTCAATGAAAATAAGAAAAAGAGAAGGAGAAAGAACAGAGCCCTGTGGTACACCTGCAGTCAATTTATGCTCGTCGGATGAAACCCCATCTACAACAACTCGTATAGTGCGATCTCTGAGAAAACTCGATATAAATCGAGTGAAGTTATCACCGACACCAAAAGCAGCGAGCTTTGACAAGAGTGCATCGTGCCATACTCTGTCAAAGGCCTTGGAAATATCAAGAGCCACTACCTTACTCTCACCAAGCCGGTGGATGGATCGACTCCACTGTTCCGAAAGGAACGCCATAAGGTCTCCAGTAGATCTCATTCTACGGAATGATCATTAAGAAGGTCATTGGACTCAAGATACTTCACTAGATGGTGGTTAACCATGCTCTCCATAACCTTCGAGAGCGCAGAACAAATTGCAATTGGGCGGTAATTTGCAGGGTTACTTGCATCACCTTTTTTAGGGATTGGCTGGACATTAGCAATCTTCCAGCGCGCAGGGAAGACTCCGGCACGGTATGCAAGGTTGAAAAGATTGCGCAGAGGACACGCCAGTGTCGAAGAGCACCTACTCAAGACCAGTGCAGATATGCCATCCGGGCCCGGGGATTTACCTACGACGAGATTCGCAAGAACCTTTTTAACTCCTCGCGTTCGAAAAAATATCTTGGGCATGGAACAAGATACGTAATTGATCACGGGGAGTGGTTGATTGCTATCCGGCAAGGAAGAGTTCCTTGCAAACATTTCAGCCAAGAGGTTAGCTTTATCAACCGGTTCAGTGAATGTTATGTCATCTTTAAGAAGAGTTGGGATAGAGGAAGAACTATCCTTTATTCTTCTTGCAAATGACCAAAAGTTCTTACTTCCACTAGGGAAAGAAAGGACTTTAGCACGAATACGCAGTTCGTGAAGAAACTTTTCGCGTCGAAGTACTTGTTGATAACTGTTATACCTTCTAGGTAGTGGTCGAATTTATTTACCTCGGCTCAGCCGTAACAAAAACAATAACGTCAGCTATGAGATCAAGTAAAGAATTGGTCTTGCTAAAAGGTATTATTTCGGGCTCATGCCCGATATTCAGTTTTTATGAAATTTTCGTTGCCCTAAAAATTACTTGTACTGAAAATTTCGCTCACTTTTCATTTGCCTGGTACTCAGCTCCATGAGCAAATTTCGTAGGCAAAATCAATAACAGAGTTGTTGCGCCAAATTTATTTCGTACAAAGACATTTGGTTGATAATTGTTTGGGACCAGAATTTTGACATATCTACAATTTTGACAATGAAAAGTAGCACGTAGTGAAATTATAAATGAAATAGAAATGTAAATCAACGATAGGTGGTAACACCGAAGATGATCAAGAAGTAGACGATCAGAAGTAGTGGGCAATTTATGGTAAAATTGTCTATCGGGTAAACGCGTCAGCCCAGCTGATTTGTGGTTTTTTCATATTGTCCGTGTGTAAGCTGTCAAATTCAATTTTGTTTCTTTTTGTTTGTTAATAAAATTCAAAGAATTTCAATCAAAATGCAATTTAATAGCATTTGGCAGCTCACTACTTCCACGCAGTATGTCCTGGGCAATAGCTTATCGGAAACCTCCGTTAGCTAGCTAACGGCGTCACCTGCAACACCGCGCTTGAAACAATCGATTTATTGTGGCAACGATTTCCACAACATATTATCTCAAGAAATTCTGATCTCAACTGACCACCAAGATCATGCGAGTAAACGCCGTGCCATTTCTTTCTTTGGGGTTTTCTGAAATCTCGGGATTATGTGAATAAGCCAGGTCCATTTCCGTAACTCAAATCCGAGATCCACGGCGTCATCGGTGAGATACAGCCACATCTATGGTACAAACCCATGGAAAATTTCATGAAAAGACTATTGGCTTGTCATCAGAGCCGTGGGGGCCATTTGACGGATGTTTAATTCAATACTTATTCGGAACATGTCTTCTTTATAGGCCAATACAAAAATCGCAACTACCTCAAAAACTGCGTGTTTTTATATCAAAATGAAAAAGGACATTCTTACTGAGACACTCTGTATAACTATATATATTAAACAATCAAAAAAAAATTTCATTGATAATGCGAACCGATTAATTGAATTTGAATTAATACTTTGGGTGTGCGTGGAAAGTAGTTTGAAAAACAATAAACTATATTCAATGAGAAATATTTGTTTTTACTGAATTTCCTCACAACCAGAGTTCGTATTTAGCCCCCAGTGTAACCAATACACATCGTCGTGGGGAATGTGTAATGAACGTTTACCCATTACCCACAGGGTATGGGGAAAATAATGGGTAGCTACGCACGACGAGGGGCAATTACTCATCACGATTACCCATTACCCTCGAGGAAATGGGCAAAATAATGGGTAGCTACCCATGATGATGGGTAATGGGTTGCCCAGAGTAACCCATACCCATTTTTGAACGGAAATATGAAAACATTTTTATATCTCGGAAAAATAACCAATTTTTGCGGGTGTCTAAGGGTTTTTCATAAACTGGTCCAATTCGTAAGGAAGAATTTTATTTCGAAAAATTGCTAATGTAAGAAAATCGCTAAACTTAAAACGTGCCTATAACTCGGAAACGTTGCGTCCAATCGAGAAAAAAATAATAAATTCATCATCAGATGCCTGTACCTGCATTGATACCATCGGTTGATTATCAATCGTATATATACAAACTCAATTCTGCAATTCACATGTGTGAATTAGTATCGATCGAAGATATATATACGATTGATGATCAACCGATGGTATCAATTCAGGCACAGTAGTTAGGCATCTGACGATGAACTTGTCACGGAGTTCGAAACTAGTCATGCCAGTGAGTGTGTGTTGAACAGAATTGTCTAGTATTTCCAACAAAAAACCAACCATTTTTCAATTCGAAAAATGTACATGACTTGTAAGCTTGTAGTACGAATTTCTCATACATTAACCAAAAACTAAAAATAATAAATAAAAAAAATTTGTTGTCTTCAATATGGCATCACTTTTTTTTTTAAAAAAATCTCTAAAACTAAAATTTTTCAAACTAAAAATCCCTCAAACGCCCTCGTGGTTATTTCTCGAAAATATAACTTTTGCCGGATTCTAATGGTTCTGGGACGTACCGTTTCCGAGTTATAACCACTTTTTTATTTTAACGATTTTCGTATTTTGGACTACTTTATGAAGAACAGATAAAAAGTCCCAAAAATTGGTTATTTTTTCGATTGGACGCTCCGTTTCCAAGATATTAACTTGAGGTCGTTTTAGATATATTTTGTTTGAAAAATTTTAGTTTTCGAGTTTTTTTTTTAAAGTGAAGCCATATTGAAGACTCCCATTCGTTAAAGTCTCCCATGGAGGTACAAATTTTATTTTATTTTTCATTAAATGTATCCGAGTTATGGCCACTTTTGTTTTTTTAGTGATTTTCTTATTGTGGTAATTTTTCGAAAAAAAAATTCTTCCAATTCTTCTTTTCATAAATACTTTATGAAAAACCCTTAGAAGCCTGCAAAAGTAGAGTATTTTTTGTTTTCTAATTTTTTCATATTTTCCACCAAAAATGGGGATGGAGTACCCTGGGTAACCCATTACCCATCGTCATGGGTAGCTACCCATTATTTTCCCCATTTCCCTGAGGGTAATGGGTAATCGTGATGTAACGGGTTTTTCAATAAGAGCGCTACAAAATTTTTTTTAAATAAAACAAAACCGGTTTTAGATACGAATGAAATTCTTTATTCCTCTGAAAGTACGTTCGATGACATTATGTATGAAACTCGATTTCTTTTGCATGGCCACCACGGGCACGCTTGCAAAAGTCCAGACGCTGAACCCAATTCTCGACGGTTTTCAAGCATAAATCGGCCGATACTGCTGCAATTTCACGTTCGATATTCGTACGAAGTTCATCAATCGTCGCTGGCAAGTTGGCACAGATCATAGACTTGAAGTAGCCCCACAGGAAATAATTTAACGGCGTCAAATCGCACGACCGAGCCGGCCAATCGACTGGGCCATTTCGTGAGATAACACGTTCACCAAACTTGGTTTCCAATAAATTGATTGTGGCATTCGCTGTGTGTCTTGTTGCGCCGTCCTGTTGGAACCATATGCCCTCCAAGTCCATTTTATCCAATTGGGGCCAAAAATATTCGGTTATCATTGAACGGTAGCGATTCGCGTTCACAGTAATGTGCCGGTCTTGATCATCACGGAAGAAGTACGGCCCAATGACGCCGCCGGCCCATAAACCGCACCAAACCGTAATTGTTTCAGGATGCAATGATGACTCATGGATTACGTGTGGATTGCTGTCTGACCATTAACGCATATTTTGCTTATTGACGAAGCCATTCAGCCAGAAATGAGCCTCATCGCTGAAGATGATTTTCCGATGAAAATCCGAATCATTTTCAAGTTGCTGCTCAGCCCAATTCACGAACATACGACGCTTATGGTGGTCAAGCGGCTTCAGTTTTTGCGTCAATTTGATCTTGTAAGGATGTAGGCCAAGATCTTTTCGCAAAATTCCCCACAACGACATCACAGAGATGCCCAACGCTTAAGAACGACGTGTGAGAGACACATTTGGGCTTTCTTGAACTGAATCATCAGCGGCAGCAATATTCTCGACACTACGGGCACTTCTTTGTCTCACTTGTACGCGAACATTTTGTACTGTGCCTGTGGATTCAAATTTTTCCACTAGACGCTCAATTGTTGATCTGGTAGGACGATTATGACGACCATAAATTGGACGTAGCACTCTTAAAGTGGAGCCACTGACTCCAAATTTCGGTAGTAAATTTTAATAATTTCGACTCGTTGTTGGCTCGTACCTTACTGAAGAGAAATATCAAAAGAGCGGGGAAAAATAGGACGTCGTTTGCTGTCTCTATCGATTTACTTTTGTAGCGTCTCTGTTGAAAAACCCTTTATTATTCCCCATCGTGGTTGGCAACTACCCATTATTTTCCCCATTACCCTGAGGGTAATGCGTAATCGTTATGGTTAATTCTGCATTGTAGTGGGGAGCTACCCGATATTTTCCCCATACCCTGTGGGTAATGGTGAAATGATCGCTACCCATTTCCCACGGCAATAACCAACCCACGTAATACGAACCCTGTGCAGCCCTCGAAAAACTATATTAAATTGTTAAATATTGGTTAGTTTGTTTCTAATGCTGCATGAAGATTCCACAATATTCTTCATTACATTTCATGACCAAGTTAGCTGCTTTCGCATGATATGAACTAACAAAATCCTGAATGTGAAATGTACAACTGTTGCAATTATCCTGTCTCAACTGTTTTATAGTTTCATGTTTTTATATTAAATTTTTCGCATGTGTAACTTAAGTATGTCGGCTTGAAAACAGAATTATATTAAAGCCTTTTGCACACGCTTATGCAATCACCTGGGAGTGGTATTAAGTGAGACGCGTTTCCGTGGTTAATTGCATATTCCCCATTTACGGTGTAGGGTAAGCGAACCCTTTTTAAAGGACCATCAACCATTCTCCGAGAGTCGCCTGTTAAGGTGAAATCTCCCGCAATCGATCTAGTAACAAAGAAGCATTTCGCGTAAACAAATAACATGAAATATTCCCCCTTCATAAGTAGTGACCTGTTCGAGGATGCAACTCAATTCAGACCTCCTTGGACACTTGGGGCACAAAGATGGAATCACTAATCTGGTTATGCGTCTTTTGTCTTTGCCGTCAGCAATTATAATGGGTAAAACAAACGAGTTGCAAATTATTTTCAATTCACTTGTTTCCACCTTCATCCGATATCGACAGCCAACAAAGAAATCAACAAACAAAAGTAGAAACGGAAAACGCAATTCGAATTGTAATCGCACCAATGCGCACCAATTGTTGCATTTCACTGCTACAGTGACGATGGAACGATTTCTGTACTTAAAAATGTGAAATTTTGTTGTTTCAAGGAGTGTGAACAGACAATCAGGGGTGCCGTTCCATTTGGAGAACAAACAAAATTACGTGATTAATATCTGTAAAGGTGTCTGGTTTAAAAGAGTTACACACAATTTTTGGAAAGCCGTTTTTTGTATACACAGGGAAAAGTGGATACCTACGTCAAATATAAAATTGGAAACTCGAATACTCCTTAAAATGGAGAGCATGAGGAGGTGTTAGGCCTGCATGCCGCATATCATCATCTTTTCCAAATAAAACAGGTGAGATTGAAGTGCTATGGCTTCCATGTCGAACACTCCACTAGAACCACATATTAAAGAAGTCCTGCTACTGCACCTCTCTATTAATTTGAGATCATTCAATTAAAAACACTTTTCTCTCTATGGATTTTCTGGCAGATCAAACTGTTATGGTATTTTGTACAGTATTGTTTGACATTTCATCATGGACAGCGTCAGCGGACGGCCCAGAGCAGCATCTAGAAATTGTTCAGCTTTATTACGAAAACCAACGGTCTACAATGAATGTGTTTGGTTATACGAGTACACTTATGGCCAAGATAATTGGTCTACCAAACACACAGTTCGCTATACCATCGACAAATTTGAAACCCCCTTTTTTCATCATTAGATAATGCGAGACTAGTGTATTCCAAAAAAAAACCAGGTTTTCACAAATGTCGGTTTTCGTTTTCTTCGAATATTCCGATTTTGGCGAAACCGGTTTTCGGTTTCTTCGAATATTCCGATTTTGGCGAAACCGGTTTTCGGTTAAACCGAGGTGTGTAAACCGGTTAATAACCGGTTTCGGTTTTTATAACAAACTGGTGAATTATGCATTTTATAAACATCGTTTATTTGTAATTCAGTCTTTTTGAATTTTGAGATCGACGACTACCGTTTGTCAAAATACCGGTCGGAACCGGTGTAAAACTGCAGGTCCCAATCAGAGTGTGCAAGCCTATGCCTTCATGGTATGTGGTGGGAAACTAAAGTGGGGGCCATATAAAATTTAGAATTTAATTTCGCTTTAAAGAAATACTAATATTGCTTGGGGCTCTATATCGTGTTTTAAGGCCTCGGTGGACTCGGGATTGTTTGCGACATACTTATCTATTACGGCGCTTTATACATAATAGTCTAACGGGTTTAAATCGCAGCTGCGAGGCGGCCAATGGACTTCCGAGTTTCGGCTGATTATGTGATCTTTGAACACAGTGCGCCAAAGAACGATTGTTACCTTGGTTGTGTGATCATTCGATTATATTTCCTTCGACGACGTCCATCTCGGTTAGTGATGGCGACACTATCGGGTACTTAGCCATGAAAAAGCTTCTCAAATAACCATTCGGAACCCTGGTGTAAAACTGTAGGCCCCAATCAGTGACTAAGATATTAGAAAGCGCACAGCTCACTGGTTGTGAGAAGCTCTCCCTGAATCATGGGATGTAATAAGAGACGAGTTTTTTTTTAGTTCGGCAAAATCATCGTTGAGTATATATTCCTTTGGACGTTTAGTACTTCTTTCTGGATAGTGAATACTGGTTATTGTTTTATGCATTACTCCTAACATACTACCATGGGTTGTCATTCCTGCCATGCTTACTAAGAAAGACTCAACTCCAAAATAGTAAAAAAAAATATTTTTTTTTATGCTCAAGTCAGCAACATTTTTTGCTGCCAAAGATTCCTTATACAAATCTTGTTTGCCAAAGTTGAAAGCTAGAATTGGAATCTGAAATGGTGTTTCTTGTCAAAGTTTTCTTCCAGATATCTTTGCTGCCAAAGTTTTCTTACAGAAATCTTTGTTGCACAAGTTTTCTTAAAGAAATCTTTGTTGCACAAGTTTTCTTATAGAAATCTTTGTTGCGCAAGTTTTCTTACAGAAATCTTTGTTGCACAAGTTTTCTTATAGAAACCTTTGCTCTGCGAGTTTTCTTACAGAAATCTTTATTGCTACGGTTTTCTTACAGAAATCTTTGTTGGCAAAGTCGTCTTACAGAAATTTTTGGTTACAAAGTTTTCGTACAGAAATCTTTGTTGCCACAGTTTTCTTAAAGGAATCTTTGTTGCCACAGTTTTCTTACAGAAATCTTTGTTGCACAAGTTTTCTTATAGAAATCTTTATTGCACAAGTTTTCCTATAGAAATCTTTGCTGCGCAAGTTTTCTTATAGAAATCTTTGTTGCTACAGTTTTCTTACAGAAATCTTTGTTGCCAAAGTTATCTTACAGAAATCTTTAGTGCCAAAGTTGAAAGCTCTCTTATGCAAATCCTTGTTGCCCAAATTCCCTACAGAAATCTTTGTTGTCAAACTTTTTTTACAGAAATCTGTGTTTCCAAAGTTTTCTTACAAAAATCTTTGTTGGATCAATTTTCTTTCAGAATTCTTTGTTGCCAAAGTTTTCTTATAGAAATCTTTGATGCCAAAGTTTTCTTATAGAAATCTTTGTTGCCAACGTTTTCTTATAGAAATCCTTGTTGCCAAAGTTTTCTTATAGAAATCTTTGTTGCCAAAGTTTTTTTTAAAGAAATCTTTGTTGCTAAAGATTTCTTACAGAAATTTTTGTATTTGAATTTGAATTTAATGACCGATTGTGTTAGTTTTAGTTAGTGTATGAGAAATTCTTCAAGTTTACAAGGTCAGGTTGGTGTTTGCTGTCAAAGTTATCTTAAATGAATCATTGTTGCCAAATTTCTCTTACAGAAATCTTTGGTGTCAAATTTTTCTTACATTAATTTTTGCTGCCAAAGATTCCTTATACAAATCTTGTTTGCCAAAGTTGAAAGCTAGAATTGGAATCGGAAATGGTGTTTCTTATCAAAGTTTTCTTCCAGATATTTTTGCTGCTAAAGTTTTCTTACAGAAATCTTTGTTGCACAAGTTTTCTTATAGAAATCTTTTTGCACAAGTTTTCTTATAGAAATCTTTGGTGCGAAAGTTTTCTTACAGATATCTTTGTGGTCAATGTTCCCTTACATAAATCTTTGTTGCCAAAGTTTTCATACAGAAATGTTTGTTGGTAAAGTTTTCTTACAGAAATCTTTCTTGCCAAATTTCTCTAGCAGAAATCGTTGGTGCAAAAGTTGCAAGCTGCCTTATAGAGATCCTTGTTGTCAACGTTTTCTTACAGAAGTTTTTGTTGTCAATGTTTCCCTACAGAAATCTTTGTTGCTACAGTTTTCTTACAGAAATCTTTGTCGCCAAAGTTCTCTTATAGAAATCTTTAGTGCCAAAGTTGCAAGCTGTCTTATGCAAATCCTTGTTGCCAAAGTTTTCTACAGATGTCTTTGTTGCCACACTTTTCTTACAGAAATCTTTGTTGCCAAAGTTTTCTTACAGAAATCTTTGTTGGCACAATTTTCTTTCAGAATTCATTGTTGCCAAAGTTTTCTTATAGAAATCCTTGTTGCCAAAGTTTTCTTGTAGAAATCTTTGTTGCCAAACTTTTCTTACAGAAATCTTTGTTGCCAAAGTTTTATTACAGAAATCCTTGTTGCCAAAGTTTTCTTATAGAAATCTTTGTTGCACAAGTTTTCTTATAGAAATCTTTGGTGCCAAAGTTTTCTTATAGAAATCTTTGTTGCCAAAATTTTCTTATAGAAATCCTTGTTGCCAAAGTTTTCTTATAGAAATCTTTGTCGCCAAAGTTCTTTTTAAAGAAATCTTTGTTGCTAAAAATTTCTTACAGAAATTTTTGTATTTGAATTTGAATTTAATGACCGATTGTGTTAGTTTTAGTTAGTGTATGCGAAATTCTTCAAGTTTACAAGGTCAGGTTGGTGTTTGCTGTCAAAGTTATCTTAAATGAATCTTTGTTGCCAAAGTTTTCTTACAGAAATCTTTGTTGCCAAACTTTCCTTACAGAGATCTTTGTTGCCAAAGTTTTCTTACAAAAATCTTTGTTGGCACAATTTTCTTTCAGAATTCTTTGTTGCCAAAGTTTTCTTGTAGAAATTTTTGTTGCCAATGTTTTCTTATAGAAATCTTTGTTGCCAAAGTTTTCTTATAGAAATCTTTGTTGCCAAAGTTTTCTTACAGAAATCCGTGTTGCCAAAGTTTTCTCATAGAAATCTTTGTTGCACAAGTTTTCTTAAAGAAATCTTTGGTGCGAAAGTTTTCTTACAGATATCTTTGTGGTCAATGTTCGCTTACATAAATCTTTGTTGCCGAATTTTTCTTACAGATATTTTTGTTGCCAAAGTTTTCACACAGAAATGTTTGTTGGTAAAGTTTTCTTACAGAAATCTTTGTTGCCAAATTTCTCTAGCAGAAATCGTTGGTGCAAAAGTTGTAAGCTGTCTTATAGAAATCCTTGTTGTCAACGTTTTCTTACAGAAGTTTTTGTTGTCAATGTTTCCCTACAGAAATCTTTGTTGCTACAGTTTTCTTACAGAAATCTTTGTTGCCAAAGTTCTCTTACAGAAATCTTTAGTGCCAAAGTTGAAAGCTGTCTTATGCAAATCCTTGTTGCCAAAGTTTTCTACAGATGTCTTTGTTGCCAAACTTTTGTTACAGAAATCTTTGTTGCCAAAGTTTTCTTACAGAAATCTTTGTTGGCACAATTTTCATTCAGAATTCTTTGTTGCCAAAGTTTCCTTATTGACATCTTTGTTGCCAAAGTTTTCTTATAGAAATCTTTTTTGCCAAAGTTTTCTTATAGAAGCCCTTGTTGCCAAAGTTTTCTTATAGAAATCTTTGTCGCCAAACTTTTCTTACAGAAATCTTTGTTGCCAAAGTTCTCTTACAGAAATCTTTTGTGCCAAAGTTGAAAGCTGTCTTATGCAAATCCTTGTTGCCAAAGTTTTCTACAGAAGTCTTTGTTGCCAAACTGTTCTTACAGAGATCTTTGTTGCCAAAGTTTTCTTACAGAAATCTTTGGTGCCAAAGTTTTCTTACAAAAATCTTTGTTGGCACAATTTTCTTTCAGAATTCTTTGTTGCCAAAGTTTTCTTATAGAAATCTTTGTTGCCAAAGTTTCCTTATAGAAATCTTTTTTGCCAAAGTTTTCTTATAGAAATCCTTGTTGCCAAAGTTTTCTAATAGAAATCTTTGTTGCCAAAGTTTTCTTATAGACATTTTTGTTGCCAAAGTCTTCCAACAGAAACCTTTGTTGGTAAAGTTTTGTTACAGAAATCTTTGTTGCCAAAGTTCTCTTACAGAAATCGTTGGTGCCAGAGTTACAAGCTGTCTTATAGAAATCCTTGTTGTCAAAGTTTTCTTACAGAAGTTTTTGTTGCCAATGTTTCCTTACAGAAATCTTTGTTGGCAAAGTCGTCTTACAGAAATTTTTGGTTACAAAGTTTTCGTAGAGCAATCTTTGTTGCCACAGTTGTCTTACAGGAATCCTTGTTGCCACAGTTTTGTTACAGAAATCATTGTTGCACAAGTTTTCTCATAGAAATCTTTGTTGCACAAGTTGTCTTATAGAAATCTTTGCTGCTCAAGTTTTCTTACAGAAATCTCTGTTGCTACAGGTTTCTTACAGAAATCTTTGTTGCCAAAGTTATCTTACAGAAATCTTTAGTGCCAAAGTTGAAAGCTGTCTTATGCAAATCCTTGTTGCCAAAGTTTCCTACAGAAATCTTTGTTGCCAAACTTTTCTTACAGAAATCTGTGTTGCCAAAGTTTTGTTACAAAAATCTTTGTTGGAACAATTTTCTTTCAGAATTCTTTGTTGCTAAAGTTTTCTTACAAAAATCTTTGTTGCCAAAGTTTTCTTACAGAAATCTTTGTTGCCAAACTTTCCTTACAGAAATCTTTGTTGCCAAAGTTTTCTTACAAAAATATTTGTTGGCACAATTTTCTTTCAGAATTCTTTGTTGCCAAAGTTTTCTTGTAGAAATATTTGTTGCCAATGTTTTCTTATAGAAATCTTTGTTGCCAAAGTTTTCTTATAGATATCTTTGTTGCCAAAGTTTTCTTACAGTAATCCTTGTTGCCAAAGTTTTCTTATAGAAATCTTTGTTGCACAAGTTTTCTTATAGAAATCTTTGGTGCTAAAGTTTTCTTACAGATTTCTTTGTGGTCAATGTTTCCTTACAAAAATCTTTGTTGCCAAATTTTTCTTACAGATATTTTTGTTGCCAAAGTTTACTTACAGAAACGTTTGTTGGTAAAGTTTTCTTACAGAAATCTTCGTTGCCAAATTTCTCTTGCAGAAATCGTTGGTGCAATTGTGCAACCTGTCTTATAGAAATCCTTGTTGTCAAAGTTTTCTTACAGAAGTTTTTGTTGTCAATGTTTCCCTACAGAAATCTTTGTTGCTACAGTTTTCTTACAGAAATCTTTGTTGACAAAGTTCTCTTACAGAAATCTTTAGTGCCAAAGTTGAAAGCTGTCTTAGGCAAATCCTTGATGCCAAAGTTTTCCACAGATGTCTTTGTTGCCAAACTTTTCTTACAGAAATCTTTGTTGCCAAAGTTTTCTTACAGAAATCTTTGTTGGCACAATTTTCTTTCAGAATTCTTTGTTGCCAAAGTTTTCTTATAGAAATCTTTGTTGCCAAAGTTTCCTTATAGAAATCTTTTTTGCCAAAGTTTTCTTATAGAAATGCTTGTTGCCAAAGTTTTCTTATAGAAATCTTTGTTGCCAAACTTTTCTTACAGAAATCTTTGTTGCCAAAGTTCTCTTACAGAAATTTTTAGTGCCAAAGTTGAAAGCTGTCTTATGCAAATCCTTGTTGCCAAAGTTTTCTACAGATGTCTGTGTTGCCAAACTTTTCTTACAGAAATCTTTGTTGCCAAATTTTTCTTACAGAAATCTTTGGTGCCAAAGTTTTCTTACAAAAATCTTTGTTGGCACAATTTTCTTTCAGAATTCTTTGTTGCCAAAGTTTTCTTATAGAAATCTTTGTTGCCAAAGTTTCCTTATAGAAACCTGTTTTGCCAAAGTTTTCTTTATAGAAATCCTTGTTGCCAAAGTTTTCTTATAGAAATCGTTGTTGCGAAAGTTTTCATATAGACATTTTTGTTGACAAAGTCTTCCAACAGAAACCTTTGTTGGTAAAGTTTTGTTACAGAAATCCTTGTTGTCAAAGTTTTCTTACAGAAGTTTGTGTTGCCAATGTTTCCCTACAGAAATCTTTGTTCGCAAAGTCGTCTGACAGAAATTTTTGGTTACAAAGTTTTCGTAGAGAAATCTTTGTTGCCACAGTTTTCTTACAATAATCCTTGTTGCCACAGTTTTGTTACAGAAATCTTTGTTGCACAAGTTTTCTTATAGAAATCTTTGTTGCACAAGTTTTCTTATAGAAATCTTTGCTGCGCAAATTTTCTTACAGAAATCCCCGTTGCTACAGCTTTCTTACAGAAATCTTTGTTGCCATAGTTATCTTACAGAAATCTTTACTGCCAAAGTTGAAATCTGTCTTATGCAAATCCTTGTTGCCAAAGTTTCCTACAGAAATCTTTGTTGCCAAACTTTTCTTACAGAAATCTGTGTTGTCAAAGTTTTCTTACAAAAATTTTTGTTGGAACAATTTTCTTTCAGAATTCTTTGTTGCTAAACTTTTCTTATAGAAATCTTTGATGCCAAAGTTTTCTTATAGAAATCTTTGTTGCCAACGTTTTGTTATAGAAATCATTGTTGCCAAAGTTTTCTTATAGAAATCTTTGTTGCCAAAGTTTTCTTATAGAAATCTTTGATGCCAAAGTTTTCTTATAGAAATCCTTGTTGCACAAGTAAAGTTTTCTTACAGAAATCTGTAGTGCCAAAGTTGAAATCTGTCTTATGCAAATCCTTGTTGCCAGAGTTTCCTACAGAAATCTTTGTTGCCAAACTTTTCTTACAGAAATCTGTGTTGTCAAAGTTTTCTTACAAAAATTTTTGTTGGAACAATTTTCTTTCAGAATTCTTTGTTGCTAAACTTTTCTTATAGAAATCTTTGATGCCAAAGTTTTCTTATAGAAATCTTTGTTGCCAACGTTTTGTTATAGAAATCATTGTTGCCAAAGTTTTCTTATAGAAATCTTTGTTGACAAAGTTCTCTTACAGAAATCTTTAGTGCCAAAGTTGAAAGCTGTCTTTGGCAAATCCTTGATGCCAAAGTTTTCCACAGATGTCTTTGTTGCCAAACTTTTCTTACAGAAATCTTTGTTGCCAAAGTTTTCTTACAGAAATCTTTGTTGCCAAACTTTCCTTACAGAAATCTTTGTTGCCAAAGTTTTCTTACAAAAATATTTGTTGGCACAATTTTCTTTCAGAATTGTTTGTTGCCAAAGTTTTCTTGTAGAAATATTTGTTGCCAATGTTTTCTTATAGAAATCTTTGTTGCCAAAGTTTTCTTATAGATATCTTTGTTGCCAAAGTTTTCTTACAGTAATCCTTGTTGCCAAAGTTTTCTTATAGAAGTCTTTGTTGCACAAGTTTTCTTATAGAAATCTTTGGTGCTAAAGTTTTCTTACAGATTTCTTTGTGGTCAATGTTTCCTTACAGAAATCTTTGTTGCCAAATTTTTCTTACAGATATTTTTGTTGCCAAAGTTTACTTACAGAATCGTTTCTTGGTAAAGTTTTCTTACAGAAATCTTCGTTGCCAAATTCTCTTGCAGAAATCGTTGGTGCAAAAGTGCAACCTGTCTTATAGAAATCCTTGTTGTCAAAGTTTTCTTACAGAAGTTTTTGTTGTCAATGTTTCCCTACAGAAATCTTTGTTGCTACAGTTTTCTTACAGAAATCTTTGTTGACAAAGTTCTCTTACAGAAATCTTTAGTGCCAAAGTTGAAAGCTGTCTTAGGCAAATCCTTGATGCCAAAGTTTTCCACAGATGTCTTTGTTGCCAAACTTTTCTTACAGAAATCTTTGTTGCCAAAGTTTTCTTACAGAAATCTTTGTTGGCACAATTTTCTTTCAGAATTCTTTGTTGCCAAAGTTTTCTTATAGAAATCTTTGTTGCCAAAGTTTCCTTATAGAAATCTTTTTTGCCAAAGTTTTCTTATAGAAATGCTTGTTGCCAAAGTTTTCTTATAGAAATCTTTGTTGCCAAACTTTTCTTACAGAAATCTTTGTTGCCAAAGTTCTCTTACAGAAATTTTTAGTGCCAAAGTTGAAAGCTGTCTTATGCAAATCCTTGTTGCCAAAGTTTTCTACAGATGTCTTTGTTGCCAAACTTTTCTTACAGAAATCTTTGTTGCCAAATTTTTCTTACAGAAATCTTTGGTGCCAAAGTTTTCTTACAAAAATCTTTGTTGGCACAATTTTCTTTCAGAATTCTTTGTTGCCAAAGTTTTCTTATAGAAATCTTTGTTGCCAAAGTTTCCTTATAGAAACCTGTTTTGCCAAAGTTTTCTTTATAGAAATCCTTGTTGCCAAAGTTTTCTTATAGAAATCGTTGTTGCCAAAGTTTTCATATAGACATTTTTGTTGACAAAGTCTTCCAACAGAAACCTTTGTTGGTAAAGTTTTGTTACAGATCTCCTTGTTGTCAAAGTTTTCTTACAGAAGTTTGTGTTGCCAATGTTTCCTTACAGAAATCTTTGTTGGCAAAGTCGTCTGACAGAAATTTTTGGTTACAAAGTTTTCGTAGAGAAATCTTTGTTGCCACAGTTTTCTTACAGGAATCCTTGTTGCCACAGTTTTGTTACAGAAATCTTTGTTGCACAAGTTTTCTTATAGAAATCTTTGTTGCACAAGTTTTCTTATAGAAATCTTTGCTGCGCAAATTTTCTTACAGAAATCCCCGTTGCTACAGCTTTCTTACAGAAATCTTTGTTGCCAAAGTTATCTTACAGAAATCTTTACTGCCAAAGTTGAAATCTGTCTTATGCAAATCCTTGTTGCCAAAGTTTCCTACAGAAATCTTTGTTGCCAAACTTTTCTTACAGAAATCTGTGTTGTCAAAGTTTTCTTACAAAAATTTTTGTTGGAACAATTTTCTTTCAGAATTCTTTGTTGCTAAACTTTTCTTATAGAAATCTTTGATGCCAAAGTTTTCTTATAGAAATCTTTGTTGCCAACGTTTTGTTATAGAAATCATTGTTGCCAAAGTTTTCTTATAGAAATCTTTGTTGCCAAAGTTTTCTTATAGAAATCTTTGATGCCAACGTTTTCTTATGGAAATCCTTGTTGCACAAGTAAAGTTTTCTTACAGAAATCTGTAGTGCCAAAGTTGAAAGCTGTCTTATGCAAATCCTTGTTGCCAAAATTTCCTACAGAAATCTTTGTTGCCAAACTTTTCTTACATAAATCTGTGTTGCCAAAGTTTTCTTACAAAAATCTTTGTTGGAACAATTTTCTTTCAGAATTCTTTGTTGCCAAAGTTTTATTATAGAAATCTTTGTTGCCAAAGTTTTCTTATAGAAATCTTTGTTGCCAACGTTTTCTTATAGAAATCCTTGTTGCAAAAGTTTTCTTATAGAAATCTTTGTTGCCAACGTTTTCTTATAGAAATCCTTGTTGCCAAAGTTTTCTTATAGAAATCTTTGTTGCCAACGTTTTATTATGGAAACCTTTGTCGGTAAAGTTTTCTTATAGAAACTAAGATTACCTACGAACGAATGATGGAATTTTTCATAAATTATCCTTTCCCTGACTTCGAATTCTTATAATGCATGATCATTTCCTTGGAGTCAAAGTGTTAAAAGCCAAAAGTTTTACAATGGTGGCAATCCGACTTGGGACCCTCGGAAGAGCTTCATAAATCTTTCTGAATAATATCAGATGAAATTGCATCATCACTTCTTTTCATAAACATGATGACGCTCTTCATAAATTATCGTTTCTATGAAGTTGGCTGCGTCATATTGTCGTCAAAATACTGAAAAAAAGATTGACAATGGTGTGAATTGAACCTGGTACCCTCGGAAGTTCTTCATGAAATCTGATGAAATTTTTATTACTTCTTAGGAAGCCAATCATAAACATGTTGGTACTCTTCATAAATTTTCCTTTCTATGAAGTTCGTTTCATCAAATTGACGAAAATTTCCCTGGAATCACATCCATTACAATTTTCTTCATATTTACGAAAATTTTCTTCAATCTGGACAAAAGTTTTCTCTGAGTGTAATTGCTATTGTTTCATATAACATGTTAAATGCGAGAAGAGAGAAATGTCTTATTTGAATTGGCAAGAACTAAATGATGCGAAAACGTAACGAGGCAGACCCCTGATTGTACAGGTGAATATGTTTGAAGTTTGGGTTCATTTCCATACACGAGTGAAGGCCATAAAAACACATATGTATATGTGTGTGTGGCGGCTGTGTGCAGGTGTAATCGTTGACATTATTCGACAGATACAAAGGAAAGTTCTATATCCTATGGCTAATAATCAATGTGACCAAGTTTTGGCAAGTCCTGAAAACAATTTGGAAATTCCCAAAACTGTGACTGCTGCCATGTGAAGAAGTTTGTTGTTATCACTGACGTATCTTTAGCGTGAATTTTCCCTTTTTTTATTTGGTTGCTTGCATCCTTCTCGCTCGTCTTAAGCTATAATGGTATTCCGCATAACTTTTAACGAATTCATTATTGGATGAGTTTGTTTTGTGCCGCCTCGTATTGTTGCCTCGCCGCATCTTGTACCACATCATCCATCCCCTGCCTGTTTATTTGTTTGTTTTCAAAATTAAATAAACTTTTTCAATCTGAATCTTTGATTTGCTTTTGTTGAATTTCTTTTCGTTTCAGCTTCCAAGTGTTAATATTAGTTAGTTTAGCTTTTTCCAACTGTATTTCCCATGATTTTTTCCTTGTTATTTTTTTGGCTGAAGGTGTGAAATTTTGTGTTGTTCGCTCTTCTTGTTATCCAAGAAAGTTCCACATTTTAATGGCGTAAGGAGCAATTGGGCTCAAGGCAGGTGCAGGCGATAGCACTTTGAAGAAAATAAACTGCCTTCATATTGGACGTTTGAGGTGAAATCGCCAAAATTGATCATGTGGTGAATGCATGTCGGTCGCACTAACAAGTGTTAGGGTATTGAAAAACCAAATGTTGTTCATTAAAATTGTTGCTCAGCCACGGCAAATTGTTTCTTCTTGCAAATATTCATTAATTTTGGTTAACACACACACACACAGACACAAAACCAATACACACACACATACACGCAGCCACACACATACACTTACTCTGGCAATGACGCGGTGGTGTAATGGCTTTTCGTTGCTTGTGTGTTCACAGCAAAGCTTCATTTATTTTACGTTCCGCCGAGTGTAAGACTAGCAAGTACATGATTTCATCCGTAGTTGAGCTGAATGTCTCCTAAAACCACCGCCATAGTCGTTAAACAATTAATCAAGGATAATTACAATCCTCAGAAGCCGACTACTCACCTTGTAGATACATTCTCGTCCTAGCCCCAAACACACACACACACAGATGAATGTGTAGCCTTGTGCGGCGGGGCGAGTATGCGTGTATGTGTGGGTGTGTTTGCGATAATAACCACGAAAAGCTCCTCGAGAAGCAGAGATAATGTGTCATTAATCACTTAATATGCGTACATTTTTCAGTCATTCCGCAAACAATGCCGATGAATTTATGCAATATGTTACGCACTGCTCCACTCCACTCCTTGGCACTCCTCTCCTCTCCCCTTCTGTGTTCATGCTCAGCTCCTGCGGCATCATGAGATTTGGCCGATATGTGCAACCACCTTCCTGCCACCCAACCAACCACATGTCGGTGACTCAAGTTATAATTATTTCATTAGCTATTGCTCGTATCTAATATTCATTTAATGACCTATAAATACGAAATGTATGGAAATACCTGTTGGGAAATCTTCTATGTTTGCCCCTGCTGGATCATTTATTAGAATCTATCTTCATACACACACACACACACACACACAAACACACACACACACATATATACACATCCTTATGTAGCAACATGCCAAGGACCTTCGGAAGGTTGAAAATTAATTTGGCATTTCATTATTTGTGTATTATTATCGCAGTCATTTGTTACAAATATTCAAGCGCTGAATTTTGGGCATGGTGTGGCTGTATGTGTGTTAAATTCTTAAATCTGCGTTTTGCGATTTAGGCTGATTCGCATCTCACTGAACAGCACAATATTTCCTATAAAACGATACAAAACTTTGATTTGAGCGCTGATGAGTGTCAGAAATTAACACCATTTACGAAGGAACTGATTACACTGTGAGACAAAATTAGATTTTTTTCAAAATGATGGGGTTCTGTCAATAGATTCTGTTAGAAAGGTATAAAAAAAATATACGTGTATCGGCGTTTTGCCAAATATGATCAGAATTTTTTTTGAGGCGGGTCAAAGTTTCCGCCACTCGGAATTTTCTTGCAACATATCGACGTGCAAAATTGTGTGTTCCTTACTTCTGAGGTACAAAATATGTTCAGAAGTTTTATAGAAGAGATTCAGATAAACATTTTTATGGAACAAATTAACCCTCTAACTGTCACTTATAACCATAATTTTTACTTTTTTTTTGAAAACTCGCAAAAAACTGCTCCAAAACGACGGGGGGCGTGGTCAAAATGTTGTACAAAAATTATTGCTATTTCACTATAAGTGTCCGAACACTCCAAAACACAAATCTTAGCCCAAGTGCTAGATAAAAGATGAAATATGAAAAAATCATTATACCCGGAGTGCCTCACTTAAATATTTAAAGGCACCAAAAATTCCATATTCAGCAGCCTGTATCTTTTGCAATTTGTAACCGATTGCAGAATTTTAAAATGGAAATGGAAGCTAGACATCTTGAGATATAAAACAAATTATGACAATAGTGGTTTCTTAACTAAAGAACTTTTTTTGAGAAATTTATAAAAAAAAAATCTATTTTTTTTGGTTCACATGAATAAAGGTACTTTATTATTTTTTTGTTATTTTTAAAGTAAGCGATGATTTTTAGTCGTCTGGTGCAGTGGTTAGTGTGCGCGGCTCTTGTACATGAGAACGTGGGTTCGATCCCTGCTCAGACCACCTTACATTTGTTTCGACGACGGTCACCTCGCTTAGTGATGGCGACACTATCGAGTACTTAGCCATGTAAAAGCTTCTCAAAATACCGTTCGGAACCGGTGTAAAGCTGTAGGTCCCAATTAGTGAGTCACTGATCACACTGATTGTAAGTAGCTCTCCCCAATCCATTCACGGGATGTTATGGCACACCATGTTTATGTTTGATGATTTTTGATGTGTTAACATCTATAGCGGTATAGGGACTAAAACTATCGAAGTCAGATTTTATGCTGCTGCTAAAACCAGATTTTATGCTGCTGCTAAAACCAGATTTTCTGCGACTGCGAAAGAGAATAATGACGTGTTAAACAAAAATGAGCGAGCAAGAGAGCAATGAAAGAGTGGTGTGGCAGGGGTGAGGCAAAGGAAATTGTGTCTATAGCGTATGTATTAACATAATAATGTATGTATGCACATGTATCTGTGGCTGTCGTTGAACGGAGATATAAAACATAGCCACGCAAAATTTCATTTGCAAGTCGGCGTTATGGTGACACACTAATACGTCAGCTACTTCGCACAAAGTATGTGTGATGTTGTGTGTTTGCCTGTTTCGTTGCTGTTGATATGGCCAAACAAAGCGAGTCATGTGATGTTCAGCATTGCCCGGTGTATACAAAAAAACTATTATTTTTTATTTTCCAATGTAACATTTACTAATGTGTTCATAGAAATCGAACAGGTACCGTGTAGCAGAAAGGTGTTAACACATCATCCGTGAGTTCGAACACTCATTGATTTTTTTTGTACGAAGCGTTTGTTACTACATCTTAATCATTTTACGAGTCAAAATGGCAAAATAACAAAATTTTAAATCTATCGGAAAAAACTAAAATCGATGTTTACCGTTCTGAAGGATATTCAAACCGCGCAATACCTAAAAAATTGGACGGACCCCACAGTTGTCGACAATGACATCAAGAACCCCGAGGGGTATGTTACGCTACACTGCTCCAGAACGCGGAATATTGCTGACTATTTATTTGACCCATAATCGGTCGGTGACTTTGGCACAACGTGAATTTCGTCGCAGATTTCCTGGCCGTCCAACGCCTACTGGTGAAACACTGCGACGGTTAGCCGCTCGCCTCGAAGAGACTGGCACAACACGAGATGCTACCAGGCGTGGCAGACCCCGGAGTAGCCGTTCTGCAGAGAATATTGCTGCTGTAGCCGAGGCTGTCATGGAAGCGCCGTGAGCGCTACAGAGCAATGATCAACGAGTTCTTTTTGCCGCAACTTGATGAATTGGGATTGAAAAACATGTGGTTCCAACAGGACGGTGCAATGGCACACACTGCACGTGCCACAACCGATATGCTGAAGGATGCATTTCCTGGGCGCCTAATCTCCCGTTATGGCGATTTGCACTGGCCAGCAAGATCGCCTGATTTGAGCGGTCCAGACTTCTTTTTGTGGGGCTTTTTGAAGTCGCGGGTTTATGTCAACAAGCCTCAGACTCTTGCAGCTCTTAAAGATAATATCCGTCAAGAATGTGAGGACGTATCGCCGGAAGTTTTGGCCAAAGTGATGGAAAATGCCATAAAAAGGGCTCAAATGACAATCGACTGTGGCGGCGGCCATTTACATGACATCATATTCTCGACTTGATGTAAATAAAACTAAAAGACCAAATAAAAATAATCCACAAGAAGAATCAAAGTTTTTAATTTTTTTTTTAATTTACAGCCAAAAAACATCGGAATTGTAATTTTGCGCCACCTTGTATGAGAAAAGAAAAATCCTCAGAATTGCTTCTAATTCTGCCTTATCCTTGTCAAAAATAAGAGCTCAAGCTCAATACCTGAAATTAGAAAAAAGCCGCCACTTAATGCTCCTCGTAAGAAAAAGCGGCTTCAATTCGCAAGAGACTACATGGTATTTGCACCCAAGAGGTCATGTAAATGACTGGAGAACATTTGTGTTTACGGATGAGCAGAAGTTTAATTTGGATGTACCTGATGGCTACAACTATTATTTCCATGATCTGCGCAAAGAAAAGCTTTTTTTGAACCGACATCACAGCCGAGAGAGGGCGGCGTGCTATTACGTACGATGGCACCATCGATCTTGAATTTCATAGAGCAAAAATGAATGGTGCAAGCTATAAAACGTTATTGGAATCTGATTTTCCGAAGTTCACTGAACTATTTGCTCCCATTTCTTGTATATTGCAACAGGATAATGCCCCTATACACAACGCCAGAGTAGTAAAGGAGTTCATTGCAAGCCAAAATGTTAATATTCTTGACTGGTCACCCTATTCGCCAGATCTAAACATTATCGCAAATGTCTGGGGTTGGTTATCTCGTAAGGTCTATGAAGAAGGTAGACAATTTGATGACAAGCAGTCACTAATTTAAACCATTAAGGATGCTTGAAATCAAATTTCGCTGGATTACATAAATTCTCTTTATCTCTCAATGAAAACCCGTATATTTGAAGTTATTAAAAACAACGGGAGTTGTACCCATTACTAATAGTTCTTATATAAAGTAAAATAAATTAAAAAAACAAGAAAAACTGTTTTTCATTAGAATTAGTTAAAGTGCCTTTATTCAAGTGAACCAAAAAAATAGCGCATTTTTGTATTTTTTTTTTTATAAATTGCTCAAAAAAAGTTCCTTAGTTAAGAAACCACTATTGTTATGATTTTTTACACATCTCAAGATGTCTAGCTTCTATTTCCATTTTAAAATTCTGCAATCGGTTACAAATTGCAAAAGATACAGGCTGCTGAATATGGAATTTTTAGTGCCTTAAAATAAGTGAACCGGAGTGTATAATGTGGACTATTTTCAATGGAAACAGCAAAATGACAAAATTAATTATTAACCCTTAGAAGGCAGTTAGTTTTGGCTTATTTTCTAGCACTTGGGCTAAGATTTGTGGTTTGGAGTGTTCGGCCACATATAGTGAAATTTTATGGCGATAGTTTTTGTAGAACATTTTGACCACGCCCACCGTCATTTTGGAGCAGTTTTTTGGAAGTTTTAAAAAAAAAAGTAAGAATTATGGTTATACGTGACAATTAGAGGATTAATTTGTTATCCAAAAATATTTATCTGAATTTTTTCTATAAAATTTCTGAACATTTTTTGTACCCGAGAAGTAAGAAACACACAATTTTTGTGCATGCCGATATGTTGCAGGAATGTTCCGAGGGGCTGAAACTTTGACCCGCCCTAAAAAATAATTATAATCAGACTTGGCAAAACGCCGATACACGCATATTTTTTTTTATACCTTTCTACCAGAATCCGTTGACCGAACCCCATCATTTTGAACTAATTTAATTGGAAACATCCTTTTTTCGTTAGTTCTATTATCACAATGTCTGGTTGCAGCTAACTAACAGTTATGATTTTTAAATTCCATACAAACTGACAGCTACAACTTTTAGTTAGCTATAGTTTTAGGATAACTTGTGATGGTGCTAAAGGAAGTAAATAATTATAAATAAACATTTAACAGCACGCTGAAAAATAATGGCCCAGCAACATATTGCAGGAACCATGTACATCTTTGCAAGCATTGTTTTCGTGAATAGGAGCGCTGCTGCTTTTTGTTTCTACATTGTCTATCACCTGTTGGAACGAAGTTCCTTATCGCACGTTGCGCGATAGAGGCTAAATTAAAAAATTTTAATCAACTTTTTTTTAACTACTTTGTTACAACCCATTATTGTCAACTATATTGGGTACTTTTGGTTTGGTTTGGTGTAAAGGGAAGTTTTCTAGGTGGAGCCTGTTTATTACATATTGTAGTTTTGAACCCAATAAAAAGAAATTTTAGAAAAGACTGGCAAATCCATGAAATACAACCCTGAGCATGGAATTACATTTGGCAGCACACTTACTCTTACACTACTTCTTGGGTTTGGTTTGTGTCTACACTAACATATGGAGAGAAATTTCTTGTTTAATGGGAAACTTCCTAGGTGGAGCCTGTTTATTCCATATTATAGTTTTGAACCGAATAAAACGTAAATTTAGAAAAGCCAAAGTGAAAGAAGTTTAACAAATAAAATTTTCTTAAATAAGAAAGCAAATTTCCTCAAAAACAATACCTAGTCATATTCTTAAACAGAGTACCTTTTCTTAAAAAAATTCCTTATCTTAAAGAAATACCTTTGCTTAAAAAGTAAATTTTCGTACAAAAAGTACCTTTTCTTAGAAAAATTAATTTTTTTAAATAAATACCTTCTCTCAAAAAAAATACATTATCTTACAACAAATTGCCTTTTCTTAAAAAGTACCTTTTGTTTAAAGAGTAACTTTTATGTAAAACAAAATAAATTTTCTTGAGATAGGTACCTACTCTTAAAATTGTACCTGTTTTTGAAAAAGGACTAATTCTAAAAAAATACCTTCTCTTAACAAAATACAGTTTCTTACAAAAATTCGTTATCTTAAAAGTACCTATTCTATTCTTTATTTCCTTGAGATAAGTAGCCTTTCTGAACATACGTAAATTTTCTTAAAAAATAACATTTTCCTAAAAAAGTACCACTTCTTTAAAAAGTACCTGTTCTTAAAAAAGTACTTCTTTGTAAAAATATCATACCCTTAGGCGTTTCCTTACAGAAAGTACTTCTTATTACAAATGGTAGGTTTTCTTAAAAAAAACATTAGCTTTTAGTAAAAGAAGTACCTCTCATTAAAGAAATGACATTCCCGGGAAAATATAATACATAGTTTTACAAAAAGGAGCTAAACATATACTTTTTTTTTCAAAAAATGCATTCAATTAGTAAAAAATTTCTTAAAAAAAGTTTATGATTTTACAAAAAGTATCGTTTCTTAACGAACAATTTAAATTGTAGTATATTTTAACAATCGCCTTAGGCGTGTTGGAACTAACTAATATACAGCGTAAGGAACTTCGCTCCAACAGGGTGTCCCCTGGCACTTCATTTAATTTTTTGTTTTCACAAGGTTTCAACAAACAAAGCCACATTTGGGTCACACATAGATACATTATAAACTATTAATCATTGTGTCCAAAACATGTTATATTGAACAGCAAACACAATGCGTTTGCATGAAAGAATTATGTATTTGCGACAAACACGATACATTTGCATACAAACATCAAAAAATACAAAATTATCACCATGTGCAGAAAACCACACTTCCCTGTGACAACAACAAGAATATTTAATTCAAATTTTTTCGGTTTTATTTTCAGAATGAAGCATTAAATCTAGGGTGGCAATGAAACATTAACTTCGGATTTTTGGTAAATACCAAGCCGATTCTTATGCCGTTTGGTCTACAGCTAACAAAAATGGATTCCCATTACATCCCATGAAGGAATTTGGGGAGAGCTTCCCATAACCAGTGAGCTGTGCGCAATCTAGTTTTATACTAACTGATTGGGATCTACAGTTTTTAACCGATTCCGAACGGTATTTTGAGAAGCTTTTTCATCGCTAAATACCACCGCCGAAAGAAATTTTAAGGTGGTCATACCAGGGATAGAACCCAGGATCTCATATACAAGAGGCACGCAAGCTACCATTGCACCATCAGCGATGATCTAAAACTAGCTCAGTATATGAAACATGCAATATAGATTAAAGGTTCCCACCTGCAAAAAAAAATCGAATCTGGTTGTAAAGGGTTTTTCAACAGAGACGCTACAAAAGTAAATCGATATGGATTCCCATTACATCCCATGAAGGAATTTGGGGAGAGCTTCCCATAACCAGTGAGCTGTGCGCAATCTAGTTTTATACTAACTGATTGGGATCTACAGTTTTTAACCGATTCCGAACGGTATTTTGAGAAGCTTTTTCATCGCTAAATACCACCGCCGAAAGAAATTTTAAGGTGGTCATACCAGGGATAGAACCCAGGATCTCATATACAAGAGGCACGCAAACTACCATTGCACCACCAGCGATGATCTAAAACTAGCTCAGTATATGAAACATGCAATATAGATTAACGGTTCCCATCTGCAAAAAAATCGAATCTGGTTGTAAAGGGTTTTTCAACAGAGACGCTACAAAAGTAAATCGATAGGGACAGCAAACGACGCCATATTTTTTCCCGATCTTTTGACATTTCTCTTCAGTAAGGTTTGCCATTTCATCATGGAAAGATATACGAGCCAACAACCAGTCGAAATTATTAAAATTTACTACAGAAATTTGGAGTCAGTGGCCTCAACTTTAAGAGCGCTACGTCCAATTTATGGTCGTCATAATCGTCCCACCAGATCAACAATTGAGCGTCTAGTGGAAATATTTGAATCCACAGGCATAGTACAAAATGTTTCCGTGCCAGTGAGACAAAGAAGTGCCCGTAGTGTCGAGAATATTGCTGCCGCTGAGGCTTCAGTTCAAGAAAGCCCAAATGTGTCTCTCACACGTCGTTCTCAAGCGATGGGCATCTCTGTGACGTCGTTGTGGCGAATTTTGCGAAAAGATCTTGGCCTACATCCTTACAAGATCAAATTGACGCTAGAACTGAAGCCGCTTGACCACCATAAGCATGGTATGTTCGTGAATTGGGCTGAGCAACAACTTGAAAATGATTCGGATTTTGATCGGAAAATCATCTTCAGCGATGAGGCTCATTTCAGGCTGAATGGCTTCGTCAATAAGCAAAAAATATGCGTTGTTGGTCAGACAGCAATCCACACGTAATCCGCGAGTCATCATTGCATCCCGAAAAAATTACGGTTTGGTGCGGTTTATGGGCCGGCGGCGTCATTGGGCCGTACTTCTTTCGTGATGATCAAAACCGGCACATTACTGTGAATGCGAATCGCTATCGTTCAATGATAACCGAATATTTTTGTCCCCAATTGGATAATATGGACTTGGAGGACATGTGGTTCCAACAGGACGGCGCCACAAGCCTCACAGCGAATGCCACTATCAATTTATTGGAAACCAAGTTTGGTGAATGTGTTATTTCACGAAATGGCCTAGTCGATTGGCCGCCTCGGTCGTGCGATTTGACGCCGTTAGATTATTTCCTGTGGGGTTATGTCAAGTCTATGGTTTTTGCCAACAAGCCAGCGACGATTGATGAACTTCGTACGAATATCGAACGTGAAATTGCAGCAGTATCGGCCGATTTATGCTTGAAAACCGTCGAAAATTGGGTTCAGCGTCTGGACTTCTGCAAGCGTGCCCGTGGTGGCCATGCAAAAGAAATCGAGTTCCATACATAATGGCATCGAACGTACTTTCACAGGAATAAAGAATTTCATTGGTATCTAAAACCGGGTTTGTTTTATTTATCTGTTTTATTGTAGCGCTCTTATTGTAAAACCCGTTATTAAAACATTTTCTTGAGCCGCTGGTATTGAGTTCGGAGATAGATAAGCGCCATCATGGTCCGCTGCCAAAAATTCAAAATGGCGGCGAAAAACTAGGCTATCCGTATATTAAGATTATTTTGAGGTCGCTGTATCCATTTCGTTGCTATCAAACCTAAAACTCAAAATGGCGGCTACAATATTTTCTAAAGTGGTCCCATTGGTGGAGAATAGGTATATAGGGCATGATATTTACTGGTTCATTCAAAAATAATGTATACAGAAAATAAAGTTCATGCACTTACCTTGAAAAAATAACCCTTTTTAATAAATTTTATTTAAAGTATTGTAAAAAGGGGGTTGCCAACAACCGTGTTGTAAACTGCACGTGTGTTAGTATGTGCTGCATTTGTAATCTGACATTTTTTACTTAATATCGGGGAAGAGTTTTTACAATTCAAATAAAAACATTATCTACTCATTATTATGTAACCAAAACAGAAAATAACAATTCTGGTTAAATGAGATACCTTCACATAATTATGAATAAACACCAAAGCTCCCCACAGACTTTTATGGCGTCTGTCACATTTTAATGAAAGCATGTGTGGCTTTATGATAGCGTAATAATATTCAACACTCTTGGCCGATTTCGATTTGTCACAATTTAAAAAGTTTAAATTTGATTCAAAAAAAATATTTTTTGCCACAATTTTATTGGTAACTCAGAAACTGTTATTCTGATTAAACGGCGTTGTAGATAGATGTTAAAGATAGCATAATTCAAAATTGTTCCAAATTTATTTCAACAAAATCGGACAAGTTGTTTTCGAGTAATAATAAATTTTGTGGTGAAATGTTACACAAAATTGAAAATTTTACTTACAAAATATGTATTTAAAAACCATATCCATAGAAATTTAAACTTCAACCATTTTCAAACTTAGGACACCATAGTAATCGTATAGTAGATATTTATTACAATTGTGGCTGTTGGGCTGTGTTAGTTATTATTATATAATCCAAACAAAAAATTTAAATTCTGTTTAAAATTGGATACCTTCACTTAATTTTGAATAAAAGCGAAAACCTCCATAGATTTACATGAACTATATCTCGTTTACGTGATATACGTGCTAATAATGTCCTACACTTTCGGAGGTTTTTCACGATTTAAAAAAAAATTTAAATTTTTTCGAAAAAAGTATCTTATCTTAAGAAGTAACATTTGCTTAAAACAAGTAAATTTTCCTACAAAAGTACTTTTTCTTAAAAAAATTTGTTTTTTTTTAAATGAGTACGGTTTCTTAAAAAAGTACATATTCTTACAACAAATTGAATTTTCTTAAAAAACTACCTGTTCTTTAAAGAGTACCGTTTTTGTGAAACAAAATAACTTTTGTTGAGATAAGGAGAATTACAAACGCACCTATCGTGATAAAAGGACCAATTCTAAAAATACCCATTTTTTAAAAAAAGCTGTTTTCAGAAAATACCCTCTTTTACAAAAAATACATTTTCTTACAAAAGTTCCTTTTCTTATAAGTACATTTTCTTAAAAATAAAATAATACTTTTTATTTTCTTTTCTTGAGATATATAGCCTTTTTAAAAATTAGTAAGTACAGTTTCTTAAAAAAATAACGTTTTCCTAAAAATAGTACCACTTTTTTCAGAAGTACGTGTTATTAAAAAACTTACTTCTTTATAAAAAATTCATACTCTTATGGCTTTTTCTTACAGAAAGTACTTCTTCTTAAAAATAGTAACTTTTCTTAGACAAACATTAGCTTTTAATAAAAGAAGTACCCCTCATTAAAAAAATAACCTTTTCGGGAAAATATAATACACATTCTTACAAAAAGGAACTGAAAAGATACATTTAAAAAAAAATACAGCCCATTAAAAAAAATTTTTCTTAAAAGACGTTTATCATTTTACAAAAAGTATCTTTTCTTAAAGATCCGTTTAAATTGTCGTATTTCTCAACGGGCGCCTTAGGCGTTGTGGAACTAACGAGTACATAATATATAGGGAAAGGAACTTAGTTCCAACTGGGTGTCCACTGACACCTCGTGTAATTTCTGTTGCAAGTATAACCTGTTTTGTAGATTGTCCAAATATAGTATATTTGTGACCAAACACATTGTGTTTGCTATTTAATATAACATGTTTGGGAGTCAATGAGTAATAGATTAAATCCTGACACACAATCCTGACAGACAATAAAGAAACTAAAAGCAGCAGATTTTCAATTCACGAAAATAATGCTTGCCAACATGTATATGGTTCCCGCAATATGTTGCCTTGCCCGTTATTGTTCAGCGTGTTGTGACGATTGCTGCGAAGAAATGTTGATAAAATTCAATTGCTGTGCTTCAAGAGACGTCCATAAGATCACGGCAGGCGACGAATCATGAATCTATGCATATGAACCTAAACAGCAATTGACTGGATGTGTAGGATGATCAATTGTGAATGGTACACAACTATTTGGTTGCCAGAAGTTTTTGATGAACTAAAGAAAACGAGGCCCCAAAGAGGATTAATCCGGTTGATGCGTTCAAAACGAATCGTTTTGGAACGAAGTTCCTTATCGCACGTTGCGGTATGAGGGCTAAATGAAAAAAAAATGTAACAACTTTTTTTAACACTATTTTCCTACAGCCCAGTAGATAAAGGAAATAATAGATATAGCGCGCCCATTTCTAACTTTGTTCACTAGGTGCTGTCCTGTACTACTGTCACTTGAACGAACTAGTTCAATTGAACGATTCACTCTTGTGAACTAGCTGAACTAGTGCACAATATATTTGTATTTCAGTTGTTCAGTTCTCTCCGCCATTTTCTAGTTCATGCTCTCTTTGTCTCACTCAATTTGCACAAAGGTGCCCAATGTTGAAATCTTTGTGAAATGGATATGTAACCGGCTTCTACACAAGGACTACAGCGGTAATTACTACTTTTATTCCAACATTTAAAAATATTACGGAAACACCAATATTTCAGCAACGGAATAACCGAATCGTTAAGTCGATCTTCAATAGGCCGATTTAGTATAAAGAAATATGACAGTATCCAAAACACTTTAGAAATTAGCAAAAATCAGATAATTTTCGCGATTATTCGCTCCGATTGAACTAAAACTACAAGCTGAACTGAAATGAGCACTTTAGTTCACAGCTCATATGAACTGTTAAGCTGAAATGCTACAATGAACTAGTGAACTAAATCAATGAACTACTTTTATTCTCAACTCTAGTTGGAACTAACTAGTACATAATATTTTCTTCAGCGAAAGGAACTTCGTTCGAACCGGGTGTCCCCTGACACTTCATGTGATTTTTTGTATCTACCTCATTCGAAGTGGCAAAACTGCTTCCAAAATTGGTTCAAACGCATGCAAAAGTGTATTGATTGATCGTCATGGCGAATGTTTTCAAATATAATTAAAACAATTTTAATCATCGATATTTGTTTGAAATATAAACAGGAACAATCTTAGAGTCTAAACAGATCTCATATTGGTCATGCAGATCTGATGCTTTAGATGCGAGCAAATCAAACTCAGCACATGCACATGCAGGTGAAGCTTTATTTTTTCGTTGTTTGGATACAAATATTAAGTGTTTGTAGCTTGTCGCCGGTTGGAGAAATATGTAAAAATTTGACCTCATGAGGATTTTACCACCTCATGAGTCAATAATAGTAAAGCTTGTCGCAAATTTAGTATACTTGTGTCCAAACACAATGTGTTTGCTATTCAATATTATATGTTGGAGACGCAATGATTAATATGTTATAATATTTGTTTTTTGTGACTCAAAAATGGCGTCGTTTGTTGGAAACTGGTGAAAAAACATGGCAGACATTAAAGAAAGAAAAAATCAGTAATCTTCAATTCATGAAAGCAATGACAAACATACACACAGCTGCCATTATATTCAGCGCGTGTGTGTTGTAAACTGTCAAACTGTTTGTTCTGCAAAACTGTTAGCAGTTCTAACAATAGTTTAATTCAGAGCCCAAGTTCCATATTACAATCTGATCAGTTTTTATTAAAACTTCATGCAATTTAATCTGAGCTGCATCTAATGATTATGTGCCTTTTTCCCAGTGCATTGCAAATAATCTGATGGAACTAGACAATTGATCGTTAGTCGACGATGTAATGAGCTTTTACTCTTAGCTATTTGTTGTAGGAGATTGCAGGACAGCAAGTCCCCACCTTACATCATTTAAATTTGCAAATCCTAATTTTTTTTGCTGTGGAAAATAGTATAGTGGCTGGTCTTCTTTGTCGTACATTTAGACATTTACTATGAGACAACTACAACCGTGTCCTTTTTCCATCTTCGATGCACTTCATCTCGCAATTTAACGGAAGGTTTAATGGTGCAAATGGTCTTTTCGTTTTTGGCCATAATGCGATTTTTGGTACGTCGTCGATGATAAGTTATTTAAAGGATTTACCAGAGCCTTTTTTTGCCACCCCATTATTGTGTTGTTGGCTGCTTGTCTGTTCTTGGACAAGGATACAAAGCATCCTTAGCACGGGCGTGCACACTTAGTTGTTGCCGTTGTTTCACATTTCTGTGTTGGGTGTTTCTTTTTTGCTATGCCCTCTTGCACTATGCAATCATTTGATTTTCCTCGAGAGGGCATCGGGCATCAAATGAATTGCCAGCAAAATACTTAAAAGCTTATTGTGGAACAGCAAAAGAGGAACTGTGAAAATGGAAAGAAACTTTGTTGCCAAGTATGTTTGTTTGTTTGCTTCTTCGCATTTGGACAAAGCCGTACAAATTGAATTGATAATTAAACGAACTACTCTCCCAAGTATCCCTTCGTTTGACTTACAATTTGCCAAGGATGCAGTTGGAAGGATATGAATTATGAAAGCCGGAGTACAAGTATAACCGATAACTTTTTGTTGCCTTTTACTCGACACTAAGCCAAGTGATACAACAAAGCATCAGCTGTCTAAAGATTGGCGTTATGCTTTTATGCGTTTTGTTCGCGTGTTGGGCCACTAGTTTTCCGGTGGGCTGTTTGTTGTCTTCAGACGTTCATTCATTAGACCCTCGAAAGAATTTAATTAGCGAACGAAATTTTCGTTAATTAGCAAAACTTATCAGCATTTCGAGATTTTACAAGAAAACAAGTGGAAATGAGAATAATGCGCAAAAAAGTAACGCACTTGGTAAAAACGGTTGAAAGACGGTAGAGCTTTCTGCTCGAAAATTGCGTCTACATTCTGGGATTTATAAACAGAAGATACTTTGTTTCATACTCTCTGCGAAATGCTACGAGAGAGAGAGAGAGCAGATAGCATCAATTCTAAGATAACTTATAATAAATTTCTGTCCAATGGCAGTCACCTCAAAAAGGAATACCGTGCCACACAAAAACAGAATTGCATTTAACCAGGAGGTATCCTTGCCACAACAGATCAAAAACAATAGTTGAAATGTGATGGCAAACAGAGTGCATGGGAGAATGAGCGATAATCAACTACATAGAAGCAAACCAAGAAGCAGATTAAATATAAATAGTGTTTGAATAATACTAATGACAGAAAAACGCATTCTTTTTTGGTTTCGTTCGTTTAGTATCCAACCATAGAGAAACATACAACAGCAACTCGAACTCTATGAAATTTCCAGCCCGATTGATGTCCGCCAATATAACGATAAGACAGAAGGAGATGGAAACTCTGGCCTATCACTCCATGATTTAACATTGAATTAAATCAGGAGGTAACCATGTCACAGCTGATCGACAGAGTACTTGGAATTGCATTCATAAGACCCTCGAAAGAGTGGATAGCAGAATGAGCGATAAACAACTAAGTTTAAATAGCGTTTGCTTGCTATTGCTTGAAAGAACGCATTATATTTTATTTATGTTCTCTTTATGCCCAAATCTCTCATTAATGCTATTGCGCGCCAACCCAGCAATAATACCGCCGACACTATTGAGTTCTTAGTCATGAAAAAGCTTTTCAAAATGACGCTGAAAAATCTGTCTTTTTGTTGTTGTTTGCATGCAAATATAACATGTGTTTAGACCTTGTCACAAATATAATATACTTGTGTCAAATCACATTATGTTTGCTATTCAATATTACATGTTTGTTATACAAAGCCAGATGTGTTTGTTGCACTCTCTACGCTCTCTCGAGTGCAATAGAATAAAAGAGGGACAATGAGAGAGTCTATCTTGAAAGTGTGTATCTGTATTTTTGAATTATTCTCTCAGTTTGCGAGTCATAAATATAAATTTTGCCTGATGCATTGCGTTTTAGTTTCTTGTATACAGTCGTCAAGGGTTCGTCGGACAGAGGATATCAAAAGCGCTTGATCAGTGAAAAAAGAATAAACGAAGGCTGGGAAGGTTAAATGGTTTGTGATGTTACTTTGGGTTTTGTGTTTCGTATATATGTATGTGGGCTACCAAAGTAAGAAACGATTTTGAGGAAAGAAACTGGAAAGGGCAACAACGGGAAGCCCTGTGTTTGTCCGAGCTTTTACTGAAACAATTGGAACGGCGGACCATTTGTGAAATAAGTGTAATAAAAAACACAAGTAATTAATCCACGCTTGGCTTGCATGAACTTGATTTGTATATACATTTCTTGTTTGTGTACCAACGCATAGTGATAAGCAACGCAAGGCAGAAACCTTCTGAAAACAAAAACCTGAGAGACAATAAAGAAAGGAAAAGCAAATAAAGGAAATAAGTAAAGAAAGGAAAAGCAAGCAAGAAAGGAGAATCAAAAGAGCAGCAGATTCCCATTTCATGGCAAAAAAAACCAAATAATGCATTCAATGGAAATATATGTAAAAATCTATTAGTTATTTATAAATGTGGATTTATATTGTTAAAATTAATTATAATAAACAATACATATATATTGAAATCGAAGCATAATTCGTTTCTAAACATTATTATATTTGGGACGAAATTCGCATATGTTTCCACGTAAGTGTATGTAGGTTTGGGGGAAACACGCGAATGCTTCCACGTAAGTGTATGGATGTTTGGTTTAAAGAACGCATATATGTACATGTTTGTCAGTTAACATGATACTCTTTGCATTTAAATACAAGTAAGTTTGGGACTTGCAAACATATGAATGTTTGAAGTATGTTCCAAACATATACATGGTTCCTGCAGAATATGTTTGGGAAAATATATTAGGGAGACCGTTATTTTTCAGCGTGTGCAGATCCCAATCAATGAGTGTAAAACTAGAAAGAATGAAAGGGCTTTTATGGGACACAATTTTTTTACTACCCTGAAAAGCAAAATTTTATAAGTCTCGGTTCTGTGTCTGGCAATCGATTCTTCTATCGTCGTAATACATGTTTTTCCTTTAAAATTTTGAATCAAAATAAAAATTGCAAATAAATTACAAAACTATGCAGATCTTATTCGTAGTAATATCTTAGGATAAAATCTGAAACTATGTAAATATATGTGGCCGTCGGTGGTGCAATGGTTAGTGTGCGCGGTTCTTGTACATGACAACGTGGGTTCGATCCCTGCTCATACCACCTTACATTTCTTTCGACGACAGTCACCTCGCATATTGATGGCGACACTATCGAGTACTTAGCCATGAAAAAGTTCTCAAAATACCGTTCGGAACCGATGTAAAACTGTAGGTCCCAATCAGTGAGTGTAAAATCTAGAAAGCGCACATCTCGCTGATTGTGAGAAGCTCTCCTCAATCCCTTCATGGGATGTTATGGGACACCATTTTTTTTAATGTAAATATATATACACCTTAAATGTTAATAAAGATGTTGCTATAAATGGAATTAAAATTGATCGTCCTACTAACAACATTTCAAAAATTCCTTTTCTGTTACGTTTTGTTTTGCATGCTCCCCAAATGTTACGATTCTAAGATCACACTTTCGGCCATACCGCTTATTACTCTCTTCACTGCGACACCTCAGTCTACCGCACCTAATCGAATTTGAAAGTATCCCTTCTTAGCTACGAGGCAGATCAATAAGTTCGTGACTTTTTGAATGAAACACAGTTTTTTTTTGCAAAAACAAAAATTATTTTTCAACACTATCTCCTTTTAGCTCAATACACTTAATCCAACGTTTCTCCAATTTTTGTATCCCCTCCAAACAGTGGGATTTTTCGAGGTCCATAAAATAGGCATTTGTTTGATCAATAATTTCATCTTTGGAGCTAAATCTCTTTCCACCGAGCCATTTCTTTAGGTTTGGAAATAGAAAATAGACACTGGGGGCTAAATCCGGAGAATATGGCAGATGAGGTACCAATTCGTAGCCCAATTCATGACCTTTTTCATTATCTTGATGAAAAATAACTTTTTTTAGGGGGGTCGGTTTTTCTAAATCCTCGTTAAATCGGTCCGATAAGTTGGCATAATATTCGCCGTTTATTGTTTTTCCCTTTTGAACGTAATCGATGTGGATTATCTCGCGTGCAGCCCAATAGACTGTTGCCATCACCTTATTGGCCGACAGACTTACCTTGGCATTCTTCGGAGCCGGTTCACCCGGAGAAACCCATTGTTTAGACTGCTGCTTGGTCTCCGGAGTGTTGTAATGGATCCATGTTTCATCCATAGTTACAAAATGCGACAAAAACTCCTTCGAATTGCGGTTAAACAACTTTACACAATCCTTTGAAGTTGTCACACGATTACGTTTATGGTCAATTGAGAGCAAACGCGGCACCCATCTTGCAGACAGCTTTCGTAAACCCAACTGATCATTTAAAATCGAAACCACACTGCCGTATGAAAAACAATCTCACGCACTTTTACCCTTCGATCGGCCAAGACCATATCGTGGCTTTTTTCGTCATTTTCGGGTGTATTGAACTCAATTGGCCGTTCAGAACGTTCAGCATCATTTGTACTTGTGCGACAGGTGGTACTTGACGGGACCAGTGTTACATTTACGAGGGACGTTCGTTCGGATCTGCCCATATAAGTATAATCTAATGCATTTGGGGAACATCCATATAAAATTTTATCAGACTGTGTTTGGGCCCGGTCGATCCCATTTATTCTCACGCTCCCACCCTATTAATTGACACGATCTCAGTTGGAATTTAGACAAATCCCTTATATCTATAGCCCACTCTATAGCAATGGTTTTATGATAATAATAGAGATTTCCTGATTCTACTTATAGTATCAACCGCTTGGCCGTAACGCAACTTGATCTGATTTAGAGCCACGCCAATATCTTCCTTTCCAATTCAAATTTCCAAAAATCCTTTCATAGTTTATGTATTCTCCATTTATATTTAGAGGTATTAGCGTTTATACGGCAGACTGATTAATCTTATTTAGTGCTACATCCCATAGTTACGGCCTATTATTTGAATATGTAAGAAACGACTAAACCCCGCGCCAAAATTCAGAAGTCCAGCCTCTGGCGTCTTGTTCCAATGTCGATTAATTCTACTTAATGCCACACCCCCCAATTTGCCGCGTTTGATCATAACGCTTAAAAACTGATGACACATGACACTACGCCTATTTCGATAACCAGCAATTCCTTTATAGCCAATGTCTGCTCCACATGGGGAAATTTCATTCAAATTTTATAAGTCTGTCTTCTCGGGTCTGGTCCCAACGTCGATTAATCTGTTCATAGTGATGCACTCTCTCCTTTTCCTACAGATCTCAACTCGAATATCGAAGGCGTCTTTGTCGCCAAAGACGGATCGGAAGTGGGAATATCTATCTACACACTGAAAAAAACGGTCTCTGTAACATATTCTATCAAACACAGTCAGTAGGAACCATGCATATGTTTGGAACACACTCCAAATATTCAAATATTTGTAAGACCTAAACTCACCTATATTTAAACGTAAACATTAGCATGTTAACTTGCAAAGATGCATATTTTACGTGTGTTTCATCCCAAACATCCATATACTTATGCCGAAACATTAGTGTGTTTCCTCCCAAACAAACGATTGACGACAGAATGCATGAAACTAAAACGGAACAGATCAGTCAACACTAGAAATACTCAATTAAATTACAAACATTCGGGAATATTTACAAAAGAATAATGAAAAAGTACAGTTATACATTTGCGATAACATTAACTTACGCTGAGCATAATCTCTCGCTGACCCTCGGTTATTATTTTGCCCAGTGCACTGTATTTGAAGCACAGCCAAAACTGTATTTGGATCATAAATGCATATATTCTAACATATTAATCATTGTGTCTCAAACATGTAATATTGAATAGTAAACACAATGCGTTTGGTCACAAGTATACACTATTTACAATATATATTACACAACACACGATATATTACCCAATATCATGTTTCTGGGATCTTTCGTTTGTGCATAGTACGAATTACACAGTGCAACACATAAAATGCAAGCATCTTTTCGTGTGAAATTTCTCGAAGTACTTATCGAAACTAACAAACCCCCATTTGGGTGTTGCTAACCCCTATTTGGGTTTTGCTAGTTTACCTGATGTTCGGATTTTAGGGCCTCATGTATATTTTGGCTAAAACTTAATTTTCCCGAAGAACATTAAATTTTTGTCACGGCTATATCTCAGAAACCAATTGAAAGTTTGTTTTCCTATCTTCAGCACAATTATAGCTATAGACTAGGAGAAAACAACGTAAAATAAACTAACACCAAAAATCTGCATATAAAAAAATAATTGCAAAAATTTCAAAATTTTTTCTATCTTTTCTCACCATTTTCGGTTCATATTTTGCACAAGGATTGCGATTTTTGTTTGGGTTGCATAAGAACGAGTAATTAGCGATTTTATTTTTTATTATTCAATCAATTTTGTAAACTTTCCCCCCAAGCGAAAGATTCACGAACGTGCCGACAAACAAGCACCGGAGAGATGCACTAAAACCTGTAATCGAGGGCGTCTTAGGAAAGAGTCGTGTACAGCCAGGCGAAGTAAAGAAATTGGTGAACAATGCTCAATTACTTTCATAACATCAGCGCATCTATGACATTGAAATTACATTTTCTGCATCACCACTTTGATGAGTTCTTCCACCAATTGCCCACCGAAAGAGAGCGGTTCCATCAGGTCACCATGCCAATGGAAAAAGGATACAAAGGGAAAACCTGGATGCATTGCTTGCAAAAGTATGTTGGTGGAGTCATGAGTTATTCCAATATGAAGATACATCTCAAATCGCAGAGTGCGATAGATTTGAAGGACACATCGAAAGAGATATGCCATATCAAGCTCAGATGGACCTGTATCACCAACGAAAAAACACAGAGCATCAACTTCACAGGTTTCACCGACAGCATCAACTTCAAAGGGTATCTATTAATTTAAGTTTTCTTTGCCTCGTGCTACATTTCTCCATTTTTCGATGTCAAATACAGCTGGTTAATTAATAATTTTTTTTATTTTGATGGAAATGAAGTTAAAAAAGAGATATTTGTTGCTGGTTTGCGAGATATGAGTTAAAAATTTTAGTTTTCGTTTTTAAAACTGATGTAAGTCCACAGTTTGTCTGGTGTGGGCCTAAAATTATGAAAAATTCCAAAACAAAAATTTTAATTTTTCGAAATTTTTGCAATTTTGAAGACCTAGATGCAGTTTAGTTGGTTTAACACTTTTTTCTCCTAGTGTATAGCTACAATTATGCCGAAGGCAGGAAAACAAAATTACAATTGGTTTCCGAGATATAGCCGTTAGAAAAATTGCATGTTTTCTGAAAAATTAAGTTAAGTAAAAAATTAACCAGCTAAATTAACAAAACCCAGATAGGTGTTTATTAGTTTCGTAAGTACTTCGAGTAATTTCACACGAAAAGGAGTTTGCAATGGATGACTTCAAAAGTGTTGCATAGCTTTTTTCTGATTTAATGCCACGTTCCTTTCATCCATCCCCAATTCTTAGTTTTAAAAATCATTTCTAGTTGATGTCTACGCTCATAGAGGAACATACACCATATATTTCATAATACCACCTTAAGACGATTGAGCAGGGCGCTACACCAATTTAATGTCACGCCCCTGATTCTACGACCCGTAATTAGAATTTTAAAAAGCTCTAGTTACGTGTATTTTAAATCCTAAGAGGACCTTAGTCTCTAAATTTGTTGACGCTCCGATGACGCGAAGCTTTTGCTCATATCTCTAATTTCTCTGTTTTAGTGTCACGCCCATTTACACCGCCCTAGCATGAATTTAAAAAAATTTCAAGTTTGTTTATTTCGCGTTATCTAAGAGGAACATATACACCAAACGTCATACTAAAAGGAAGACACCTTTGATTATAACGCTAATGTCTCTTATTTATTGAACTCCCATTTTTACCACCCCTATTTGCTGTTTCGAAAAATTCCGCATTCATGATCTTTAATTCGCAAACAGGGACACTTAGACCAAATTTCGTAGTTTCATGATTCTACGATGACTTCACTTATTTTTCAGATATAGTGCCGTGCCCAATTTTACCGCCCCTAATTCCAATTGTGAAAAATCCTGAATTTATAATTTTTTTATTGTATAAGGGCAGTTTGTTAACTCTTTGGAAAAAGATTTTTTTTCCAAAAATATTTTTTATTTTCATCACTGTCTCCTTTCAGCCGAAAAAATTTAATCTACCGTTTTTCCAACTTATTTATTCCAACCAAATAGTAGGGTTTCTCAAGGTCTTCAAAATAAGCGTTTGTTTCTGTAATGACCTCTTCATTTGACCCAAATCTCTTACCACCGTGCTAGTTCTTCTGGGTTTGAGATCCGGAGAATATGGTTGATGATGTAGCAATTGGGGTCTCAATTTATTGTCTTTTGCCAAAGCGGCTACACACCTGTGCACCGATGCGTTGTCATGGTCTATGTATCCCCAAAAAAAAAAGTCAATGAGTGGAAATCATTTGAAAATAAAGAAAAGAATAGTTTTTGAGTTGAAGGCCCTTTTGCTATTGCACTTTCTTTTTTCTTACATCTGCTTTAACATTAGATGTAATATTGTTACGATAAATAAATCAATATTTAGCTCACTGAAATAATTGTTTTTGTTTTGTCATGAACAGAGCGACGTCAAAATGTATTGAATAGTATAGAGAACTTATTGCACTCTTATTCCGCACTCATGTAGAGAGTCTGAATAAAAGAGCATAATTCTCTTTATAGAATATTTCAATATAAATCCACCACAATGTTATTACATAAAACAATACAAAAAGCATAAATGTTTCAAATGGATGTTTGAAATATTTGTTTGCATGGACCTAGTTATGACAAAAAGAGAGTAATACGTTTTGGAGCATTCGCCAGGTGTCGCCAATTCGTTCCATGAGTTCGCTATACTATTCAACTATCATACTTATTATCAGGCAGAGACTATTGTTGTACAACAACCAAGTATGTAATGCTAACGCTGTGTATTGTTTGCATGTCTTCACTTCGATAGATTGCCCTACCCGTGCCTATAGACGTTCACACATCAAAAAAACCTGTCGTCATGACCTTGTTGGCGAACAAACCCTCCTTCGCCTTGTTTGTTACATGTTCATCCGGGTAAGTCCTCCGCTTTGATGGTTCCTTTATATCTGATGTGTCATGATTTATCCACGTATCGTATACGGTTATGAAATGGCGAAAACTCCTTCGTATTGCAGTTGAACATCGCCAAACACTCCTTTGAAGTGGTCACACGGTTGCTGTTGTGGTCGAGTGTGAGTAATCGCGGCAGCCATCGCGCGGATAACTATTTCATGCCAATATATATATGTAGGATGTTATAATATCGCTTATTTGACATGCCTACAGCTTCAGCCACCTCATGCACTTTCATTCTCGAATTCGAATCGACCGTCGTATATCATTCCATTGATGTTATCGCCGATTTTGTTAGACCCGAACGTTCGACGTCCCATTTGCTGGTACGACCTCAACCTAACTCAGAAATAAAAGTTTTAGCCATTGAAATTGATGGTGCAGTGGCCCACAGTGATTATCAAGCCTTTCTCGGGTTAGTGAGAACTGGCTGTCACAATTTACACATCTAGTCGAATGAAGACCGTTGTAATGCCACGGGAAGTCCTATACCATCTCCATCTTTAAACCTGTAAATTAATCCGTTACGGCAAAGAGACGATCACGGTATTATATACCTCATCCCGATATTCCAGGATGTGGATGAAGAAGGGACGTACATTCGTCGTAGGCGAACCAATTAGTACTGTGCATAAAGATTCTAAGATCGTTCAGCGTAACTTCCTGTAAGTCTGTTAGATCCAACATGAAGTAAGATCCTAGATATTATCTTCTACTCATACAAAAGGCCGGACAATAGAATATGCCATGTTCGAAGCTCTCTTCCTCATCTCTATTCCTACACCTTCTTCTTCTTATGAACTGAGGTTCTAAATCTAGACACGTACAAAATAAATGGTTTCCCATTATATCCAATGAAGGGATAGGAGAGACCTTCTCACAATCAGTGAGCTGTGCACTTTATAGTTTTACACCCACTGATTGGGACCTACAGTTTTACACCTGTATTTTGAGAAGCTTTTTCTTGGCTAAGTACTGGATAGTGTCGCCAACACTAAGCGACGTGACCATCGTCGAAAGAAATGTAAGGTGGTCAGAGCAGGGATCGAACCCACGTTCTCATGTTCAAAAGTTGCGCACACTAACCAATGCACCAACGAGGGCCATCTCACGATCTACACACGTGACTGCCTATTAAACAGCGTCTAGTGGTCATAGCTACTAGCATAGAGTTATCTTGTCTAGGAATGAATAAGAGGTTTAGCGTAAAAATTTAGGCCATACTTGCCTGGAGATCCTATAATTTGTACCATGAGTAATGCAGTAATCATAAGTTCAGTTTCTAAGTCTAGATACATACGTGTCTGCCAATAAAACAGTGTCCAGAGATCGCAACTACTAGCATAGAGATGCGAGTATCATATCTAGAAATTAATATCAAGTATAGCGTAATATTCAGGCCATAACTTTGCCATACTTGTCTGAGAAAGGTTGCATACACACATGCTCCATATCCAAAGGAACAGGTAAGGAAGTTCCTAATCTTGACAGCCCACCTGCACCCATATAAGGTAAATACCGAACTGCTTGGTAATATCAGTTAGAGATGGGCGGCAGTTCGTGAAGTCAGGAATACGGACTGCTGTAATTTTATAATAGCTGCACTGCCAGAGTAGATGTTAAATCATCCGGCGGTGATGACATTTCGTACCAGTCACAGGGCAACTTCTCCGATTGCCGTGACTAACTTCAGATATCCTCAGATCAGGCGGATTTCCTTCTTACACGCTGAAAAATAACGGTCTCTCTAACATATTTTTCCCAAACATATTCTGCAGGAACCATGATTATGTTTGGAACACACTTCAAACATTCATATGTTTGCAAGTCCCAAACTTACTTGTATTTAAATGCAAACAGTATCATGTTTAGTGACAAACATGTATGCTTTTACGTGGAAACATATGCTTTCTTCATCCCAAACATCCATATACTTACGTGGAAGCATTCGAGTGTTTCCCCCAAAACCGACATAAACTTACCTTTAAACATATGTGAATTTCCTCCCAACTATAAGAATATTTAGGAACGAATAATTCTTCGACTTCAATATATATGTATTATTTGTTATTATTAATGTTAGCACTATAAATCCGTATTTATAAATAATTAATACTAAAAGTTAATAGATTTAAAACGGCCCTTTTTGCATTTATTTGCATTGAATGCATTATTTGTGTTTTTTCATTAAATGAGAATCTGCTGCCCTTTTACTTCTCCTTTCTTTGTTGCCCCACACGTTTTTGTTTTCAGAAGGTTTCAGCTATCCATTTGTTATCACTATGCGTTGGTACACAAACAAGATGGTTATATACAATTCAAGTTCATGCAAGCCAAGCGTGGATTAATTACTTGTGTTTTTTTATTACACTTATTTCACAAATGGTAAAGGCTCGGACAGAAAAGGGCTTCCCGTTGTTGCCCTTTCCAGTATCTTTCCTCAAAATCGTTTCTCACTTTGCTACACACATACATATATACGAAACACATACACAAAAACCACGGTAACATCACAAACAATTTAACCGTCCCAGCCTTCGTTTATTCTATTTTCACTGATCAAGCGCTTTTGATATCTTCTCTCCGATGAACCATTGATGACGGAATACATGAAACTAAAACGCAATACATCAGCAAAATAAGAAACACTGACTTCATCTGCAATTTACACGTTCATTCACGAATAGCCACAATCCGCGTAAAAGCGAAATATTTTTATATTTCCCTAATTTGTGTGCATGCCCCGACAGAGGGGAAAGATGATGATGCCAAAGACATATTCTATGAGCTCCTAGAGGTAACGTATGACCGCTGCCCTGACACTAAGATTGTACTAGGAGATTTTAATGCCAAAGTAGGAAGGGAAAATGTGTTTAATCCAACTATTGGCAATTTCAGTCTACATGCTGACGGTTCCGACAACGGTATGAGACTGATTGACTTTGCCGCGACAAAGAACATGGTCATTAGTGGTACAAGATTCCAGCGTAAGGACATCCACAAGGCTACTTGGGTATCCCCTGATCAAAGAACTAAGAACCAAATTGATCACGTGGTAATTGATGGAAGGCACTCATCCAGTGTAATGGACGTACGAGTGATCAGAGGAGTTAACATCGATTCTGATCACTACCTGGTAGCAGCAAAGGTTTGCACAAGATTGGGTAGAGCGAAAATCGTACGAAACCAGACGTAGAGGAAGCTGGACATCGGAAAGCTGCAATTACCAGAGGTAGCCACAGCCTACTCGAGGAAGCTCTCGCAACTTTTGGCACGGAACCCACCCCCTCCCGATGACGATCCTGATGCGCAGTGGAAACCCATTTCCGACTCTATAAAAACTGCTGCAACAACCGTACTTGGTTTCGAAAAACCGCTTCGCAATAAACCCTGGTACGATCAAGAGTGTCGCATAGCAAATGACGAAAAGAACGCTGCACGTATGGTAATGCTTCAGTCAATTGCAACGCGAGCTGCAACTGAGCGGTATAGGGAGAAGAGAAAGGAGGTAAACCGTCTCTTTAGGCGTGAGAAACGGCAGTGGAGAAAGCGCGAGAGTGAAAAAATTGAGACATACATAAGGAAGAACGAAGCCCGAAAATTCTACCAAAAAGTTAAAAACGGAACTAATGGACATGGTTCAGGGCCCCCCTTCGGTAAGGACAAGAACGGAAATCTCGTCGCAGATGTGCAGAGCATGTTGGGAATATGGAGAGAGCATTTATCCGCGCTACTAGTACCTGAGATATCCAATGACGATGGGACAATCGATCACAATATGGACGACGACGTCGATTGCCCCCCTCCTAATTAAGACGAGGTCAGAACAGCTATTGCCCAGCTTAAGAACAACAAAGCCGCAGGAGCCTATGGATTACCGGCGGAGCTGTTTAAAGCTGGCGGCGATGAGCTGATATCGCCGCATCAGCTCATTAGCAAAATTTGGTTAGATGAATGCATGCCCGGCGATTGGAGTATCAGTGTACTATGTCCCATATTTGGAGAAGGTGACACGAGTATCTGTGCCAACTACCGTGGAATGAGCCTTTTATCCATAGCATATAAGGTTCTATCAAGTATAATGTGCGAAAGACTAAAACCGATTATCGCTGACCTGATTGGACCATACCAGTGTGGCCTGGAAAATGGACAACTGACAAGATTTTCACGCGACGCAAATCCTGGAGAAGACACACGAAAACCAAATCAACACCTATCATCTATTTATCGATTATAAAGCAACATTCGATAGTCCGATACGGGAGAAACTCTATGAAGCAATGTCTGAGCTTAGTATTCCTGCAAAACTCATACGCCTTTGCAGGATGACCTTGACGAACACCAAATCCGCGGTGAAACTTAGTAAGGATCTTACCGAACCTGTTAAAACTAAGCGAGGCTTCAGGCAAGGCGACATCCTATCGTGGGATCTCTTTAACATCTTAATGGAGATCATTATGAGAAAAGCTGCAGTCAACATGAATAAAACCATCAGCAGCAAAAGTCACATGCTGCTCGCGTATGCTGATGATAGAGATATCATTGGACGCACAGTTAGAGAAGTTACTGCGGTGTTTCGAGAATTGAGAAGGAGCCAGGAAAAGTGGGTCTGACGGTAAATGAGGACAAGACAAAATTAATGGTTTCAACGAACAGGGCCCCCACGCGATTAGACCAAAGCGTGAACGTTGATAACCGTTATAACTTCGAGGTAGTGGACGAATTTATATACCTCGGATCTGCCGTGAACAAGAACAACAACGTCAGCCTTGAGATCAAGCGGAGAATTGTGCTTGCGAATAGATGTTATTTTGGGCTAAGCAAGCACTTTAGAGATAAAGCCCTCTCTCGAGTAACAAAAGTCCAGCTGTACCAGACTCTCATTCAACCTGTCGTTCTTTATGGCTCAGAATCCTGGGTCCTATCGCAAGCAGACGAGTCTTCGAGAGAAAAATACTCCGAAAAATGTATGGCCCTATAGTGCACAACGGCGAGTATCGGCGACGCATGAATCATGAGCTGTATGAGCTTTATCCTGACATTGACATAGTTAAGAGGATCAAGGTAACGCGATTGCGGTGGCTAGGCCATGTCAGTAGAATGGATGAAGATGAACCAGCGCGAAGGGTTTTCGAAACCGATCACGAAGGAAGACGAAAAATAGGAAGACCAAGACTCCGCTGGAGGGATCAGGTTGACGAATCCCTGCGTACACTTGGTATTGCCAACTGGAGAGATAAAGCAAAAGATCGAACTGGTTGGCGAAATATGTTATTTTCGTTTTGTAAGGTCCCTGACCCCCCGGGGTTGTCCGAGACCGGATAAAGAAAAGAAGAATGAATTAATAAAAAGTGGTATTCCAGATTCTCAAATAGCAAAGAAATTTTTAATAAATCGGCATAAAGGCCAACAAATTATATCATCTGCGACTGGACCAAAAAATACCAAAACAATTATGGAATTTTGTAACGATAACTACTATTCAACTGCCATAGATGAAAGTACTGACTGCGCAGTATCAACAAATTTGGTAATAATTGTACGAATTTTCGATGGAACGTGCCGGCATCGTTTCTTATCGCTCGAACCTTTAACTGATTCAACTGCGGCGGGTATAACAAGCAAAATAATTCAAGTTTTGAAAGAAAACAAAATACCATTAACAAATATCGTAGGTTTTACATCCGACAACTGCCCAGTGACGATGGGAGCGGTCAACGGAGTCCAGGCAAAATTAAAGTTGCAGGTCCCTAATTTATTTGTGAATGGTTGCATTTGCCACATTCTAAACTTGATATCGTGTGCTGCGTTTTCGTGTTTACCTACAGATATAGACAAATTTATGAGCGCAATAAATTCTTATTTTTGCAATAGCCCAAAACGTAAGGAAGAATTTGTCGAATTTCAAGAGTATTTCGGGGCAGAAGTTCATGTAATTTTAAGATATGCGTCAACACGTTGGCTGTCAAGAATGATGGTTGTAGATCGTATAATGGAACAGTGGGAGCCGCTTAAATATTATTTTACTCTTAATGATTTTGAAAACGAAAATGTCCAAAAAATAGAATTTATTTCCTCTGAATTACTAAATCCAGAAATGAAAATGTATTTTTTATTTTTGGCGTATATTTTAAAGATTGTCAATAATATTAAACTTGAAATGCAGTCCCAAGAAGCTAGAATTCATATTTTACTGCCCAGAATGAAATATTTATTCATGCAAGTGGCCCGAAACTTTCTTAAAAAAGAAGTTTTAGAACAAACTGACGTATGTTGTATCAATTTCAACGAAAACAATCTTGAATTAAAGACGTTTTTTGTGGAACTGAAGTGGAAATTTTTAAAGATTCTGAAAATGTACACGAAAATATTGTTTGCGAGTTTAAAAAAGCAATTAAAAAGTTTTATATTCAGTTTTGCGAATCTTTTATAAACAAATTTGATTTTAATAACAAAATGTTGGTAATGTTTAATAACACTGTGATAGTTTTTGACCCGAAAAAAAATGAACTTTGATGAATCCTTTTCGAACTATTAGGGGGGAGTCCCCTGAGTGCAAAAGTACATTTGGAAGTGTCAGATTGGCTCCAGTTTTTGAGAAATCGGTATATATGGATATAGCTAAGTCTGCGCTATTTAAACAAATTTTACCGGCCATGGGCCAATTTTTTTTGGCCTAAAAGGGCTTAAAAAGCTTATTAAAATAGAAAAAACAAATGTTTGCGCTCGGTCCAACTTCTTGAGATATGGGCCTTTAAAGCTTGAGTATATAATTGGCCATATCTCACATATTTATGGTCCGATCTGGTTCCGGTGAATATCATTACAAAGACCATTAAAAACTCTTTAAATCTGCATATAAATATATTACATTTTATTAACCCATTGGGGAAAAATTTAAAAAATACGATTTTTAACCTCACTTTTTTGCTAAAAATATGATTTTCTCAAAAAACGGCCCTAGTAAACCTATTTTCTACCTAGACTCAGGTTGTAGGTATCACTTAATGCTTTGTTTTAAGGTATAATACTTCGCATTAACCCTTCTAAGACCGGAGTTGGATGATGAGGATTAGCATTATATTTATGTAACGGTTATTTTTAAAAATTTTTCATTTCTTTGAATTAATTAACTTAAAAAAAAACCAAAAAAATATTTAAAAGTCCAATATTTTGATTTTGAAGCTTAACTTGAGGCCTATGCTAGGAAAATAAATAAAATTTTGGAAAAAAGTAAAAAAGCTTTTATTTTTTCTTGTATTTCAAACTTTGAACATAAATATCTCCGGTCTTAGAACGGCTAATGCGAAGTATTATACCTTAAAACAAAGCCTGATGTGTTGCCTACAACCTGAGGCTAGGTAGAAAATAGGTTTACTAGGGCTGTTTTTTGAGAAAATCAGATTTTTAGCAAAAAGTGAGGTTAAAAATCGTATTTTTTTAATTTGTCCCCAATGGGTTAATAAAATGTAATATATTTATGTGCGGATTTAAAGAGTTTTTAATGGTCTTTGTAATGATATTCACCGGAACCAGATCGGACCATAACTATGTGAGATATGGCCAATTATATACTCAAGCTTTAAAGGCCCATATCTCAAGTAGTTGGACCGAGCGCAAACATTTATTTTTTCTATTTTAATAGGCTTTTTAAGCCCTTTTAGGCCAAAAAAAAATTTGGCCTATGGCCGGTAAAATTTGTTTAAATAGCGCAGACTTAGCTATATCTATATATACCGATTTCTCAAAAACTGGAGCCAATCTGAGACTTCCAAATGTACTTTCGCACTCAGGGGACTCCCCCCTAATAGTTCGAAAAGGATTCATCGAAGTTCATTTTTTCGACTATCACAGTGACATTTTACACCAGAAAAGGTGATCTCAGGATCTGCCAACAGTATCGTTCCACTTCTAATTAAATTATTTCTAAACGAAAAACTAAATTTTGAAAAAACAAATTCACAATTCAGAGCTTTATCCGATATTCATGATCTCAAACACTTAACAAATGAAAATGTGAGCAATTTTTGGAAAACTATTAGCAATATTAAAAATGAAATGAATGAGTTTATGTTTCCTGATATTTCCCGTATAGCTTTTGCAATTTTATCAATACCCCATTCTTCAGCAAATGTCGAGCGTATTTTTTCAATCCAAGATTGCACTAAAACAGTTTCAAATTTAATCCAAACAAAGGATTTGTTAAAATCAACCGACGACAGTTGCTGTCACAATTTCAAAATTTCAAGCAATCTCATAAAATATTAAAATAAAAAACGTTGTATATTAACATTTTGATATATTATATTTAGATAATAAATATTTTTTTATGAGCCCTGTTAAAATAATAACTTACAAAGTTACGTAACTTCATAAATATTTAATATTCTTTAATTTTTTGATTTCTATAATTTTTATGTACCACCTTTATTTATATTATACGTATGAATTTTCTTTGTTATATTTGAATTTTTATTAAATAAATTAAAATAAAAAAAAAAATACCATTTGATAGAAAAAATACTCTTTTGGTCGAACTTCAGTACCATATTCAAAATCGAGTTTTCCATCCCTGAACAACAGATAGTAATAAGGCAGAAGATTATAGATTGAATGGTGATATTGATTATATTAGACGATATTAACAGAACTATCATACATAAAGCCTAATTAGGAAGATAGGAATCACATGAATGGAATAAGATATATAAAGCAGGAACAAATGAAACTGCAACAGATGCAGCAGGATAGACAAAGCAGCAACTGATGAAGTAGATGGAGCAGGAACAGTTGAAGCAAGAACAGATGACACAGGAACAGATAAAGCAGGACTGATGAAGCAGGAACTGATAAAGCAGGAAAAGATGAAGCAAGAACTGATGAAGCAGGAACAGATGAAGCAGGAACACATACAGGAAGAACAGGTGTCACAGGAACAGATGCAACAGGAAGAGAATGAAGCTTGAACAGATGAAGCAGGAAATGTGAAGCAGGAACTGATGAAGCATGAATGGACGAAGCAAGAACATATGACACAGAAACAAATGAAACATAGCATCTAATTTTTCAGCAGTTTTATACAGACATTTAGTTCAGCGAAAATGAACCAAAATTCATTCACGTGATTTCTCGAATGAAATCTTAAATCTTAAATCAGGAAATTCTAAGCATTATAAATCTTTAAAAATAATAATCGCTCATTTAATTACTTCAATCGAATCCGATAGAGAGAATATATGGTAGAAATCGTTAAAAGTATTGCAAAATGTAAAATCAGGATTAAAAGATTCGAAGTTATGTTTATACGTTTAATTTTCAGGTAGACTCTGTAGTATCATCTCTTAGTCATTAATCACGTCTTTAGAAAGTTTTCGACTGGGTAATTATACCCGATTCTGGCAGGGTTACAAAAGTCAACAGCGGTTACTATTTGACAGCAATGTGGCAATTGTCACAAATCGGTATTCTGACTCATTTCTTTGGTGCAAAAGTAACAAAAACTGTTACCTGCCAAAGAGGAGGTAACAGTGTGTGACAGCTGTTTTATTTGCCAGAAAGTTGATACAAAATAATTTTATAAATTCTGCATGTAAACAATAAAACTCTATACGGGAAAAATTAATAATATATTTTGTACCAAAACGACAAGAGGGCATAATTAAATGAAGGAAGAACTTTTATTGCTTTGTCTTATGGAAATGGAGCAGAAAGAAGAAAGAACTTGCTTTTGTGTTAGAAAGATTGAAAATGCGCGAAAAGTATTACAAAACTTTTAACGTAGTAAATATCTTCGGTCTTTCAAGGGATATTGTTGAGTAATATACCTTCAAAAAAAGCCAAGGTCTTGCGTATTGTGGGAACCTGCCAAAAATTAAGTATAATTGGGCATTTTTTTTGCAAAAAAAATTAAATTGTTAGTAGAAAAGTGAGGTTAAAACATGTTTTTTTAATTAGCTCCCCTATGGGCTGATAAAAGTAAACATGTTTATACATTGATTTATAGAGCTTAGAAAGACCTTTGTAATGATACAGATCGGATTATAAATCCCGGAGATATGAACGATTATATACTCAAGCTTTAAAGGCCTATATCTCAAGAATTTGGGCCGACCGCGGGGGGAAAACAACTTTTTGAACTCAGCGCAGAAGCTTTTGTCGGTGGTAAAATTTTGTTATAGATCAGAGAGTTGGCGCTAAAGTAAATATCGTCTTCTATATGGCGCCGACGTGCAGTATTCTTTCCGCTTAGCATCTCTGGATGTTCCTTGAGGAAGGCAATATAGTATTCCAGCTGTGCCTTTTACGGTACGTTCAAATTCCCTAAATAATAATGTATACATTTTAATTCAATAAAACTTACTTTTCCTTACTTTTCCTTTTTTTACCGCGTTCATTTTGTTCAGAAAACCATATGTTTTTGTTTTTGGTCCTTGCTTTTGACAACCTGTTATTGTGAGGTGAATTATTTGTTACGAGGTGAATTTTTCGTTGTCACTGTGTTAACAGAATACCAGATACAAACAACGGTGACAACTTCGTAACAGTTTTGTGGTTACAATTTGATTGTTACCACATACACAGAATAGGGGTGTTATAGTATATATTGAAAATGTCATATTATGTAGCCTCAATCAGTGTAAACCATGGTTGAGAATTTTCTGTTTATTCATTGTATTAGATCCTTGAAAATGATCATCGAAGTTGGTCGAAATGTTGGATCAAAATTAACAAACTTATGATAAAAACAAAAACGTACAACATTGCTTCCTTTCTATTTCCAAGACTTCGAGCCGATACTGAAATTAAATAAAAAAAATAATTGGTTTCCCATTACATCCCATGGAGGAATATAGTTTTATACTCTCACTGATTGGGACCTAAAGTTTTTACACCGATTCCGAACAATATTTTAGAAGGGTTTTCATGGCTAAATACTCGATAGTGTCGCCGTCACTATGCGTGATGACCGCCGAAAGAAAATTTAAGATGATCAGAGCAGGGATCAAACCCCTGATCTCACGTAGAAGAGGCGCACACACTAACCATTCCACCACCGACGGCCACTGAAAATGTATCCAAGACAAAATTTCCAACTGGGTACTTGTGGGGTAAAAAAAAGTATACGTCCGGTCTAAACTGCACGTTTTTGTCAACGGATTTGAGTTTTCCGCCTAAATTTGTCAATTGTGTGTCTGTTGACTTGCGCCTATCGGTCTGTATACAGACAGTTAAGACGTAGCTCCGATTTATTTCATATTTCATAATATTTCATTAATAATTCCCCTTCGTACTTCAATTTATTCTGAAGACATGTGGCGTCACTTTTGTTTGTTAAAATAATCGAAATGTCGAAATTCTGGTCCCAAACAATTATCACAGTATGATTTTCGTACGAAATAACTTTGGCGTAACAACCCTGCAATTGATTTTGCCTACGAAATTTTCGCACAGTGCTGAGTACCAAGGAAATAAAAAGTGAGCTAAATTTTCGGTTCTTGAAATTTTCGTTATTTTTTAGGCACATACTTCTTATGGCAACGAAAATTTTGAGTTCTTGCGAAATTTTCGTAAGAAATTTTGTCACTCATCTCTAAACGGAAAATGTTGTGGCGGAGAGTTACCATCTATCTGTGATTTACATTGCAAATATTTCCTCTACGTGCCCTATTGTGTTTTTAATGCATCTGGTGTTACCTTTGGTTGTTAAAATTATTAAAATGTCAAAATTCCGATCCCAAACAATTATCACACAATTGTTTGCGTACGAAACAACTTTGGCGTAACAACCCTGCAATTGATGTTGCCTACGAAATTTTCGCACAGAACTGAGTACCAAGCAAATGAAAGGAGAGCGAAATTTTCGGTTCTTGAAATTTTCGTTAGTTTTTCTTATGGCAACGAAAATTTCATAAATTGTATTGACTACCGGGCTTAATACGGTTTTACGTAGCCCGAAAAAAAAAACCGGCTGATTCATCTGAACTTGCCCTATTGATGACCATTCCGATAAGGTGCGCTTTAGTTAATATACGAACACATTTCGTATTGATCTTCGTTAAATGTTACAACAATATTGTTTAAGAAGGTGGGAGTTGTTTCATTTTGTTTTTGTTTTACACCTACCCTCATGGCTATCAAATTCAATACGAAGTTATGCCAACGGAAAAGTAAACACACATGTACGAAAATTATTCCAATTGGAATCCACACAACAACGCAATATGTTTAGCTACATGTTGCACAACCCACAAGTTCACTGCAACATTTATAAGTTCATTTTTATTTGATAGTTTTCTTTTGCTCTCTCACTCTCTCTCTCTCGTTCTCTAAATGTTTCGTGCTGCGTTTCACGTTAGTGTTGGTCTCTCATTTACCGGCAGCGCTATCTGGCTTCAGTATTGGCCTGAAACAGTCAGTAGAGAATCACGAGTTTTATTGCCAACATCGCATCAGAAACGAACGTTCGTTCTATCAAATCTTTTTTTCTTTTTAATTATAACGAAGAGAATCCATAAAATATTTATCAATGAATTGGTATCATTCGATTATGATAACATGTGAAACTGGTGCTTCCTCTGCTGTCTTGCCGCCGAAACCAGAGGTGGGCAATAAGGCAAGCGTTGTCAATCAGCCGGTTGAACATAGTAAATTAACTTTACCTTAGAACACTTGACTGTTTCCCGTCGGATAAAGCAAATGTGGTGCATTTAATGAAATATTGGAAACTTTCTGCAGGAATACCTGTGTACCTGGCTGTGTCCACACACAACATTAAGGCCGGTATTCATAAAATGTTGTGACGCGTTTAATGAGCTAACTTTGCAATCATCGTCTAATAAACTTTCATAGATATTAAGAATATGACCCTTAAAGTTTCACCAATTCTACATTATCCATTTCTCATAAAATTTCATATAATTTATGTTGGCAATTCCATGTGACCACTCTCAATCTCACTCTAAACATAAATTTCAACACTCGTTAGTTAAATTTATAATTGGAAAACCATGTTCACTTCGTTCGTATTTAGAAAGGGCAATTTTTAAGTGATTACACAAAAGTTTAAAACAACAGGATGAAAGAAGAAAGGATTCTAATCAGGAAACCACCGACAATCCTGAATCACAACATACCACCAGACATTCTGTTGCCGCTGGGAGTGAAGCAATTTCATGAAATGAGATTCACTCAAATCCTTGAACTGGTTTCACTTATAGCCGAGCGTTTTGTTTTTTAAAACGGCAAAAATGACCAAAATTTCAATCACTTTATAGTTGAAATGCCCCTGATTATTGCGTAGTTGTCAACGAATTGGTTTATGATGACTATGATTATGGAAAAAAATTACATGAGGTGTCAGGGGACTCCCGGTTGGAACGAAGTTCCTTTCGCTATATAAGGGACGCTACAAAAGTAAATCGATAGGAACAGCAAACGACGACATATTTTTTCCTGCTTTTTTGACATTTCTCTTCAGTAAGGTTTGCATTTCATTATGGAAAGATATACGAGCCAACAACGAGTCGAAATTATTAAAATTCACTACCGAAATTTGGAGTCAGTGGCCTCAACTTTAAGAGCGCTACGTCCAATTTATGGTCGTCATAATCGTCCTACCAGATCAACAATTGAGCGTCTAGTGGAAAAATTTGAATCCACAGGCACAGTACAAAATGTTCCCGTACCAGTGAGACAAAGAAGTGCCCGTAGTGTGGAGAATATTGCTGCCGCTGAGGCTTCAGTTCCAGAAAGCCCAAATGTGTCTCTCACACGTCGTTCTCAAGCGTTGGGCAACTCTGTGACGTTGTTGTGGCGAATTTTGCGAAAAGATCTTGGCCTACATCCTTACAAGATCAAATTGACGCAAGAACTGAAGCTGCTTGACCACCATAAGCGTCGTATGATCGTGAATTGGGCTGAGCAACAACTTGAAAATGATTCGGATTTTCATCGGAAAATCATCTTCAGTGATGAGGCTCATTTCTGGCTGAATGGCTTCGTCAATAAGCAAAATATGCGTTATTGGTCAGACAGCAATCCACACGTAATGAATGAGTCATCATTGCGTCCCGAAAAAATTACAGTTTGGTGCGGTTTATGGGCCGGCGGCGTCATTGGGCCGTACTTCTTCCGTGATGATCAAGACCTTCATATTACTGTGAATGCGAATCGCTACCGTTCAATGATAACCGAATATTTTTGGCCCCAATTGGATAATATGGACTTGGAGGACATGTGGTTCCAACAGGATAGCGCCACACAGCGAATGCCACAATCAATTTATTGGAAACCAAGTTTGGTGAACGTGTCATCTCACGAAATGGACCAGTCGATTGGCCGATTCGGTCGTGCGATTTGACGCCATTAGATTATTTCCTGTGGGGCTACGTCAAGTCTATGGTCTATGCCAACAAGCCAGCGACGATTGATGAACTTCGTACGAATATCGAACGTGAAATTGCAGCAGTATCGGCCGATTTATGCTTGAAAACCGTCGAAAATTGGGTTCAGCGTCTGGACGTCTGCAAGCGTGCCATGCAAAAGAAATCGAGTTCCATACATAATGGCATCGAACGTACTTTCACAGGAATAGCGCTCTTATCGAAAAACCCGTTATTATGTACTGGTTAGTTCCCACGCCTAAGGCGCCTGTTGAAAAATACTGTAATTTAAATGGATCTTTAAGAAAATATACCTTTTGTAAAAAAAAAGATTACCTTTTTTTAAGCAATTTTTTATTTATTAAATATATTTTTAAAAAAAAAAAAAAGTATATTTTTAGGTCTTTTTTGTAAGAATATGTATTATATTTTCACGAAAAGGTCCTATCTTTGATGAGAGGTACTTCTTTTATTAAAATAAAAAAAATAAATGGTTTCCCGTTACATCCCGTGCAAGGATTAGGGAGAGATTCTCACAAACCAGTGAGCTGTGTGCGTTCTAGTTTTACACGCAGTCATTGGGTCCTACAGTTTTATACCGGCTCCGAACGGTATTTTGAGAAGATTTTTCATGGCTGAATACACGATAGTGTCGTGGTCACTAAGCGAGGTGACCGCCGTTGAAAGAAATTTAAGGTGGTCAGAGCAGGGATTGAACCTAAGAGTACTTATGTCAATAAAAGTTATTTTGTTTTACAAGAAAGATGCTCTTTAAAGAAAATGTATTTTTTAAGAAAAGACAATTTGTTGTAAGATAATGTACTTTTTTAAGGAAATGTGCTTATTTAAAACAAATTACTTTTTTTAAGAAAAGGTACTTTTTGTAAGAAAATTTACTTTTTTAAGCGAAGGCACTTCTTTAAGATAAGGTATTTTTTCAGAGAAGGTATATTGTTTAAGTATATCACTAGGTATTTTTTGAGAAAATTAAATTTTTTAAGAAAGCGCACTTATTTAAGAAAATGCTATTTTTTTAAACTTCTTTCACTTTGGCGTTTCTAAATTTACTTTTTATTCGGTTCAAAACTACAATATGTAATAAACAGGCTCCACCTAGAAAATTTCCCATTAAACAGAAAATATCCAACGATATGTTAGTCTACACACAAACCAAACCAAAAGTACGAGTGTAAGAGTACGTGTGCTGCCAAATGTAATTCCATGCTCAGGGTTGTATTTCATGGATTTGCCATTCTTGCGCTTTGGCTTTTCGAAATTTACTTTTTATTGGGTTCAAAACTACAATATGTAAGACAAGTCCCACGAATCGAACTGCATCATTCTTCTTTTTGGCCTATAATGATGGTTTCATAAAAAAAATTTTCCTTGTCGCACGTTGCGGGATGGGGGATAAATGAAAAAATTTTAAACAACTTTTTTTTAACTACTTTATTACAACCCATTATTATCAACTATATTGGGTACTTTTGGTTTCGTTTAAAGGGAAGTTTTCTAGGTGGAGCCTGTTTACTACACATTGTAGTTTTGAACTCAATAAAAAGTAAATTTAGAAAAGCCAAAATACAAGACTGGCAAATCCATGAAGTACAACCCTGAGCATGGAATTACATTTGGCTGCACCCTTACTCTTACAGTCATACTTTTGGCTTGGTTTGTGTCTAGACTAACATATGGGGGGATATTTCTTGTTAATGTTCTAGGTGGAGCCTGGTTATTACATATTGTAATTTGAAACGAATAAAAAGTAAATTTGGAAAAGCCAAAGTGAAAGAAGTTTAAAAAGTAACATTTTCTTAAATAAGTGCGTTTTCTTAAAAAAAGTAAATTTTCTCAAAATAAATACCTATTCATATTCTTAAACAAAGCACCTTTACTTAACAAAATATCTTATCTTAAAGAAGTACCTTTGCTTAAAAAAGTAAATTGTTTTTGCAAAACGAACCTTTTCTTAACAAAAATATTTTTTTAATTAAGTACATACATTTTCTTAAAAAATCACATTATTTTACAACAAATTGCCTTTTCTTAAAAAGCTACCTTTCCTTTAAAGAGTACCTTTTTTTGTAAAAAAAGTAACATTTCTTGAGATAAGTACCTGCTCTTAAAATTTTACCTTTTCTTTCGTAAAAAAAAGGTTTTCTTCAAACAAACCCCCCTCTCGTACAAAAAGTACATATTCTTACAAAAATTCCTTTTCTTACAAGTACCCTTTCTTAAAAATAAAATCATACCTGTTCTTTTCTTTTCTTGAGATAAGTAGCCTTCCTGAAAATTAGTAAATTTTCTTAAAGAAATAACCTTATTTAAAAAGAGTACCACTTCTTTAACAAGTACCTGTTCTTAAAAAACTACTTCTTTGTAAAAAAACATGCATACTCTTAGGCTTTTTCTACATGAAAACATTAACTTTTAATAAAAGAAGTACCGCTTATCATAGAAAGGACCTTTTCGGGAAAATATAATACATATTCTTACAAAAGGGACCTAAAAATATACGTTTTAAAAAAAAAACACATTCAATAAATAAAAAATTTCTTAAAAAAAAGTTTATCATTTTACAAAAAGTATCGTTTCTTAAAGATCCATTAAATCTACAGTTTTTTTTCCAAAGGCGCCTTAGGCGTGTTGGAACTTTTTTTCTGTTGAAAGATAGCCATACCTCTTACCTTTCCAAAATGACCTAAACGAAGCCCAGAGGTCTTACGGTTCCAAAGTTATGACCATTTTACTGAAATGCAAAAATGTTTGTTTTTGTTTTTGGAAGCGAAATAACAGCGAAACGTGTTAATTTACAAAACCAAATACATGCGTGCTGTTATTTCGCTTCCAAAAACAAAAACAAACATTTTTGCACTTCCGTAAAATGGTCATAACTTTGGAATGGTAAGACCTCTGGGCTTCGTTTAGGTCATTATGGAAAGGTAAGAGGTATGGCTATCTTTCAACAGAAAAAAAAACATAAGTTACCTGCCATCTGGCTGAGCATTTCCATTTTTCCATTTTTTTCGGAAACCCCTGTACCTCGGCGATTTGAATATACATAAGTTACCTGCCATCTGGCTGAGCAAATTGAGGTTATGTGATGTTTTTCCCCATTTTTTTCCGAAAGCTCTGTATCTCGGCGATATGACTTTTTTCTATTTTTTTTATTGATTAAAGACCTTTCCTCTTAAAGACCTTTCCAACAAGCCCAAAAACAAAAAAATCCGACCACTAGCTCAGAAGTTAGCAAGTTTACTCCGACCGCCAATCCGAAAATTTTGAACCCGCTGCCATTTCGCACCCTTGCATTTTCGGACATGGTCCTAGTGGAATTTTCTTCATGAAATGAGCCAAGGAATCGCTGGAGAAATTTGTCCGGAACTTCCCGAATCACCCTGTATAGCGAAAGGAACGGGTTGGGTACAAAATTCTGTTCGACGAAAATTCTGCTTTACAAAATTCTGTTTTACAAAATTCTGTTTTTCACAATTCTAGTTTCCAAAATTCTGTTTTTCAAAATTCTGTTTCACAAAATTCTGGTTCACAAAATTCTGTTTGTAATTGCATTTTCAGTTAAATAAAAAATTATTTGAAAATAATCGCGCGATTTGTGTCAAATAATATTTTATTTAACTGAAAATGCAATTACAAACACATACATAAAAATAAAACAATTAAGAAATCACTTTGCCCTAACTTTCCCTTACATTTTAAAAAAATATTGTTTAAAAAAACACTTTGCAAATTTAAAAAAAAATGCATCACATACACTGTGTGTTTGGTCAAAAATTATGCTCCAGCATTTTATTTAAAATTAGTCGCATTGTTTTGTTTAATGTGTCGTGTTTAAAAAAATAAAAATGAATAAAGTGCAATTAATAAAAACCAATAAAAATAAAGAAATGTTGTGTCTCAACGGATATTTTTATTATTTGGAAATGAAAAGACAAAAAGGAACCTTTTAATTGGACGTGCTCGAGAAGAATTCCAGATAAGTGTTCCTCTCGAATAATAACAGCAATGGAAAATAACGAGCATGTTTTAGTAAGATATCCAAAAAAGCATACACACGAACCTATTGCTAGTGCAGTGGAAATATGCAGAACAAATACTTTTGTAAAATATGCCGCTTTAAACAAACCCCTTAATCCAAGTCAAATAGTGCAACAATCGGTGGTAATTACAAACCAAACATGTCGCGATTACCTTCCCTCGAAGCACGCGCAAAAGCGAAAAATAGAATACACTCGGAATGAAATGGGACTTTTCAGAGAGCCTCAAGCAATAGATGAAATAGATTACCCCCTAAATCTATACGTTTTGGATAACGAATTATTTATACTGGCAGAAGAGAAAGTGGGAGATGAATATATGGTTATATTCGGCACAAAATCATCAATTCAACTTCTACAAAAAAGCGATTGTTGGCTCGTTGACGGCACTTTTGATGTTGTGCCCACAATAATGCGCCAACTCTTTTCCGTTCATGGAAGGATTGAACGAGAGGTCGCCCCACTCCTATTCTGCCTAATGTCCAAAATATCTGCAGTACTCTATGAAGCATTTTTTAAACGCGTAATTCAAATTGCTTTGGAATATGGAGTTTTTTTTAAGCCTAATCGTATTATATCTGACTTCGAAGTTGGTCTCGTGTCAGCAGCTAGAAAATGCTTTCCAGATTCGCAGATACGAGGGTACTTTTTCCATTTTTCCCAGATATTGTGGCGCCGTATTCAAAAAGAACGGTAAGAATTTTTAATAACTTTTATAAATTATAGTAATGAACTTGTAATATGTACAACATTATCATTTCAGATTGGTTACTAAGTACGGAAATGACGAAAATTTCTTACTGCAAGTAAGATGTTTAAAAGCGCTTGCGTATGTTCGTCCAGAAAAGGTAGCCAAATATTATTCGAAGCTCCGAAGAACATTTGAAGACGAAGATATTATTAAATTGGCCACCTGGTTCGAGGCCAATTATGTCTATAACGCTCGTAAATACCCACCTGAATTTTGGACGATATTTGATTGCGAGTATTCTGAAAAATACCCGAAAACTACAAACAATGTCGAGTCATGGCACCGACGTTTGAGTGTTGTAGTTGGACGAAAAAAAAGCGGACTCTACAAAATTGTAGAACATTTAAAAGGAGAATTAATCTATTCTCAAAATATTGTCTCATAGATTGAGAATGGTGAAAAATTAAAAAAAAAATAAAAGAAATGTAAAAAAAAAAAATATTTTAAAAAGAATAGCAAAAAACTTAGTTTATAATTAATTAAATATTGTTATCAGTTAAATTGAATTGCTATGATTTTTTATTATTTTTAACTTTGTCTTAATTTAATTGATTTTTAACTAATTTGTGTTTTTATTTAATGTTTGTTATTTTTTTTTCTTTTAAATTAATATGTTTTTCAATGATATGAATTTTTTTAGATCGATTTTGAAAATCCATTAATCTGTTTAATTATTTATTACATATTTCATAATTTGTTTCCAACGAATAAATATCTAACCATACACATACGTTATCATATGTAACATTTCTTATTCATAATAACACTGCTTTACAAATTTTAACTTTGGAAAAATACCAAGAACGCCACATGCCTAGATAAGTTAATTGGGACATCCTGAACACAAAAAATGCTGTATTTTTTTTTCCTAAGTACCGATTTTTATATAACGGTGCTTTTGTGTTTTTCGGTGTATCATCCCACTCAAGCCCTTGTGGAGCCCAACCGAAAAGACCGATCGATATATATGGCATATCGTTAAAAAGGTAATTGAATGCCCTTTCCGTCGATATGCTGTACATTTCTCTCTGATAAGAAATGACCGAGTAGTGGCCCCTCAAAGTTCAAAATTTGGTTTATTTTAACGTTTTTTTCAAAACTTTTCATTTTTATTTCGTTTTTCTTCTACTTTATAGTGAAGATCTGGAATGTTTTATTTTTTAACCATATAGTTTATTTAACTACCAACATTTTAAGCGTAATTTGAACAAAATCTGATGAAAAATGAAGGTTTTTTTTAAGCATTTTGTGGAACGACAATATTTTCATTTTCATTGCTCACACACTATATTCGGCGTCCATCAGTTTTAATACGTACATTTTCATCTTAGCTATGTTAACTAACAGTAGGCAGGCATAGAGGTGGCAACCCACTTCATTTTGACGATTATTTATTTATTTTTCATCAGATTTTGTTCAAATTACGCTTAAAATGTTGGTTGGTTTTTAACGATATGCCATATATCTCGATCGGTCTTTTCGGTTGGGCTCCACAAGGGATTGAGTGGGATGATACACCGAAAATTACAAAAGTACCGTTATATAAAAATCGGTACTTAGGAAAAAAAACTTACAGCGTTTTTCGCGTTCAGGAGGTCCCAATTAACTTATCTAGGCATGTGGCGTTCTTGGTATTTTTTGGCTGTAAACCAGTGTAATTTATAATTTAACGGCATTTTATTTTTTTTTCTCAGAATGAAAGGGGAATAACATATTTCAAAAACCAGAATTTTAATAGACAGAATTTTATTAAAAACAGAATTTTGTAAAACAGAATTTTGTAAGACAGAATTTTGGAAAACAGAATTATGTGGCTATCCCGTAAGGAACTTCGTTCCTTCGTTTCATATTTTTTTTTATGAATGAATGCAATTGATAATAACCAAAATTTCAACCACGTCCAAGCTGATAAGGCACTGACTATTGCCTAGTTGCTTATGCATTGTTTCATAATAACTATGTTTATGAAAAACTAAAGATATTAACTAAACTTGCAGTTGCTTGCTGTCATAGTTGATTTTATCGAAAATATTTTCACGTAAACAACAAACCGAAATGTGAGGTAATAAATAACCTAGAACGTAGATGATTTGAAATTAACTAAGGTTTGTTAAAAACAATATATATCTATGGTTAGTTGCAATGAACTAGATTGCCTGGTTAGTTATAAATGATGCTTAGCAAAGACGAAAATTGATATATTTTGACAAGATACGTAAGGATTGTAATTTGAAAAAGCTTTTATTAAAATGATTGCATTTTACAACAATACGTAAATTCTAAAATTAGATAATACCAAAAATTGTTTTGCTGGACACGGTGTTCAACACTATGTTTGGTAAGGTATAAATGGTTCTTAGTAAAACCACAATTTGCTACAATATTTTACAAAGAATATACAACAAAAGTTGTTTCATAGAAATATTATTGCAATTATACAATTTTACAACAAAGAACTAAATTCGAAATTGAGATAATACTCGTACCAAATATTATTTTGTTGGACACTTTATTCAACAACACTTATGTATATATGTAGTACACACATCTCCCCTTTAGAAACCATGAATATATTTTAAGGGATTTTTACAATTCTCTAGAATTATTGGAATTCTGGAACTTTTTGCCGAGCTGTTTGGTTTTTAATAGACAACTTCGTCCTTTAGTAATTTTGTGAATGCAAATGATGCTGATGTTATTATGTGCAAGCAAATATTTATGTAGTCGATAATATCAAAAATTGCAATCACGTTGTTGGTTGATATGCCCCATACTATTGCGTAGTTGCGTATAAATTGTTTCAAATTCAATAAAGATATAATCCAAATCGATATTTATTGTGAACAATGCACTTCGAAACTATCGTCCGCCAAAGTGAGCACAAATCTTGGTGTCGACCGTTTACATTTTTTCTAATTGCAGGAAAAATAAAACCCCTGACCTGTGTAGCTCATAAGAAATTGAAAAATATTCTACTAAGAAATAACTTCAGATCGAATCATATATAATGCATAATTTATTTTAGCGAACATTTCTTGTGTAAACAAAATAACCACGTATGTAGTAACAAATAACTTGAAGATAATCGACTAAAAATTAACTATGCTTTGGTTAATAGCACTACATCAAAACAACTACGAGGTTGAATTTTATGTTTCGGGATTAGAGAACAAAAACAAATATTAATCATCGAAAATCACTTTATAGTTTTTCAAAATATTCCCCATGAAGAGTTATACACTTTTGCATGCGTTTGAATTGTCGAAACACTTTTGCCACTCTGATTGAGGTATCTCCAAAACATGCATTCTACATGCAGCAACCGCTTCTTCAGGTATCGTAAAACGTTAACCTCTCAGTTTGTTTTTCACGTACGGTAATAAAAAGAAGTCATTCGGTGCCAAGTCAGGACTATACGGCGGATGACCCATCAAATCGATGTTTTGGGTGCTCAAAAATGCAGTTGTTTCAGCCGATGCGTGAGAGCTCGCATTGGCGTAGTGAAGAGTGATCCGTCTTCGGCGGTTGGTTTTACTGATTTCTTGGAAGACAACTGGCAAACAAATGGTTGTGTACCACTCAGAATTCACTGTTCTGCGTTGTTCTAGTGGTACGGTTGCTACATGTCCGGTTTTTCCGAAAAAACAGGCGACCATTTGCTAGGAAGTGCTTCGGGCCCGAACAACTTTTGTTGGAGTTGGCTCATCTTGAAACACCCATACAGTTGACTGCTGTATACTTTCGGGCTCATTCGCGTAAATCCAGGATTCATCACCTGTCAAGATGGCATAGACGTGGTTCGAAGCACCGCGATCGTATTTTTGGAGCATTTCTTTCGACCAATCGACACGAGCCTTTTTTTGTGCGATTGACAAATTGTGTGGGATCCAACGCGAACAGTCAAATGTTTATGCAATATTGAATGTATGCTGGTCCCACTAATGCCTAAGGTTGTCTTAATCTCACGATACGTCACATGACGATCTTGCAAAATCAGTTCGCGCACAGCATCAATGATTTTCGGAAGAACAGCTGATTTTGGACGACCTTCAACAAATCTATAAAATCTGAAAGCCTGACTCCTCCTCATTGTACTAGTTTGGAAGTTCTGATATGAGTATTATGTTGGGTCATAATATAGCTGATAAAAATTTGTCTTCCGCATTTTTTAAAAATAAACGAATTTTTTAATAACACACATAGCGGGGACCATGTACAGATTTACAAGCATTGTTTTCATGAATTGAAAATCTGTTGCATATTTGTTTCTTTGTTGTCTGTCTCGTTTTTTGAGCATTTTAAGTGCAATTCTAGCACTGTTTTTTTGGGTTCTGCACTTTTTTTAAAAAAAAAAATGCTAAATGTTTTTTAGCACTTTTTTGCAAACTTTTGAGTTTTCTGGCTCCATTTTTAGCATTTTTTCTCGATAAATTGCATTTTTTTTATAATGCTTTGAAATAATGAACTTTGAAATAATGCATATTTCCAACCAGGAATTGTAACATATGTCGATGTTAAATATGTACGTTAGTCGGCATTTAAAACATCCGTTTCCGTAAAATAATGTTGGTCCAGACTTCTTATTAATGTCATTAGTTTTTATGTACGGACTCTAAAAAAGAAAAAGAAATTTGTCGGCTTGTGAATTTTCCCTCAAGTTTAGTACTGTGTCAAACTGCAATAGACGATTCAACCACCTAATTACTTTAATGAGTTTAAAAAACGAAAACAGGTTTTATTAAAGCGGTTACGCGGTTAACCGCTTTTCAGTTTATATGGTTGAGTATTTCAAACTTGAATACGGATTTTTCATTTTAGTCTTGAAATGATATATATTTTCTAATTTAGGTATAGTTTTCGTAAATGAAATTGTATACAAAAATGTGCCAATTAATCTTTGTCTGATTTTACAAATGAATTTAAAAGTTGTGTTTTTTAAAAATTTGATAAAAGAATTTATTTTACATAAATATAATTTTAAAATAAAGATAAAAGTTGAGTACGTGTTTACAATTGTAATACACGTAGTATTATCCAATACCGTTTTTATAAGCCAATTCCAGAATCGAAATTTAAGAAAAAAATTAACGTACTGAAACGATAACGGTTGCTACACCTAACTCGAAATAAGTATATAAATTTCAGTGGGGTGTTCCGACTTAAACATAGCCTCACCCTTAGTTATCCTTCGGGTCCGAGTTCCATTAAAAAAGGTTCATATTTTTGTTTTGGCAGCCGATCAACCTTCAGTTACCCGTGGCAAATTTGCCTACATTCAATAGCAGAGTGATATCTGCGAAATATTATCTTATTAGCAAGTTAATTAGGATGTGTTGTGTATTTGGGGTATTTATCATGACTACCAGCCAAATGTCCGCTGAAAATTTGTATGGGAGGTTCGAAAATGGTTACCAAATTTCACAGTACCAAATTTCACATTACGGGAGATATCGTGTCTAGAGATTGCGATTTCCCGACATTTTGCATGTCTCGAGACATCGAGACTTTTTTGTCTCGATATATTTGTTGTCTCGAGAATTCGAGATTTTTTTTTCTATGTCTCGAAAGTCTCGAGATTTCCCGAGACTTTAATAAAATAAAATAAAATGCTTTTTTTACAAAAAATCTTATAAAATTATTTTTATTAAAACAAAAGTAACAAACCAAACAAATATAAACAAAATGAAAAAAATATAATTCATTATATACTTATACGTGCGCCTTGACGTTTCTTTCTTTCTTTTGCATTTTCATTCGCAAAAGTTTGCAAATAAAAATTTGTGTGTGTAAAAGCATTCGGAAAGACCAAAGGAGAAAAGAAGAAACCAAGGCGAATTTATACATCGAGTGGTTAAAGTGTAACAACATTAGTTTGCCTTGAATTCGCCTGTTGTGAAAATGCCAAACTCGTTTGTGTTAGTGGCTATTTTGATGTGATTTTTACTAAAATTTCTCGAGACAGAAAAGAAAAATTCTCGAAACACGAGAATTCCCGAAACATTACGTATTTAAATTTCTCGAGACACGAGACATTAAAATGTGTGAAAGTCTCGAGGTTTCTCGAGACGGGAATTCTCGATCACAATCTCTAATCGTGTCGGTCATCCTGAAAGCCGCCCATATTTTGTATGGGAGGCACATAAATGGGTGTAGCAAAATCATCAGTGTTTCAGTGAGAGAGTGGCGGTTTACGAAATGAAGCCTAATACAAATTTCACTAAGGTTGGAAGAATTTTACACGAGTTATCATATCCTCGTTATCATACCTGGGCAATTTTCTCCAGTTAAGTACACATTTATAGATTATTAAGCAATATCTGAATTGAAGCTAATCACTTACATTAAACACTAAATATATCGATTTGTATGGGATGTACCAGAAGGATTGTGGTCATAACACCCATATGCAATCCCTAACTAAGTTTGGTTAAATAATTGCCAATGACAGAATTTCATTGTGATCGTTAAAGAGGTTTACCGCAGTTACCGTGTAACTCAATTAGCCAGACAGACCGGCATGGCTCAAAAGTCTTAAAGAGTCCCAAAACGAAGTTGGGCCATAGACACCTTAGGTCTAGTATGACTCCTTGTATGCGTTAACTTGTTTTCGTATCAAATGATATATACCCCCATCCATATGGGTGATTGTGTTCGATTATGTATGGTCTACGAAAATGTGTGTTTTTATTGAATATAAGGCGTAAAGTGCCCGCAGTACTACAACTGTTAATTGTTTCAGTTTTAGCACTTTTTTTTTTGCAAATTGCACTTTTTTTGGCATGTTTTTTTTGATAGCTTCTGGCAACACTGCATCTATAGCAGTGATGCCCACACACATATTTATTGTGTGTGAAGCTGAATAAACCGAAGCAATGCTGATCTAGTAGAGGTTAACGCAGTAGGATTTGTTGTTGCCCACAGCAGGGATTTTGTTTTTGTTATATGACTAAATGTCAAATTCAACCCAAATACATATGACCGAACACAGTAAACAAAAAGTTACAAAAACAAAATACACTGAATTTGACAGATAGAGTCATAAGAAAGCAAAATCAGCTGTTCTAATGCGTTAATGTTAATGTTGACTTTGATGTATTTTTAAACAATTACGCAGCGCGACCCTTCTTCAACAAATACTCAGCAGCAACTGATTTGATTTGCATTGAAAAAATGTAAACAAAGCAAGAGCCGACCGCCCATGATCGAAATGACACGAAGAAGCTTTTACTATACGTGCGTCGGCAGCGTAGAAACAGCATTTTGCTGCCCATCACGCGTGTTATGGAAATTCAAAATCAACACATGCAAACAACACACAGCGTTAGCATCACATACGTGTTGGTGTTGTTGGCAGAGATTATGACTGATAATATGTATGATGGTATTAATGTAGCTGCAGCGAACAAACAAGCAGGTCGAAGGGATGATATTGGTAGTGGATAAGGACATTTTTACCTCCTTTCGATTTCAGAAAGCCCCCAACTCCTTTTGGCCCAATAAGAGTACTTTCGGATTTGACTCACCACATTTTATGTGAGAGGGTTTTAAATACAATACAAAATAAGTAAGGCAAGCAGTAGGAATTACAGGAATTTTGTTGATATATCAAGGGCCGACCTTGTCAAACTCAGCTGATCGAAATTTATTGTTATTTATTGTTATTTTTTGTGTAATATGACTGAAATACTATATGTATGTGTGCCTGAGGCTAACTAAAGCTTTAACTGCATTTACATCGAAAGATTGACAAACCGTACGCAGATTAAATACAGTGTTTTAATACGTTTTACAAACCGCCCGTCAAATTTTGAAATTTATCCAGTACGATTATTCAAATTCATGCGAATAAAAAATCACTATTCTTGTCAAACTGAGATAAAAAATAAATGGTTTTCCATTACATCCCATGAAGGAATTGGGGAGAGCTTCTCTCAACCAGTAAGCTATGCGCTTTATAGTATTATACTCACTGATTGGGACCTACAGTTTTACACCGGTTCCGAACGGTAGTTTGAGAGGCTTTTTCATGGATAAATACTCGATAGTGTCGCCGTTACTAAGCGAGGTGACCGTCGTCGAAAGAAATTTTTAGGTGGTCGGAGCAGGATCGAACCCACGATCTCCTGTACAAGAGGCCACCGAGATACCTAGCCTTTATTCTGAACCACAGCCTATGATGGCTGCTTTGCATAAAACCAATCTGGGCCAGGTGCACAGGCCGTAGCGCCCCTGATCTACGGTAAACCTTAGGTTAGTTAGTTAGTTCGAAAAGAGGGATGTGATGTTGAGTGTTCAGAAGGAGCACTCTAAACCTTCCCATGTCAGTAAAGACATACACTTAAGCCGCTAAGTTCGACCTGTTGTGCTAAACCTTAGGTTAGTAAAGAACTAACTCAAATGCTGAAAACCAAAAAATTTACCAGTACTTGTTTTTTGCCAAATTTTTATAAATGATGGCTTGTTCTGCTCAAGAAAATCCAAACTTTATACTCAATTTATGGAACTAGAGCTATTTTCGCGACTACTATTTTTTACATATTTTTTTCATTTAAAATCGAGATTTTTGAACAAAAATTTTAATTTTAAATGGCTCTAACGTCAAAACTGTTCGTCTAAGGTTAATACCTTGTATAAAAAGGTTTCAGAAAAGATAATTTTCTTTAATTTGAGACCACTCTTGTTTAAATCGGTAATAGTGTTTGGTAGTTATGCTCCAGTAAGCTTTGGGATCTCATAAAAAATTCGAAAAAAATTTATAAAATTCATATCTTGAAAACTAATAAGAGAAAAAAATTTTTAAAAATCATTTTCGTGTTTAGGATGACACAATCTATAGAAAACAATTATTTAGAACTCTGAAGCAAAATGACTGTAAACTAGTGCTATTAATCATTCTGTCTTAAAGATGTAATATGTCAACCACAATGAGTTTCGATACAAATATACTACATTTGCGACAAGCTACAAACACGTTATATTTACATCCAAACAATAAAACAAGACAGATCTTTTAGCGTGTATGAAAATTCGATTTAAATCACGCCGATTTCGTGAATAATATGAAGTGACTGACACAATTTAATAATGTGTCATTTAGTTGAGAAATACTTTCTACATCAATCAATTTGTCGATTGTCATTTTCTGTTTGTTTTTAACAATCTATTTTTCGTCGACCATAAATGACGTATAAACTTATTTACAGATTTGGACACTAAACGTAATCTAGGTATTTCATAATTGCACCTTTTTATGGGCAAATAAATTCGAAATATTGTCTTTTTGAGCAGAACTTTATCAAGTTATTTTAAATGTTTTAATTTTGGAATCAATTTATCTATTAAGGTTCCCTATTTAATACGGCTCTTAAATTATATGACCTCATTTCCTAAATGTTTTAAGAAGAAATTGAATGTTCAGGGTGAATTATTTAGATGTACTTTTCGACTTGGGATTTTATGACATATCAAACTGTTAAACTGCGTCTAGAAATTATTTAGCAGTATTAGTAAATGGAGCATTCTACGAGGAACGTGTTTCCTGCGCGTAAAGCAACTTATTGTCCATATAAATAATTGGCGAAATAGCTAAAAGAACAAATACACTTTAATTGCGATTTGCCTATTTTTTTCGTATTTTTTGGCCTGATAGGGCATTAAACGGTGATGACAAAAAAATAAAAATTTTGGCCGCAAGCCCATATTTTCCAAAATATGGGTCCCCAAAGCGTGAATGTATAATCGCTCGTAAGTCAGCCATTTATTATCCGATCGTGTTGAAATAAATTTCAGTGGAAAGGTATTTTTCTCCTCTGGGGCTTCGCGGCTTCGGCATAGTATTTTGTGGTATTTTTTTAAATAATTTTTCATTTTTTTTATAAAACAGAAAGCCCCGCAGGCAAAAAATTAATTCAAAAAAATCGCGAGTTTTTTTTATTTTTTAGAGGGGAAAAAGCGCCCAATGTTTATTGAAACTTTCAATATCTCCGCTCTGTAACAGGTTACAGGCGAGTATTATACCTTAAAAGAAATGTGAAAGTTTTGCCTATTATCGGAATCTAACGAAAGAATAAGTACATACGTAATTTTTTGGGGGAAAAGAAGTTTCAAAAAAGTGAGGTTAAAAAAACTTTTTTTTAGTGGTCCCCAATGGGTTAACAAAAAAATATCTGTATATAGAGTCTTATAGAGTTTCCAAAGACCTTTGTAATGACACCCATTTCAACCAGATCGGATTATAAATACCTGAGATATGAGCGATTAAATACTCAAGTTGTAAACACCTATATCTGAAAAAGTTGGACCTAACAGGGGAGAAACCAATATTTTTTGGTCTCAGCGCAGAAGCATTTCTGCAGGGTGAAATTTTGGTGTAGATCAGAGAATAATAACTAAAGTGTATTTATGCCAAAACAACTGTTTGTTGTGGTTTACAGGCTGCTGAAATGATGACTGCCGGAACGTAACTTTAAATGTCACCCCTTATCGCTACATCATAGTTGACTACGACATTTGGTTTAACGAAGACAACGCTACTTGCCACACAGCCCGTGATACAACGGCTTAATTGCGAAAACAATACGATGATCAGCTAATTTCATTCTTCGGACCGGTGCACAGTGGCCCGAACAGGCAATCTAGTGGGATTTAAGTCGAATTTCAATTTTTCAAAATTCCGATTATTTTTGTTTTCTTTTAATTGACAACACTTTTAAAACCTTATAAAAACTTTTGCATTATCTTTTAGGTGCATTCCTGATCTGCTCAAGCTTTCAAAGTGAACATATATTTAGCACGTGGCTTAAAAGATTTGGCAAACTTTTATTGACTTCTGTTGGTTGAGCCAAATTACAAACAAATTATATTTTATTGAGTCAATATCTTTTTTTCTCATTCAGATAAGGTATGTACTAAATAAAAATTATATGTTTGTGACCCGTCTTTTCATGTGTAGCTAAAAAATGTGGTAGAAGTAAGGTATTTTATCATATATGGTTTTAGAGCAAATACTGAAATCTTTGGACTATAACTAACGTCATTCAATCGTATTCAAGCTAATTATAGCATTTATGTAAAGTGTGAGTCCTTGTGGTGTAAAAATATATAAAAATGATAACCAACTACGACCGACTCTTAACTCTTCTGCGCTTTTTAGGTGAAATGTCAGTCCCCAAGCGCTCACTTTATTCCATTTGGCTTAGCGAAAAAGGCGCCAAAAAGAAAATGTTGGCTTTACAAGAATTTGTGTTTGGTACAATTTATAAGAACAAAAAGCTATCTAAAAATAAATTGGAAGAAAAAAAAAATGACCAATTTCGTAAGCAGGCTTACAGAAAAATGGAAGGCATGCCGTTACAATAGGAATTTCTTTGAGAAAAAAAATCAGAAATGGCTTGATATGCCGCTCTTTCAACAGAATGGATCACACATGGGTCGTCACAGTAAAGATTTTGGTGACCTCTGCCCCAAGACACAGATCCGAAAAGTGTCTAGTCTTGTTCAACAACCAACATGTGAAGAGTTGATGGTGGCAACAAGCTCCACCTTGTATTAATCCGGACTGAGATGACACAGCCGGACAAAAAATTTAAAGGTCGTTGGAGACACAAGTCAAGCTAATTATTCCTTATTCACCTGAAGAAGCACTTGCTCTGTATATAGATGTCGGCCACACAAAACATACGTACAAACTAACGCGATGTAGTGCCAAGGAAGAAAATGCAGACATATATCCCAGTTATCATAAGCTGCATTCAGCGAAGCTTATGTGCTATCCAAAGGAATTGATCTTTACAGATTATTCCGCTGAAACAACACTGCAGAGCTTAGTAGATCATACTGTTAGCCGAATTATACAAGCACACTCGCAAATTTTTGAAAATGAAATTTCAGTCACCAGCAACAGTATAAGCTTAACTGCAATACATAAATGGGGCTGCGATGGAAGCAGTGGACACGCAACCTATGTTTGCAGTTAGCCTTGTTCCCTTACAAGTTCAGCTTGGATCGACAATTTTGTGGAAAAACACGCGACCTTCGTCAACTCGCTGTTGTCGCTATTAATTCGTGCAGAGACTGATAGTGTAAATAGCCAAATACTTTCAACTAAGCCAACAATCTTCAACTCATTAACAATTGACCATGTATTTCATTGTACCATGCTGGATGGCAAAACATTTAGCGTCCTTGCAGAAGCCTCTACACAGACATGTGGAATTTGTAGAGCTGTGCCAAAAAATATGAACAATTTAAGTTTGGTGCAAAGTTATCCAGTTGATGTAGATCTTTTTAAATATGGCTTATCATATATCGTACAGAATTTCAATTAAAAAATGGCAAATTCGCGGGGAAGATAAGCCGTAGGTTGAAGCAAGAAAATCCGAAATTCAACTGCAACTCAGGAAACACATGGGCTTATTGGTGGATATTCCTATGGCTGGTAGTGGTAATACTAACAATGGTAATACTGCCAGACGTTTTTATAGCGAACCAGATTTGGCAGCCCGTATTACAGGAGTTTGCGAAACGCTAATATACAAGTTTAGTGTAATTTTACGTGTTTTGGCTAGTGGATATGAAGTCAATACAGATGCATTCCGCTCATATGCCCTGGAAACAGCTGAAATATTTGTCGACAGATATCCTTGGTATTACATGCCGTCTTCTGTGCACAGAATACTAATACATGGTGCACACGTTATATCCGTTGTAGCACTACCTATTGGTATGATGTCCGAAGGAGCCCTTGAAGCGAGGAATAAGGAATTCCGGGATTTACGTCAAAACCATTCCCATAAAGACAATAGAACTAATACAATGCAAGATGTCATGAATGGGTTACTTATTTCATCAGATCCGCTTATAACATCTTTATCAAAACCATCCAATATTTACAGAAAAGCCATAATGTTAGATAGTGTCGTAGCTGGGTTGCTCATTAATTTTAAAAACATTTCGATTGATTCGGATTCATCAGATTCCGAATAATAACTTAGTTGTTAACACATATATAAATGTTTTTTTTTCTTCATATACTTCAAATAAATTACTTATAAATGTAAAATGTTAAAAACTCAAAAATGTGTATTAATCAGTTGTATGGGAGCTATGATATATAGTTGACCTAGAAAACTGAAATTTAGAGAATAAGTGGTGAATATGTTAAAAACCTTAAATTTAAATTTTCATTAAAATATCTCTTCATTTACTCGAGTTATTAATTAAATCCCACTAGATTGTCTGTTTGGGCCACTGTGCGGTGAATTGGCCGCCCGGATCACGTGATATCATACCTCTGCACGCTGAAAAATCTGTATTTCGCAAATATAGTATACTTGTAGCTAAAAATATTGTGTTTGTTTTTCAATATTCCAATGATTAATATGCTATACTATATGTTTTTGTGACGCAAATATGTTTTATTTGTTGGATACTGCTGAAAACAAAAACGTGCCAGACAACAAAGAAAAAAAGCAGAAGATCTTCAATTCATGAAAACAATGGCAAACATACACATGGTTCCTGCATAATATTACAGGGCTACGTAAAGACCACAGCCTACATAAGTCAGTAACGACTGAAGAATTGGAAGCCAAAATTACTCGCATAATTCGCCAAATTCCACTCGAAATGCCCAAACTCGTGTTTGAAAATAGCAACCACAGAATGAAACATGTCAGCCGCAGTTACTGCCAAAAATTTCAAAGAAATAATTTTTAAAAATGGTTGTAAAGAGAACCATTCTTTATAATAATAAAAATTTAACAATAAAATTGATTTTTTTCGTACAAAAATTGTTTTTTGTATTGATCATTTTTGTGTCAGCTATATACATATGTCTGTCCAATCCGGAAACTCTTGGTATACATTTGGAATACATTTAGAGTAGCCCATGTATAGGGAGGCGCAGAATTAGATTCTTCTTATAACTTTTTAATTAGTTTTTTTTCATGTTTGTAATAATTGTTCGGTTCAAGATAGTTATTGATCTATGAAAAAGTACATTTTAATAGAAATATTAAAAAGAAATGAGTGAAATTCATCATTATGTTGATCGTTATGTTCTCGCTTAGTTGACATTTGTTTATCTCTATAATAAGTGATGATATATCGGGGTTTTCAATAAGAGCGCTACAAAAGTTTTTTTTTAAATAAAACAAAACCGGTTTTAGACACCAATGAAATTCTTTATTCCTGTGAAAGTACGTTCGACGCCATTATGTATGGAACTGGATTTATTTTGCATGGCCACCACGGAGACGCTTGCAGAAGTCCAGACGCTGAACCCAATTTTCAACGGTTTTCAAGTATAAATCGGCCGATACTGCTGCAATTTCACGTTCGATATTCGTACGAAGTTCATCAATCGTCGCTGGCTTGTTGGCATAGACCATAGACTTGACGTAGCCCCACAGGAAATAATCTAACGGCGTCAAATCGCACGACCGAGGCGGCCAATCGACTGGGCCATTTCGTGAGATAACACGTTCACCAAACTTGGTTTCCAATAAATTGATTGTGGCATTCGCTGTGTGGCTTGTGGCGCCGTCCTGTTGGAACCACATGTCCTCCAAGTCCATATAATCCAATTGGGGCCAAAAATATTCGGTTATCATTGAACGGTAGCGATTCGCATTCACAGTAATGTGCCCGTCTTGATCATCACGGGAGAAGTACGGCCCAATAACGCCGCCGGCCCATAAACCGCACCAAACCTTAATTTGCTCGGGATGCAATGATGACTCATGGATTACGTGTGGATTGCTGTCTGACCAATAACGCATATTTTGCTTATTGACGAAGCCATTCAGCCAGAAATGAGCCTCATCGCTGAAGATGATTTTCCGATGAAAATCCGAATCATTTTCAAGATGTGGCTCAGCCCAATTCACAAACATACGACGCTTATCGTGGTAAAGCGGCTTCAGTTCTTGCGTCAATTTGATCTTGTAAGGGTGTAGGCCAAGATCTTTTCGCAAAATTCGCCACAACCACGTCACAGAGATGCCCAACGCTTGAGAACGACGTGTGAGAGATACATTTGGGCTTTCTTGAACAGCGGCAGCAATATTCTCGTCACTACGGGCACTTCTTTGTCTCACTGGCACGGGAACATTTTGTACTGTGCCTGTGGATTCAAATTTTTCCACTCGACGCTCAATTGTTGATCTGGTAGGACGATTATGACGACCATAAATTGGACGTAGCGCTCTTAAAGTTGAGGCCACTGACTCAAAATTTCGGTAGTAAATTTTAATAATTTCGACTCTTTGTAGGCTCGTATATCTTTCCATGATGAAATGGCAAACCTTACTGAAGAGAAATGTCGAAAGAGCGGGAAAAACTATGGCGTCGTTTGCTGTCCCTATCGATTTACTTTTGTAGCGTCTCTGTTGAAAAAACCCCTTTTTTTTTTTTTTTTTTACCTAAATACTTTTTTTTTTTACCTAAATACTACTTTTAGTTATTGATCTTGAAACGAACAATTATTAAAAACATAAAAGGTTAAAGATCGAATAATACAAACTCGAACTGATATTTTTTATTTTCTTTTTTAGGATTTTGAAAAGACGACTTTGGGGAATGTTGGTGACGAAAAAATACTAACGAACAACGCAACTAAATAAAAAAAACAGCACACAATTGTCCGAGGCCTTCGGCCACGGACTGTCCCTGCAGGCTACAGATAAGATAGAAATCCATCCGATAAGATAGAAAACATATATAACAATAAATGATAAATAACATAAGCAAATGAATTTATTTATTTGATAGTTACTATTGATAATATAAATAAGCTTATGGTAGGAAAAATAGGATAAATATGTTTTTAAATTAAAAGAGTAAGGATAAATGATAAATAACAGACGCAAATCAATTTGATTATTTGAAAGTTATTTATTTTAATTTATTAAACGTCAACTGTAAAACAGCATCAAGCAGCATTGTCATTTTTCTTACTTGGCAGCACTTTCATTTAACATAAAAATGTATGAATTAATTTTTTCATATATTTTTAATAATTATATATCCATGTTAAATTCAAATTCACATTTAACATTTTGTTTCACTTAAATACATAAGTAAATATACGAAATTTCAATATTGCATCAATCAAAACAACAGCCGACGGTTTGTGTCCACACTGAAACAGCAGCATAGTTTGTGTTCACGCTACAAACTCAAACACTCAACCAAACACCACACATATGTTTGAGTGTATGTGTTTAAACAATTTTCATTTGAGAAATTTAAATATTAGGAAGATATCAATCAATATGAAATGTATATCAAACGAAAGATAAATCTATGAAATGTATATCAAACGAAAGATAAATCTTCATTTACCTACAAAAAAATTTTTAAAAAAAGTTATCTCGCCGTTTCCTCATAATCAATGAGATAAAGATTACAACAATAACAATCTGACATGACTCCCTATACCGTAAGGTAAGACGTATTCTACGCCAAAAAATAACTAAAAAGCTTCCTGTAACCCATGAAAGTACTGGGGAGAGCATTTCACAATCAAATTTTTTTTCACAAGATTTTGATTGCATTAGAATCGATAGTGTCGCCATAAATAAACGAGGTGACGGTTTTCGGAAGAAATGTAGTGATCGAATCCACATTCTCATGTACAAGAGCCGCGCACACCAACCTTTGCAATGATCTATTGCGTTGATACAACATGCAGACCATCGATATTGGAATCTTCGGTTGCACTCACAGCTTTAACAATAACCGTTTGGTTTGAAATATTCGTCAACTTGTATCTGTAAGGACCCACCATTATACCGGAAGACAGCTTATAATAAACTCTGTTCAAAATGTTGAATGGGTATAGGGGAGCGTCCAGCATATACTCCCAGCAAAATTCGGTTGAAGCAGCTGTATTAGCGAACCGAATTTAGAGGTCGTCACAAACACGCAGTTGGTCATAACAGCCGAATCATACGTGGTTCCAGAGGTTGTCACAGCTGAATCAGAAGTTATTTCAACCGAATTAAAGGTTGTCACAGCCGAATTATAGGTTGTCACAACCGACTTAGAGGTTGTCACAGCCGAATTAGATTTTATTACTGCCGAATTAGAGTCTGTCCCAACCAAATAAGAGGCTGTATCAGCCGAATTGGAGATTGTCAAAGCCGAGTTAGAGGTTGCCGCATCCGAATTAGAGGTTGCCACAGCCGAATTAGAGGTTGCCACAACTGAACTAGAGGTTGTCACAATCGAACTGCACTGTTTTCAACGTAACTTTATGGGATTCCAAATTTTTCAATCAGAATGTAGCCATGGTAAACGTGAATAACAGTTGTGAACATATTAATACAATCTAAACGTGACTAGTTCATAAAAGCTACTTTGTATCTTAAGAATGGTCATTTGTATGTTAATGTCATCAGTACTCGAGAATGACCTGTGTGATTTTATCGGAATAAATTTATGAAAATTTAGAAATGCAGTGTCTTTAATTCACGCTTATACTATTTCTCAACGTAATCAAGAGTTTCGCAGTTATAAAAAAAAGAATGGTGAAAAAAATATTTTTTTGCTTACAAAATTCAAATTTTTTATTATTAAAAAAACAAGAAACTAAGACACGGCAAAAAGTGCAAAGTTTTATTAGTCTATCCCAAAAGTCACATAACCTGTGAACAAAATGAGACGTGGATCATAAAAATCGATGAACGCGTTTCGCTCTTATACAAAATTTAGTGAAGGTGTCTCATTTTCAAGAATTGAGTTTTTTGTTTGGGATGCATATGATGAGTGATACAATTCTTGACAAACTGAGATACCTTCACTAATTGTTCAGCTGTTGTGTCTGAATTGGTGTGACATTAGGTTGCTACAATCAAATTTGGCTCGCACAAGGATAGGCAGAGCCAAAGTCGTACGAAACCAGACTTACTATACAAGCAGGTCGTCGTCGCCAAAGAGAATTGAATAGTATAGCGAACTCATGGAACGAATTATATGACTCAAAAGCACTGGCGACATCTGGCGAATGATTCAAAACGTATTACTCTCTTTTTGTCATGACTTGTTCCACTCATAATTTTGATGTGAAACATTGATGCCTTTTTGAAACATTTATGCTTTTTGTATTGTTTTATGTGATAACATTGTCGAAATGGTGCATTTATATTGAAATGTTCTATAAAGAGAATAAGGTTTATGCTCTTTTACTCAGACTCTCTACATGAGAGCGGAAAAAGAGTGCAATAAGTTCTTTATACTATTCAATACTTTTTGTCGTCGTTCTGTTTATGACAAAACAAAAAAAATTATTTCAGTGAGCTAAATATTGCTTTATTTATGTTAACAATAATACGTCTAATGTTAAAGCAGATGTAAGAAAAAAAGAAAGTGCAATAGCAAAAGAGCCTTCAACACAAAACCTATTCTTATTTTATTTTCCAATCTAACATTTACTAATGTGTTTATAGACATTGAACAGGTACCGTGTAACAAAAAGTGTTAACACATCGCCCGAGGGTTTGAACACTCATTAGCGGCATTCATGCAAACGTGAAAGCCGAGAACTTTTGCTCAGCGCAAGTTTCCCTCGCACCGTTGCATGAGGCACCAGGTAAAGTTGCTCAGCGTAGTTGTGCTCAAAACCATATCAGCTGACCAAGATGGATACATAAGGTGGTAGCAGTAGCAATTGCATGTATTATGTATGTGTACTTTTTCTACTGTTCTAATGCTATCACCTTATTTATCCATCCTAGTCAGATGACAACGAAATGTCAAAAGTTTACACGTTTCTCCATCCCACGTTTGCGCAGCAAATTTGCCTCGAAAACTTTCCACTTTTGAGCAAGTCGCTTTGTATTGGAAATTTGTTTGTTTTTGTTTGCTGTGCAAGTTTACGATGTTTTCGAGTTTACATGAAGACCACTATTGATTTTTATTTATAAGATCAGAATACGATTGCTACAGGTCAGGAAGACCACCAAATAAATGGTTGCTATATTGTTTTCTATCGTTATGCACATATGAAAAAACCTTTAGCTAGACGAACATGTAAACCAGGAAAAGTTCAATAAACCTGCTTGTGTGTTCGCTGCCGCTACATCAATACCATCATACTTATTGTCAGGCAGACTATTGTTGTACAACAACCACGTATCTGATGCTAACGCTGTATGTTGGTTGCATGTGTTCACTTTGATAGATTGCCCTACCCATGCCTATAGATGTTAATACATCAAAAATCGCCAAAGTAAGAAAATCGCTAAAATAGAAAAAAATATATATACGGAAACGGTGCTTCCAATCGCAAAAATAATATTTTTTATCTCCAAAGGAAGCTTTAAGCTGTGGATGTCCTGAATGTTCTTAAAAAAAAATCGCTAAAACTAAAATTTCTCGAATCAAAAATCGCTAAACTGCCAATATCTCGGAAACCGAGCATCCAATCGAAACGATAAATACTTTTTTAAGGTTTCTAAAGGTTTTTCATAAAGTAGTCCAATCCCATGGAAGATTTTTTTTAAAAAATAGCCAAAATGTGAAAGTCGCTAAAATAACAAATGGTTATAACTCGGAAACAGTGCGTCCAATCGCAAAAATAATTACTTTGTTTAACCAATGGATGTCTTTAATACGGAATCACTCATATTTAAATAAAAATCGACAACAGATGTGTGCGTTTTAGCGATCTTTGATTTGAAAAATGTTAGTTTAATGGATTTTTTTATGAAAGATATTCATTTGGTAAAAAATTTATTATTTTTGCATTTGGACGCACCGCTTGCGACTTATAGCTATTTTTTGGCGTAGAATACGTCTTACCTTACGGTATAGGGAGTCATGTCAGATTGTTATTGTTGTAATCTTTATTTCATTGATTATGAGGAAACGGCGAGATAACTTTTTTTAAAAATTTTTTTGTAGGTAAATGAAGATGTTATCTTTCGTTCGATATACATTTCATATTGGTTGATATCTTCCCAATATTTAAATACTCAAATGAAAATTGTTTAAACACATACACTCAAACATATGTGTGGAGTTTGGTTGAGTGTTTGAGTTTGTAGCGTGAACACAAACTATGCTGCTGTTTCAGTGTGGACACAAACCTTCGGCCGTTGTTTTGATTGATGAAATATTGAAATTTCGTATATTTACTTATGTATTTAAGTGAAACAAAATGTTACATGTGAATTTGAATTTGAATTTAACATGGATATATAATTATAAAAAATATATGAAAAATTAATTCATACATTTTTATGTTAAATGAAAGTGCTGCCAAGTAAGCAAAATAACAATGCTGCTTGATGCTGTTTGACAGCAGCTGACAGTTGACGTTTAGTAAATTAAAATAAAAAAAATGGAACATAATATTTTTTTTTTTAAACGGACTTGAATCAAATGCCGTTGGTAAATATAAAAATTACAGCAGACAGTTGTCCGAGGTCTTCGGCCACGGACTGTCCCTGCAGGCTGTGTCAGAGACACGGCCATTAAGTTTAACGTAGAATACGCCATCCGATAAGACAGAAAACATATATAACAATAAATTAATTTGCTTATATTATTTATCATTTATTGTTATATATGTTTTCTGTCTTATCGGATGGCGTATTCTACGTTAAACTTAATGGCCGTGTCTCTGACACAGCCTGCAGGGACAGTCCGTGGCCGAAGGCCTCGGACAACTGTCTGCTGTAATTTTTATATTTACCAACGGCATATTATGTTAAATTTTTTTAAACTTAATTTAATTTATGTATTTTAATTAATATTTTTATTGAAATAAGTTCTGCGAATGTTGAGAGGGCCGCCCTAATATTAAAAAAGGTTTACCTTATCGAGTCTTCGCATTAGCATTCGAGCGTTGTGTGAAAGCTTTACGCTTTACAATTCAAAATTAATGTTACAACAGCTTTATTGAAGCTTTCGCAAAAAAGCTTTATTACGTTAGCTTACTGTTTGTTTCACTTTTTACTAGATACATGTTGCCAAGCAACATTAGCTTGCTGTTCGTTTCACTTTTTACTAGATACATGTTCCTAAGCAATGTTGAGCAACCAAAAACACTCAACCAAACACCACACATATGTTTGAGTGTATGTGTTTAAACAATTTTCATTTGAGAAATTAAAATACTAGAAATATATCAACCAATATGAAATGTATATCAAACGAAAGATAACATCTTCATTTACCTAAAAAAAAAATTTTAAAAAAATTCATTTAGCCGTTTCCTCAAATTCAATGAAATAAAGATTACAACAATAAAAACCTGACATGACTCCTCATACCGTAAGGTAAGACGTATTCTACGTCAAAAACATATTTATCCTATTTTCCTACCATAAGCTTATGTATATTATCAAAAGTAACTATCAAATAAATAAATTCATTTGCTTATGTTATTTATCATTTATTGTTATATATGTTTTCTGTCTTATCGGATGGCGTATTCTACGTTAAACTTAATGGCCGTGTCTCTGACACAGCCTGCAGGGACAGTCCGTGGTCGAAGTCCTCGGACAACTGTCTGCTGTTTTTTTAATTTATTTTAGTTTAGCAATTTTTCTAAAGTAGCACATACGATTATGATTATGATTTTGGCGTTTTTCTTATTTTAGAGATTTTGTAAAAAATAAAATCCATACGAATTGAACCACTTTATGGAAAACCCTAAGAAACTCGAAAAAAGTAGTTATATTTTCGATTGGAGCGTCCGAGAAGTAGAAATTTTTTCATATTTTCGATCAAAAATGGGAATGGTAACAACCAGGGTAACCATGGTAACAACCAGGGTATCCATGGTAACAACTAATAATAATTTTGTTTATACGAGTATATAAATATAAAATACAAAGTTTTAAAAAAAAAAAATTTTTTAAAGTTTTTTTCTATAAAATTCATAATCTATAAATTCAACAACTGGTTGTGACAGCCAGTAAATTCAAGTAATTAGTTGAGAATATCAATATATTATTTGGTACAAACGAAGTAGTTTTTAAATTTTTCGTTGATCCAACTAACAGAATATTCACCACTACAAGATAATTTGATTGCTAGAACTAAATCTTGATTGACAGATCACATTTATTTCTTGTTGCTGTCAACTAAATATTTCAGTTCTTGCAACCAAAACTGAATTACAAATCAATTGATATGAACAACGTTTGATGGTAAAACAAGTAAAAGTGTTAATTTCGGCTGTGCCGAATCTTTGATACCATCCACCTTAGTGTTAACCAGCAAAATATTAAATTTTAAAAAGGACTTTTTTTAAGAAAATGTACTTTAAAAAAAAAAAAAAAATAAGTTACTTGTTCACAAATGCAATTACTTCTTCACAAATGCTCACAAATGCAGGATGCTCACAATGCTCACAAATGCATTGCTCACAATGCTCACATTGAAAATGTACTTAAGAAAATGTACTTTGAAATGTACTTAATGTACTTTGAAATGTACTTTGAAATGTACTTAAGAAATGTGCTTAAGAAATGTACTTAAGAAATGTAAGTACTTAAGAAGAAATGTACTTAAGAAATGTACTTAAGAAGAAATGTACTTAAGAAATGTACTTAAGAAAGAAATGTACTTAAGAAATGTACGTAAGAAATGTACTTAATGAAATGTACTTAAGAAATGTACTTTGAAATTTACTTTATGTACTTTGAAATGTACTTAAGAAATGTACTTTATTTTAAGAAAATTTACTTTTTTAAAAAAAATAAAAATAAATTACTTGTTCACAAGTAAAATAAAAAAGCATTTTTTAAAAATTAAAAAGCGTTTTTTGAAGAACTGTTAAAAACAAAAAAACAAGCTGTGACGAGACTTGAACCAACAACCCTCAGACTCCAACGCGCAACCCTTTACCGATCAGGCCACATCGACCTTATAAAGTCTGACAAAATTCATATAAATGTATGAACACATGAAAGTACTTCGAAACATTCTAAAGTACTTACCTATTATAAAGAACAACAAAGATTTTCAACATGGAAATTCACCACACGGCAAAAGGAGTAGTTTAGTATAAAACTACAAAAATTAATGTGAAAATTTTATGAGTTTTTTTACGTTTCCAATCATAAAATTTTTTCCAATGGACCAATTTCGCTGAATACGTGGAACATTGTGGCCAAAAACCAAACCGCGTTATCGCCGATTGAAGTCGTGAGAATGTTTTCAACAGACGGACAGACGGACATGGCTATATCGACTCCGGTTGTTATAAGGATCAAGAATATATTTACTTTATGGGGTCGCAAAGCCTTATTTCTATATGTTACAGTCAGAATGACAAACTGATATATACCCTCTATCACTTACAGTGGAGGGTATAAAAATGGTTTCCCGTTACATCCCATGAAGTCCAAGGAACCGCCAAATTTTAATTGGCTGTAAATACAGATGTGACCACGAATCTCTTATCTGTGTGTACATTCTGAAATTTCGTTTGGGTTTGCTAATATTGTATCCAACCAATAACATTTTTAAACAGTTGAGTTAAAACAAATGAACTCGACGAAAGAATTTCCTTTACCCCCTTCGATTTTGATGAAATATAGTGCAATTGTAGATCTGTATAAGAAAATAAGATGTACCAATTTCTGGACTGTGACCTTCTTGATTCGCGAACTATGGCGCCTTGAAAAGTGAGAAAAATCGTGAAAATGTTCAAATGTGTTTCTGAAGAAATATTTATAAATCTGAAACTACTTGTAATACAAATTACATGAGGTGTCAGGGGACACCCGGTTGGAACGAAGTTCCTTTCGCTATGTATTATGTACTAGTTAGTTCCAACACACCTAAGGCGCCTGTTGAAAAATACTGCAATTTAAATGGATCTTGTAAAATGATAAACTTTTGTAAAGAAATTCTTCATTAATTGAATGTATTTAAAAAAAAAAAAAAGTATATTTTTAGGCCCGTTTTGTAAGAATATGTATTATATTTTCCCGAAAAGGTCCTGTCTTTGATGAGAGGTACTTCTTTTATTAAAATAAAAAAAATTGTTTCCCCTTACATCCCGTGAAAGGATTTGGGAGAGCTTCTCACAAACCAGCAAGCTGTGCGTGTTCTAGTTTTACACTCACTGATTGGGTCCTACAGTTTTACACCGGTTCCGAACGGTATTTAGAGAAGCTTTTACATGGCTGAATACTCGATAGTGTCGCCATCACTAAGCTAAGAAAAAGCCCAAGAGTATGAATTTTTTTTTACAAAAAATACTTTTTTAAGAACAGGTACTTTTTAGGATAAGGTTATTTTTTAAGAAAATTTACTTATTTTCCGGAGGGCTACTCATCTCAAGAAAACAAAAGAAAAGGTGGTGCTTCATTTTTAAGAAATTGTATTTTTAAGAAAAGGAGTGTTTGTAAGAAAATTTATTTTTTGTAAGAGAAGGTATTTTTTTTTTTGAAGAAAAGCTTTTTTTAACGAAAGAACAGATACAATTTTAAGTGTAGGTACTTATCTCAAGAAAAGTTATTTTGTTTTACAAAAGGGGTATTCTTTAAAGAAAATGTAGTTTTTTAAGGAAAGGCAATTTGTTGTAAGATAATGTACTTTTTAAGAGAAGGTACTTATTTAAAAAAAATACTTTTTTTTAAGAAAATGTACTTTTTGTAAGAAAATTTACTGTTTTACTTTTTTAAGATGTTATTTTTTTAAATTTCTTTCACTTTGGCTTTTCTAAATTTACTTTTATTCGGTTCAAACTACAATATGTAATAAACAGGCTCCACCTAGAAAATTTCTCATTAAACAAGAAATATATTACTCAGGACACAAACCAAAAGTACGAGTGTAAGAGTGCTGCCAAATATAATTCCATGCTGAGGGTTGTGTTTCATGGTTTTGCCAGTCTTGCACTTTGGCTTTTCTAAGTTTACTTTTTATTGGGTTCAAAACTAAAATATGTAATACACAGGCTCGACCTAGAAAACTTCCCTTTAAACCAAACCAAAAGTATCCAATATAGTTGATAATAGATAATGGGTTGTAATAAAGTAGTTAAAAAAAGTTGTTTAAAAATTTTTCATTTAGCCCCCATCCCGCAACGTGCGATAAGGAACTTCGTTCCAAAAATCTTCTTATTTTGTAGGCATTATAAAGGGTCGTTAAAAATGCTACACAACTTACATTTTATTCTTGAAAGGTCATTTCGCATGACCTAAAGGTCGGCAAGATATACATATCTCAGAAAGCGAAATTTTTAAAATTCTACAAAAAATAACCGTTTCTTTACGAGTGTGCAAAATTTCAGGATGGAGTCTCCTTTATTTTTTTCCAAACAGACTAGTAGTAGGTCTTGAAAAATATTCATGTGTGTTGCTGTTGCTATTGTTTTCATCGTCGATGAGAGGAAGAGTGACAATAATAACAGCAGCGCAGTTGCAATTATTTACTTCAAATATTCCATGCAGACGCTGCATTGTTAATGTCGTTCCCCTTGCAGTCGCTACTTAAAGTAAATGCCGTTAGTTTTGTGTTGGATTTGGTGGTCTGGCGACAAGTTAATTTGTAAATAAAAGCTGTCGAAAAAAATTACAGCAGACAGTTGTCCTTCGGCCACGGACTGTCCCTGCAGGCTGTGTCAGAGACACGGCCATTAAGTTTAACGTAGAATACGCCATCCGATAAGACAGAAAACATATATAACAATAAATTCATTTGCTTATATTATTTATCATTTATTGTTATATATGTTTTCTGTCTTATCGGATGGCGTATTCTACGTTAAACTTAATGGCCGTGTCTCTGACACAGCCTGCAGGGACAGTCCGTGGCCGAAGGCCTCGGACAACTGTCTGCTGTAATTTTTATATTTACCAACGGCATTTAATTCAAGTCCGTTTAAAAAAAAAAAATTATGTTCAATTTTTTTAAACTTAATTTAATTTATGTATTTTAATTAATATTTTTATTGAAATAAGTTCTGCGAATGTTGAGAGGGCCGCCCTAATATTAAAAAAGGTTTACCTTATCGAGTCTTCGCATTAGCATTCGAGCGTTGTGTGAAAGCTTTACGCTTTACAATTCAAAATTAATGTTACAACAGCTTTATTGAAGCTTTCGCAAAAAAGCTTTATTACGTTAGCTTACTGTTTGTTTCACTTTTTACTAGATACATGTTGCCAAGCAACATTAGCTTGCTGTTCGTTTCACTTTTTACTAGATACATGTTCCTAAGCAATGTTGAGCAACCAAAAACACTCAACCAAACACCACACATATGTTTGAGTGTATGTGTTTAAACAATTTTCATTTGAGAAATTAAAATACTAGAAATATATCAACCAATATGAAATGTATATCAAACGAAAGAGAACATCTTCATTTACCTACAAAAAAAATTTTAAAAAAATTCATCTAGCCGTTTCCTCAAATTCAATGAAATAAAGATTACAACAATAAAAACCTGACATGACCGTAAGCTAAGACGTATTCTACGTCAAAAAATAGAGACAAGTTCGGCTGCTCAATTTAAAAATAAAAAAAAACTTTGTTAACTTATGTTGCCACGAAGCAGATTTTGAATGTATTGCTGACTGACATTTCTTCGCAATTAGCCACGGAAAAGGTCCTAGGGACGAACTTGGAGGCACCGTTAAAAGAGAACCACGACGAGCCTGTTTAATCAAATGACTTCTCCACGGCATTTGTTTGATTGGTTCCTAGAAAACCCCACAAATTGTAACATTAAATTTATAACAGCAAAATACCACAATGATGAAGAAAAATTTCTACGCCAAAGATTTGTTGGACTACGTACCATTCCTGGAACACAGAAATATCATTGCTTTGTTCCAGAAGGAAAGGCAAAACTAATCGCAAAACTTTACTCCGGGGATACAGATTTTGTAATTGAAAATGTTTACATTTAAATTCATATTAATAATAATACCGTTACAAATATTTTTAAACTTAGTGTTATTTTTTAAGACCACTAATTACCGCATTTTTAAACTTTAGAGTCCAACATATGAAAGTAAAACATATGAAAGTAAAACAAAAAATTGGCAAAAATCGTCAAAATCGAAAATGAAATTTTGTATATTTTTGTTTAGGAGTAAAAATTAAAGAAAAATAAAAATGTTCGACATAGCATCACATTTTCTTTAATATCTCTGGACTTTGAAAAAACGGCCTCTTGAAATTTTGCATACGTGTCAAGAAACGGTTAGGAACAAACATATATTTTTTGTAGAATTTTAAAAATTTCGCTTTCTGAGATATATCTTCCCGAACTTTAGGTCATGCGACCTTTGGCCTTTCAAGAATAAAATGTAAGTTGCATAACATTTTAAAGACCCTTTTAATACCTACAAAATGAGACCATAATATAATTTTTACTACAAGTAGTTTTAGACTATTAGACTATTTCTGCAGCTACACATTTCAACAGTTTTACGATTTTTCACATTTTACAAGGTGCCATAGTTCGCGAACCAAAACGGTCAGAGGTCCAGAAATTGGCACATATTGCTTTCTAATAAAGAACTACATACGCACAAAATTTCATCAAAATCGAAAGGGGTGAAAATTTTGTAATTTTTTCGTCGAGTTCATTTGTTTTAACTCAGTTTTTTTCTAATTTGTGTTGATTTTTCGTAATTATTTTTTACAGTGTTTTATTTAACTTGCTTTGTTGTCTGTCAGTCTGTTTTGTTCTAATCAGTCTGTATTGTTCAAATCTAGTAACTCATTTTTAACACAGTTGCAGTTGACCAATCGAAAATTTTGCACACTTGTCAGATTTGGATGACAATACATAAATATGGCCGTCGGTGGTGCAATGGTTAGTGTGCGCGGCTCTTGTACATGAGATCCTGGGTTCGAACCCGGCTCTGACCACCTTCAAATTTTCTTTCGGCGGCGGTCACCTCGCATAGTGACGGCGACACTATCGAGTATCTAGCCATGAAAAAGCTTCTCAAATTACCGTTCGGAATCGGTGTAAAACTGTAGGTCCCAATCAGTGAGTGAAAACTGGAAAGCGCACAGCTCAGTGATTGTGAGAAGTTCTCCCCAGCCCCTTCATGGGATGTAGTGGGAAACCATTTATTTATTTTTACATAAATATGAAAAAAAAAATTAAAACATTAAAAATTTATTAACCCATTATCGGCCACTGTTCGCACATGCGAACAGTAAATTTACTTGTTTTAAGCACCAAATTACAAAGCCTTATGCTTTTATATATTAAAATTTAATGACACAATTATGTAATATATGGTCTAAATTTAACTAAACCATGAAAAAAATTAAATAATATATCTTGTAGTTTAACATAGACAGGTATTTAAACGGACGTATTTATACAGGATTTTTCAATTGTTGCACATAAATAGTAATTGTTCAAAAATTTTAAATTTAAGTATACAGTATTTTTGCCAACCATTCAAATTATCAATACTAATAAGAAAAAGAAAATAAATCAAAACATTGTTTGCCTTTTATATCAATAAATGTTACTGTTCGCAAGCGCGAACATTGGCTGCTATTTAGCGAATATGCCTCTTTGGTACTGTTTTGTTGTTTTCTGCTTTTTTTGTGCGATTTTAGTTGATACACACCAAAAACATTGAAGCAAGACACATAACGGTAAATACCTGATGCTTTTTAATAAACATTAGGATGGCCCGAAAATCTGCTTTGTTCAACTTTACTACAAAATACAAAAAATTTTATTCAAAGAAAAATTATGTAAAAGTAAAATATTTTAGGTCGATGTCCAAGGCTCGCCAAATTTCGTTAAGTTCAAAGTGTCGAAAAATAACTTAATTTCGTACTTAGTTTTATCGGAAGTACGAAAAAACTTTTCTAACTTTTGGAATTCTAATGACTTGTTTCCTTTCGCATATTTTTTTTTATACATGAACAATATTTATAGTTTTTATAATAAAAAGGCAAAAAAGCGGACATTGGTCCACCCTAGTGCACATGCATCATTTCTAGTCTGTATTGTTCAAATCTAGTAACTCATTTTTAACACAGTTGCAGTTGACCAATCGAAAATTTTGCACACTTGTCAGATTTGGATGACAATACATAAATATGAAAAAAAAATTAAAACATTAAAAATTTATTAACTAAAAAATTAAAAAAAAATTACGTCAGACAGTTGTCCGAGGCCTTCGGCCACGGACTGTCCCTGCAGGCTGTGTCAGAGACACGGCCATTAAGATCAACGTAGAATACGCCATCCGATAAGACAGAAAACATATATAACAATAAATTCATTTGCTTATATTATTTATCATTTATTGTTATATATGTTTTCTGTCTTATCGGATGGCGTATTCTACGTTAAACTTAATGGCCGTGTCTCTGACACAGCCTGCAGGGACAGTCCGTGGCCGAAGGCCTCGGACAACTGTCTGCTGTAATTTTTATATTTACCAACGGCATTTGATTCAAGTCCGTTTAAAAAAAAAAATATTATGTTCAATTTTTTTAAACTTAATTTAATTTATGTATTTTAATTAATATTTTTATTGAAATAAGTTCTGCGAATGTTGAGAGGGCCGCCCTAATATTAAAAAAGGTTTACCTTATCGAGTCTTCGCATTAGCATTCGAGCGTTGTGTGAAAGCTTTACGCTTTACAATTCAAAATTAATGTTACAACAGCTTTATTGAAGCTTTCGCAAAAAAGCTTTATTACGTTAGCTTACTGTTTGTTTTAGTTTTTACTAGATACATGTTGCCAAGCAACATTAGCTTGCTGTTCGTTTCACTTTTTACTAGATACATGTTCCTAAGCAATGTTGAGCAACCAAAAACACTCAACCAAACACCACACATATGTTTGAGTGTATGTGTTTAAACAATTTTCATTTGAGAAATTAAAATACTAGAAATATATCAACCAATATGAAATGTATATCAAACGAAAGATAACATCTTCATTTACCTACAAAAAAAATTTTCAAAAAATTCATCTAGCCGTTTCTTCAAATTCAATGAAATAAAGATTACAACAATAAAAACCTGACATGACTCCTCATACCGTAAGGTAAGACGTATTCTACGTCAAAAATAATAAAAAACAAATTAAGTTACAGTGTTTAATTTATAAATGCACTAAAAACTAGAAAATAATTTTTCTCTTAGCCTCAATAAGTATATTCTTCTTCATGATGGGGTTGTACAATGGTCCGCCTACTTAGCACTTCAACAACAGTGGTCTAGATACTTTCAATAAAGAGGGTAATTAAAATGAATTAGTTAGGGGGGGGGGGAGGGGTAAAATTTTTTGTCGGAAACCCATATTTTCGGAGTTATGGGCCTCCAAAGTTCGGACATGTTGGAGGGTATTACGTCTAGAAAATCGTCTTTATCCATTACGGTTATAACTTCTTCGGGTAATATAGGTAAAAATAAACGATAAATAATAAATGAAAATTTTCGATAACTTGCTTAGTTCTCGAATATTTAAAGTTTTAAAACTTATCGGTTTTTTATGGTACTTCCCTTAAAGAGATACTGTTTTCTGACAGTAAATAAAAAGGTAAGTGATAAATACTAAATACAAATTTTCGATAACTTGCTTAGTTATCGAGATATCGCCGATTTTTTTAAAATAATTTTTATTTTTTTTGTGGTATCATAAATTGGCTCGCAATGGGTTAATGAATGTGAGGTATAAGGATGCGGTCTTATATATATTTTTATAAGCTTTCATATTCGTTCTGGTCCGTCAGAAAATGTAAAAGACAGGTTTATAAAAGTCGAATATCATAAATTGGCTCGCAATGGGTTAATAAATCGGAAATGTAAGGACGCAGTTTCGAAGATATTTTTATAAGCTTTCCAAAGATACCCACATCGTTACGGTCCGTCAATAAATGTAGAAGATATAGAAGATTATATGTTCAAGCTTTGGAGGCCCGTAATCCGGGAAATATGGGCTTCCGACAAAAAAAATTTTACAACATTTGTCTGCATAAAATGGTCTATCAGTGGTAGTAATTTGGTGACGTTTGCAGATACGGGGTAAACTGGACATAAGCCAAATTAAGTGACAAAATTAAAAGTCAAAATTAAATGTCAAATAAAGTGTCAAAATTAAATGTCAAAGTTAAAGTCAAAATTAAATGTCAAATTAAGTGTCAAATTAAGTGTCAAAATTAAATGTCACATAAAGTGTCAAAATTAAATGTCAAAGTTAAATGACAAAGTTAAATGTCAAATTAAGTGTCAAATTAAGTGTCAAAATTAAATGTCCAAGTTAAATGTCAATATTAAATGTCAAAGTTAAATGTCAAAATTAATTTGCAAATTAAGTGTTAAAATTAAATGTCACCATTTTTAATTTAAATGCAAGCGTTTCATTTGAGAGATCCCTAGAAAATTAATTAACTAATTCATTTTAATTACGCTCTTTATTGAAAGTATCTAGACCACTGTTGTTGAAGTGCTAAGTAGGCGGACCATTGTACAACCCCATCATGAAGATTAATATACTTATTAAGGCTAAGGGAAAAATTATTTTCTAGTTTTTAGTGCATTTATAAATAAAACACTGTAACTTATTTTTTTTTTAATCATTTTTTTCTAAATTGTATTTAAAATTAAATAAAAAAAAAAATATTTTGCTTAAAAAAAATTTCCAAAAACAAAATATTTGCTGAAATAGTGAACAGCAAAGCAAGGTGGTAATGAAAAATACACTTAAAACCAATAGAAAATCAACAGCATTTTCTTGGAAAGTAACCGGATTTATATTTTGCACTAAGGGACACTTTGGATGTTTGTTCGATAGCTTGCCTTGAAGAGGCGTCTACACTTGGGATTTGAAATTTAAAAGCTTCAATAGAACAAGCAGAGTGAGGAGACCAGTCCCAAGGGACGATGATAAATACGAGGCTTCATTGCACCTATAGTAAAGAAAACCCACTGTTAATCACACATGAATGAAAGAGTCCAATAGTGTTAGACATACTTTCCGTCCTGTTGAACCCACGTCAGTTCTGATGACTCCACTCCTAAGGGAGCCAAGAATTTGTCGATTGTCTGCACAAAGTCACTAGACACCGTTTTGTTTCTACTTAAGAGGCGAAGGATTGATATACCAGAAGCCACCCCAGAATAACCGCATACAAGCGTATAGTTGTTGAACGTCCCCATATACTTGAAGTTTACATCGACGGAGACATTATCTCCACTGTACACCAGCTCGAATAATCCCGCTTGGGTATTATTGTCCCATGGAAATGTTACATTTTCTGCTGTTTGTTTCCAGCCATTGTTGACATTGTTCACATAATTCAACTGCAAGATATACTGATCGTTTTCGATGGCAGTGGGTGCATATATCTTGAGACAGGCCGGCACTACACTTTTTGGAAAGCGGGACACCTCATACCACAGCCCGGACACCTACATACATAATAGAAATACATTTAAGCTTTCATCTCGAATCCGTAAGCGATCTTAATCGTAATTGCCTGGGTACCTGGTCAATATCCACTGGTATATTGGTTGCATTTTCATAGCAACTCCAGCGTGTTGCATCTGCTGCATCCAAAAGTATAGCGAAGAGTAAAATGCTTCCAGTGGCAAGAACTTTTAAAAAACTTGTGGCCATTTTCGCGTGGGTCTGTCGCTTTGTACTCTTGTTGCATTCAAAACACAATCACTTGTAAGAGCACTCGGTAGTCTGGGGTTCCGTGCTTCATATGCCACTAACTGACAGTGTTTATCTGGAACACCCTTATCAGTCATTAGATAACGGGTAAAGAGAAGAATTTGGTGAATTATACGACAACTTATCGTTCAATATATGACAAGTCTGCAGCTGGTGCGATATGATTCATTAATATATCTAATTGTTAAATAACTACACCATTTCCAAGCAAAATTCAGAAAATATCAATTTAATTTTAAAATTTAATTGAACTTTTAAACAATATCAATTGAAATTTTAAGAACATCAATTGCAACTTAGAAGATGGAAATTGAAATTCAAAAAGCAGCAACTGAAATATAAAAAAATGGTTTCCCGTTATAGCCCACGAAGGGATTAGGGAAAGCTTCTCACAAACTAATAAGCTGTGCGCTTTCTAGTTTTAAACTCATTGATTGAAACCTTCAGTTTTACACTGGTTCCGAATGGTATTTTGATAAGCTTTTCCATGGCTAAACACTCAATAGTGCCGCCGTCACTAAGCGAGGTGACCGCCGTCAGAGCAGGGATTGAACCCACGTTCTCATGCACAACAGCCGCGCACACCGACGGCTACAATTGCAATAGAAACGATATAAATTGAGGTTTCAAAATTATATGAAATTTACGTCAGTACAAATTGAAAAGACGTCAATTGACATTTCAGCAATTCAACTGCCCAAAGAGGATTCTTCTCCAATTCTCTGGAATTTATTACTTAACAATGTGTTGCTAGAGCTGGAGGATCTGGTAATTGCTGTGCAGGGAAAATACCTTCTACATGCAGAGATGTACTCCAGAAAATAATTGCCTTAGTGGGTCACGGAGAATGGACTTGGTGTAAATCCAGAGAAAACCGAGCTCGTACTCTTATCAGAAAGCAGAAGCTTCCGTATATTAATAACTTGCCTCTATTTAGTAGAGAAATTTTGCCTAAAGTATGGGACACGCTATCTAGGTGTGATTCCATAGAGATAGTTTAATATCAAGTCAAACACTATGGATATGATCAGTAGAACCACAGTGGCCCTATTTTCCTGTAAAAGGGCCATTGGAAGACTATAGAGCTTCTCCTTGCTTCCATAGAGATAGTTTAATGTCAAGTCAAACACTATGGATATGATCAGTAGAACCACAGTGGCCCTATTTTCCTGTAAAAGGGCCATTGGAAGACTATAGAGCTTCTCCTTGCTTATTATATATTGCTTTTCGGCATTGCTGTTGGGTGGCCGATACTGGAAAAATCCACTTACCTAAGTCTGTTGACAAAAGTCCCGAGAATGGTAATGGTATGTATCACGGGTGCCCTTCGCTTGGGGGTTATCATCCACCTGTTATCACTAGATTTGCTCGGAAGATAAATGTCTGTAACATCAGCAATTCGCCTAAGCCACTCCTCGCCATTTCAATCACGAAAAATGTATAACCACATAGGGACACTACTACTGATAAAAGACAAAAAAAAAGACCCGTGTCTCCCAGTTTTGCCCACAGTCATGCTCTTTTTTTAATGGCCCCAAAGATTTGGGCTCTCGGTGTCATTTTTGCAAAAAAAGTGATATTTTGTCAGGCTCATATCTTGTTTGTTTTCTTGAATTTTGAACGATTTGCTACCTATGGACCTGAAAAGGGTAAAAATCGAATTTTTAAAAGTTTTTTGTGATTTTGACCTTGAAGATGAAGTGTTTTTGATTTTAAATGTAAATGGGCACGTGATTACGGGTTTTTAATTTTAATGCAAAAAATATATACATATTTATGTATGTATGTACAAATGAGCAAGTTTTATTTAGTTGAAATTCGTTTATTTTTTGGTATCTTTGCCCGATAGGCATAAGCCGCTGATAACAAATAAAATTGGCCGCAACTGCATTTTTTCCGAACTATATTCCTCCAAAGCTTGAATGTATAATCGCGCATCACTAGAATGGTCCTCATAAAATCTGGAAATGTGTATATAAAATTTATCAACCCATTGGGGGCTAGTAATAAAAAACGATGATTTAACCTCACTTTTAATTATTAATTAATTAGTTGATTATTTTTTCGTATCCTCCGACAATAGACAAGTCTTCAACCTTTTTTAAATGTGGATTATACTCAACAATAACCCTTCAAAGACCGGAGATATATATTTTTTTTTTAGGTTAGTTAGCATTAGATTACTTGCTAATTAAGCTAGTTACCGGAAATGGTTATTTAATTTGTTATTCTTAATTTTTAAATTTCCATACGATAATATTATAAAATATAAAATTGTAAAGGAGATCCTGGCTTCGATTCCTGCTCCGACCACCTTAAAAATTTCTTTCGACGACGGTCACCTCGCTTAGTGACGGCGACATTATCGAGTATTTAACCATGAAAAAGCTTCTCAAAATACCGTTCGGAACTGGTGTAAAACAGTAGGTCCCAATCAAAAAAAAACAAATAAATGGTTTCCCATTACATCCCATGAAGGGACCGGGGAGAACTTCTCACAATCACTGAGCTGTGCGCTTTCCAGTTTTCACTCACTGACCCCCCGGGGTTGTCCGAGACCGGATAAGTAAGTATAAGTTACAAGTGATTCACGGTTTTTAAATCACCGCTCCTAAAATAACGCACATCTCTAGTGTCTTCTTCGAAGAGGCAAGCCTCAATTTATCATTCAAACTCCCAGACAAGTGCAGCGGTTTCGCAGCGGATGTACTGGCCATCAAGGAATCCTGCGTCGAACTTATAACTACTACAAGGAAGGACAGAGGGCATTTTAATATTTATTGATAGCCGGGGGTGACTCTCCTATCACTTAAATCTAACAACTTACTTACTTACTTATCCGATCTCGGACAACCCCGGGGGGTCAGGGACCTTCCAAAATGAAGATAAGATATTTCGCCAACCAGTTCGATCTTTTGCTTTATTTCTCCAGTTGGCAATGCCAAGTGTACGCAGGGATTCGTCAACCTGATCCCTCCACCGGAGTCTTGGTCTTCCTATTTTTCGTCTTCCTTCGAGTTCGGTTTCGAAAACCCTTCGTGCTGGTTCGTCTTCATCCATTCTACTGACATGGCCTAGCCAGCGCAATCGTGTTATCTTGATCCGCTTAACTATGTCAATGTCAGGATAAAGCTCATACAGCTCATGATTCATGCGTTACCGATACTCGCCGTTGTGCACTATAGGTCCATACAATTTTCGGAGTATTTTTCTCTCGAAGACTCCTACAGATGTTTCGTCTGCTTGCGATAGGATCCAGGATTCTGCGCCAAAAAGCAAGACAGGTTGAATGAGAGTCTTGTACAGCTGGACTTTTGTTACTCGAGAGAGGGCTTTATCTCTAAAGTGCTTGCTTATCCCAAAATAACATCTATTCGCAAGCACAATTCTCCGCTTGATCTCAAGGCTGACGTTGTTGTTCTTGTTCAAGGCAGATCCGAGGTATATAAATTCGTCCACTACCTCGAAGTTATAACGGTTATCAACGTCAACGCTTTGGTCTAATCGCGTGGAGGTCCTGCTCGTTGAAACCATTAATTTTGTCTTGTCCTCATTTACCGTCAGACCCACGTTTGCTGACTCCTTCTCAATTCTCGAAAAAACCGCAGTAACTTCTCTAATTGTGCGCCCAATGATATCTATTTCATCAGCATACGCGAACAGCATGTGACTTTTGCTGCTGATGGTTTTATTCATGTTGACTGCAGCTTTTCTCAGAATGATCTCCATTAAGATGTTAAAGAGATCCTTACCAACTTTCACCGCGGATTTGGTGTTCGTCAAGGTCATCCTGCAAAGGCGTAGGAGTTTTGCAGGAATACCAAGCTCAGACATTGCTTCATAGAGTTTCTCCCGTATCGGACTATCGAAGGCCACTTTATATTCGATAAGTAGATGATAGGTGTCGATTTGTTTTTCGTGTGTCTTTTCCAGGATTTGGCGTATTATGAAAATCTGGTCAGTTGTCGATCTCCTGGCCTAAAGCCACACTGGTATGGTCCAATCAGGTCACCGATAATTGGTTTTAGTCTTTTGCACTTTATACTTGATAGAACCTTATATGCTATGCATAAAAGGCTTATTCACAGATACTCGGGTCACCTTTTTTAAATATGGGACATAGTACACTGAGACTCCAATCGCCGGGCATGCATTCATCCAACCAAATTTTGCTAATGAGCTGATGCGGCGATATCAGCTCATCGCCGCCAGCCTTAAACAGCTCCGCCGGTAATCCATCGGCTTCTGCGGCTTTGTTGTTCTTAAGCTGGGCAATAGCTGTTCTGACCTCGTCTTGGTTAGGAGGGGGGCAATCGACGTCGTCGTCCATATTGTGATCGATTGTCCCATCGTCCTTGTCTTTAAAGAAGGGATGCCCTGAACCATGCCCACTAGTTCCGTTTTTAACTTTTTGGTAGAATTTTCGGGCTTCGTTCTTCCTTCTGTATGTCTCAATTTTCTCACTCTCGCGCTTTCTCCACTGCCGTTTCTTACGCCTAAAGAGACGGTTTACCTCCTTTCGTTTCAGTTGCAGCTCGCATTGCAATTGAAGTACGGTTGTTGCGGCAGTTTTTATAGAGTCGGAAATTTGTTTCCACTGCGCATCAGGATCGTCATCTCTGGTAATTGCAGCTTTCCGATGTCCAGCTTCCTCTGCGTCTGGTTTCGTACGATTTTCGCTCTACTTAATCTTGTGTGAACCTTTGCTGCTACCAGGTAGTGATCAGAATCGATGTTAGCTCCTCTGATCACTCTTACGTCCATTACACTGGATGAGTGCCTTCCATCAATTACCACGTGATCAATTTGGTTCTTAGTTCTTTGATCAGGGGATACCCAAGTAGCCTTGTGGATGTCTTTATGCTGGAATCTTGTACCACTAATGACCATGTTTTTTGCCGCGGCAAAGTCAATCAGTCTCATACCGTTGTCGGAACTGTCAGCATATAGACTGAAATTGCCAATAGTTGGATTAAACACATTCCCGCTTCCTACTTAGGCATTAAAATCTCCTAGTACAATCTTAATGTCATGGCCAGGGCATCGTTCATACGTTTCCTCTAGGAGCTCATAGAATATGTCTTTGGCATCATCATCTTTCTCTTCTGTCGGGGCTTGTACACAAATTAGGGAAATATAAAACTATTTCGCTTTTATGCGAAAATCTAACAACACTGCATCTAAAATCGTTCGTGAATGTCGGGAAAAACTTGTCGAGCTAGGCCGACTGGCCAATGTGGTTCGTGCTTGGCTACCAGGCCATAAGGGTTTCCTAGGAAACGAAAAGGCAGACGAACTAGCTCGGGCAGAATCCTCTTTCACCGAACTTCATATGGTGTCAGTCGCAACGCCTATAGGGTCGGTCAAAAGACGTATTTCATTACCTTGAACGAGCTAAGGCCAGATTGGAGAGAACGGAAACGTGCCGCACATCCAGAAATAGGTGGCCAGAATATAACATTCACCGGACTAACTCCATGATTAGTCAAAATCGGGGGAACATATCAAGCCTAATTTTCGTGCTGACCGGGCTCTGGCCAATCGGTAATCACGCAAGACGGCTGAATCTTCCATATAATGACCACTGCCGTGCCTGCGAAGAGGTGCAGAAGAGGTGGAGACGGTGTAGCATCTCGTCTGCAGTTGTCCGGCTCTAATGAATAGACGCCTTAAGACTATAGGTCGTCCCTTCCTACACAACCTCACTGAGATATACGAGATAGATCTAGGGAATCTAATGAGGTATCTCCGATTAACAGGTTGGATATAGACACTGTACATTAGACTGTCCGGAGTGATGTCGTATGCAAAACGCTGTCCCAAGACACTAATTGATGCTAAATAGTATTTTTAGCAACCACGTGAACCAACCAACAACCAACCAGTCGACAGTTTGAAATATACTTATAAATTGAAATTTAAACTATATTAATTCAAATTCAAAGATCTTCAGTTGAAACTTAGAAGTCAGCAATTGCGATGGGAAATATTTCAATAAAATTTAGAACATATCTGTTGTCATTGAAACGAACTCAATTGAAATGTAAATCACTTCAATTGAAATGGAAAAGACATCATTGCAAATTTGGAACACATCAATTGAAATTCAAAGAACATCAATTAAATGTGAAATCTTCGTTAATTGCAGTATTGAGGCATCAATTATAATTTGAACACATTATATGGTATTAAAGAGACATAAATCCAAATTTAGAACTCCTCAATTTAAGATAAAATACATCAATTATTATTTAAAAGTAATCAATTGAAATTTTAAATTAATCAATTAAAATGCAAAAATTGTTTATAAATGGTGGGCCATGTAAAATTTGGAATTTGAACCCCAAGCTATTTCGAAGAAGATGCCCAATTTGAATGATGAGTAAATACGTGGAACATTCTGGATCCGTAGCTGTCCATTTTAGTCTAAATTTTTGGTACTTTTTGAACAAAGGACGAAAAGAACCCCTTAAACTTTGAAATACAGCATTTGAATATTCTACGAAAATAATCCCTGTCAAATTTCACTGCAGACATGCTATCACAAGAATTCGCTCAATTCAATATTTATACTTGATTTTTAAATTTATCTCGGACAGTATCGGATAAGAAAATTCAAATTAGCCACGCCCATAAAAAAAGTGTAGCTAAACAGCGGTCTAAATCTAAAATCTAAATCTAAATCTTTGGCGTTTGACTATACTCACCTAGTGTGATCATTTGGCGCAGGAATTGTCCACCCCGAAAGCAAAAACCAACATGTTGTTGCATAGTGTAATCTGTTTCCAAATTTCTGAGCCTTCAACTCAAACTGTAAGGAATCTACGAAATAGATTCGATAGAAATGGAGTGTCATCAATGCAGTTTGTAGAAAAGTTTCTAAAGCAAGTTCGCAAATCGGGGTCATTAGTGGACAAAAAAAAATAACTCGTGTATGTGCTCGGACTGTGCGTTCATTGCAAGATATTACCGCTGTAGCTGAAAGTGTCCTCGAACAGCCATCAATATCAACTCACCACCGACCACAGCAGTTAACAATTTCTCGCACCTCTTTGGGCAGCATATTGCATGAAGACCTCGTTATGAAGGCTAACAAAGTCCAATTAGTCCAAGAACTGAAGCTCCGTGGCCATCCGATGCGTTTCCACTTCCTTCAGTGGGCTGAAGATCACTTGACCGAAGCTGATAATTTTTACTGAAAAATTATTTTCAATTTCATCTCGGGAGCTATGTTAACAAACAAAATTGTCTCCTTTGGGGCTCGAAAATTCCACATGTTGTTGTGGTACTAGCCGATGCATCCACAACGAGTGAATGTTTGGTGCGGTATTTGGTGCGGCTGCATCATAGGCCTTGTTTCTTCGAATATGAGCAAGGAGCTGCCGTTACCTTCAATGACGAGCATAACCGTCCAATGCTAAGAGATTTTTTATTCCAAAAAGTTGAAGAGGATGACAATGATGACGTATGGTTTAAATACGACGTCACTATGTGTCACACAGTCACCATTACAATCGATCACTTGCGCACTGTATTCGAAAACCGCATAATCAGCCGAAACTCGGAAGTCCATTGACCGCCTCACAGCTTCGATTTGACGCCGTTAGATATTATCTGTGAGGCATCGTTAAATATAAGTGTTACGCACACAATCCCGAGTCCATTGAGGCCATAAAACATGAAATCGACACTGTCGTTTACAAGATATGTGCGTCTATCTATTGAAAATGTACTGAAAAATTGGATACATCGAATGAGGTACTGTAAAGCAAGTCGTGGAAACCACTTGGACGATGTTGTGTTTCATTCATAAGTGCCAATAATGGCCGTTGCCAATAGAATTATAATTTTGAAAAAATGTCCATTAGTTTTTTTTTAAAACGAAATTAAATTCCGAATTTATATGTGGCCCACCCTGTTTCAATTAAGGAATTTTAAATTTCAATCCATATCTCTTAAATTGTAACTGTCTTGAATTTCAACAGATGTTTATTCATTCAAAATTGATGGCTTTCAAATTTCGAGACATGGAAGTCCTTTAAATTTCATTGGTTGTCTTTTAAAATCCAATTGATGTTCTTTGAATGTTAAAATAGAGGGCGGATCAAAAAGTCCATGATTTTTCGAACTTCCCTCGTAGTTATATAAAATGCAATACTGCTCCCATCAAGTACCACCTGTTGATAGACTACTACTGTCAAGTTTGGAGCAAGTTCCGTCATTTACTTTGCGTTTAACAGCTGTTCAAAATATACAACCCCGTGCATTTTTTTTTACAATGGTAATAAGAAAATTTGAAATGCTCATTAAACATTTAGGGAGTTCACATGGTGTTCTATTGGGTTGTATTTATCGTATATGCTAAAATAATACAACAGTTGTAAATATGTTGTTGGTATTCTTCATGTCAATATATTTTACTACTATACAACCTGAGCATGTCTGTTTTTCCAGTGTACTGGACGACGTGTACTGGAAGTATAAAATATATTGACATGAAGAATACCAACAACATATTTACAACTGTTGTATTATTTTAGCATATACGATAAATACAACCCAATAGAACACCATGTGAACTTCCTAAATGTTTAATGAGCATGTTGTATGTTCAGTGTCAGCTGTTTTTTGTTTATATTGTTGTGTTTTGAAGAAATTTTGCATTTTTCTACAACATTAACTCAAGAATTAATTTTAAATAATAAAAAAAAAGGAAATTGGACAAATGGAAGGAGAAGAAACTACTTCGATAAGTTTTTGGGCACAAACTTTTTCCACAAAACCGTAAAAATTGTATCTTTTTCGCTTCTTGTTGATATTTTTTAATAACATGCTGCTCACATGCATAAGTCATATGTACTAATTTGTTAAATATGACTTTACGACTTATGACTTTAGGAGACCATGTGTATACCCTAATTATATTTTGCGAAAAAAAACGTCAATCAAACCAAGAATAAGCTCTATAAATATTACGGGGACTCTGCACCATCGATTTCAATGGTAACAAAGTGGTTTGCTGACTTTCGTTGTGGTCGCACAAGTACAAATGACGCTGAACGGTCTGGACGGCCAATTGAGGTCAAGACACCCGAAAATGTCGAAAAAAATTCACGATATGGTGTTGGCCGATCGGAGAGTAAAAGTGCGCGAAATTGTTGATGCCATAGGCATTTCATATGGCAGTGTGGTTTCGATTATAAGTGATCAGGTGGGTTTAAGAAAACTGTCTGCAAGATGGGTGCCGCGTTTGCTGTCAATTGAACATGAACGCACGGGTATTAGTTTCAATGGCAAAATTCCATGAATTGGGCTACGAATTGGTACCTCATCCACCATATTCTCCGGATTTAGGCCCCAGTGACTATTTCCTATATCCAAACCTAAAGAAATGGCTCGGTGGAAAGAGATTTAGCTCCTGCGATGAAATTATTGATCCAACAAATGCCTATTTTATGGACCTCGAAAAATCCTATTTTTTTGGAAGGGATACAAAAATTGGAGCAACGTTGGACTAAGTGTATTCAGCTAAAAGGGATTATGTTGAAACATAATTTTTGTTTTTGCAAAAAAAACTGTGTTTCATTCAAAAAGTCACGGACTTTTGGATCCGGCCGTATTATTACATATTGTAGTTCTGAACCCAATAAAAAGTAAATTTAGTAAAGCCAAAGTGCAAGACTGTCATATCCATGAAATACAACCCTGAGCATGGAATTAAATTTGGCAGCACACTTACACTTTCACTCTTACTTTTGGTTTGGTTTGTGTCTAGACTAACATATGGGTGGATATTTATTGTTTAAAGGGAAATTTTCTAGGTGGAGCCTGTTTATTACATATTGTAGTTTTGAAATTAATAAAAAGTAAATTTAGAAAAGCCAAACTGAAAGAAGTTTAAAAAAATAATATTTTCTTAAATAAGTGCGTTTTCTCAAAAAAGCAGCCTAAGTAGCCTTTCTGAAAATAAGTAAATTTTCTTAAAAAAATAACCCTTGTCCTAAAAAGAGTACCACTTCTTTAAAAAGTACCTGTTCTTAAGAAAGTACTTCTTTGTACTCTTAGGCTTTTTCTTACAGAAAGTAGTTCTTATTAAAAATGGTAGATTTTCTTTAAAAAATCATTAGCTTTTAATAAAAGAAGTACCTCGCATTAAATAAAATTCCTTTTCTTACAAAAGGGATCTACAAATATACTTTTTGTTTTTAAATAAAATAAAAAATTTCTTAACAAAAATTTATCATTTTACAAAAAGTATCTTTTATTAAATATCCATTTAAATAACAGTATTTTTCAACAGGCGCCTTAGGCGTGTTGAAACTAACTAGTGCAAGCAACTACGTTCCAACCGGGTGTCCCCTAACACCTCAAGTAATTTCTTTCTTTATTTTCTAAATACTTAAAAGATTCCAAGAAATTCTAAATAAATTGCACATAAAAATTTTGTTAATTAAATAAAAAGTTCGTTTTACAAATAAAGAAAGAAAGAAATAAATCAAATGACTGACTTTGACAGAATTGTATTCAATAGAAAAATGACGGAACTAAATCGAGTGAAAATGCATGTTGAATGATAATCACGACATTATCATGATGAGAGAGTGTATGTAAGGGCGCAATTCACGGATGTGGTTTACATTTAAAGTAAATCTTTCAAATTTCAATTGATGTTGTTTGAATTTCAATTTATTTTTAAAATTCAAATTGCTGAGTTTTTCATTTCAATTGGTTTACTGCCAAATTCAAGTAATTGTTTTACATTTCAATAGTTGATTTTTCATTTTTATTGATGCATTTTAAATCTGAATTATAATTATTTAGTTTCAATTCATGAATTTTATATATCAAATGGATTTTTTTAATTTGAATTCAGTTCTTTTTTAAATTTCAATTGGAAATGGTGTAGTCGAGTTGCTGGCTGGTTTTAGGTCAATCACCATGTGATTGTACTGGTTTTTTATTACACAAATAATACTGATATCCGCTTCGAATTCAAAATATTCCGGGAATCACTTTAATATGTCTGAGAGTGTAAATACAGTTTGAAAATAATAGTTGAAGCTCGTTTTTCATATAACCCAGCAACAAAATTGCTTCAACATGCTGAAAAATTTGCCTTTTACAGTTGGTTGGCAGCAAATATTACGTGTATGTTGCTTGTCGCAAATGTAGTATACTTGTGTCCAAACACATTTTGTTTACATTTCAATATTAAACGTTGGCGACCCAATGATGACCATTCATTACTTTTCTTCAAAAAAATTTAGGGTAGTACTCTAAAAGTCCCGAAAGTGAACGTAAACGCAAAAGCCAACGCGAACCCCAAAGTCTAAAAATGATAGTTTATTATCACTTGGGGCTTGCGTGTGTTTACGATTGTTGTCACTGACATATGCGGTGTATAGAGTTGCCAAACTAAAATAATAAATTATAGATCAGAAAAAGTTATCTTGAGTGAAATGATCAGAATGAAAAAGATTAAAAAAATTTTGCTCTATTTCAGTAGATCAACAGATTTTAAGATTGCTATTATTTATAATACTGCAAATACCAACAATATTCACATAAAATGTGTAAAAAACCTCTGTTATTTTGGGGTTCAAAGTCCAAAAAATTTCCCCATCTATATTAAATTAGTTGTCTTTTCAAAAACACGTGCCATTTGGCGGTATGTATTGATTGTAATGTATTGGTTCTTTTGTTTTTTATTGTCAACATCAACTGATGTCTATAATTATTAAATATAATTATAATAGTTTTGCAACGCATTATTCCATTTCTAATTTTATTATTGTAAATAAGAATTTCAGTGCGTAAACAGTATAATTTAGAAATATTTAAATAAAAAATTTGAGCGCTATCCGTCGAATGTATTTCATCCAAAATTGGCAACTACTTATAAGTAATGAAATGCAAAATACTTCCATCTGTATATCCGCGATCGACATTTTTCTTTAAATTTGCAATTCCTTCAACTAACGCGAAGAACTGTGGCGTGTTCAATTTGACAACTGAAGTGATCAAAAACGTTGCGCTGCGTTTTATAAACTACCCATTAAATAACGTAACTCAACGCAGGTAGTCACCGAACAGCTGTAACGTTTTATAAACTACCAAAACGACAAAAGTAACGCGAAGTGACTGATCACACGTGTTTTATAGAATACCACCCTTAATTTTTGTATACTTTTATATCTCAAAGAACTCTAGGAAATCTAGTTCTAATCTAGGATCTTCTAGTTCGTATAGTTTTCATTCCATTTCATTTCTTTTATTTAAGTCTATGGAATTATATCCTTACAGACCAGCAAATATCTTACATAACTATTTGACAAGAATAACAAAATAAACTTAAAATTGTGACAGACAACAAAGGAACAGAAAAATTTCATGAGGTGTCAGGGGACACCCGGTTGGAACGAAGTTCCTTTCGCTCTATATTATGCACCAGTTAGTTCCAACACGCCTAAGGCGCCCGTTGAAAAATGCTATAATTTAAATGGATCTTTTAGAAAAGATACTTTTTGTAAAATGATAAACTTTTTTAAGAACTTTTTTTATAGAACGTATATTTTAAAAATACGTATATTTGTAGGTCCTTTTTTTAAGAATATGTATTATGTTTTCCCGAGAGGTCTGTTTTTAAAGAGAGGTACGTACGTCTTTTACTTAAAGGTAATGGTTTTTTAAGAAAAGAAAGGTTTTTCTTACAGAATGTACATCTTCCTAAAAATAGTATATTTTCTTCTTAAAAATAGTACCTTTTCTGATAAAAGCATTAGCTTTCAATAAAAGAAGTACCTCTCTTTAAAAATTACCTTTTCCGGAAAATTTAATACATATTCTAAAAAAAGGGAAATTAACCTTTTCCTAAAAAGCGTACCACTTCTGTAAAAAGTACCTGTTCTTGAAAAAAGTACTTCTATGTATAACAAAATCATACTCTTATAAGCCATAAGAGTGATTATTTTTGCAACAGGTACTCTTTTTAGGAAAAGGTTTTTATAAGGAAATGTACTTATTTTCAGAAGGTTACTCTTCTCAAGAAAATAAAAGGTATTATTTTATTTTTTTTATTTTCTTATTTTACTTTTACGAAAAGGAATTTCGGTATTTAAAAGGTATTTGTGTAAGAGAAGTTATTTTGAAGAAAAGGTCTTTTTTAAGAAATGGTAATTTTTTCGAATTTGTCCTTTTTCAAGAATAGGTAAATTTTTAAGAGGATGTACTTATCTCAAGAAAAGTTATTTTGTTTCACAAAAAAGGTACTCTATAAACAAAATGGACTTTTTTAAAGAAACGGCAATTTGTTGTAAGAAAATGTACTTTTTTAAGAAAAGGTAATTATTTAGGAAAAAAAACCTTTTTTAATAAAAGGTACTTTTTGCATGAACATTTTCTTTTTTTAAACAAATGTACTTCGTTAAGATAAGGTATTTTTTTGAGAAAATATACTTTGTCTAAGAATATTAATAGGTATTTTTTTGAGAAAATGTATTTTTTTAAGAAAAGGAAAGAAAATAAAGAAATTTAAGAAAAGGTTATTTTTTTAAACTTCTTTCACTTTGGCTTTTCTAAAGTTACTTTTTATTGAGTTCAAAACTATAATAAATACCTACTAAATATTGGTTAGTCTAGTCACAAACCAGAGCAAAAGTACCCAATGCAGTTGATAATACTGGGCTGTGGCATAATAGTGTTAAAAAAAGTTGCTAAATTTTTTTTTCAGTTAGCCCCCATGCCGCATCGTGCGATAAGGAACTTCATTCCAAAAGGAATGAAAACAAATATATGGTTCCTGCAATATGTTTAGAGGGCAATTTTTCAGCGTGTATGCATACCAGATATGCTATAATTACTCATTCCATAAGGCGACCTGTATGGGTTAGACCTGGGTGGTGAAATACAAACCTAGGCTAAGACCCTTGTCAAACTATTTGCGTCGATTTATTGTGTATGAACGAAGGATGCAGAAACAGGTTTTTGACTATTTATCAGTTGCTCTATTTGTTTGTTCACAAATTTTTGTTGCAGTTGTAAGAAATACAACCTGACCGAAGACTTTTCGGCCACTGTGTCTCTGATGAAAGCAGTGGTCTCTAAAATAGGGTTATGCATTTTAGTTCATTTAAGTGAGCGGTCTTTTTAGTTCAGTTCAACAGAATTAACTAGTTTATTAACTTAGTTCACTAGTTCATTGTATGATTTCATTTTAACAGTTCATATGACCTATAAACTAAAGAGCTCATTTCAGATCGAATTGTAGTTTTAATTCAATCGGACCGAATAATCGCGAAAATTGTCTGGTTTTTGCAGATTTCTAAAGTGTTTTGGATACTGTGATATTTGCTCATACTAAATCGCCCTATTGAAGATCGGGTAAACGATTGGGTTATTCCGTTTCTGAAATATTGGTGTTTCTGTAATCTTTTTATATTTTGGAAAAAAGTGGTGATCAGCGCTGTAGTTATTGTGTACACGCTGAAAAGTCAGTCGTGTTTTGTTGTTTGGATGCAAATATAACATGTGTTTGGAGCTCGCCGCAAATAGAACATATTTGTGTGCAAACACATTGTGTTTGCTATTCAATATTACACCCTTGAGGCCCAATGATTCAGATATTAGAGTATATATTTTTACGAAACAAATATAAATGTGTTTGTGATACAAATACAAATGTGTTTGTTGCACTGTTTATGCTCTCTCGAGAGCTAGAGAATAAATGAGTGACAACGAGAGAGTCTATCTTGTAAGTGGAATCGGTATTTTTGCATTCTTCTCTCAGTCAGTGATTCATAGATATTCCTAAATTTGCGTGTAAAGTGCAGATGAAGTCTCATGTATTCAGTCGTCAATGGGACATCGGACAGAGGATATCTGCAAAAAGGACCGTTTCAAATCTTTTATTTTTTTTCCATTAATTATTTAAAAATGAGGATTTATAGAGATAAAGTTAATTATAATAAATGATACAAATATATTGAATTCAAAGAATAATTCGTTTCTAAATATTATTATGTTTGGGGGAAACACCCGAATACTTTCAAGTAAGTAAATGGATGTTTGGGATGAAGAACGCATATGTGTCTACGTAAAAGCATACATGTTTGCCAGTAAACATGCTACAGTTTGCATTTAAATACACGTGTGTTTGGGACTTGCAAACATATGAATGTTTGAATTCAAAAAACTGCTGAATCAAGTGAACTACTGAAACCAATGTGCGGAAAAGTTTGAACTAGTTCGTCTAGTTCACAAATGTCAATCGCTGAATTGAACTAGTTCTATCGCGAACTACACAACTCTACTCTAAAACAACAAAATTGTAAGCCAGCGATATGCAAGATTACCTATGACCTGGTTGATCTGAACTGAGTTTAAATTTGTGCTGAACTCTGCATATAATATCCTCCACAATGTCTTGAATAAACTTTCAACAAGTTTGCAAAACAACGACGGAACTAGGATAGCGACATCATTGTTATTTCCCTGTTTTGTTTTCTCCTTCTTCTTCTTCTATATAAATCAGGGCAGAACATTAACAATCTAGTTCCGATTCCACCATATTGTTGACACAGACTGTTGCATTAGGAGTAACGTCACTCTCTTCAGCCAGCATTGTATGTGTACATGAGACGAACATGACGTTCCCTCAAAGACACATTTCAATACAGTCAACGTATGGAGTAATGATGCCAAGGACACTATTACAATACATCTTGAGAGCTGGAATGGCAGCAACGTCAACATGAAGATAGGAATGTCTGGCATAATATTTAAAGTGACGTCCAGGCTTCAAGAAGCAACTGCTGCAACAGCAGCTCATGAACATTCCTCCATGGAATATGCACAACAACTGCGTTTATGCCAGACAAATGCAAGGCCAAATGGGAGCGGGGAACCTGGTTAAGAGACGCGAACTATCGACTTTGGCATCAGCGATGCCAGTGGTAGGTTTTAGTGTTTGTATGTTTGGTGTCTTGGTTACATTGACATCTTGCGAGATGTTGGTGGCTCAAGTCGAGCGTACTGAGGTGCACTGAAGCACACAACGGAAGACAAAGAATCAACTTAAATTGATTTTAAGGAACAACGCTAGGCGAAACACGCAAAAAGGACACCCATCCCTTAAGACAGCTATTGCAACGCGAACAATGTCGTGACTTAAGGCCAGTGAATCTTGATTGCAAATTATTTGCAATAAACAAACAATTGTAGTAGCTTCATTCATCATCCTGGAAAAGGATCTAATCTAAGTTCTATTCTGTGCAGAGGGACATTTCCATGCCATGTCACACATACAAATATATGTACGCATGTAATTATGTATTCGCGATTTTTAGTCTAAGAAACTGGGCAAGGTATTAGGGTGATCCAAAAATCAATATGATGAATTTTGTCAAATCAAGAGTGTCCATTAATTTTGATTTGGGCGTTTATTACAGCTCGTAACTTCTCCAAGCCTTTGAATTTCATTCAATAGATCTCAGTTGACAGGCAATTAGTAACTGCCTACACAGATGGTTATAAGAACAAGGAACGACAAGGAAGTCGATTTTCTAGCACTCTAAAAACATCATTAACTTTTCGAACTTCCCTCGTAGTTATATGAAATACAACACTGCTCTCATCAAGTACCACCTGTTGATAGACTACTGTCAAATTTGGAGCAAGTTCCGTCATTTAGTTTGCGTTTAACAGCTGTTAAAAACATACAACCTCGTGAATTTTTTTAAAAATGGAAAAGTGAATTTCGAGTGCTCATTAAACATTATACTTTGGGGAAAAAAGCCGTCAATCAAACCAAGGAAAAGCTTGATAAATTCTCCCTGCACCACCGATTTCAATGGTAAAAAATCGTTTGCTAACTTTCGTTTTGGTCGCAAATGACGCTGAACCTTCTGGACACCAATTGAGGTCAGTACACCCGAAAATGTCGAAAAATCCACGATATGGTGTTGGCCGATCGAAGAGTAAAAGTGCGTGAGATTGTTGATGCCATAGGCATTTCATACGGCAGTGTGGTTTCGATTTTAAATGATCAGTTGGGTTTAAGAAAACTGTCTGCAAGATGGGTGCCGCGTTTGCTCTCAATTGACCATGAACATAATCGTGTGACAACTTCAAACGATTGTTTGGAGTTGTTTAACCGCAATTTTGCGGCGGTTTGTAACTGTGGATAAAACATGGATCCATTGTATCACTCCGGAGACCAAGCATTGATCAAACAAATGCCAATATTAAGGACCTCGAAAAATCCTACTGTTTGGAGGGGATACAAAAATTGGAGAAACGTTGGACTAAGTGTATTCAGCTAAAACGAGATTATGTTGAAAAATAATTTTTTTTTTGGAAAAAAAATACTGTGTTTCATTCAAAAAGTCACGGATTTATTGATCCGCCCTCGTATATAGAAATATGTGGCGATATATCGGAGGAATTTTGCCTAGTTCAAAAATAGAAATTGACCGATTTTCCGATTTTCTCGCAATTTGTAGACATTAATGCAATGCGGCGAAACAAATGTAAAAGTTTACGAAGGCGGTACCAAAACTGGCCGACCTGACGTAAAGATGGTGCCAGTAGTTTGAAAAAAAATATTTTGGTGAAAAGTGGCAACCTTATAAAACATATGTTTTAAGTTCTAAACGAAAAAAACAATCATCCCTTATGTTTCTAAGTTTCAAGGCGCCAAATACTAATCATTTGTATTTCAGCCATCAGAGCTAATCGATCTCAGTGAATTTATAAACATGAAAAATTCATAATTCAATGTTTCAATTTGAAAGGTCTCAGTTCAAGCAATATTAAAGCCGAGCTAGATTCATTACTTTTTTTATTGACTATTTTACAACCTCATGAGGTCAGACGTTTTACACATATTAATTAAACAAACAAATTAAACAAATTTCAACATATTCTTCCAACTGGCTCTATCCTTCGCCTTTTCTCGCCAGTTGGTAACACCAAGGATACGGAGGGATTCTTCTGCCTGGTCTTTCCAGCGGAGTCTTGGTCGTCCTCTTTTCCTGCGTCCATCGGGTACGTTATCGAAAACCTTTCGCGCTGGCTCATCTTCATTCATCCTGATAACATGGCCTAGCCAATGCAATTGGCCTAATTTGATTCGCCTAGCTGTATCCACGTCAGAAAATAGACTATATAGCTCTGCGTTCCATCGACGTCGGTACTCGCTGTTCCCCCTACCAGGATCATATATTCTACGGAGAATTTTTCTCTCGAAAACTCCAGGGAGTTTTTCATCCGCTTGCGATATAATCCAAGTTTCGGAGCCATATGTCAAGACAGGTAAAATTAGAGTCTGATATAGCTGGATTTTGTCCGTCGAGAGACGGCTTCGTTCCTAAACTGCTTGCTGAGCCCAAAATAGCACCTATTTGCAAGCACAATTCTCCTATCTATCTCCAGGCTGACTTTGTTGTCCTTGTTCACGGCGGATCCAAGGTAGATAAATTCATCTACCACTTCAAAATTAAATCGGTTGCCAATGTTCAAGTCCGGACCAAGTCGAGAGGTTTCTCTAGTCGTTGTCACCATCAATTTTGTTTTACCCTCATTAAGAGCAAGACCCACCTTCGCTGATTCACTTTCGATTCTAGAAAATACTGCAGTAACCTCTCGCAAATTTCCCCCAATGGTGTCTATGTCGTCAGCATGCGCCAGCAACATATGGCTTTTAGTGTTAATGGTCTTCTTCATATTTACTGCATCCTTTCTCATTATTATCTCCATTAAGATGTTGAAGAGATTGCACGAAAGTGTGTCGCCTTGTCTAAATCCTGGCTTGGACCAGAATGGTTCAGTGAGATCTTTCCCCACTTTCACTGCTGATTTGGTGTTGGCCATCGTCATTCTACAGAGGCGGATCTCTTTTGCCGGAATACCAAGTTCAGACATAGCTTTGTACAGTTTTCCCCATATGGGGCTATCGAAAGCAGCTTTGTAATCGACAAAAATATGGTATGTATCGATTTGCTTTTCATGGGTCTTTTCCAGTCGTGGACTTGCCTGGTCTGAAACCACACTGATAAGGTCCAATAAGGTTTTCAATAATTGACTTTAGTCTTTCATATAATACGCTCGACAAGACGTTAAACGCAATGGATAAAACACCGATACCGCGATAGTTGGAACAGACACACGGATCACCCTTTTTGAATACAGTACATAATACACTGAGACTCCAATCGTCGGGCATAGATTCCCCCAGCCCCCCCAGATCGCCGTTCTTATCTTGTCTTGGGTGTGGGGGGGGGGGTTACAAAATACACTATCTTCCACTATCATTACCTCCTGATCTTCATTGGATGATTCTGAGTGGAGTTGTGCTGAAAAGTGGTCTCTCCACATTTTGAGCACACACTGCTTCTCAGTCACCAAATTCCCATTTTCGTCCTAGCAGGAGGGCAGCCCATTATTAGGCCCGTTATTCTATTTTCTTACCCTCTGAAAAAGGTTTCGGGATTCACCATTCATCCTGCGCATTTCGGTTTTTTCACTCTCTCTCTCCTCCCACTGCCATTTTTTCCGCCTAAATAGCCACACAGCCACCAGGTAATGATCCGAGTCGAAATTGGCACCTTCAATCACATGTACATCCATTGCACTAGAAGAGTGCCTGCCATATATTACCAAGTGATCAATCTGGTTCTTCGTCCGCTGATCAGGAGATATCCAGATCGCCTTATGTATGCCTTTATGCTGGAATCGTGTGCTACTAACTACCATGTTCTTTGCAGCGGCGAAGTCTATCAGTCTTATTCCATTATCGGAGGTGGTATCATGTAGCCTGTGATTACCGATGGCTGGTCGAAAGACACATTCCTTTCCTAATTTGGCATTAAAATCGCCCAGAATAATCTTAATGTCGTGGTCATATACTTACTCCAGACGCTCATAAAATGTTTATTTGACCTCATCATCTTTATCCTCTGTCGGTGCGTGCACACAAATTAACGAGTTGTTGAAATCTTTCACTTTGATGCGAATTGTGGCTATGCGGTCACTCCCTGGGTTGGACCTTGAAACTAGGTGTCGCAGTCTCTTGCCAACTATAAATCTGCACCCAAATTCGTGCTTTCGCTCATGGCAGCGGTAGTAAATATCGAAGTTTTCCCTTCCGTCGCATATCCTGTTCATCGCATTTCCTGGATCGCTGTCCATATCCTGTCCATCGCATTTCCAGGATCGCTGTGATGCCAGCTTTATATTTTTCGAGGACATCCGCCAGTTGGAAAGTGGCACCAGTCCTGTATAGCGTTCGCACATTCCAGGTGCATATCCTTAAATCGTGGGGCTTATAACGTTTGCGAGGGTCATAAACAGTTCATTAGTTTCCTTGTGTATTTTCATTGCCAATGTAACGGTGGCGATAGGCAAACCCACCCACCGTGGTTTGCGTTTTACCTACTGCCAGGATGATTATGTTTCAGCCACGCATTAGGGATCAGATGCTGACCAGTACGCAGTGTGTCGAAACTGGATTTTGGATTCTTCAATTTTGATCCGCCGTTGGCCAGGGGTATTGGCTCATCCGCCTTCAAAGGACAGGAGAATATGTCCACTACTTCGAAGAGCTTCAGTGACAGGGTCACCTAATAATCCTGAGACGTATCAGTGTCGCATTACCACTCAGGTTGCTCATTCGTTTCGCCTTCTCACTTTAGCTAGCTAACGGATATGCCATTGCCCAGGAAATACTGCTTGGAAGTAGTGAGCTGCTTGGACTGCCCAATGAAGGAATCATTTCGGGCCACTCCCAAGTGAATGGCTATCAGAAACTTTCTACCTCCGAGGACAGTCCCATGTCCTTAAGTACTTAAAGAAAAAAAAAACAATCATCCCATATGTTTTTAAGTTTCAAGGCGACACGTTTGTTTGTTTTTGTGCAAGTGGCAACTGTGACATTTGGCAGGTGTCACATATGTTTGTTCTGATTATTAAAACTGCAGGGCTTTATGAAAGTACACCGCGTTATAATTTTGTAAACTTATAATAAAAATTTTTAAAACTATGCTGAGACCGCTCGCAAACCAAACTTCGACGAATTTGCAATCGAGAAAGTGCAACTAATGTGTCAACCATTCGAACAGTGGTCAACAAATTTTAAGAAACTGGGTCGGTTATGGGCAGTAGGATTTCTCTGCGTCGACGTACCGGTCGGTCTCTTGAAAACATTGCTGAGGTCAACGAGACTGTCGCCGGAAACCCGAAAATATCAATTCGGCATCGTTCACAACCACTTGAAATTTCACGAAGCACTACGAATTTGGACAATTTTGACCTTCATGCGTACAAAATTTAGCTTAATCAGGAGCTCAAACCAGCAGACCATGAAAAGCGACGGCAATTCGTTCAATGGGTAATGGGGCAAAGTGAAGGCAATGCCAATTTTTCAAAAAAATCATCTTCATTTGGGGCTCAGAAAATCGTCATGCAATCCATGAGAATCAAATACACCCTCAACACGCTGAAAATCTGTCTTTTTTTGTTGTTTGGATGCAAATATAACGTGTTTGTAGCTTGCCGCAAATATAATATACTTATGCCCAAATATGTTGTGTTTAATACTCAATACAACATGTTTGAGTCACAGTAATTAATATAGTTATAACATTAATATAAACAATATATGTTTTTGAGACCAAAATGTGGTGTTTTTTTTTTTGTCGAAAACCGCTAAAAACAAACACGAGACAGACAACAAAGAAACAAAAAAGCAGCAGGTCTTCATTTCATAAAAACAGTGCTTGCAAACATGTACATTTTTCCTGCAATAGGATGCTGAGGCCGATATTTTTCAGCGTGAATGAGCAACTGTCTGGTGCGGATTTTCGTCAGGCTGCGTGATTGGGCCTTACTTTGTTGAAGATCAGGCCAAAATTGCAGCGACTGTGAACGGCATTCGTTACAGAAGCATGATACCGGAGATATTGTGGCCTCAACTGAACGGCATGGATCTGGACGACATGTGGTTTCAGCAAGATGGCGCCATCTGCCACACCGCGCATGAAACAATCGATTTATTACGGCAACGATTTCCAGAACAAATTATCTCTTGAAATTCTGATGTACAAATAGCTACCAAGAATATATGATTTAGCGCCTTGGGATTTCGTTATTTTGGGGTTTTGTGAATTGTCGGGTTTATGAGAATAAACCAGAAACAATTCCTGTTCTCAAATCCGTGATGCGACGCCTCATCGGTGAGAAACACCCACATCTCTGTGAAAATGTCATAGAAAATTTCATGAAAATGGTAATGGCCTGTCATCAGAGCTGTGGGGACCATTTGACGAATATTTTACTCCATACTTAATCGGAATACGTCTTCTTTACAATCCAGTAAAAAAAACACAACTATCTCAAAAAATACGTTTTCTTGTTGTAAACAGCGCATTTTTACGGAGACACCCTATACTTATAGATTTTAATATGAATTTAGTGTTAGAACCTTCATTCCGATAGCAGTTGACGAATTTCTTAATTCGTAAAAAGTAAAATTTGTATCACCCCAACATCAGCACGTCGTATTTTCATTCCTGATTGCTTACCTTTGTCCATGCATTTCGGCGGCAAACTTCGTTATTACGTTTTCTATTTTGGTAGCTCACACTCTCAGCGTCTGAGATTTAACCCCCAGACGGACTTTGCCACTTAGAAGTACAGACAACATTTCACAGCAGCACAAATTATTCGCAACCATTTTCCATCCCTACCATGGCAGCCGACAGACACATTCATTACGACAACACGTAAAATTTACAAAATTGCGCGCAATTTTTTAATATGATTCATTTGGATAATTTGCCTCCATTGTGTTTTGGAGTGTTTTGACGGCGTCAATTTACATTGAATTGAATTGCATCATTGTTAGCGTTACTTGGTTCTCGAATTACACTTCATTGCATCCGATTTGGAAGACAAGAACTCTTAATAGACATTAAATTCTGAGATTGCCAATTGGATTTGTTTTCCCTGGGAAATATTAAGAGAAGTTTAAATTTGTTCACTTTACTATGGAAAGGTTTTCTTCGAGTAATGCGAATGGGATTTACCTACAAATAGATACCTTCATATATAAATAGTTAACGGGAGGAGGAAATAAATTAAGCAGACATGATACAAAATACAGGTCCATCTGAAGCACGATTTACCCCTTATGCGGAAGGCTCTTTGTGATAAGCAACATGGCAAGAAAAAAATCGGTGGAGCTAAGTTGGCGCAAAATAGTTACCTCTGCTCCGAAAATATTGCAACCATAGTGCCATGGTTGACCACAACAGATATGTTTTCAGCCAGTAAACTCCTTTTATTTTGTAGGTCGTTTGATTGGTTGTAAACGAACTGTTATTTGTTCATAAATTACACTGTGTGTAATTTTTTAAGTCATGGAAATATAACTATATACGGACGCCACTACGTGATAAATGACTAAAAAAAAGACCCATGTCTCCCAGTTTTGTCCAAAGTCATGCACTTTTTTTTAGGGGCCCCCAAAGATTTTGGGCCTCGGTGTCATTTTTGCAAAAAAAGTGATCATTTTGTCAGGCTCATATCTTGCAACCTGTTCGGAATTTTGATTTACTCTCTGAGGAAAGGTTGTAGCTATTGTCATAAAGAACAAGCTACTTGAACATATAAAATAAAAAAAACTTCACCTTCAATGTCAAAATCGCAAAATACTTTAAATTTTTTTTACCTTTTTACTCCTGTTTAGGTCCATAGGAAGCAAACCGTTCTAAGTTCAAGGAAACAATCAACTACAGAAATGTACCTAAGATCTCAATAAACAACTTTCTAGAACATATGAACTTCTTAGGAATGATTCTTAACACCGTTTAACAACATTGAGATAATATTCTATCTCACCGACCGCATCAGCACAGTCAAAGCAGTAAGTTCGGCACAGCTACAAGGGACGCAGCACACAATATAAGAATCATTCGATTTTGACCTTGAAGATGAAGTTTTTTTGATTTTGTATGTTCACAATTTTCGTGCTTTATGACAAGGTCTATAACATTTTTTCAGAAAGTAAATCAAAATTCCGAACAGTTTGCAAGATATGAGCCTGAAAAAATGATCACTTTTTTGCAAAAATTACACCGAGGCCCCAAAAAAAGTGCAAGATTTTGGGCAAAACTGGGAGACACTAGTCTTTTGTTTTTTTTTGGTCTTTTATCACGTAGTGGTGTCCGTATATGGTTATATATTTTCGTGTTGCACTGTGTTATCATAATTTTCTTTTTGAAAGTAAAGAAAATCGTTTGTTATAAGCGAAAAGTGTATATTCACAGGCACACACTAAAAGATGGTCACTGTCACTAACTGCTGCTTTCTTTTGTCTTTTTAATTGATTCAATTTTCTTTCAAACAAAGACAAGCTCTAAGCCTCTAAACGATTTTTGTCCTCGCCCTAACTCTAGTAGATCCCCAGTATCAATAAACCTCCTGTAAACAAATTCACGAAAGCAGCGGCTCCTTCGGTGCTGCAGAATTGTACATTGGCATAGAAGGTGCTCGGTGGTACCAACCACCACTTGATCCTCACAAATATGTCAATAATCAATTCTTTCCAGGCACGTACGCCCGATTTTTGAATGTACACTGAAAGAATAACGCTTCGTTGCTACAATAACGCTTTTACGTCGTTACAATGAAAAGGCTCGCACATCTGACAATTTGGTAATCGATGTAACGAAAGATTGCATACATTAATTTTTTTTTGACAATTTTTCATTTCGTTGCTGCAACAACTTAATTTTCGTTCCTTAATTTCAATTTTATAGATAACTGGTTTTAACATTAAAAAACGTAAATGCATGAAATTTAAACTACTGATATTTAGTTTATCTGAAGCAACTTCATTGCTGTAATGAAACGAATTTATTGCAGTAATGAAATGAATTAATTGCAAGCACTATACTTATTCATTGCAACAATGAAATAAATTCATTGCAGCAACAAACACACTTGGATCGCAGTAACGAACAATTTGCAGTTGATGAACACATTTTAGTAAAGGGAATGAAACTTTACGTTAGCTCACTTTCGATGACATAAGTTGTTGGGGTGATCAACATTTCCATCGCTGTGACGATGCTTTTCCCTTTACTGTAGTGCTATTTTTCAACCTAAAATTCAAGTTGGCCACCCTCCTCTCACTTTCGTATTTACTGGTTAGACCTCTCACTTATCTGATTAGCCCAATGACACGAAGCAGATCGGCTTTTCTAAATTGTAGGAAATCCCCAGGAATTTAGCAGTTTGCCCACCAGGTGGAATTAAGTTTGCGTCGAACACAGAAATCGGTGGTCTAACGGAGACATAAGAATCCTGACTACAACTAAAAAAGGAGTCAGGTAACTTGTTCCTTGCTCTATAACGAGGTGTCAGCATTTTCAGAATTCGTTTGCATTCTTAAATCAGTTTCGATGTGTACGAGTCTGATTTGATTGCATTAAGTGTGGCGGTACTCTCTACGCAAATGCTAACATCAATCCAAATCGCGTGCGCACTCAGCTTGGAGGATTCCACAGTTCTCATCAACCCTCAACGATAAGTTACGTTTTAAATCCTCGCTAATGATTCCAGATCCTGGGACAATATCTATCTTTAACCATTTGTAAAAATATCGAAGGAAAGGATAGAATGCCATCTGTCCAATTGATCCTGCCCTGTATACTTATAATTACTTTCGGTCGCTTTTGAAACTACTTCATCGGCATAATATAGACAGCTCCTCGACTTAAGTCTCAATTCGAATCGGTAATTTTCATCTGAAAGAAAATATTACGGTACCCCAGTTGATCGTGCTCCCAAACTACAAGTTCTCTTAGTCGCAGTGGGCTTCTGGCTGTGGTGCCTCATACACGGTTTAGAGTAGCGATATCACGAATCATAATCCAAGGCCGCTTGAGGACTTCTCGTCTCGGCGTCTGTAATGCACATGGCCGCAGTGCATTTGTACCTTACTCAGCAATAGATTACTCCTACCCAAGTTATTCGAACAAACCAGACATCCATAGGTAATGATTGGGCGAACTATTTTCGTATATAACTATTTAGCTAACTTTAGGCTAATACTACGTTAATGCGATAGCGTATCTTGCGATATTATATCGAGTTATTTTAAAAAAGTACGCATATAAAGGCTTGAGTGCGATACAAAGTTTGTCACGAAAGTTTAGTACAATTATCGCTTCATATCACGATATGAGGAGCAGCGAAAATTTTCAAGATGCACACGCTGAAACATCTGTCTTTGTTTGTTTTTTGGATGCAAATATAACGTGCTGGGTTCTTGTCATAAATATTGTATAGTTGTGTCCAATCACATTTTGATTGCTATTCAATATTATATGTTCGAGACATAATAATTAATAGGTTATAGTAAATGGGTTTGTGACCCAAATGTGGGTTTGTTTGTTGAAAACTGCTGTAAACAAAATCGAGACAGACAACACAGAAACAAAAAAGCAGCAGATCTTCAATCCGCGAAAACAACGCTTGCAAACATACTCATAGTTCCTGAACTATATTGCACGGGCCGATTTGTCAGCGTGTATTAATTACAGGTGGAAGCATTAAAACAGCTGATTTGAACAAAATATCTGTTGGTGTTGCATACAACTACAGGCACACCTCCGGCTGTCATAGAGAAATGACATATAGAGAAGCGATTTAACTCAGTAAATTTACGAAATTTGGTGTGTTGCATATGAACGTTGAATGTTGGAATGTACTGCTTTAATAATACCAGAAAGAGGGAATAGCTCAAACCAACCAACAATAAATCAGAAATTTTAGAGCAAATATACCATAAACCTATTCTAACAAAAAAAGTTCAAAATACGTTTAAATTTCACAGTTCATCAAAACGACAAGAAATATTTAAGTTCAAAAAGTTTGTAATTCAACCGGGTGTAAGTAAATGTACGTCAAATAGCACTCTATCGCACCACGAAGAGTGCGGAACAAAACGTCAGTTGAGAAATATGGCGGCTCTATATGACATTACTCTATGCCGGCTATGCCTGTAGTAAGTAAATGTTTTGTTTGTGTGAGTTGCCACATGACTGTTCATAGCATGATATTTTGAATGTTGAATAAACCGATATATGTGGATATCGCGATATGATCGCTATTGCGATATGCACCTTATAAAGGTGGTATATGCCACCAGCTTGTATCAATAGAATTTAGCAAGGTATATAGAGATACTTGGCCTGAACACATAATGATAGCATTAGATATTCAAGCTAGGACATCACATCTGAAACTCTTTAGTCCTCCACTCAATAGTGATCAGGACAGGCTTCGCTGTGTGGTGGTTGCTCCTAAACCGCAGCAACTGATAGTACACACCGATTTCAATGCTACCAGAGTTACAATCATACAGGGTTTTTTTAATTTGCATTGAGTTTTAATTTGCATTACTTTATCTAATGTAAATGCAAAAGAATTACCATTGTTCTCAATATTAATTAAAAATTTTGTAATTTGCATTTGCTCAGGCAATACAAATGCAGGTTGTGGAATCGGATGACAATTGTAATGAAATATGGTAATGCTTTTCATTGTCTTCAGTTTGACTGCTGGCAATTCTGTTTTTAAAGTATTTTATATGTAGAGGTTTGTGTCTTTGTTAGCTATTGCCTCATACTACTTTCAAATTCATAAACCTGTACTGTACAAAATATTTGAAAACCAAATTTGCCAGATATGAAGGAAATGCTGTGAAAATAAGTACAATTGCCAATGGTATTGACATATTTTTTGAATTTGCATTTCGAAAGGCAATTCCAATTAAACTACAAATTATAATTGTCATATAATTAATTTGCCCCATGTGTGGTTACAATACTTAGTTACTTATCCGGTCACAAACAACCCCGGGGGGTCAGGGACCTTACAAAAGGAAGATAAAAAATTTCGCCAACCAGTTAATATCTTTTGCCTTATCTCTCCAGTTGACTGCTGGCAATTCTGTTTTTAAAGTATTTTATATGTAGAGGTTTGTGTCTTTGATAGCTATTGCCTCATACTACTTTCAAATTCATAAACCTGTACTGTACAAAATATTTGACAACCAAATTTGCCAGATATGAAGGAAATGCTGTGAAAATAAGTACAATTTCCAATGGTATTGACATATTTTTTGGATTTGCATTTCGAAAGGCAATTCCAATTAAACTACGAATTATAATTGTCATATAATTAATTTGGCGCATGTGTGGTTACAATACTTAGTTTCTTATCCGGTCACAAACAACCCCGGGGGGTCAGGGACCTTACAAAACGAAGATAAAATATTTCGCCAACCTGTTAATATCTTTTGCCTTATCTCTCCAGTAGACTGCTGGCAATTCTGTTTTTAAAGTATTTTATATGTAGAGGTTTGTGTCTTTGATAGCTATTGCCTCATACTACTTTCAAATTCATAAACCTGTACTGTACAAAATATTTGAAAACCAAATTTGCCAGATATGAAGGAAATGCTGTGAAAATACGTACAATTGCCAATGGTATTGACATATTTTTTGAATTTGCATTTCGAAGGGCAATTCCAATTAAACTACAAATTATAATTGCCATATAATTAATTTGCCCCATGTGTGGTTACTATACTTACTTACTTATCCGGTCACAAACAACCCCGGGGGGTCAAGGACCTTACAAAACGATGATGAAATATTTCGCCAACCAGTTAATATCTTTTGCCTTATCTCTCCAGTTGACAATACCAAGTGTACGCAGGGATTTGGCAACCTGATACCTCCAGCAGAGTCTTGGTCTTCCTATTTTTGTCCTCCTTCGAGTTCGGTTTCGAAAACCCTTCGTGGTGGTTCTTCTTCATCCATTCTACTGATATGGCCTAGCCAACGCAATCGCGTTATTTTGATCCGCTTAACTATGTCAATGTCGGGATATAGCTCATACAGCTCATGGTTCATGCGTCGTCGATACTCGCCGTTGTGCACTATGGGGCCATACATGTTTCGGAATATTTTTCTCTCGAAGACTCCTACAGATGTTTCGTCTGCTTGCGATAATACCCAGGATTCTGCGCCATAAAGCAAGACAGGTTGTATGGGAGTCTGATATAGTTGGACTTTTGTTACTCGAGAGAGGGCTTTATCTCTAAAGTGCTTGCCTAGCCCAAACTAAAACATATTCGCAAGCACAATTCTCCGCTTGATCTCAAGGCTGAATTTGTTGTTGTTTTCGTTTACGGCAGATCCGGGGTATATAAATTCGTCCACCACCTCGAAATTATAACGGTTATCAACGTTCACGCTTTGGTCTAATCGCGTGGAGGCCCTGCTCGTTGAAACCATTAATTTCGCATTGTCCTCATTTACCGTCAGACCCACTATTCCTGACTCCATCTCAATTCTCGAAAACACCACAGTAACTTCTCTAATTGTTCGCCCAATGATGTCTACATATATCGTCAGCATACGCGAGCAGCATGTGGCTTTTGTTGCTAATGGTTTATTTCATGTTGGCTGCAGATTTTCTCACAGTGATCTCCATTGGCCGTCGGTGGTGCAATGGGTAGTGTGCGCGCCTCTTGTACTTGAGATCCTGGGTTCGATCCCTGCTCTGACCACCTTAAAGTTTCTTTCGACGGCGGTCACCTCGCATAGTGACGGCGACACTATCGAGTATTTAGCCATGAAAATGCTTCTCAATAATACCGTTCGGAACCGGTGTAAAACTGTAGGTCCCAAACAGTGAGTATAAAAACTAGAAAGCGCACAGCTCACTGGTTGTGAGAAGCTCTCCCCGATTCCTTCATGGAATGTAATGGAAACCATTTATTTATTTATTTTCATCACCATTAAGATGTTAGAGAGAGGTCTGAGGCGCCGCTTGGTGTCAAACGGTTCTTACCATCCTTATCAACTTTCATTGCCGATTTGGTGTTCGTCAAGGTCAGCATGCAAAGGCGTATGAGTTTGCAGGAATACCAAGCTCAGACATTGCTTCGTAGAGTTTTAACCGTATCGGGCTATCGAAGGCCGCCTTATAATCGCCAAATAGATGATACGCATCGATTTGTTTTTCGTGGGGTTTCTCCAGGATTTGGCGTAACGTGAAAATCTGGTCAGTTGTCGATTTTCCAGGCCTTAAGCCAAACTGGTATGGTCCAGTCAGGTCAACGATAATTGGTTTTAGTCTGTCTCACATTACACTTGATAAAATATAGGTAGTTGGCATAGAGACTCGGGCCACCTTTTTTAACAATGGGACATAGTACACTGAGGCTCCAATTGCCGGGCATGCATTCATCTAACCAAATTTTGCTAATGAGCTGATGCATGCACCTTATCAACTCATCGCCGCCAGGCTTAAACAGATCCGCCGGTAATCCATTAGGTCCTGCGGCTTTGTTGTTTTTAAGCCGGGCAACAGCTGTTCTAACCTCGTCTTAGTTTGAAGGGGGCAAACGACGTAGTCGTCCAAATTGTGATCGATTGTCCTATCTTAGGTACCAGTAGCGCGGAGAAATGGTCTCTCGATATTTCCAACATGCTCTGTACATCTGCGATGAAATTTCCGTCCTTTTCCTTTCAGAAGGGGGGTCCTGAACCATGCCCATTAGTCCAGTTTTTGAGTTTTTGGTAAATTTTTCGGGCTGGGTTGTTCCTTCTGCATGTCTTAATTTTCTCACTCTCGAGCTTTCTTCACTGCCATTTCTTAAGCCTAGAGAGACGGTTTACCTCCTTTCTTTTTTCCCTATACCGCTCTGTCGCAGCTCGCGTTGCATACAGTGAATTATAACTTATTTCCGTCAAATGAAAAAGGCAGTTTGCACAACCAGTTTTCGTTTCTGGTAAAAGACTTTGAGTTTGGTGCTCAGTCTAATTCAATAATGGTAAACGAAAGAACAGTTAGTCGAAAAAGGATTCGTTTCTCGTAATGGTATTTTGAGTTTAGAAATACTATATCCGGTTGGCGGTAATCGAAAGAACGGATGTTGGAAATGTTCTGTAGTTTGTTTGTCATTTGCCGTCTGTAGTAGCGATTGGCCCCTAATGTCAGTTCTGTTTTGACATTTGTGTAGTAAACACATGCGAAATACACGTTAATAAACAATGTTACGCTACACTGCTCCAGAACGCGGAATATTGCTGACTATTTATTTGACCAATAATCGGTCGGTGACTTTGGCACAACGTGAATTTCGTCGCAGATTTCCTGACCGTCCAACGCCTACTGGTGAAACACTGCGACATTTAGCCGCTCGCCTCGAAGAGACTGGCACAACACGAGATGCTGCCAGGCGTGGCAGACCCCGGAGTAGCCGTTCTGCAGAGAATATTGCTGCTGTAGCCGAGGATGTCATGGATGCGCCGTCGACATCGACTACAGAGCAATGATCGGCTACAGAGCAATGATCAACGAGTTCTTTTTGCCGCAACTTGATGAATTGTTTGTCATTTGCCGTCTGTAGTTTGTTTGTCATTTGCCGCAATTTCATACTCCAAACAAAGTTCATTTGTCTTATTTCGTTTCAACCTTATCCACCTTTTTCTTTGTGTATAAATTTAACAATGAAACCTTTTAAAATGTAATATTTCGCAGATCGGTCCATGATCTATTGACAAATGCGTAAATAAATGTATTTTCATAATTGGCAAAAAATAAAAACTTTGATTACCACTGACATTGAGTAGAAAGACGACAACCATAAATAACAAATGTTGCCAAACACACGATTATGGTTATGAGAATCCACCGTTGGGGATGGAAATGAGGTGGTTGTGGATGAACAGCGTGTCGATGGTGGTGGTTGTGACATTTAACGTTAAAGTAACAACAACATCGATGACGCACAAGGATTCAATAGCACGTGCAGTCGTTTAAAATTTCCGCTATTGTCTACATGTGTTGCCCGGAGTATTGAGCTTTCGCAACACTTCATTTTGCTAGCGATTGTACGGGAATCGGGCGTACACCTCCCCCGAAACATGTGCAGCAGCCACACACACACACACGCATATATATGTTGTACATGTACTCGAATACTCAGATTCCCAGATACTCCGCTACACAAGACCATACACACATGCATTGTATACAGCGAGAGTTCAAAAGTATTCATTGTAAGACTTTGAAGTTGATTTCATTAAGCACATCACTAGAGCATCAGCGGTGGCTGTGGCTGCGATGCGTCCTGAGTGCGGCGGTGGATGTGTAAAGCTGACTTAAAACGTACTCATTAAGCTGATTATATTGTTATCCTTTTTATTATTATGCACTCATTCATGCTTAATGTGTGTAAGTGACGGGATATCAGATTGTCGGGCCAGACGGGGCAAACGCATGTGAATACAATTACGCAGCCAAGCACATACAAAAGCAAACAACTCGTCCACGAAGTATCGTGTTAGGTTGGCGGCATCAATATTTGCATTCAGCATAATTCCCGGTTATTATTCTTTTCTGCTTTGGGAAAAGGATACTACACGCACACATGTAAACCTACTTGGATGTGTGTTCGGTTTTATGAGTGTGCAAGAATGTGAATGTATCCCAAAACAAATAATGATCACATTCACATTTTTGTTTATACACACTTGCAACATAATACACATCTCAATTTTGAAAACGCGCCATAATTATGCAAATCACATTTGCCAAAAGTTTGCGTTGTTTTGTTTCTGCGGAAAATATCATATAATTATAAAACTTTACACGAAATCTGTGGTTTTGTGCAACATCTGACTATTTTGATGGGAGAGAATTTGATATAAATGAAGTCCATTTGGCGGCATTATGAAACGAATCCTTTCATACATTGCTAAGGAAGAAAGAGTAACGTTTAGTGGCTCCAATATATTGGGTGGTCTGTAAAAACATTTAGTCGGCTGAACCGACTTGAACGTACCCTTGGCCTCAGCCATTACTTGGTTTCGCGTTCCATATGATACTACTGTTCCACACTTTGGGCTTATTAAAGAGGACAAGTGGCGACTTACTTCAACTTGCAAACAAGCCAGGGTCCTCTGGCCACGGTTCGACCCAATAAGTGCGAAAACAAAAACAGCGAATCCAAAACAGCGAAAAAATAAGAGCGTATAAAAAATGAGCGAAAGCTAAAATGAGCGAAAGGTAAAATTAGCGAATAAAATTAGCGAAATCCGACTTATGAAATTAAGAAAATCGTGCGATTTTTTTAATTTCATAAGTCGGATTTCGCTAATTTCATTTCGAATATTTAAAAGCACTGTACAACAATTATTTTATAATTTAACAAGTTTGCCATGAATCATATGCAAATTTGGTAATATTAAAAATATTTTTTTCATAAATATAATTTCGTGCAAGATATTTATAATAAATATTTGTAATAAATTTTTAAAAAATGTCGCTTGAATATACGAGAATAGAGGATTTAGGATTTAGGATTTAGCTCCCTTTTAGGATTTAGTCATCCAACTATATGGAAGTTCATCGATGTTCTGAAGCTTGAGCAGAAACTTAACGAAGTAAAAATTGAACAATATATTGCAGGCCAACACCCACCAAAAAGCCGAAAGATTTATCGTGATATAGCTAAAAAATATAAGACTTGGTTAATAATGGGGTATTGCACACAACTTTAATCTCCAAATTTAATTCGAGTATAATAGTTTTAATTATTTATTTATTATTACTCTCTCTCCTGTACAACAAGACTAAGTCTTATAATTATAGTACAGGATTGTTTTGGTGTACAAACAATTACCACGTGTTGGTAGGTACATACAATTAATATTTTAAGCATGAAAATAGAAATACAATTTTAAAATTAATCAAAAATCACAATGAAAATAAAATTACAAAAAAAAAAAAAAAAAAAAAAAAAAAAAAAAAAACTGCAGACAGTTGTCCGAGGCCTTCGGCCACGGACTGTCCCTGCAGGCTGTGTCAGAGACACGGCCATTAAGTTTAACGTAGAATACGCCATCCGATAAGATAGAAAACATATATAACAATAAATGATAAATAACATAAGCAAATGAATTTATTTATTTGAGAGTTACATTTGATAATATACATAAGCTTACGGTAGGAAAAATAGGATAAATATGTTTTTAAATTAAAAGAGTAAGGATAAATGATAAATAACAGACGCAAATCAATTTGATTTATATTTTTTATAATTATATATCCATGTTAAATTCAAATTCACATTTGACATTTTGATTCACTTAAATACATAAGTAAATATGCGAAATTTTAATATTTCATCAATCAAAACAACAGCCGAAGGTTTGTGTCCACACTGAAACAGCAGCATAGTTTGTGTTCACGCTACAAACTCAAACACTCAACCAAACACCACACATATGTTTGAGTGTGTGTTTAAACAATTTTCATTTGAGAAATTTAAATATTAGGAAGATATCAATCAATATGAAATGTATATCAAACGAAAGATAACATCTTCATTTACCTACAAAAAAATTTTTAAAAAAAGTTATCTCGCCGTTTCCTTATAATCAATGAAATAAAGATTACAACAATAACAATATGACATGACTCCCTATACCATAAGGTAAGACGTATTCTACGCCAAAAGTAAAATAAGCTAAAATAATAACATTTACTTTACATTGGAAATTTATATTGGAGCAAAATATTTAAATAATAATTCCCTAAAAAGCATTGCGTTGCTGGTTTTTTGTAGATTATATGGAAGAGCATTCCAAAGACGTATTGCATTAATGTAAAAGTGCCATTCAGAAACTAAGCAACGAAATTTAGGTAAAACGATTCTCTTACCTCTAGCCGATTTACAGAAACGAATATTATCAAACAGGTATTTTGGCTTTCCAGTAAATATCAGTTTATGCAAAAATATTTAATCTCTTATTTTGAGAAAATTTTCAAATGATACTCCAAAGAGGTTTGTCGAATATGAAGAAGTGTGATCATGTTTTCTAAGACCATAAACATACCTAAAGATGTTATTATAGAGCACTTCGAGTTTTTTCCGACTTGTGGAATCACAATTAGAGAACAATTCGCAGCCATAGGTTAGACTCGGAACTAAGTATGCTTTAGCGAGTAATACTCTAATTCTCAATGGTGTAAAGCATTGTACAGACCAAAGGGTTCTCAATTTGATATACATTTGCGCAACCAGTATATTGACATGATCTGGCCAAGTTAAATTGCTATTGAAAACCATGCCAAGATTTTTTGCTGTTCTTACAATTTAAAATTTTTCAGCGTTTATAACAATATATGTATCGAGACTTGGCTTTATAGTTTTTTTGTGAATCAATAGACATTTTGATTTACTTGGGTTTATTGTAAGGCCGTTTGCTGATGCCCAACAATGTATGTTCTTCAAATCATGATTCAGCTTATCAATGTTTTCCCTGATGGATTCGGTTGGACTACTTAGATACAATTGTACATCATCAGCATACATGTGGACTCTACAGTTGGAAACATTTTGCGGCAAATCATTTATATAAAGTGAGAAAAGTAGTGGTCCTAAAATCGACCCTTGAGGCACACCTCTAGTCACTTTTAGAGGATTAGATGTGGTATTGTTAACAAAGCCTGACTGACTTCGATCAGTTAGATAAGACGATATTAGCTTTGTTGATGTAGACGAAAAGTTAAAAATATACCTTAGCTTAGTGCATAGTATTTTTTGGTCAACAGTATCAAAGGCCTTTGAGTGATCTAGAAGAACTAAGAAAATTATCTTTCCATCATCAAGTTCCCGCCTAATATTCTCAGTGACATCAATTAAAGCAGTTACGCAGCTATGATCAGATCGAAAACCGGATTGCATTTCAGACATTAAATTATTTTTATGAATAAAACACTAACTTGGCGATGTAAAATGTTTTCCAAAACTTTTGACAGAAAACTTAGGATAGCAATTGGTCGGTACTCTGTATTATATTTAGGAACTGGAATTATTTTTGCGTGCTTCCAGTTTTCGGGAAAACAACTTGTTGTGATAATAGTGTTCAGTAGATGGGTAATATAAGGCAAAATATAAGGTAAAATTTGGGATGAATATTATCCTGTCCTACTGCATTCGATATTATCATACTGCAGCTTTTAAAAACAACTTGTTGCGTCACACAAGAAAACTCGAACATAGGTATATTGTGCATATTCCTGTATCTAGCATCATAAGAAATGTCAATGTTAACATTATTATCCACTGCAACCATTGGAATGTTGGTAAAAATTTTGTTCAGGTCATCAGCTTCAACTGAGCACTGTGTTCCTTTGTCTGTATTACAAATACCAATGTCTCTTATCGTTTTCCAAGTTTGTCCGGATTCGAGAGCAAAACCAAATCTCTTAGAAAGATAATCAGATTTTGCAAACTTTATTAGCAGAACGAAACTCAGCTTTCAGTTCAAAGGTTCTAAAACGCTTCCACTGCGAGTACGCTAAATTTCAGCATTGTATGGCATCTTTAATGGGAGCATTGAACCAGGGCTTGTTCTTCGCAGATATAATCTTCGTCTGTATAGGTACTGTTTCATTATAAAGCTTTACAATATTATCCTCGAAAAAAGTAGCTGTTCCTTAGCAGAGATCATGTGGTACACATTATTCCAGTCTGTCTTTTTTTTTTTTTTTTTTTTTTTTTTTTTTTGTAAACCGAGCGAACCCATCGCCGCCACTCTTACCCGCCCCTACCGACCGAGAGGGCCACGTCCCCATAACGTGAGGACAGCGTACACATTATAGACCGGTCTATAACGGGAGAGCAAGGATTATAAGTTCACACGTTACAACCAACTACAGAAATTCTTCACCAGTTGGTATTACACTAACATAAATAAGTATAAAAGCACATCACGAGATATTAACATAAGATACTTCAATATATAATAATTACGAGCAAAACGAAAACCAAATCATAAATCAGACCAGATAGTAAGGATAAAGTAAATTAAATTTACATATGTACGTCAACGAATATACAGCACTAATGCAATCGGTTCAAATGACAAATTATGCTAGACTTTGTCGTTTCCCAACTACCTGTGAAATCAATAAACTGATATAGCTCATTAAAGTCACGACACATTCTCCTAACTGGATCAAAGGACGCATAATTCGAACGCTGAAACTCGATGTTTACGAGTTTATAGTACCTCGTGGGTCTCAATGGGACATTTATGAAAATCTTAGATAACAGAAATTCAGAACATATACATCCATCAATTATCTTCAAAACTGTAATAGAGTTTATCATGGTACGTCTACTACTAAGAGTCGGCAATCTGATCAATGCTAGTCTACTGCTATACGAAGGAAGATTATGGTTCGGGTTCCATTGAAGATTTCTCAGACAAAAAATGAGAAACTGTTTCTGGACCGATTCAATCATATTAACATACAAATTGTACTGGGGGTCCCAAACCACTGATCCATATTCGAGAATAGGGCGGACTAGTGAAGTAAAAAGATTTTTCGTAACGTAGGGATCTGAAAATTCCTTTGCCCAACGTTTAATAAAGTTCAGAACGCCATAAGCCTTGTTCACCATCGTAATTATGTGGGAGTTGAAATTCAATTTTCTGTCCAAGAGAACACCAAGATCAACAAATGAATCCACCGATTCAAGAACATTGCCACCTAAAATGTATTTTGCCGAAAATAATGATGACCTAGAGAACAGCATATGCTTACATTTCGTAAAATTAAGCTCCATCAAATTGGTCTCGCACCACGTCTGGAAAGTAGACAAATCCCTCTGAAGTAAAGCATATTGACAAGGATCCTTGTAAGAAAAATAGATCTTCACGTCATCAGCGTACATTAACAATTTAGAGTGCATTATGGAGGCGGGTAAGTCGTTAATGAATAACAAAAATAGAACCGGCCCAAGATGACTGCCCTGAGGCACCCCAGATGACACAAAAATAGATCTTGAGAATGATCGACCAAATGATACCATCTGTTCTCTGTTCATTAAATAAGAACTAATCCAATTCAGCATGTTGCAATTAAAACCCATTGCCCCTAATTTATATAATAACAAATTGTGGTTAACTTTATCAAAAGCCTTACTAAAATCGGTAAAAATCACATCAGTTTGATCTCCATTAATAAAGCCGTCAATAATAGAAGAGGAAAACTGAAGCAAATTAGTCACGGTGGAACGACCCTTCCGAAAGCCATGTTGACATGGATCTAAAATAGAGGAAACCTGATGAGAAATTACCTCTGTGACTAACTTCTCAAAAAGTTTAGGAATGGCACTCAATTTTGCAATTCCCCTATAATTTGCAACATTTACTAAACTACCAGATTTGTGGAGAGGGATTATATAAGAGCTCTTCCACTTTGCAGGAAAATGGCCGAACTTCAACGAAGCGTTAAATAAGAGAGTCAACGGTAAGCTGAGAGAATTCGAGCAGTATTTCAACACAGAGTCCGGGATACCATCAGGACCAGCTTTATTCGAGGCTTTCAAGCTGATTAAGTTATCTAGCAACCACGAAGAATTTACGACAGGTGCATCAAACGGAATGGTAGAGCGGACAGTGTACGGGTATGATTTGGAAACATCATAGGCTCGGGTGGAATAAATAGATGCGAAAAAATCGGCGAAACAATTAGCAATAGACTCTTCATCTGAATATTCAATACCGTTCATTTTGATCCTACAAGGTGTGGAAGACGAATTACGCTTCAAGTTAACAAATCTAAAGAATGATTTGGGGTTCCGTTTAAAATTAGCCTTCAACCTATCCAAATATAATCTGTAACTCTCACGAGATTTAGAGTTGTATCTACTCCTAGCAACAATATACCTAGCATAGTCTGCTAGCAGTCCAGATTTTTTATACTTGTTCGAACATCTATTCCTTACATTCTTGAGACTATTTAGAGCCCTTGAGGACCATGGGGGGCCAGTATTACCCCTTATTGGCCTCTTGGGTACAGACTTAGAAATATAGCCATTAATAATATTATAGAAATCATCCAGGGCGATTTCAAATTCAAAAGAATTATCACACTGACATATACTATGCCAGTCGGTATCAAAGATAAGATTATTCAAAAGTATAAAGTTCGCACGCGAAAAGCATAGGCCAACATAGGACGAAGAGCAATTGCAACCAACCTGCATGGTATCATATGTATAATTAATTCCCAGCGATGGATGGTAACTATCCTCAGGAGAAATTAACGGATCAATTCGAGAAATATCAAAGTTGTTAGAATCATCCACTAAAACTAGATCAAGGACTCGATTCATAGAATTGGGAATGTCGTTCAATTGAATCAACCCAAGTTCGGAAATATGCGTAACAAAATCAGATGACCAATCATATGGTGTCAATGGAGTCAGAGAATTAGTATCGGGTAAAGACACCCATGTCACAGACGGCAAGTTAAAGTCACCCAATACTAAAATACGGTCCTTTCTACTGGCTAACGCAATAACTTTTGCAATAGCGTCAATATGCACTTGATATACCTCAAAGCATGAAGATGGCGGAATATAGGAACACGTGACAAACAATTTCAAATCGCCTAAATTAATGGACACCACAAGAAACTCAAGATCGCCAATGTCATCAACTGTAACCAACTCAGAAGATAAAGAATTCTCAATTGAGATTAAAACACCACCACCAATTTTACCAACACGATCTTTTCTATAAACTACGTACTTATCGCAGAACAACTCAGAATTAAAAACATTAGGTTTAAGCCATGTCTCAGAAAATGCAATGACATCAAACTCAAAACCAAAGCTATCAACAAATAATCTGGACAATTTAGTATTCAAACCGCGAACATTCTGATACGCCAAATTCAAACTCCCAATTAGTTTTTTGGAGCTGGCTTATCTCCAGACGGTAATCTAGCAAAATTATCACGCCTACCATTATCCCGATACTCAAATTCCCTTACGAATGTTCTGTGGGGCCAAAATTCCGAATCCACCAGTTTGACAAATAGATCATCCGGTGCAATAATTTTGAAAGACGACCTACGTTCCGAAAATTGTGACTTCAGCTTGAAGCACTGTATGGAATCGTTAGAATTATTCCCGACTAATTTAGACGATATGTAAAGTCGTATATCCTCTTCGGTCGTGTCGGGGGAAAGTCTAGACACAAAAACTGTCTTCCTTGCCGGTACGACAGTCAACGTTCTTGGTCCCGGTCCTGGCACTGGGGCGGGATTACCACCCGGAGGAGACGACTTATCGCTGTCCGTGGAAGCTATAGTAACTACAGAAACGACTTCAGCAAAAGTAGGAGGGGCAGAAGATTTCATTGGACTTGAAACTGTAACTGGAGAATTAACGTCCATTAAATTCGGCGAGGAAGGAATTACCAACAATGGAGGGGCCTTCTTAGCCGTCTTCTTCCTTTTCGGCGAGGAAGCTTTCGGTGAACCCGCTCTCTTTTCCAATCCCGGATATTTATTAAACATCCCAATAAACTTGGAAAATCGACCAGATAAAGCCGAAAGCTCCTTTTCCATCTCAGAAAACTCGGACTTCATGCTCCTGAAAAATTTGTAGAACTCCACATCCAATTTTCTACAATCCACGCAACACCAACGCAGACCCTTGTCATCACTAAGATTGTCCGCCACTCTTGCATAAAGGCCAACACATTTGACATGTATCAAGCCATCACACAACCAACACGAAATAAGAGTATCGGTATCCGATCTAACCTTACAGTCTTTGTTCATGCAAGTCATCATCATAATTAATTCAGAGTAAAAAAAAAAAAAAAAAAAAAAAAAATAAATAAATAAAAATAAATAAATAAATAAGAAACAAATACTAAAAACAGAATTCCAAAATCGACAAAATTCCCAAAAACGTATGAACTTATTATCCCTTTGATATTAATTCCCAAAACCAGATGGCAACTCTGACACACAAATAACGAAACAAAGAGAATGAAAGAAAAACAAAAATCAAACAACTACAACGTTAGACGTTCTCAACAATGACAAACAAATATTATTGTTGTTGTTTGTGTTTTACACGATCAACAGAATTTCAATTGCACACAATAATACAAAAACTGTATAAACAAGCACTGCACTGAACACACAATTATATCAAGTAATGTAATTTAACTTATCTTCGCACTATTAACACAACAAGCACTATTTAAACTTTTAAAATACGAAAATAAAGTAAATTCACGGAGCACAACTAAAAAACGAACTAAACGAGAGTAGAGTTGCCAAATTTCATGAATAATTTTCATTCAATAGACTGTAATTTAAGTTCTTGAAATCGCGATAGGTATAAGAATGATCCATTTGATCGAGTGCAAAGTCATATGCAACAAAAAATAGGTCATGTTTAGAAAAACATGAAGCCGAGAGTTGATCATAAAGTAGTACTTTAGATTTATCGCCAACGAACATTAGGTCTAGCAGTGTACTATTCATACCTCACCTGAATGATAAATAGGTTGACCTAAAATGAAAACCAAAACGAAAAGTGGGGGTTTGTTGGGAGTCAATTGTACATTAAAAATCCACTTGAATCAAAATCCTAGCTGATCCTTTTTAGAAGATACGGGGATTTTTTGTTTTTTATCTCCGTTTTGTGCTTTTCCTTAGAGGTAACGGTCTTTTCCCCATGATTCCACCATCAAATCGTAAAGATATTATATTGTGTTATATGTCATTGGAAGCGTTTAGACTTCGGCTTTCAGAAACTTGTAACCAAATGGATCTTTTCTGCACAAAAGTCAGTTTTGCGGAAAAAAATCTAAAATTATCTTTTTTTTTTTTTTATTTTACCCAAAAATTTTATATATTATTTTGTTTAAGTTTTTCAAATGAATTGTAGAAAAAAAAAACTTAAGTTGGTCTTAATATTATTTGTGTGTGTGTGTTTTACATTAAATAAAGCGATATTGTTTCCACACCATCTAACGAGATAAATGTCATGGCGCACTTTTTTTTAACGTGGCCTGTAGGCCTAATCCACTATTAAATTACTTATGTTGCAAATTAGTAATACTAAAACTAATAATGAAATGTAGTAAAAAATTCCTGTAAAAAATTCCGTTTTGTTTTTTCAAAGCAACCCTCATTTTAGAACCTCTCGTATTCAAAATAACATCACCATTGATCGTATTCTCATCGGACGCTCTTTTTTTAAAATTGATGTTACTACTTGGTTTTGTTGCTTTTCTGGTAATTTTTCTACTATGCTCAAGACGTTTCCGCGAGCACTACACAACGATGGATCTACAGCACAAAAATGACGCACACCTTTTCCAATATTTTGAAAACAAATACTGCAAATTTTCATTTGGGTTCTCTTGCCGGTATTACTTTCTCCATATTTAGCAGGATGTTGAGTATTTGAAGCAGCGCCATTAATACCATTATTTATATCTATTTTAGCGTGAAAAGTACGTAGATGACCTTTGCCTGTAACTGCTTTAGAATGACCTTTAAACCGTGCAGTTACACATATAAAACATTTGCAATCAGATGTTGTTCTGGTTTGTTTTGATAACTTTAAGTCTTCATAATTAGGCATTGTTGGAAACGGTCTTCTAGTACTACCCTTCTCTCGTTCCAATATAGTAATTCGACATGCACAACAAATACTTACGGGAAATTTGGAATTTGACACGTCCAAATGTTCGTTTACATGCTTCTTAATCAAACCAGCAAGATACTCAAAAATTGACAACTCTGATCGTTTACGGTTGCCAAAACAAATTTTTTTACCACATGGTGCGCATACTTTTAATCTGTTTTCTTCGTGATCACATTTATGGTCTAAGTGACCATTTGTCAATTTACAATTTTCTTAAAACATATTTTTCTCCATGATTTTCAACACAAGGAATAACACAATTTTTGAATACACGATATAATATTGTATGTCTCACACCTCGGCTGAATGACAAATGAGTTGACCTAAAATGGTGTCTCAGGGATGCAAAAGTTAGTATTTTTGTACTTTTTTGATGCAACTTTAAGTCTGAAAGTGTCCGCAGACAATGAGCCAGTTTAGACGCTGCAACTGGTTAATAAAGAAAAAAAATATAAAATCTTTGGGAAAAATAAAAATTAGACATTTTTAGTTTTTTTCATCAAAACTGACTTTTGTGCAGAAAAGATCCATTTGGTTACAAGTTTCTTAAAGCTGAAGTCTAAACGCTTCCAACGACATATAACACAATATAATATCTTTACGATTTGATGGTGGAATCATGGGGAAAAGAACGTTACCTCTAAGAAAAAGCACAAAACGGAGATACAAAACAAAAATCCCCGTATCTTCTAAAAAGGATCAGCTAGGATTTTGATTCAAGTGGATTTTTAATGTACAATTGACTCAACAAACCCCCACTTTTCGTGTTGGTTGTCATTTTAGGTCAACCTATTTATCATTCAGGCGAGGTGTGTATTATATTAATAATAGTGTAATATATTAAGTGTGTAATATATTACTTCTTGTGAAGTGGGTAGGAGTTGATGTATTAACCGGTGTGAGACCTAATGATTCCATACTGTGTTTAAATGATGATTCTGAAAGAATGTTAGAATTAAAGTCATCAGCTATGGAAATGTCAGTGTATGGCATAATCAATGTTTCGATATGTGCTATAAAGTTAGTGTAATCTATGGAGCTGTTAGGTCTATTCAAGTAGTTAATATTGTGGTTTATTTATCGTTTGTTAATTAGAAAATTATTATACTTTTGATAATTTGTATAATTTTTTATGTATTTAATATATTATCAAATTTATGGAACTTTCGCTCTTTTTTTATCTTTCGCTCTTTTTATTATCTCCTTTTTTTCTTTCGTTGTTATTTTGTCGCTCTTATTAATTCGCTCTATTTGGGTGATACCTCTGGCCACAGGTGGACAGGAAGAGGACTAGGCAACTACTTAACTTGCCGAGAGGCAGGTTATCCACAATGATAGGAACACTAAGGGGACATTGTCTCTGTAGATGCTGCATAGAAGAGGACGAGGAAACGACGAAACACCTTCTCTTGGATTGCCCTGCTCTGGCAGGACTGAGAAGTGGGACATTCGGAACACATTTAGTTAGCACCGTAGCCCTACAGGATATTCCTGTAGGTCTTATAGACAAATTCATTGAAAGGGCAAGTTGGCTGGACGCCTAGTCAATAGTTGCTATGGAGGAAACTGCAGGTATCACAATTGGCTTCTTTAGCCTAAGTGTTCTAGACAGCGAGATGTCTTGCAGTCTTTTCAATCAACCAAAGAGGGGAAGACATATTTTTTTGCCTGACATGGGCACTGATCTAATGTGCATGGGATTATCCTTGATCTGTATAAATTCGGAATACAACAACAACCAGATCTAAGCTGGCCCAGAATCTAGTGTCTGTTCTAGTGTGCCTGGGCAGAAGACTCTCATTATCCGAAATCGCGGGTGGGTGTTCATTAAGGACCCTGTTGCTAGAATAGCCATTTATGGCCACTGACATTACCTTGTTGTGCAGCATTTTCCGGGCCACTGCGATAGACTGTAATAATGAGTTATTGTCAAAATCAATTGATGAAAATGTACACATAAATGTACAATTGTGAACACAGACAGATGAAATCAAAAGAAAAAAAAACTCACAGAAACGTCTGTGACACATACTGGGTACGATGAAATGTAAACAAAGGAAATCAGCTGGGCTAACGCTACTACCTTGTATTTCTACCATGAATGTAATGAAGTTTTCGTTTCGTTACATATTCTGTTGTCTGAGTTATTGAACTTGTTTGAATGTATCCCTGTAAACCTACTACCTAGTATAAGAGAATATAGTATGAGAGATTGAGAGTTGTATCTGGATCGGTAGCTCTGCTCTCTGGATCGGTAGCTCACAATACTGCAGGCGTATGAGTGTTGCTGATTATCACCAACACTTCTCGTTAAGTTATCTATCACTCTCTTGGGGTTGTTGTGTTCGTAGCAATGGTTTGGATGTAAGTCGGTGGTCACAACTACGTCAGTTGCTCTTGATCTGTCATCATGTGTGGACAACGACTACAAGTTTGTGACAGCTTTGGTGGCAGCCATACATGTCCACTCAAGTCCATCTGTACATACCCAGCGGCGAAAATCAGGAACTGGAAGGCCTGAAATCATGACCCAGAAGGCATTCTATAGAATACGGCAGGCCTTCCCTACACATTACCTCCTCCTGTCTTTTTAACATTGCATGAGACTGGGAGGCAAGGCCTTTCATCCCTCTCTACTAGAAGGCCTTATGAAGACCAGCAAAAAGAGTAGTTTTAGAAGGACTAAAGTGCAAAAAAAAAATATATAAATTAGTTTCATATTTCAGATTTATACTTTAACCAATTGTAATTCTCTTTACAATTCTTATGTTGTAAAACTTATAGTCGGACGCTTTATCTACTGGGCTATCGAATCTTATGATTTTGCAACGACGAATTGCGAACATGTGGAAAGACAGGTTTCCACGAACAACAGCGTCTTCTGGCATTCTTTTAAAAGGCCTGCGGAAGCCTTATAAAATCATGCATTTCGCAAGCTTTATTAAAATTGGCATTACCAAAGAAGGATTCCGCATGCCTTATTCGTGGAAGGCCTCGTAAATTCCGCCGCTGGGTACCCAGAGGATCTACGATACTGAACTCTACAAATGCTTGTCTCTCGCTGAGATAGTTACAAAGTCAAGGCTTGGTAAAGTTAGGGAGGGACGAGTTCACGATGCCCTGGAGCATGATCGAGTAATCGACAGTGTCGAATGCTTTAGACAGGTCTAAAACAGCCAATACGGATCTGCTGTGTTATTTCGTTCAAAGCCGCCGAAGTGCTAGGTGCTTGCCTGAAGTAATGATGTTCTCCAGCGAACTGAAAATGTTCTTTCAGGGTATGCATGAGCAGTGCAGGTTTTTCAGGTTGTAGGAGCGGGATAACTCGAGCAGTTTTGTGGCTGAAATAGTGCGTGTCGGGGAATAACAGGTAGCAATTAAGTAGCTGATGGAGGCAACATTGGGTTTGACATTAGCAACTGTGTAGCTGGCGGGTGCAGCTGAGTTTGATCGTAATGCTTGTTTGAAATTGCGGGACGCAATTGAGAATTCGACGAGGGCAACTGAGATGGGTTGGTTGCCTAAGGAGATTGTTGTAGGTGGCTGTGGGTGGGGGAGGGAGGGGCTGGTCTAAGGGTCACATTCCGCACTGGTGTTGACCCGGCATTGGCAGTGCAATAACATGCGACAAAGTACCCGTTCAAGTTCCTGTGCGAACGAAGATTAGTCCAACACCTAATGTGGCACAATTTTCTACAGAAATTATACTGTACTGATGTTATGTTCCTATGTATATCACCCTTGCAATCTGAGCTAAGCCATTGGGTAGGCATAGCTGCATTGTGATCTGGGGGTGTTAATATTGCCCGATTCCTATAATTGTCCACAATAACTCGCCATGAAACTTCTCGACCAGACTTTCTAACTGGCGAGACTAGAGCACCTCATCGGCTAAGTGGAATAGAGATTCCACTATAAACTCACGCCAAGTACTTGGGCGTGATTCTAGATCCTAAACTATCCTGGAAGCGTAACATAGAGCACCGCACACAGAAAGCAACAGTTGTGTACAACGCTTGTCGGAAAGTGTTCGGAAGCCGATGAGATCTCCAACCGAAAATGGTGCTGTGGATGTATACTAGTATAATCAGACCAATACTCTCCAACGGGCAATGGTATCGTGACCTGTCGCGGGGAAGACGTCCACCATGAGACTGTTGTATAGAGAGAGATCAGCTTGCGTCGGCATAATAGGCACAATGAGGTCATGTCCAACTGAAGTCCTTAATGGAATGCTTCTTATTATACCAATTGACCTTCACATAACAGCTAGTGGGGCCTGGAGTGCTACCCTACTAAATGCTCTAGGAATCTGGAAGAGCAACGCATACGGACATGCGAGAATACTACCCTTAATCCCAAGACTACTCAATATAACCATCGATTATTGCACCCCCTCATTGAGTTGGGATAAAGGGGAACCACTAACAGGTTTTGACACCAAAGTATTTACGGACGGATCCAAAATGGAATGTGGAACCGGTTCGAGTGTCTTTTCCAAAGATGCAAGCCTCAATTTATTATTCAAGCTCACATACAAGAGCAACGTTGGGATAAAGGAGAACCACTGACAGGTTTTGACACCAAAGTATCTACGGATGGATCTCCGTCTTCTCCGAAGAGGCAAGCCTCAATTTATCATTCAAGCTCCCAGACAAGTGCAGCGTTTTCCAAGCGAAGGTAGTGGCCATCAAGGAAGCCTGCGTCGAACTTTTACTACAACGGAGAACAGAGAGCATTGGAATATTCAACATCTAACAACATTGAATCTAAACTCGTTAGTTAATGTAGGGAAAAACTTGTCGAGCTAGGTCGACTGGTCAATGTGGTTCTTACTTGGATACCAGGCCACAAGGGTCTCCCGGGAAATGAAAGTGCAGACGAACTAGCCCGGGCAGGATCCTCTTCCACCGAACTCCATATGGTGTGAGTCGCAACACCAAAAGAGGTATTTTGCTGCATTACCTCGAACGAGCAAAGACCAGATGGGTTAGAAACGTGCAGCATATCCAGAAACACATGGCCAGAATATAACATTCACCGGACTAATTCCCTGATTAGTCAAAATCGGGGGAACATATCAAGACTAATTGCCTGGTTGACCAGGCACTGGCCAATCGGTAATCATGCAAGACGACTGAATCTTCCATATAATGACCACTGTCGTGCCTGCGAAGACGCAGAAGAGGAGGAGATGGTGGAACATCTCCTCTGCAGTTGTCCGGCTCTAATGAATAGGCGCCTAAAGACTATAGGTCGTCCCTTCCTATAAAACCTCACTCAGATACACGAGATAGATTTAGGGGATCTAATGAGGTATCTCCGATTAAGAGGTTCCAGATAGTCGGTGCAATGGTAGTGTGCGTAGCTCTTGTGCATGAGAACGTGGTTGCTAGCCCTGCTCTGACCATCTTAAATTTCTTTCGCCGGCGGTCACCTCGCTTTGTGACGGCTACACTATCGAGTATTTAGCCATGAAAAAGCTTCTCAAAATACAGTTCGGAACCGGTGTGAAACTATAGGTCCCAATCAGTGAGTGGAAAAATTAGAAATTACATCCCTTCATGGGATGTAACGGGAAACCATTTTTTTTATATAGGCGCTGCACATTAGACTGTGCGGAATGATGTGGTATGCAAAACGGTGTCTCAAGACGCTAACTGATGTTAATCAGTATCTTTAGCAACCACGGCATCCAACTAACCACTAATCCGTTCCTCTTTATTTCTGGCAGCTTCCTGCCAGCTTCAATTGCAAGAAGTGGCAACAAAAAGTTATCTTAGATAATGTTTGTTATCATTTCTTGTGAATGAAAATGTTATGAAGAAGGAGAGACTCAAAAAGAGAGAGTTTGTTGAAATTATTTTATTTAGTGGAAGACTAGGATATTTTTATACCTCTAAATTTGAAAGATAGATTTTTATTTCCGATTGGAAACAAAATTGGAACTAAATTGTTCACAACTAAATGGTATACATATTTGTCATGGTAGAAGTACCTATCAGCTATAGACATTTAGACAGGTGATTTAACTTTTCAATGTCAGTTTACTTTTTTTTATACTTTTTTTTATTCTTGCATTGTTTGTATATATTTCTGTAGAGTTTGACAACTGAAACGAATGAATAAAAATAAAATGACTGTTGTTGCTGCCAACAACTGCAACAATATCTGATGCTACCCTGTATTTGATGGCACTGGCTACACGAGTTGCTGTATCACATTTTTTTCACCCATTACAGCAAATGTTGCCACATCCATTATAAATATTAGCCCGAATTTCAATTTCAAAAAACATTATCCACCATTTCAGTGGCGGTATAGCTGTTGCCACCTAGAAAGCATATCTTTCAATTGAATTGCAGGAAGATCACCCTATCTGTTGGGTTCATTCAAGAAAAATATTTGCCTCATGACCGGATTTGAAGTACTGGGTGGGCCAGGTAAAGTCTGGAGTTTGAACCCCCAGTTATTTCGAAACGGATGGCCGATGTGATATTTAGGAAGTGATAGATTATTAGATAAATGTTAGAAATTAATAAAGTGGGTCGCTTTATGCTTGAAGAAAATTGAAATATGAAAAACTTTTTCCAAAGTTCTAAGTCTTCAACTCAAACTGTAATCGTCGAAATAAATGCGATAGAATTAGAGTGCCATCAACGCAGTTTGTGGACTAATTTGTGAAACGAGTTCGCTAATTCGAGTCCTTATTGGACAAGCTAACTCGTATACGTGCTCGTCCGGTGCGGTTAGTGGAAAATATTGGCGCACTAGTTGAAAGTGTGCTCGAATAGACATCAACATACACTCGCCACCGTTCGCAGCAACTGAATATTTCTTGCACTTCTTTGCGCAGAATTTTGGATAAAGACTTCGGTATGAAGGCTTATACGACCCAAATAGTCCAAGAACTGAAGCCTTGTGACCATCCCATGCATTTTTGCTTCGTTGAATGGGCTGAAGATCACTTGGCAGAAGATGATAATTTTTACCGAAAGATCAGTTTTTCATACGAAGCTCATTTCCACATCGGTGGCTACGTTAACAAACAAAATTGTCGCATTTAGAGCTCTGAAAATCCACATGTCGTCCAGGAGAAGCCGATGCATTCACAACGAGTGACTGTTTGGTGCGGATTTTGGCTTCGCGGGATCTGCGGCCCAATTTTGCTCGCAAATAAACAAGGATAAGCCCTTACCGTTTATGCCGATCGTTACCGTGCCATGCTCAGCGATAGTTTGTTTCCAAAAGTTGAAGGGGATGATATGGTCGACGTATGGTTTCAGCAGAATGGCGCTACGGGTTACACAGCCAATGATATAATCGATATTTTGCGCACTGTTTTCGAAAACCGAATAATCAACCGAAACTGGGACACCGTTATACTATTATCTCTGGGGCGCCGTGAAAGATAAGTGTGACGCAAATAATTCCGCATTCACTGAGGCCTTAAAACACGAAATCGACGCTGTCGTTCACGAGATAGGGCCCCAGATAAAGATAACTAAAAAATTGTGTAGATCGAATGAAGTATGTACTGTAAAGCAAGTCGTGGAAAGCCTTTGAACAATGTTGTGTCACATTCGTAAATGTCAATGATGGGCCTAACTATAAAAATCATAATTTCGGAAAATGTCAATTAGAGTTTTTTTTTTAGCGAAATTAAGTTCCAACTTTTACATGGCCCACCCTTTAGTACGACTGCTTTAGTATAAAAGGTGCCTAGTTGCCAATAGGTACAATGGTTCTTACCTGCCAGGAACTGAAGTATGAAATATGCAAGCGTATTGAGACTGAGCCCACGGCAAGTTTGTCAGTTCTTTCACTAACTCAGGAGTTGCTTGATTCAAATGCGAAAGCTGCCTTAAGAGTGCAAACAGAATTAAAAGTACAAACGATGACGATTTTGTTTACATAGATGTTTTGGGCAGAGAAAAATCGGTGCGAAAATCTGCTGCGGGGGACAACTCGCCGCTAGAATAAAATCATTTTTAATTTCTAGTTGGAGCTCCCACGAACTGTCTCAATTGAGTGAATGGGGTTACCATATTTGCATGAAATTCTTAAGAGCAACCAACACATACTACATACGGCATGACATGTAGTTACAAGACAAAACTAAAGAACTGCAGTCAGAATGATTTAAATGGCATTTACACCAAACAAGACTAATGCATTTCGAAGGTTAACGGCGTTAACTCCGTTAACTCACGCTAACCCAGAAGATAATGTGTAGAAACTGAAGTTTAATTTTTAACCTCATTTTAAACTGGTGTACATTTTGATGCAACTCTGCTATTTACCAAAAAAAAATGCAACCATAATATAAACAGAAAAACTGAACTGTTTGACAGTCGGAAGCCGATCGAAAATTTTCCGATGCGTCGGCGCTACCAACTCTTTTTTGGGAGCTCACGTCGCCGCCGATATAAATGGCTGTTATTGGTTTAAACTGTGAGCCGGTTTTATCGACTGGCCCGATTTGACCCACTGACCCAATTTTAAAGTTTCAGTTATTGCAAAAACATACCCAATTTACACAAAACCAATTGCCGCCAAGTCAAATTATCTGTTGTTGCGCCGTCTTCGATAATTTTGTCCCGGCGCGGAGTTTTTCTAAGCACGGAAATGTCAATTTAATCTCAAATTGGGTGGTGTAAACGGCAAAGATAAAATGGCAGTGTAAATCAGTTATTACTGTGAAACTCAAATAAACAAATGTATGAAACATAGTTGGACATAGTTAAAAGGGTTGCTAAACCCCATACAAATGTAACACTATTTTTGCAAACTCAAACAATTTCCAGAAAGGAACTGTATTTTTATACGACGCTGAGACAAAAATCAACAACTGATTCGTCGTCAAACCCTGGTTCCATCAAATGAATATGGGTCCCGAGGGAAGAAGACCATGAAGAGAATATACCGTATAACCCGTTTTGTAGGTATACTTCAAGTGATATTGGGATGGAATCCGTTGGAAAATGTGGCATCTGCCGGGGTCCGGACAACGCGTCCCATACCATTTTTTTTGGCACAACTTCGTCGAACTGCGGAACTGTGTCTGTTCTGATGACTTTTCAAACTCATGGTTTCCACAAATTACAAGTCATCTGTGATTTTATTGAGAATGTGGGCGTTCGGTGTTTAGCGCAATATATAAAATAGGTACGGGCGAAGCCCCTTTGTGCATTAGAGCTCTAAATCCATTGTAGATTTTATATAATCCTCCCGTCGGGAGCAACATTAAAATCTACAAAAACCAAACTAATGGAAAACAATGTCAATACAAGCGCAATATACTATGCACGCGGTAGTATTTATGTGTATGTAAGGTATATGAATATAAACATCCTCTTTGCATAATAACGAAAGAGGCAACAGGGTTGTCATGGCCGATTGCTAATGCAGAAACATATGGTTAGTTGGAGGCTCCAATTGTAATAATGGTAAAATTGAAATTGCAAATATAGTATTTTTGTCCCGAAAATATTTAAATATGCACAGGCATTACATTATTTTTAGGGAAGCAAACGTAAATTAATATTAAAAATTTAATAGAAACTACGATATATTCCAAACATGCAAAAATTTTCGGTAAACATATTGTGTTCAACAACGATTGCAATTGAAGGTCTTTCCAAAAAGATACAATTACTAGTATATAATGCCTTTATTTTAAGGGGGTATAATGAACTGGAAACAATTAAATTTTTTCTTTCTGATAAACCCAAATTATATAAAAGTCAATGAATACAAGTTTTATACGACAGTAGTTTTCAGATACAACATTTCTTCCCTCCATGTCGCCGTTTCCTAAGTCTTGTTGACCTTCGTGAAGGTTGATTAAAATGTAATTCGATTCTAGCCGGGCCATTGGAAGAATCGGGATTGATGAACAGTTCGTTGTTGCAGATGCCAAGCCGATATTATTTTGGGCCACGACATCCGGTCTGGATGTAACAACATCCGGTGACGAAGACCCACTCGTTTCCACTCCTTGCTCTGCAGGCCATCTTATCTTCCTTCCCGTATTTGACTGCGAACTCTTTGGGTAGTAGTGAATATGCCTTCCCTTCGAATCCTCATAGCTTTCAGTTGAGATGTTTCGAGTTCCCACCTCGTCCTTATTATGACGTATTGAAGTCCCACTTAAATCAGAAGAGACCCCTTCCTCCCGCGCACGACGTTTTATCTGATCAATGTGTCGTTTGAAGGTTTTGCCCTGATATTCAATTTTGCAGTGCACATCGCCCAAGCGACGCATAATTCTTCCTGATATCCACTTATTCATGCGAGGATTCTGGGATAAAAACCAAACATTTTGACCAGGATGAAAGAAACGAAAATTATCTTTGAATGTCATGTACTGTTTTTGCAGCGCATTGGTATGCACATCCTGTGGTAGCATCAAGTCGAGTCGTGTACGTATTGTTCTTCCCAAGAAAAGCTGCGCTGGAGATTGACCAGTTGTTGAGTGTGGTGCCGATCTGTATTGGCGTAAAAAAATTTTCAAATTTGCCCTAATGTTGGACTTGCTGGTTCCCATATTCTTAAGTGCATTCTTGACTGTCTGAACCGAGCGTCCTGCTTGACCATTCGTCGACGTATGATAGGGTGCCGTCAGTTTATCATACTTCACACCTACATTCTGAAGATAGGCTTTAAACTGAGCAGATGTAAAATTTGATCCATTATCTGATACAACAGTAACCGGAACTCCGTACGCGGAGAATAAGTCATCCAAAATCGATACTGTAGCGCCTGCTGTAATGGTATTCGTCACCTTCACTTCAACCCACTTACTAAAGGCATCTGAAATGATTAACATCATAGTTCCAAAGATAGGCCCAGCATAATCTATATGTATGCGATCCCAAGGCCCGTTGGGATATTCCCAATGGTGATCTCTAAATCTGGGTGGATTATGCGCATGCTTAGCGCAATCGCTGCAACTATTGGCGATATTTTCAATATCTGTATCCACACCCGGCCAATATACGAAAGATCTTGCAATCCCCTTCATTTTAACTATTACTAAATGAGCGGCATGTAAATCTTGCAAAACTCTCCTTCTAAGAGATGGTGGTATGACGACGCGATGCTCGTACACCAAACAGCCCCCATTGAGTTTGTAATTAATTTCTGGTGCCTTATAACCCAGTTTCTTCAAGAATTTACCCGACTCCAGGTATCTAACTATTCTTCCCAGGTTGGTATCTTTGTTACTCTCATTAGAAATTTGATGTGACTTTGTTGTAATTGTTGAACAATGAAGTGATCAAAACCGTCTCCTTCCGACCCTCCATGTAGGACTTCCGGCAATGCCACCGAAGTACAGTTCAGGTGATCTACGAAATCCCTTTTAGTCATTCTTGACCAGGAATCAGCATTCACATTCGACTTTGTTGGCTTAAAAACAACGTCAAAATCGAAACTACCTAGGTAATCGGCATAATTGGCCATTCAACTTATGCATAGCACAGGCAGGGATTTGGTTGGATGCAAAATTTGTGACAAAGGTTTGTGGTCTGTAAACAAGGTCCAGTGGCGTGCATATAAGTAAATAAAGAACTTCTGCACGGCCCACACTATTGCTAACGCCTCTCTATCCTTTACTTTACTTTCATTGACTATATTACAACCTCATGAGGTCAGACGTCTTACACATATTAATTAAACAAACAAATTAAACAAATTTCAACACATTCTTCCAACTGGCTCTATCCTTCGCCTTTTCTCGCGAGTTGGTAACACCAAGGATACGGAGGGATTATTCTGCCTGGTCTTTCCAGCGGAGTCTTGGTCGTCCTCTTTTCCCTCTTCCATCGGGTACATTATCAAAAATCTTTCGCGCTGGCTTATCTTCATCCATTCTGATAACATGGTCTAGCCAACGCAATTGGCACACTTTGACTCGTCTAGCTATGTCCACGTCAGAATAGAGACTATATACCTCTGCGTTCCAGCAACGTCGGTACTCGCCGTTTTCCCTAACAGGCCCATATATTCTACGGAGAATTTTTCTCTCGAAAACTCCCAGGTGTTTTTCATCAGCTTGCGATATGACCCAAGTTTCGGAGTCATATGTCAAGACAGGTAAAATGAGAGTCTGATATAGCTGGACTTTTGTCCGTCGAGAGAGGGCTTTGTTCCCAAACTGCTTGCTGAGCCCAAAATAACATCTATTTGCAAGCACAATTCTCCTATCTATCTCCAGGCTGACGATGTTGTCCTTGTTTACGCGGATCCAAGGTGGACAAATTCATCTACCACTTCAAAATTAAATCGGTTGTCAACGTTCAAGTCGAGAGGTTTCTCTAGTCGTTGACACCATCAATTTTGTCTTGCCCTCATTAACAGCAAGACCCACCTTTGCTGATTCCTTTTCGATTCTTGAAAATACTGCAGTAACCTCTCGAAAATTTCGCCCAATAATGTCTATGTTGTCAGCATACGCCAGCAACATATGGCTTTTCGTGTTAATGGTCTTGTTCGTATTTACTGCACCCTTTCTCATTATTATCTCCATTAAGATTATCTCCAGATGATGTTGGCAGTAGGTAAAATGCAAACCACGGTGGGCTGGGTTTGCCTCCAGCCACCGTTATATCGGCAATGAAAACACGCCTCTCTACCCATTTGAGGGTATTCCCTTTCCGTAGATGTTAGCATACGGCTTGCATATGCAATAGGTCATTCACTTCCATCTTCCATTCTGTTTGATAGGACTGCACCTAAACCTATTGAACTGGCGTCGGTGGCCAAGAGTAACGGCCGTGCTGGATCGTATGGAATCAACACTCCGGGAGAAATTAGTGCATCCTTTATGTCGTCGTAAGCCTTTACTGCATCCTTCGTCCATTGAAAGTTTTCTCTTTTCAGCAAAGACGCATTTTGATTTGTTGAGCCGAAGTCCATGTTCCTTCAGCTGTTCTAATATATTCTGAAGCGTGTATATCATTTCATCGAAGTTCGAAGCATGTATTAAAATGTCATCAAAGAAACTGCTTACATTTGAAATTCCCTGAAGAACATTCTCCATTCTACGCTGCCACAACGCTAGTATATTTGCAGCGCCATAAACAGCACGAGTTGGTCGTATTAACCCATGAGTCGGTGTATTTAGAGTTCAGGCATGTGCAAATTCTTCATATACAGGGAGATGGGAATAAGTGGGTTATGCGTCCTCAGAACGTTTTGACATACGAGCGCTATTTGTGTTGTCTACAGTAACTTAAAAGATTCATCTCGGCCCAAAAATGGAATTAAAACGTGAACATTTTCGGGCGATTATTTTTTACAACTTTCGACGTGGATTAACTCAGCAAGAGTGCATGGATGAACTTAATTCAATTTTGGCGATGCAGCTCCATCAAGAACCAGTGTTTATCGATGGTATGGTGAATTCAATCGTGGTTGTAGTTCACTCCAAGGCGAAGTTCGTGAAGGTCGTCCAAAATCAGCTGTTGTTCCGAAAACCATTGATGCTGTGCGCGAACTGATTTTGCAAGATCATCATGTGACCTATCGTGAGATTGAGACAACCTTAGGCAGTAGTGGCACCAGCATACATTCAATATTGCATAAACATTTGACTGTCAAAAAAATTTGTTCGCGTTGGATCCCACACAATTTGTCAATCGCTCACAAAAATGCTCGTGTCGATTGGTCGAAAGAAATGCTCCAAAAGTACGATCGCTGTGCTTCGAAACACGTCTATGACATATTGACAGGTTATGAATGCTGGATTTATGCGTATGAGCCCGAAAGTAAACAGCAGTAAACTGTATGGGTGTTTCAAGATGAGCCAAATCCAACAAAACTTGTTCGCGCCCGAAGCAGTTCCAAGAAAATGGTCGCCTGTTTTTTCTGAAAAGCCGGACATATCGCAACCGTACCACCAGAACAACGCAGAACAGTGAATTCTGAGTGGTACACAACCATTTGTTTGCCAGTTGTCTTCCAAGAAATCAGGAAAACCAACCGCCGAAGACGGATCACTCTTCACCGCGACAATGCGAGCTCTCACGCATCGGCTGAAACAACTGCATTTTTGAGCATCCGAAACATCGATTTGACAGGTCATCCGCCGTACTTGGCACCGAATGACTTCTTTTTATTCCCGTACGTAAAAAACAAACTGAGAGGTCAACGTTTTTCGACACCTGAAGAAGCGGTTGCTGCATTCAGAATGCATGTTTTGGAGATACCTCAATCAGAGTGGCAAAAGTGTTTCGACAATTGGTTCAAACGCACGCAAAATTGTATAAATCTTCATGGGGAATATTTTGAATAACAATAAAGTGATTTCCGATGATTAATATTTGTTTTTGTTCTCTAATCCAGAAACATAAAATGCAACCTCGTATACTAACCGTTGTTGCTCAATTTCATGTGTTAATCAGACTCGTGGAACCATCGGTCTACGGGGGCGGTCCTAAAACTAGCCGACCTGACATATAGATGGTGCCAGTAGTTTGAAATCAAATATTTTGGCGAAACGTGGCAACCTTACAAAACATTTGTTTTAAGTTTCAAGGCGGCACGTTTTCTTTTTAGTATTTGTATTTGAGCCATCAAAAGTAAATGATCCCAGTGAATTTGTAAACATGGAAAAAATTGGTCCCCGCTATGTAATTCAATATTTCCATTTGAAAGGTCTCAGTCCAAGCAATATTTAAGCCGAGGTAGATTCTACTGTTCGGGAGTCTGGTCCTTCGTTTACGACTGTACAATAGTGGGGAGCAGAGCTTAAACGAGGCCAAGACGACATTTGTAGTGGTCGACCAATTGAGGTGTCCATGCCAGATACGGTTAAGAAAATCCACAAGATGGTATTGGTTGATCGTCGGTTGAAGGTGCGTGAACTATCTGAAGTATTGGGCATTTCAAAAACTGCTATACATTGTATATTGTACGAACAGTTGAAGATGAGAAGGCTGTGCGCAAGATGGGTGCAGCGTTTTCTTTCAATACTGCAAAAACAGCGTCGTGAAGATGTTTCAGTAGAGTGTTTCGCCGCAATGAAAATTCATTTTGGCGTCGAATTATAACCATGGATGAGACATGGATCCACCACTTCACACCTGAGACAGAGGTTCAGTCAAAGCAGTCGACTGGAATGGGAGAATCGTGTCCAAAGAAGCCGAAGACGATTTCATCTGCAGGCAAGGTCATGGCGTTTGTTTTTCTGGGATGCGCATGGGATCATTTTTATTGATTATCTTCAGAAAGGAAAAACCGTCAACGGGGAATATTATGCTAATTTATTGCAGCGTTTAGGTAATGAAATTATGGAATAAAGGTCGCATTTGGCTAAAAAGAATGTGTTGTTTCATCAACACAATGCTCCAGTTCAAACATCCCCTATTGCGATGGCCAAAATTAGTGAATTAAAGCTGGAGTTGCTTTATCACGCACCTTATTCGCCAGATATTTCCATGACATGCTCCATTCCCATGTGCTGTAGCATGGAAATTCCACTCGGCTGGGAGATTAAAATCATTTTGATGTAATAAAAGATTAGCGAAGTTGCTGTTGTTTTTGAAATGCTGACTTGCTTCATGCGTTACATAAAATATTTTTTTTGGTTGGTAGTGTATTTTTAAATAGTCAATGATAATTTTATGATAACAATAAACTGCAGCCGAATCATAAGTTTGATTATCTGACAAAATTGCCATGCTGTTAGGCTTAATTTCATTGCCAATCTTAACCCGTAGAGTACGGAATCTAGTTTTTGACATAAAGTACGGAGTGGGGTCACTGAATTCCCCCACTCAAAAACGGTTTTTACTTTGTTTATAAGTTGGCATAATAATATTAGGAAGACTGTTAGAAAAGTAAAAAACGATTATTTAATTAAATTTGCAGCATTTATTTTCAAAAATTTAATTTTTGACATAAAATAAAATTATAATTCTAATTAATAATTAAAATAAAAAACACAAAGTAAGAAATTCAATTTTGCTTTAAACAAGTAAAAGTGTTAAATTCGGCTGTGCTGAATCTTTGATACCCTCCACCTTAGTGTTAAACAGCAAAATATTAAATTTTAAAAAGGACCTTTTTTAAGAAAATGTACTTTTTAAAAAAAATAAAAATAAGTTACTTGTTCACAAATGCAATTACTTGTTCACAAATGCTCACAATGCTCACAAATGCACAGAATGCTCACAAATGCATTGCTCACAATGCTCAAATGCTCACATTGAAAATGTGCTTTGAAATGTTCTTAATGTACTTTGAAATGTACTTTCAAACGTACTTAAGAAATTTACTTAAGAAATGTACATTTCTTAAGTGCTTAAGAAGAAATGTACTTAAGAAGAAATGTACTTAAGAAATGTACTTAAAAAGAAATGTACTTAAGAAATGTACTTAAGAAAGAAATGTACTTAAGAAATGTACTTAAGAAATGTACTTAATGAAATGTACTTAAGAAATGTACTTAATGTACTTTGAAATGTACTTAAGAAATGCACTTTTTTTTTAAGAAAATGTACGTTTTTAAAAACAATAAAAATAAGTTACTTGTTCACAAGTAAAATAAAAAGGCATTTTTTAAAAATAAAAAAACATTTTTTGAAGAACTGTTAAAAAAAAACAAGCTGGGACGAGAGTTGAACCAACAACCCTCATAGTCCAACGCGCAACCCTTTACCCACCAGGCCACAGCGACCTTAGATGAAGTGTGACAAAGTTCATATAAATGTATGAACACATGAAAGTACATCTAAACATTCTAAAGTACTTACCTATTATAAAGCACAACAAAGATTTTCAACATGGAAATTCACCACACGGCAAAAGGAGTAGTTTAGTATAAAACTACAAAAATTAATTTGAAAATTTTTTTACGTTTCCAATCATAACATTTTTTCCAATGGACCAATTTCGCTGATTTTCAATACCAAACTGCTCAGGAATACGTGGAACATTCTGGCCAAAAACCAAACCGCGTTATTGCCGATTGAAGTCGTGACAGTGTTTTCAACAGACGGACAGACGGACATGGCTATATCGACTCCGGTTGTTATAAGGATCAAGAATATATTTACTTTATGGGGTCGCAAAGCCTTATTTCTATATGTTACAATCAGAATGACAAACTGATATATACCCTCTATCACTTACAGTGGAGGGTACAAAAATATAAAATACAAAAAAATATATATAAAAATTCATTGCATCAGCTATATCTCCATCGTTATCGATAATTTCTTTATTCAGAGTCACTGGAATCCATAGTATGTTTTAGACAAATGATTTTCTTTTCTTCAGTTCTATGTTCATTACAAATAAAATTAGAGCATAAAGAACATTTAACTTTAGACTTTTTATCTTTATTTCTAGGACACAGAAAGCAACGACCACGTTTTAGTCCATCCTTTGTTGTAAACTTTTCACTTGTTTTTTCAATTTCAGCTGCAACACCACAAGCCGACAAAGCGCGTCGTAAGTTTGGAACTGTTTTAGCTTCTTTTAGCAAACGTTGTCTCATGTTTGGTTCAGCTAGTTTTTGTCCAAGATTTAATAGAAAGACCTTTGTTCGTGATGAGTTTGTATGTTTCCATTCAGGTTTCTTCTGTGTAAAGATTATAAATGCATTAAGTGCAGCTGTCTATGTCTACCATATTCATAAAAATTCTAAATGGCGAATGTGCAGTTCGTCTGCCACATGAGTATTCACTTATAAGTTTATCGCTATTGTCTACTGCTCCCTTAGTTCGATTATAGTCCATAATTATATTCGGTTTAGAATGAATTTCATTAGAAACTGAACTGTCTGCATGGTGGGAACACAGAAGATGTACCATCCGGTTCTTTTTAAGAATATATGATACCATCGATATGGCTTTTGTGAAACAAAATATCGAAGAATGCTCCTTCCGATGTTTTGATAATTTTAATTCGTTGGGTGTGTCTGTTTTGTTTTTTCTGACAGTACCCAAAAGTGCCATATTTTTTGTAAGAAGGAACTCTGCCAAATCAAAACTTATAAAAAAAATTATCAGTAGTTATGCCCTTGCCTGATCCAAACAAAGGCTTAGCAAGATCTTTAACAACTCGTGCACCTTGATTTTTTTCTACATTTCCACCAGGAAGCTTTCCCGTATAAACCTGCAGATTGTACAAATATGTCGTTTTTACATCAGCGGTTGCCCAAAATTTTTATTCCATATCTTCCCAGATTTGACTTTATGTTTTGCCGAAATGGACACTTTCCGCGAAATGTTACTAATTGTTCATCGTTAGTTATCTCGCCAAAAGGGGTGAATGACTTTCGGCAATTATCTACAAAAGAATCCCAGATTTCCCTTTTGGCAGCTAACTTGTCTGTCTCTTTTCGAGTTTCTCTTGTTGTTTTATCATCAAATCTTATATACTTAGCCAATGCAATAAATCTATCACGAGGCATGGATGCAGTAAATATATTTCTCCGAATAGATTAGTTAGTACTCCACGTTTCTTTCACATTTTCTCTTCTACAATGAAGCGCTACAGCTGTTATATGTACTCCGAGAAAGGCATGCAGTTCACCTTCAGTTACTTCTTTCCAGTTTTTGTTTTGCCTTTGGGGATACGTTTCATTGTATTTATCTAATACTCTTTTGGCTTCTTCTTCTTTTTTTTTCATCATTGGTGTTATAAGATGATTGAATATATCATCCATTTCGGTTGCAGTACTCATGTAACTAGTTACTCCTGGAGTTACGTTCACAATATTGCATGCTAAGCTACGTGTATGTGGAAATGGCTTCGAAGACCAAACTTGACCAGACTTGGCAGTGTAATATTCTGCATTCAAAGGAAAAGCATCACCATCTTCCCTATCAATATCCGGAATAATATCTTCTGGTTCTTCTTCAAGTTCCTCAATCTGGTCTTCTGTTTCGCGGCTTTCACTCGCATAAGCATCAGGTATATAACTAGAGTTGTCACTGTCACAATCTGTGTCCCAAGGATCGTCCTCACTATCTCTTCTGACATTCAAAAGGTCTTCTATCTGTCGCTGGGATAATTTTTTCTGCGGTTTTCCATTTTTTGTCCTAAAAAACACAAAGAAAATTTGTAACGTAAAGTACGACGTGGGGTAACTTGGGTCCCCCAAACGAAAAACTTACCTTTAAAATACAAATGCCAATGAAATTATAATGCCACTAATACGTTTTTATATAGTATTTAAGATAAAACTCGACTACCTAAAAGGAAAAAGAGAGAAAGAAATTATTTTCGAAGTTAATAAAAAAAACTAATCTTGGGGGACCTAAAGTCCCTCACTCCGTACTCTAAGGGTTAAAGTACGTAACTACAGTGAATATTGTAACTTGGTTATGAAACGATTAATGAAACGATTGTGCAGCATTTTGGACTACGAACGCATAGTTTTCCGCAAACTCACAACATATTATAAACTCAGTAAACTTGCTTCAGATCTTTTACAAACGTTGATTGATGTTTGGCAATAAACTCATGTGATTTTAATTTTACCAACCGATCAATGAAATCATCAATAAATGCATCGACTTTCGAATCCAATGTTTTTAGTGTACAATCTGTCTGTTTGTTACCACGTCTCGAATTTAACTTCGTCTATGTAATTATTATCAAAAAACGTAGTTAGAATTTCGTGAAGTGATGCTCTACCAGGACATACCGCACACTCGTTTAAACAGCAAGGGCTTGTTGGGTTGGTACAAATAATTGTTTGAATGAAGTCATGATAATCGTTTAAAATCACATTAGAGTCCTGCGTAAGTTTTTTAAGATTTACTTCGCTAAGCATTAAGGTGAGATCACACGATTTGTACATTTGTACAAAAAATGACAAATTTAGATTTGTATACATTTGTGCATTTGGGTATCGATGTGCAAATGATTTGTTTTGCGATCAGACGATTTGGCTATTAAACATCAAAATGATTTGTCACACATTTGTACACAGCAGTAAAGTGACAAATATTTGCCAGTTCATTCACACGATTTAACCATTTGGTCATAAACACTAAAACAGCTGATCAGCTGTCAACCATAATTTTGCATCTTTATTGTAAAATATAAAGTGAAATAAACTAAAATGATGGTAACGCAAAGGCAAAAGAAACTCGCTGCAGTTACATTTAATATTATTTAAAAGGCGAAAAAAGTGTCAAAACTAAAGTTACTCGTTGACATTAAGTAAAATGGTAAAATCAACTGAATCAATGTTTTGGTTTTACTTATCAAAACACCTGCTGAGTCGCGAGAGGAGACAGTGTTGCCAATATGTTGATTTTTTCGTACTTGTTATGGTTTCAATTTCTTTGCCATTTTGATTGAAATTTTGCTCCTCACCGATTTACACCACAGTCTCACTATCCATAGAACTTTTTAAACGATTAAAAGTAACCGAAAATTTTTTTGGCGGTCGGTTTAACTTTTTGATATATAGGCCTTCAAAGCTTGAGTATATAATCGGCTATATCTCAGGTATGTATTGTCCGATCTTGGTCAAGTGAGTATCATTCGAAAGCTCATACAAAATTCTATAAACTACATTACGTAATTTTTTTTCATTTTTATTAACCCATTGACGGAAAATTAACAAAAAGAATTTTTTAACCTCACTTTTTTGATAGAAACCTATTTTTCTCAAAAACTGGACGTCGTAAAGTTAGTTTTTTTCTTGATTTAATAAGCAGACAACACTTCAAGCTTTTTTTTAAGGTATAGTACTCCTTATTAATCTTTAAAATGCCCAGAGAGAAAGTTTGATAGCAAAATTCGGGCCGGAAGGGGTTTTTCGGTTTGTTTACAAAGTAAATTAATAACAATGGAGTCTCAAGTCGGTGATCCCCTATTTTCAATGTCCAATGTTATTATGTTACTGATCACTGTGACATACTAAATTTTTTTCAGTTTTATAACTTTGATATCTCTTGACCCAGATCTCTGGTGTTTATAGGGTTACTGCCGAGTATTATACCTTAAAAAAAGCTTGAAGTGTTTTAACTTTACGACGTTCATTTTTTGAGAAAAATAGGTTTCTATCAAAAAAGTGAGGTTAAAGAATCCTTATTGTTAATTTTCCGCCAATGGGTTAATAAAATTAAAAAGTTTATATATGTAATTTATAGAATTTTGTATGAGCTTTCTAATTATACTCACTAGACCAAGATCGGACAATACATACCTGAGATATAGCCATTATATACTCAATCTTTGAAGGCCTATATATCAAAAAGTTGGACCGACCGCCAAAAAAATTGTCGGTCATTTTTAATCGTTTAAAAAAATCTATGAAATCGGTGAGGAGCAACTAAAGTGTAGTTATGCCAAATTATTAATCAAAATGGCAAAGAAATTGAAACCATAACAAGTAAGAAAAAATCAACATATTGGCAACACTTACACTTGTCAACAATATTTGTCTATTTGGCACTTGCATTTGCCTTCAAGTGGCAAATCAGAAATTTGCCCATTTTCGTAAATTTTATTTGGCTTCTGTGGCAGCATTGCGTTCACACAATTTGGCATTTATGGTTGTTTTTGATTTGTCACAAGAAGCCAAATATTTGGCATTTCTGATAAATGTCAAATGCAATTTAGAGATCACAAGATTTGTCTATGAATATCACAAATTTTTAGCCAAATGTACAAATCGTGTGATCCCAGCTTTAGCTGAAAATTTTCATGGTGAACGAAGACACACATAGTGTGAGTTCCACTACTTCCTGGTAGAACGAATACAATGCAATGGTCTTAGCTGCGTAAATTTTGTGAAACCAATCTTAACACCATGGTACAAGAAGGAAGGTAAAGTCAGTAGCCCAAATACAACAACTGAGATACAACTCTGCATGTTTACCATATGTTTTCGTACAATGGTTTGTCAAAGTCAGCCATTTGGCAATTGTCGAAAGTTGTCCATATGACTTCAGAATAACACAACAGGCGGTAAATTTAATAGCAAAATACAGAAATTCGTGTACGATTGAATTTCAATTTCATTTCATTTATTTCCATTGATTTGATTTGTGTGGACCGTGGAGGTGACAGGGTCAGTCAAAGTACCCTCGCGAATGTGTTACACTTGTTGTTATTGTCAAATTGTTAATCCAAAATGGAAGAGAGCCGAAGCATTTCTAAACGAAATACTTGCACTAAGTGTGGACACAGCGGTTCTAGTTTACAACTTTAATAATACTACCACGAATACTGCCTACAACAACCGCGAATTCCAGTGTAACAAGGAGGCCCGAAACAGAAATATACCACCTTGTTGTGACACACTAGTCCTATCCGATACAACGGATAGTGAGACAGAATTTGATTTTGGAGTGACACCACCAGCAGGTGTTAAAAAACCGGAAAAGCTTAAACGCCAATATTTTGTTAATACGGGGACACAATAGGAGAAAAATGATTGGAATGTCCCTCCGTTGTATGTCAAAGAACCCAATAAGTATATGAAACTGTATAATTGCGCGGTGGGAGAAAGGTTTGGTAAAGCGTTTGGCCCTTACGGGCCCGAAGGTTATGCTCCAGGTGTGTCGCCCTCTCCAGGCATGTATGGACCTTGCGGTGGTGCTGGGGGTGTTGGTGGGTTTGGGGGTGGCTGCGCCGGTAAGGGAAAAGGTGGCAAAGGAGCTCGTGGTCAATTGGGTGTAGGAGGTCGTGGTGGAAAAGGCGTTGGTGGCAAAGATGCAGGTGGCCAAAGCAGACGCAAAGTTGATATGATGAGATATCTTAGCATTCCATTGCTTCAAAAAAGGCCATTGCACTTGGCATTAGCATATATCTTTTGGGGCCTTTTATGATGTCACTTGGCAAAAAGTGATCCCCACATATAAAATCCTTCTGTCCAAAATCCCTTTGGCAAATTTTGGACCAGGTATTTTTCCTCGGTTCGTCCTTCAGAATGGTAAAAAACAGGCACCTCCAACATTCCTTTTGCCACAGAGACAACACCTACGCATTTTTTTCTTTTTATTTCTTTCCACTTTCCGAAAAATCAATTAAAATAATATATATTTGGTTTTATTAGTTTCAATTTATTCGCTTCATTTAAATTTGAACACACGCTTCTCTATTTTTAAATGTTGATAACAAAAAAGTAAACAAACAATGAAACGTCATTGAATTTGACAATCCTTTGAACACTGGAAAAAAAATTGTAAATCAGCTGATCGCATTACTTTACCTTGCTTCTTGTACCATGCTTAACGCCAGTATGCTCGTTTAAATTTCCAAGTATTAGTCTTTTCTGAACGTGCCGACGCCTGCCGTCATTTTGTTTTAGTGATACGTAATCACCGTCTGGACTTTGCACGGAAACATCTTCAAATTTTGTACCAAAGACCGTCGACTGATACCCATTTGGGTGGCACGTCGTCTGGTCGATGTCGACGGCGCTTCCATGACATCCTCGGCTACAGCGGCAATATTCTCTGCAGAACGGCTACTCCGGGGTCTGCCACGCCTGGCAGCATCTCGTGGTGTGCCAGTCTCTTCGAGGCGAGCGGCTAAACGTCGCAGTGTTTCACCAGTAGGCGTTGGACGGCCAGGAAATCTGCGACGAAATTCACGTTGTGCCAAAGTCACCGACCGATTATTGGTCAAATAAATAGTCAGCAATATTCCGCGTTCTGGAGCAGTGTAGCGTAACATTGTTTATTAACGTGTATTTCGCATGTGTTTACTACACAAATGTCAAAACAGAACTGACATTAGGGGCCAATCGCAAAAGTTATAGCATTTTCTGATAGGAGGATTACTTTTGCTCCACCTTGTATCATCACGTTCATAATAGTCCTTCACTAAAGCTATAGTTTGCGGTGGTAACAGAACTCCTTTTTTAGCACTTGGACATGTTAAAATTCCACTATCATTACACAGCTCTTTTGCTTTCCTTGCTTCCCATTCAGTCGAATTAAACTCGCTCATAAGTTTTTTACGACTCCAATATTTTGGGTGCAAGTGTTAGAAGCATTATTCTTTCTGATCTCTTACTGGATTGCTGAAATTTATCTTTTATCTGATTTAGGGTAGTCACTCCTGCTTGCTTGTAGTCATTATCGCTGTTTTTAAATTTGCAGCGCTTATTTTTTGTAGGCAAAATAACGTCTAGATCGGTTTGGTGTTCGAATTCTTCGGAAGAACTACATGAATCATTGTTCTTTTCCAGTCGAGTTTTATTTTTGTAAAAATCAAGACGTCATGAAGACCAAATTTTGGAACCTTCTGATATATGTATGTGAGAACTGTTGTCTCATAGCCTGAGTTGTGGTAAAAAAAAAAATGGTTTCCCAATACATCCCATGAAGGAATCGGGGAGAGCTTCTCACATTCAGTGACCTGTGCGCTTTCTAGTTTTATACTCACTGATTGGGACCTACAGTTTTACACCGGTTTCGAACGGTATTTTGAGAAGCTTTTTCATGGTTAAATACTCGATAATGTCGCCGTCACTATGCGAGGTGGCCGCCGCCGAAAGAAAATCAAGGTGGCCAGAGCAGGGATCGAACCCAGGATCTCATGTACAAGAGGCGCGCACACTAGCCACTGCACCACCGACGGTTATGGTTGCTAAATTATTTTTTATCACATGTTTCTGTTTTTTGTAGGGATTGATACAGCAATTTCTCCATACTTTATTAGCAGCTGCGTTGATATCCATTATTTTATATTATCAGTTACGGATTTTCTAAAAAATTTCAATACAATAAAGAGCTCTTTCCGAAAGCACCGCACATACACTTTGATTAAGAGTTATTAAGACCACAGTACTAATAAGTACCGTTATATATACAAACAATTCAATTCTTGCTCTATTTTCAAACGGTTGGTACATTGTAAAAATACTAAGTAGTTGCAGTAGATACAACAACACTTGTGAGCAAGAACAACAGGCATTTTGTTTTTGTTTAGGCTCTCCTCATGTCAAAATCAACCCATTCATATACATACCAACAAATAAATGTAAACAGAAAAGTGCAAAACAAAACCTTTGAATCGGACAGAAGCGGCCAACTAAACAACGATAAGAAATTGAAATCAGCTGTGTACCGTGTTCACCTTCTCATTCTACCATGGGTTTGTATTTTAAACAGCAAAACCACTAATGTCACATATTCCCTAGCACAAAAAACACCGCTAGCTACACAAAAAAATGGTTTTAGTATTTTTTGATGTGTTAACATCTATAGCGGCGTATAGGCACTAAATCTATTAAAGTCGACACATGCAAACAACACACAGACAGGTTTTCTGCTGCTGCTAAAACCAGATTTTATGCTGCTGCTAAAACCACATTTTCTGCGACTGCGAAACAGAATAATGACGTGTTAAACAAAAATGAGCGAGCAAGAGAGCAATGAAAGAGCGGTGTGGCAGGGGTGAGGGAAACGAAATTGTGTCTATAGCGTATGTATTAACATAATAATATATGTATGTACATGTGTCTGTTGCTGTTGTTGAACGGAGATATAAAGCATAGTCACGCAAAATTTCATTTGCAAGCTCATGGGTATGGTGACACACTAATACGTCAGCTACTTCGTAGAAAGTATGTGCGATGTTGTGTGTTTGGCTGTTTCGTTGCTGTTGATATGGCAAACATGTGGTTATGTGACACACGTATACGTCAGCTACTTCGGACAAAGTATGTGTGATGTTGTGTGTTTGGTTGTTTCGTTGTTGTTGCTATGGCCAAACAAAGCTAGTCATTTGATGTTCAGCATTGCCCGGTGTATACAAAAACAAGTAGAAAGTTAAGTCCAATAAAATGTGTGTGCGGAACACTCTCAGAGCAAAGAGAGTAATGACGTATTATACGTATTTAAAAATGAGATAGCAAGAGAGCAACGTCAATTGGGTGAACTTGTGCAGCGTATGTACGAATATAACAATGTATGTATGTATATACAAGTGTCTGTTGCTTTGCATTCTTTGACTTTTGTGGGAATAAAACAAAAAGTATTGAGCAAGAAAATAATGACACATGTGCTTGCACTGGGTCTTTAAATAATTTTAAGTATTAACATTATGTAACTGTAACATCATCATATGATTGAACGCTGTTTTTTATTTTCCAATGTAACATTTACGAATGTGTTCATAGGAATCGAACAGGTACCGTGTAGCAAAAAGGTGTTTGAACATCGCCCGTGAGTTCGAACACTCATTGGATTTTTTTTGTCACAGATATTTACTGACTGTATCACAGGCAGCATTCTTTAAAATGAAGGAAAACGCTTGTTTATAAAATTTGTTCATTTATGGACAAGAAAATGAACTTTCTCTTAAAAATATTTTAAAAAAAATTAATCGTACATCTTCGGGTCTAAAGGTTAAACATATTTTTTACTCCTGAAAATCAAGCTCATTATAAAATATTAACTTATTTTTAGTCACAGTATTCGAAGAGTGTATAGAACTGCGTTTTTTAATTTTTTTTATATCTCACAGTGTAGAGAAGATAAAATAGAGTACCATAATGGGAAATGTTGAAATTTTGGGCCCCTCCTCTTTCGCGAGTTGTTAACGAAAGTCAATAAAATTTGGTCCATTTCATATAAACGTATGCGGCAGTGCATAAACAAAAATTCAGCCGAAACGGAACATTTTTAGTTTTCTCTGGGACATTTGCTGTGATTGTCCTCAAATGTTGGCTTGGAAAGATGTTGTAACGGGTCCGCCAAATAACTTTTTTTTTTGAAAATGCTATAAAAAAAAAACTACTGAATATTTTCTCAAATTTCTTTTTTTATTTGAAAGTACAATCCTTCCGGTTAATAATGGCAAATAATTTCATTCAAATGGCTGCCTCGGCTGGCCATGCAGTAGCCTACATGATCGGTCCAATTTTTAAGCACATTATCGATTGTGTGCAGCTGTATTTCACCAATGGCTTCACGAATATTGTCCTTTAAAGCGTTTAAAGGGTTTCTGCCACAGCAGCAATATTCTCGGGTGTACGCACTATTTTCGGCTTTTCACGCTTTGGTTTATCGATGAGGATGCCAGTTTCTTTAACTTTTTTCACAAGATAACGAACATACGGAGCTGACGGTGCTTCTCTTCTTTCAAAATCCCTACGCAATTTTCGCACACATTCTGCAACATTACCATGATTTTCAAAATAATGTCGCAATATTTCCCAACGTTGTTTAAGCGTATACACAACCATATTCGTTCAGCCGAAGGATAAAACTAATTATCTGTCAAATCAGACATGAGCTAAGTGTTACCAATCACGAAATAAGCACTAGTTGGAATAAAATCCAATGAGTGTTCGAACTCACGAGCGATGTGTTAACACATTTTTTCTTCACGGTACATGTTCGATTCCTATGAACACATTCGTAAATGTTACATTGGAAAATAGAAAACAGCGTTCAATCATATGATGACGTTACAGTTAAATAATATTAATATTTAAAATTATTTAAAGACCCAGTGCAAGCACATGTGTCATTATTTTCTTGCTCAATACTTTTTGTTTTATTCCCACAAAAGTCAAAGAATGCAAAGCAACAGACACTTGTACATACATACATACATTGTTATATTCGTACGATATAACCGAAGATCAACATAAAATACTTTTTTAATATTACTCCAAATTAATACTCCAAATTAAAACACTTCAATCTCGGCTCGCCTTAGTTTTTAGCCTAAACTCTTCGTCGAAACCCGCACTAGCTTTTTAATCCAAAAATTAATAAAATCGGCTATGAATTTCCGGAGAAAATCGCGTGGGAAAATTATATGAAAATCGCCCAATAATCACTTTCAATACCGACTGCCAAGCAACGAACAAACAAACGATGATTTACTCTTACAAACCTAACACTTGCGTATGTATTAAACTGATAGTTTACTGCCCTAGAGGCGCGCGTATAGATGTTAACACATCAAAAAAACGTTATTTGGCGGACCCTTTAGTTATGCGTAAATGTATTCAAAAATATAGTATTTCTGTGCGTAGATTTGGACTTTGAACACAAGAACACAACCGAGAGAGAACACAAGTAATTTGATTTGAATTTGAGTGGCCGTCGGTGGTGCAATGGTTAGTGTGCGCGGCTCTTGTACATGAGATCCTGGGTTCGAACCCTGCTCTGACCACCTTCAAAAAAAATTTCTTTCGGCGGCGGTCACCTTGCATAGGACGGCGACACTATCGATTATATAGCCATGAAAAAGCTTCTCAAAATACCGTTCGGAATCGGTGTAAAACTGTAGGTCCCAATCAGTGAGTGAAAACTGGAAAGCGCACAGCTCAGTGATTGTGAGAAGTTCTCCCCGGTCCCTTCATGGGATGTAATGGGAAACCATTTATTTGTTTTTTTAATTTGATTGTAACCACAAATATATTAACCCGATATTTTGATTGTTGAACAGATCCGCAGAACTATCGGAGCACTATGACGAAATGGAAGGAATTAACTATGTAAGAATATAAACATCTACGTTACATAGGTGTGAATGAGACAACAGAGTTGTCATGGCCCATTACCAATTCACTACCATTTGTTTCAATGGCTACTCCAATTATAGTTGTGTTAAAATTAACACTGCAAAAATTTTATATTTGTGCGGAATGCAAATTATAACCACAAACATTACAATATATTCCGGGAAGCGTACGCAAAATAATAATAACAATGTAATAGAAACTGTATTGCGAACATGTACATAGGTGTTACCTTGTAAAGATATTATGATTATTGGTAAACATTCAAAAATATAGTTTTTCTGTTTGTAGATTTGGACTTTGCTCCAGCAAAGTACACAATTAATTTGATCTTGACCAGAAACCACGTTGTATTAGCCATACATTTATTCAGATCGGAACGATAACAAAACGGGAGCAATTAACTATGGGATAATATAAAAATCTATGTTACACAAGTACGAAAGAGGCAACAGGGATGTCATGACCCATTGCCAATTCACTACCATATGTTTTAATTGAGACTGCACTTATAGTTATGGTAAAATTAACACTGCAGAAGTATTATTTTTGGTAGGAATGCAATTTAATTTGCACAAAAATTACAATATTTTCCGGGCAGCATATGCAAAATAATACGAACAATGTAATAGAAACTGTATTGCGAACACGTATATGTTAGCTTGTAAAGATATTATGATTATGGGTAAACATATTCGAAAATATATTTTGTCTGTTTTTAGATTTGAACTTTGCTCCAGCAAAATACAAAATTAATTTTATCGCGACCAGAAACGAGGTTGTATTAACCGTACATTTCTTCGATTTTATTTGCTAAACAGATGCGCGGAACTATCGGAGGTCAATGACAAAACGGAAGGAATTAACTATGTAAGAATATAAACATCTACGATACATACATATGTAGGTGTGAACGAGACAACGGAGTTGTCATGGCCCATTGCCAATTCACTACCATATGTTGAAAAGGCGACTCCAACTATAGTTATGACAAAATTAACACAGCAAATATATTATTTTTGTGAGGAATGCAATTTAGAATGGGCAAACATTACAATGCTTCCAGGGATATAGAAGTATAACCATATAATCATATTCCAAACATATACTTTATGTGTTAGCTTGTGAAAATACTATAATTATGTGTAAACGTACTCAAATATGTGTTTTTCCTGCTAGTACATTTGCATCTTGCTCCGACCAAGGTCCCAAGCCTCTGTTTATTTCCTATTTCAAAAAAACTGCGTGACAGAGGAAACATTACCGGTTATGTTGCATATTTATCTAACAACTACGCATCCCTACAATGAGAACGCATATCCTTTTTAGTTCCTTTGTTTGTCAACCATATTATGATAATTAGATTTCTTGGCCAGACGATATTTTTAATAGCATTTCCACTACTGGCAACAGAAATGAGCAAACCCTATTTATTGTTAAACGAACAGACATGTGACATGACAAAGAGCGAATGAGTGCGAGACAGGGACTTTTAATGATTATAATTACAATGAAGCTAAACATCGAAAGTGTTGAAGCAAAGCAAAGGATCCTTGAAAGGACGAAGGTAATGCTTTGCAATCGGATACTGAGTTTCATAAGAGGCAAAGTTTCTGCTGTGCGTCATGTGGTCTTAAGTGGTGTTTTCCGTAAGTATTCCTGCGCCCAGTTATCTACGATTGTTTGTCTGGCTGGGTGTGTGTTTAAGGGTTGTTGTAACAATATGTTGTTAGCATTTTGGCGTTGTTTTAATGTAAAAAATTAATATCTGCTAAATGTACAACAACAAACAACAGTCTGTGCCGAAATCACAAGTCAAGCCTATGTTGATGAAGATGAAGGCTGTTATGAATATAAAGATGATTATGCTATGGGATACTGTCGACGAGGTACATATTCTTAAGGGTTGCTCCGCATTCACATTCGCATCCACATCAGCATCAGCATCAGCATCCCCATCAGCAACAGCAGCATTTATGTTCCACAAGTAAGTAGTGTCATTGCTATAAAAATTTACTGCAGACAGGGTTACATTTTTCATTCATTTCCCAAAGTGGCCATCACGGGCCTGTAGAGTTTCCCCCTGGCTGTGTTTGGCTGCAAATCTGGTGGGTGGGGTTAGAAAAAGGTTTAGTCCGGGATACACAAGGGTGTCACTGGCTTGGCCAACATTTTTTATGGTACAAAGGGAACGCTTTAAAAAAGAGAATGGAATTTGCACCTTTTCATTAAACAAACGTTACAAGCGTCAGAAAATTCAAACATCATGATGCTCCCTTTGATGTGCGTGGAGAGAAATGCTTGGGCAGAAAATCCTAACTCAACACTAGTGATTTATGAGGGTCTGGCTTTAGAGTGGGATGAACATTAACATTTTCAAATTAACCCTGACATCAGAGGTTGAACCATTGTCATGCATTTGCCCATCGAATTGTTACACTTTCGATGGGTGGCTAAGGCTGTATTGTTGGCTTAAGATCGGTCGGCCACTTGTGACAGATTAAGTTTTAATTAAACTGCATCATGATTTATATTTTAAATTCAAATGATGTATGAGTACTAATGTGTATTCATACACATCAAGGCTAATGCAACCATAAGTATTATACACACAAAGGCTTAAATCATAATTTCGCACATATTTGCTGCAATATTTTATACCCTGAGCGACATTAAACACAGGTACAATAACGTTGGCATAAAGGATATATCAAGATACGAACTGGTGCAGCCTAATTTCACAAGGTTCAATGTTGTGTCAATCTGTTCCTAATAGCGATCAGAAAACGAAGTATGGTAACTCTAAACTATAAAAGAAACGTTTATGAGAACCGAGAAAAATTTGCGTTAACTGTTCTCTTGTTTACCTCAAACGAGATGTAGTTGATCCAAACAAAAACTGCTTTTACAAGAAATACACTGGCACGTTTCATAGGCAAAAATCACAAGTAAATAATCCAATGAGTGTTCGAACTCACGGGCGATGTGTTAACACCTTTTTGCTACACGGTGTTCGACGTTTATGAACACATTTGAAAATGTTACATTGGAAAATAAAAAACAGCGTTCAATCATATGATGACGTTACTTTTAAATAATATTAATATGTACTTACAATTATTTAAACACAAGTGCAAGCACATGTGCCATTATTTTCTTGGTTAATACTTTTTGTTTTATTCCCACAAAAAACAAAGAGAATGCTAAGCAACAGGCACATGTACATTAAACCGACTCATTTTGTATGGGGCCAAAAAAAAGTGTTTTTGTTCCACCCCCTGAAATATTCCTTGACTTGTTTTTTTATGATTCGCAAAATATTTCGCGTCTAGGATTAAAACCCCGTGAGCTGGACCGCTTTTGAAAAAAGGCTTTTTTTGAGTTTTTCAAAGATTTTTGATAGTTGATAGAACATTTGTTGGCATGTTTTTCATACCGTTGGATGCGTCTTTAAAAATGATTTCCTATGATACTAATATTGCACATATAATCTTTAGTTAACTATCAAAAATCTTTGAAAAACTCAAAAAAAGCCTTTTTTTAAAAACGGTCCAGCTCACGGGGTTTTAATCCTAGACGCGAAATATTTTGGGAATCATCAAAAAACAAGTCAAGGTACATTTCAGGGGGTGGAACAAAAACACTTTTTTTTGTGAGTCTGTCTAATGTACATACATACATTGTTATGTTCGTACATACGCTACACAAGTTCACAAAATTTTCGTTGCTCTCTTGTTATCTCATTTTTATATACGTATAACCACGTCATTATTCCCTTTGCTCTGACATTGCTCCGCACCTACATTTCATTTATAATTTATAATAAAAAACAACCCTTAAAAAACTCAGTTTTTGACTATGAATTCTTTATATATGACCACGCCCCTTTGTCCAATCCCGCCCATATTTGCAGCAGATCTTAGAATGTGTAAACCTAACCAACATAATCAATTTTGTTCAAGGTGAGGTACCACGCCCCTTTGTCCAATCCCGCCCACATTTTGATAGTTTGCCTGCGAAGTTTCAGCTCGATTGGATTACGGGAAAAGGGTTAAAAATCAATCCAAAATTTTTTCGGCATACATACATTCATACAGACAGGTAAAGTTAATATAAAGAATTTAAAAAGGCATTCAATTATATAATGACGTTTCATTTAAATAATATTAATACTTAATAACACTTAAAAATATTTAAAGACAAGTGTCATTATTTTCTTGCTTAATACCTTTTATTTTGTACCCACAAACAACAAAGAGAATGCAGAGCAACAGACACATGTCCACACATACCGTGTTATGTTCGTACATACGCTACACAAGTTCACACAATTTTCGTTGCCCTCTTGCTATCTCATTTTTGTGTTTTTTCGCAGTCTGACAATCTGTGTTTCGCAGTCGGATAAATCTGTGTTCTATATAGGGGTGGGTCACCCTTATCATTTAGGAGTATGAAAAATAGATGTTGGCCGATTCTGAAACCTACCCGATATGCACACAAAATCTCATACAAATCGGTCCAGTCGTTTTGGAGGAGTTTAACGGCAAACAATGTGTGATCGCTGTCGGACAATCTGTTTGAGCGCAGTCGGACAAATTGTGTTTGGATGTATTCACTTTGTGAATTTAGGCCGTACCCGCGCCTATTGATGTTAACACATCAAAAATGTGGTCATAAATATTGAAGAAATTTGAAAACTTTTGTACCAGAGTGTATAGGCTGGAATAACACCGTGTATGTAATGACAAAGAAATTGGTATTTACAGCAAACAAATATTAGTTAGTGCAACAGTTTAACAGACTGACAATAGTCCAGAACATCAGCCGATTATGTTTCACAAACCTCGAAGCGATCGTCCGACAATATGTGTTCAAGACCTAATTACAACTACAAATTATAACAACTAGAAAATAAATTTTGATAAATTTTCTAAGAAAACTAACGTTTGGAGGTCGTTTGGTGCAAATGGGGAAATTGTGTTACAGCAAAAGGAAATCTGAGACAAATTTACTTTGTTTGGGGAATGTAGTTGTGACAAACAGAAATTTTTTGGATTAAAAAAATGATTTCCTTCCTGATAAATAAAAAAATTATTAAGAAGAACAGAAAGACGTTTTCAACAAACGATATATGGTAATTCTAAACTCCAAAGGATCGCTTACAAGAATTTGAAGAATTTTATGAGAATTTCAATTAGAAAAATGTTAAAGGCCTTGTAAGCTTGTAGTATGAATTTCTCATACATTAACTGTAAACTAACGTAATCGGTCATAAAATTCAGATTCAAATAAACGTAACTGACACTAGCCCGGTCGTCAAAAAGCTATACCACGGAAAAATACAACTCTGCGGTATAGATTAAAATTCACCACAAAGCACTACCACAATGCGAGTACGCATGAGGAAAAGGAGAACATGGTGAGAAAAGGCAGTCTGTTCGCGCGTTGGAATTATACAGACGTTTATAAGTGCGTTGATAATTAGGGATCTTCGATCGGAAGTAAGTCGCATATGTAAATTCCATAATCCGCTGATTAACTTGTCACTGAGTTCGAAACTAATCATACCAATGATACTCACTGAATTGTCTATTATTCAAACAAAAATTAACCTGACCTTGTAAGCTTGTATGTAATATAAATTTCTCATACATTAACTAAAAACTAACAAATTCGGTCATAAAATTCAAATTCAGAAAAACATTTTGGTTAACCATTCTTCCATTCCGCATTCCATTTCTACTACGGCTCTGATGACATGCCATTACTATTTTCATGGAATTTCCCATGACTTTTTCACAGAGATGTGACTGTATGGGCGTTTTCGGAAATGCATCACTGCAGAGCATCTGATGCGCAACTGTGATGCGTTTGCACTGCTGATGCCAATCAGCTGATGCAGATGCTTGATTGTTGTTAATTTTGATTTGCAATTCCGAACACGAAAATATTTCAATGGAAAATTTGTTAATAAATTTAATTTGTGAATTGGATGATAAGCCAAGTCAATTCCTCCTCCATACCCAACCTTGTCCTTATTATCAGTTTGTAGTCCCTAGCACCCTCCTCGACTCTAAAAAATTTTAAATATAGTAAGTTTTATAAAAACACAAATTAATATCAAATTCCGCACTTAGTCATTCATTGCATCAGCCATTTTGCTACTGCGCATTTAGCGACTTGTTTGCGCATCATACGCAGTGTTCATTACTTTTTGAACATGCGACTCTTGCAGTGTTGCAAAGTGTTGCCTTTTCGAACGTGATGCGCATCAGATGCTCTGCAGTGATGCATTTCCGAAAACGCCCAATCTCACCGATGACGCCTTGGATCTCAGATCCCAAAGAAAAAAATAATTACGGCGTTAAATCGGCCTCAAGAACTCGGATATCAAGTTCCTGTAACGAATACCGTTCGCAGACACTTCAATTTAGGCCTCATTTTCAAAAAAAGTAAGGCCCAAGCACGCAGCCTGACCAAAATCTACACCAGACAGTTGCTCGTTGTGGGTGTATTTGTTTATCATGGATTTCATGTGGATTTTCTGAGCCCCAAATTCGACAATTTTGTATATTCACGAAGGCATTCAGATGGAAATGCGCTTCATTGAGAAGATTATTTTTTTGAAAAATTTGCATTGACTTCACTCCTTTACCCATTCAATGAATTGCCAGGGCTTTCTATGGTCTGCTGGTTTTAGCTAATGAGTGAGCTGAAATTCGCTGTGTAGTGCTTTGTGAAATTTGAACTTGTTGAGAACGGTGGCGAATTGATGTTTTCGGGGACACTCAGCAGCTATGATTTCAAGAGACCCAGTTTCTTTAAATTTGTTGACCACTCTTCAAATTAGACCCTTAGTATCTTTGGACGAAATTCATTTTAGGACTTTTTAAGTCGTTTGAGCCATGTCCGTCTGTCTGTCTGGCTGGCTGGTCAACACGATAACTGCCGTATATCTTTACAGATGACAATGAAACCTTGTCAGTGACTATTATTTGCCAATATGGAGTTTGGGATACCTCCCATACAAATCGACCCATTTAGCACAAAACCATATTTCTTTCAAACCTTTCTTCTGGTAGATGTGATTAGCTTCAACTCTCACACCGGTTAATAATCTCTAAATGCCTACTTAACTGGAGAAAATGGGCGAGATTGTCACTCCCATTCTGGTACCTCCCATACAAAACAGGGGGTTCGAACGGATTGTCAATCCGATAAATCCCGTGAAACACTTGCGACCACAATGAAATTAGTTATAAGGCTTCACGTTATCAAAAGCTAATCACCGATTAAAACAAGGGTGATTTTGCCACGCCCATTGTGGTACCTCCCATACAACACTTGGTTTGGGCGTCTGGTTGTTCGGCATGATAAGTCCCGCAAAACCAAACCAATCTGTATGAAAGTTTGTACTGGTCAGTATTTAGCCAAATAAATCTCTCCTATAGAAAGTGAGCTTTTTTGCCACACCCTTTCTGGTACCTCCCATATAAAACTTGGGCGGATGACCGGTTGATCCACATGATAATTCTCATAAACAACAACCGACCTTAATAAAATTCGATACTAGGCAATATTTTGCTAAAAGCTACTGTGTAACTAATAACTGACTATTGTGCCACGCCCAGTCTCGTACATCCCATACAAAAGTTGGGCGTAAATTGGGCATAAATCATAACCGATCTTAATAAAATTTGGTACTGATCAAAATTTTGGCAACAACTTGTCATGCCCATTTTTGTACCTCGCATATAAGTATTGGGAGGGAAACTAACTAATTTGGGTATTCAATAATATTTAGCGCAATGTTTTCAATCTGCTGTTGAATATGGTCACTTTTGAGTATGGGCGTTTTTCACCAGAACTCCCACGCAATGGATGAGGTACGGTATGGTGAGGGTATGATTAAGTCGGTTTACTGGTACTGGTTTTAATAATCGGAATAAACATATGTGACTGCTGCCAAATTTCAAAGTTGCTACTTGCACAAAAACCAAAAATGGCACTAAAGTTAAATGTGCAATCTTACTGAGACACCTTTTAATTCGCGATATATTTCACGAAATTGTTTAAGCTGAGTCAAGTTATTAAATTTTGAAAGTTTCGAAAAATTCCACAAATTCTAATGATTCCAAATCCGAGTTTGAAACGAAGTCGGTTTTTGAAAAAATTTTAATTTCATGTTTTTCGTTTTTTTGTTTTACAAGAGATGCATACAGGTGAACTAATTGGCCATTCTAGGAGCAACATTCTTTTAGCTAAGGAATATACGATTCTTATAAGGTATAACATGACCGACTTTCTCAACGATTTCATGGTGGGATGGTGGGTCAAAGAAGGGTACCTAGAGGAGAAAGCGTTCAGATGGCTTAATATGGGCGCTAGATTGGTTATTAGTACAAAAATGCGTGAGAAACAAAACCCATGTTTACTAGTCGGATCGAAAAAATCAGATTGTAGATACAAGAACAGCTTTTAGAAACCAGTTTTAACACCCGGTCTTAAAATCTGGGTGCAAGACCTGCTTTTACAAACTTGATACAGATAACACTGTTGTAGTTGTTGGCAAGAACATTTTGTATCAACGATCTAGTTAATTGTATCAGTTAGAGGCAAGACTACTGAGTTGATCGGTATCTATGAAATGCCTGTATCATGTCAAATTTTTGAAGAAATCGATTTTTACCAATTCTCAGATTTTCCGGCACTGTTTTGAAAAAAATTGTTTTTTCACTTTTTCCAGCATAACTTCAAGGGACTCCAAATTTTTCACTCACAATGTTTGGCAAAATTGTAGCCATGGTAAAGCTGAATAACTGCTGTGAACATATTAATACAATCTACAATACAATAGTCACCCTAAGTACCACGTAAAAACCACTTTATATCTAAAAATTTTCATTTGTATGTATATATATGTCATCATTATTCGAGAATGACGTTTCCGTTTTTGCCGGATAAATTTAGAAAAATTTAGAATTTTTATTTAAAAGATCTTCATCTAACGTACCAAAAGCTAAAAGACATCGGATTTCATCTCAATCATACGAAATGTTTTTTTTTGCAAACCTAAGCTGAAATATTTAGGCCACATACTGACAAAAGAAGGAATAAAAATTGATCCGGAGAAAACAACAGCAATTCTCAATAGACCTAGGCCTAAAAATCGGAAGCAATTAATGTCCTTCATTCAAACTTGCTCCTGGTTTAGGAGATACATTCATAGCTTTGCAAGTATAGCTAGACCTCTTTCGAATCTAACTAAGAAGAACGCAGTTTGGAAATGGACGAATAACGAAAACGAATCGATTCTTAAATTAAAGGAACTGTTAACATAACCGCCAGTTTTGCAGCAAGTAAACGATAACCAACCATTTTTTCTTCGAACCGATGCTAGTTGTTATGCGATCGGGGCTGTTTTACTCCAGGGGAGAAAGATTCCGAGCATCCTATTGAATACGCAAGCCGCCTTCTCCTATCAGCCGAGAGGAATTATTCCACCACAGAGCGTCAAGCATGGGCAGTAGTGAGAGCTGTGCAGAAATTTTGAGGATATATTGAAGGCTCAGAGATGACTGTCCTGACAGATCATCAACCACTTAGATGGCTATATGCATTGAAAACTCCGACAGAAAGATTAGCCCGATGGTCAATGTTATTACAAAGTTATTATTTGAAATTTAATTACACTCCAGGCAAACAAAATGTCATCGCTGACACCCTTTCAAGACCACCTTGTGCAAACGAAATCTGTATTGAATCCTGTGAATGTAACGCCATAGAAATTGACATTCACAGGAAAGGTCTACAGGAATTTCGAGAAGTGCAGTTGGCAGATGAAGATTTAAGGAACATCATAACATCTTTCGAAAATGATGATGAAAATGTAATTAGACATACAAATCGTGGATACATAATGATGGACGGTATTCTTTACAGATTCTGTTCTGAACAGGATGCGGAAAATGGTCAACTTGTAGTGCCAAGTTGTCTCCGCCAAGAAATATTATTCAAATACCACAATAATCGTACATCTGGACATTACGCGATTGACAAAACGATTGCCAGAATAACGCCTTTGTTCTACTGGTCAGGAATGAGATCGGATATAGCCAACTATGTTAAATCCTGCGAAGAATGCAAAAGGTATAAACCATCAAATCTGAAGCCATCCGGATTGCTACAAACCGTAAGCAGCAACAAGAGATTTGAAATAGTTGCGGTTGATCTTTTTGGTCCTTTACCCCAAACATCGGATGGATATCAGTGGATATTGATAGTTGAAGATATTTGCAGTAGATGGGTGGAATTATTTCCGTTAAAAGAAGCTTCTGCAGAAAAATGTGCCGTTACATTACTTAATGAAGTTATACTAAGATATGGAGTACCTCGTATAATTCACTAAAGACAACGGAACCCAATTTGTATCTTCGTTAATGCAGAAATTGACATATTGTTTGGGTATTCAACAAAGTTTTACACCGATCTACCACCCGGAAGCAAATCCCGTAGAAAGAAGGAATAGGGATCTTAAAACCCAACTTTCCATTATAGTAGGGACGGATCATAGGAAGTGGAATTCAATGCTACCAGCTGTAAGGTTTGCTATGAATACGGCGAAATGTGACAGTACCGGTTACACCCCCTCTTATTTGACATTTGGAAGAGAGTTAAGGACCCCGACCGAAGTACATTATGATTTTAAGGCAATTGTTGCGGCTGGAAACTTCATTCCACAGATTACTGCACATCTTTTAAAACTGGAAACCACTCTTGAAGTAGCGAATGAAACACTACAAAAAATGCAGGACAAGAATAACATCTATGCTGATCTTAAGCGGAAAAGTCAACCCTCTATACACATTGGAGACAAAGTGCTAATCGCAACACACATATTAAGCAAAGCTCGGCAGGGTATTACATCAAAGTTCACACCGCGTAGAGAGGAGAAAGGTTCCAGCAGGTATGTATACCGTAGCATCTAAAAATGAGCCTCATATTCCAATAGCAACACTACACGCTTCAGCAATAACTCCGTATGAAGGTCAAAATAAAGTATCAATTTATCCGAAGCGGAAAAGAGGACGTCCAAGTAACAATACCCGCACATGCAACAATCTATCAGACAACACACTCCAAGATCGCAACACACAATATCAGAACCAACGTGGAGGCAGCTACGTTGTCGACGATGCATCACAGCAACTCAACGTTAAACCAACACACCTAAGAAGATCCCTACGCCTCAAAGAAATTTCCAACAATAGGATCCTGTTGTTATCATCTTGATGATCAATGCAACAGAGGGGGAGACTGTAGCGGCCCGATTATTATTACTAAGTTACTGTATTTGTGTATATTTTATGTTAGTTAATGAAGTTCGGTAAGTTATGTTATTTGCAGAACTTGTTTATGTTATATTCAAGAAATAACATTATGTTAATTGTCTGCTTACATTATGATATTTGCGCTCACTTGTTTACTTTGCTCATTTCATTTTCTTTTTACTCATTAGAGAATGCTCAAATATAAATTTAGTAATCTCAAACGGAGTATTTTTTTTGTCAGCTAGAGCGATATCTTGTTTTTATTCTTTGACCGTACCTAGTTTTGTTTTTGTAATTTATACTTTGCAATATCACTCTATCATAAGCTCATTTACTCTCATAGTTATCTCTCACATTTATCACTCCCATTGTTATTCTTATTCTTTGTTTCTGTTTAGTTAAGACAGCATAATGTTCTAGACGAGTTTATGATTTTGTCAGAGGTTAGGTAGCTAAGCACATCTCATGTAATAATCATTCGGATCCTGCCGTCAAACAATAAACACCTTTAAAATAAAAAGCGGTTGTTTTAATTAAAGGCAAAATAAAAAACGCATTAAGAAACAGGAAGACCAATTGGACTACTGTGGCTAATGCAACTGAAGAAGAATGCTGGAGTTAAATCAGCCTCATTCGATCTCAGTATAAATAATAATTCAATAATTTAATATATATTAAGGAGATCCGTCCCCTTACACAATACCTTTACAGCCTGTTTTTGTAACTATCTTCAAACAGCAGGCGTGCAATTGCTAGACAAGCAATCAGATTTTCAATTGAGTTCATTGTTGCTTTTCGCTTGGGCATAAAAGCTCTTTTTCTTGGTTGTGTTCCTGTCAAAGAACAATATTACCTTCATGTTTTTATTGGCATTTCTTAAAGCTTTTTCATACAAATATATGCTAAACGGGGGCAACCCTAGCCATCAGCTGTAAAATCAACAACAGCTGATTGTATGTATTAAAAAATTAATAAACAATCGAAAATAAACACAATTGTTTGATTTTTTTTACCAATTTAAAATGATTTCCTCCGTTGCTCTCGGTTTTCCTATTAAAACTACGGAAAATGACGATAGAGAAAGTCGCCTAAGCCGTAGGATTTTGCGTGATTCAACCAATGTGTTTGAGATTCCAGAAGACCAGTAAGTATATCAGTATAATTTGCTTTTATGAATTAATGAAGTTATGTTTTGTAGATTTATTGCAAACTTCCGTGTTAATAAGGAAGTATTTTCGAATCTGTTAGAGGATTTGGGACAGAGTGGCTAGTTGCGGGAACTCGTCCATCGAGTCTACCAAGGCACGAAACTGGATAGAGTTGGTCTTTTTTACTCTGATAAGTACAATTGTTATTATCAATATATGTGACCTGGTCTACGAAAAGGGAACTTACGTGCGAAAACTAGTTTTCTGTGAAAAAGCTGTTAAAAGTAAGCAACTCGTTTCGTCAGTTTCTCATAATCTCGTTAATTGTTCTCCGCGCCGGACGTCCAGTAAGTGTTGTTGTTGGTCCAGTAAGTGTTGTTGTTGGTCGGAATATTATTATAGTTCATCGTGTAAGTTGCTAGTGTGGAACATTTAAAAAAGTAACACTGAAGAAGTGACGTTTACTGTTTCTGTTGATTGTCGTCTTCGCATTTCGCATGAAATGAAACATGAGTGTTGATGAGGAGTTCAGTGCCGTATACGGACAATATTTCCATGCAAAGTATGATGAAAACGATGATGAAAACTATGAAGAGAGCGATGATGATGAAGACGAAGTATGTGTATCTCAGGCAGAAGATGATACCGAACAAACTTTTGTTAACATGGACCTGTATGTTGCTGATGTAAAGGAGGAGGAGCTGGTAACAAACTTTCTGTCAAAAGATTGTTGTAATAATGAATGCCATACACTGATACCACGGGAAATGATCGAGAGTACGTGGAACAATTGTTTAGAGATGTCGAAAAATGAACTTGAGTTAGTGATACTAAGTCACATCGAAGCTGGAATTATGAGAAAGTTATACAACCAGCCGGTTTATCTTTGGAACGTCAGTGGTACATCTATCACAATCTTCCCAGCTTAGTTTCGGATATATCTAAAGTAAATATTGTGGCTCCATTGCCGAAAGATTTGCCATCGAAGAAACGGAAGGCAAAAACTAATGAAGATGTTCTCAAACCAGACGAGGAACCAGGTCCATCTTCCTCAGGATCAACACGTAAAAAGATCTCAAGGAAAACGACAACAAAGAAAAATACATAAACTACTCAGCATTATTATTTTTGGCCCCAAATACGTTTTTCTACTGTATAATCATGTCTTTATAGCTTATAATTCAATGTATTTTGTTCAGTACCAATAAATTATATTTTGTCGTATTTTTACTCTTCTTTCTCTAAATTTTTAGTACACTTCTAAGAAAGTTAGGATTTTCTGCTTTTTACCACATGAAAAAGCATCTCATCTTCCATCTGAATCAACCAAAAAGTGAAAATTGATTTTTTGACACCTAAGCCCCCTTTCCGTAGACCAGGTCACATATGCTGTTTCGTTTCAATGTTAAAAATACTTAAATTTTTTTAGTCAAACAATACATTTTTATTTATTTATTGAAATGAAAACACATCAATATAAGCCACACGAACAATTTTTTACGATTGTCTATTTTGACATTTAACATTGTACGTTGTTGACTTATGTGAACCTACATTTTGACGATAATTAAAAGCTTTTGTGTTTGCACTCAAAAAAAGTTTACAAAAACCAAAAATGAAATTCGTTTGACTCTAGACGTGCGATGGGAGAAAAAACAAGTTACAAAAACAGGCCGTTATTAATCTATTTCTACACTATTTATCAATGTATTCAACAGTTTCGCAGTTATTAAAAAATGGTGAAAACAAATATTTGTTTGTTTAATAAATTAAATTTGTTTTCATATTACAAAAACAAGAAACTTAAGAAACGGCAAACAGTGTAAAGTTTTTTTTTGTTTTTCCTAAAGTAACATGACCCATAACCACAATGAGACACTGATTATACAAATCATTGGGCACGATTAACTCTTATTCACAATTTATTGAAGGTATCTCATTTGTCCAGAATTGTGGTTTGTTTATTTTGGGTTGCACTGTGTGTAATTTTTTAAGTCATGGCAAAATAACCATATACGGACACCACTACGTGATAAAAGACTAAAAAAAAAAAGACCCGTGTTTCCCAATTTTTCCCAAAGTCATGCACTTTTTTTTTTTATGGGCCGCCAAAGATTTGGGCCTCGGTATCATTTTCGTAAAAATGTGATCATTTTCTCAGGCTCATATCTTGCAAACCGTTCAGAGGCAAAGTTCTCTGAGGCAAAGTTGTAGCTCTTGTCATAAAGAACAAAAATTTTTCACTTTTGCGTGCTACCTAAACAGTGTTAAGAATCATCTCTAGGAAGTTTATATGTTCTAGAAATTTGTTTATTGAGATCTTAGGTAAATTTTTGTAGTTGATTGTTTCCTTGAATTTTGAACGGTTTGCTACCTATGGACCTGAACACGGGAAAAAAGGTAAAAAAAAATCGAATTTTTTTTAAGTTTTTTGCGATTTTGATCTGGAAGGTGAAGTTTTTTTGATATGTTCGCAATTTTTGTTCTTTATGACAAGAGCTACAACTTTGCCTCAGAGAGTAAATCGAAATTCTGAACGGTTTGCAAGATATGAGCCTGAGAAAATGATCACATTTTTACGAAAATGATACCGAGTCCCAAATCTTTGGCGGCCCATAAAAAAAAAGTGCATGACTTTGGGAAAAATTGGGAGACACGGGTCTTTTTTTTTAGTCTTTTATCACGTAGTGGTGTCCGTATATGGTTATTTTTTTTCGTGTTGCACTGTGTTGTACATGATGAGTAATCCAATTCTTGACAAATGAGCGAAACGCGCCCATTGATTAGAATTGGTAAAAATCGATATTGCATGGGTATCGATCAAACATTTCCCTACACGAATCGACACGACCCCTTTTGAATGATTGACAAAGACAAATTGTGCGGTATCCACCGCGATCACATTTGTTTACGGCAGTATTGAACGTATTTGAGTGGAAGTTATGTTCAAGGTTGCCTCCATCTCACGGTGTGTCACTTGACAATCTTGTAGTACCAGTTCACGCACAGCATCGATGTTGTTCGGCGCAACAATCGATTTTGGTTGACCTGCAGGAAATGCGCCCTGAAGCGAACTTTGGCCCCAATTAAATTCATTATAGAAAATTTTTTCAGTATTGTAGGTTGGTGTACCATCAGCATATAAAGGATTAAGTTTATCAATGCACTCTTCACTTGATAATACACGCCGAGATTTGTGAAAAACGAGAAATATTGCTCGCACTTCAACTCGTCCTGAGTTTTGCATCTGGCTACAGTGGGGATGTTCGAGTAATCAAATCTGTGATTAGACGATATTATCGAGATTAATCAGTTAATCGAATGTTCAGAAATCTTGGTTAATCAAAACCATGGTTAATCAACAAATATGCATATTGGTTAATCTTATTTGAGTACTTGTGTTCACCATTCAAATCGTGTTTGGAAAAATATACAAGTAAAGAGTGGGCCATGTAAAATTTTGAATAATTTCGCTTTAAACCAAATACTAGTAGAGCGTTGCTATTTATATTTCGGGTACGGGGAATACTAGAGTTCCTAGATGCCAACTGGAACTTCCATTGAAATGCTTGAAATTTTTTAGCATAATCATATATAGAACGTTTTCACTTACGAGTACCATTTTTTGTAGTTACAGTGAGTTGAATTCTCGGTCTAAAAAATTAATAACCCCGGCGTGGATTATCGAGATAAGAGTACTTGTTTCGAATTTTGGTGATGAAGCAACATCAAAAATCACTGTAATTCGCTGGTACCAAGAGTTTTGCCTGGGACGTCGGTTGCTCCAGGATGAATTTCGTGAAAGTCGTCCAAAATTGGTTGCATGAACTGATAATTCAAGATCGTCATGTGACATGTCGTGAGATAGAGGCATCCTTGCACATTAGTTCCACTTCAATGCAGTCGATTTTGCATGAATATTAGGCTGCAAAAAAGGTTTGTTCGCGTTGAATCCCACATAATTTGACAATCGCTCAACAAAAGGCTCGTGTCAATTGCTGTAAGGATATGATTAAAGAGTTCGACCGTGGTGCTTCAAAAGACGTGTATAAAATTGTGACAGGTGGCGAATCATGGATATATGCGTATGAGCCGGAAACAAAACAGCAATCGACCGTGAACAGCAATCGACCGTGTGGGTCTTTCCAACCGTGCTAAATCCAACAAAAGTTCTTCGTTAAAGAAGCACAGCATGGCAAATGGTCGTCTGTTTCTTCGGCCGAATGGTTCGTGTGGCCACTGTTCCGCATGAAAACCGTAGGACGGTCAATTCTGAGTGGTACGCGACCATTTGGATGCCGGAAGTCTTCGGAGAAATTCGTAAAACCAACCGCGTGCCTCACACATCTCGTCAAACAGGTGAATTTTTGAGCAGTCAAAACATCGAATTGATGACTCATCCTCCGTACATTCCTGATTTAGTACCCAATGACTTCTTCTTGTTCCCGAATATCAAGCGTGGTCAACGATTTACGAGCGCCGAAGAACCAGTTGAAGCGTTCAAAAACAATGTTTTGGGGGTGTCTCAAGAGGAATTGAAAATCTGCTATGACATATGGTTTGAACGTATGCAAAAGTGTATTGATCATCACCAGGAATATTTTGAAAAACACTAAAACCAGTTTCATTTAAAAATTTTTGTTATTATTTGCTGTTCCCGAAATATAAATAGTAACCCTCTACACATTTTTTTCAAAATTATGACTTTATTATTAACGCCCATCATTGACATTTATGAATGAAACACAACAGCGTTCAAATGACTTCCACGACTTGCGTTACAGTACCTCAATTGATCTTCCTAATTTTCCACTACATTTTCGATTGCTTGGCCTTTATCTCGTGAACGACAGCATCGATTTCATATTGTAAGGCCTCAATGGACTCGAGATTATTTGCGTAACATTTATCTATCATGGCTCCCCAGAGATAATTGTCTAACGGGGTAAAATCGCAGTTGCGAGGCTGCCAATAAACTTCCGACTTTCGGCTCATTATGCGGTTTTCGAACACAGTGCGCAAAAGATCGTTTGTAACGTTGGCTGTGTAGCACGTAGGGCCGATCTGTTGACACCACACGTCATCCATGTCACAATTTTCTACTAGTGGGAGTAATTTTGGTATATCTCTGAGCATGGCAAGGTAGCGTTCGCCATTGACGGTAACAGCAGCTCCTTGCTCATTTTCGAAGAAAAATGGACCTACGATGCCTCCATGTCAAAAACCGCACCAAACAGTCACGCGTTTTTTTTTATTTTATTTTTATTTTTTTTTTATCAAACCAACACTCAGGGGATGCCCCCTATAAATGCAGTGCATTGTGTTGGCGAAGGAAAATTCAGGTAGTAGAGGGTGGAAAGAGGGAGTAGTGTCTGTTGATATTTGCCTTGAATGTTTGTATGTCACAATTGGTGGGAAATACACTAGCCGGAAGTTTATTCCACATACGGACTGTACGGCTGAAGAACGAATTTTCTCTATAGTATGTAGTGCGGTCAATCGGCCACTCGATAAAAAACGGATGAGAGTTCCTGGAAAGCCGCGTACTTCGGCTAAATATCCTCACGTCCGGCATAAGTTGACGGATGTCCGAGGAACACATTCCGTGGAAATATCGATAGAACAGTGACACGCAACCCACATTTCGACGATGCTCAAGGGAGGCAATAGAGTTGGATACCCTACTGTCCCCTATTAACACCGTCGCTCTCCTCTCGACACGGTCGAGAAGCTCCAAAGAAGTCTTAGGAGCACCTGCCCACATATGGGAGTTATACTCCATCTTTGGCCTGATGTAGGTGGTGTAGATATTGAGAAGATCAGATGGAGTGAAGTATTTCTTGCACCGCTTTAAAAAGCCTAGACACTTGAATGCATCTTTCGACACTTCAAATACATGTTTTGCCCAACTGCCATCACATTGTATTTTCATGCCCAGAACATCAAGAGTGTCTGATTCATCAATATCCACACCGTCCATGGACAATGACGACACACCTGGGTCAGCAATACGTTTATGCGACAACAAACAACACTGGGTCTTACTCGCATTAAAATCTACTCTATTCCTTCGACCCCATTCAACAATGGACACCAGATCGCGGTCGAGTGTTTCATTCATCGTCATTAATTAATTTGCAGAGTAATCAATCGATTAAAGGGTATCTCAGTAAGATTGCACTTTTACAAGTTAGTGTAATTTTTTTTGTGCTAGTGCAACTCTCCAACTTTGGCAGCTGTCACATATGTTTATGCCGTTTCTTAAAAATTGAGAGCTTCACGAAAGACCAAAGCGTTATAATTATGAAAACTTTTTACAAAAATTTGAAAAGTTATGCTGAGACCGCTCGCCAACTTCGAAGAATTTTCAGTCAAGAAAGTGCAACTAATTGGTCAACCACTCGAAGTGTGGTCAACAAATTTGAAGAAACTGGGTCGGCTATGGAAAGTAAGACTCCTATGCGTCAACGTTGAGATCGGTCTCTTGAAAACATTGCTGCTATAAATGAGAGTGTCGCCGAAAACCCGAAAACATCAATTCGGCATCGTTCTCAACAACTTCAAATTTCACGAAGCACTACACAGCGATTTTTGACAAAAGACCTCCACCTTCATGCGTGCAAAATTCAGCTTACTCAGGAGATCAAACCAGCAGATTATGGAAATCGCCTCTAATTCGTTCAACGGTTAATGGAGCAAAGTGAAGTCATTGCAAAATTTTCAAAAAAGTCATCTCCGATGAAGCGCATTTCCATCTGAATGGCTTCGTGAATACACAAAATTTTCGAATTTCCTCATGCAATCCATGAGAAAGAAATGCATCCAAAACGAACAACTGTTTGGTGCAGACTTTGGGCAGGCGGAGTGTTTGGGCCTTACTATTTTTGAAGATGAGGCCGAAATTGCAGTGACTGTGAACGGCATTCGTTACATGAACATGAAAAAAGAGTTCTTCTGGCCTCAGCTGGACGGCATGAATCTGGACGATATGTGGGTTCAGCTAGACTACGCCACCTGCCACACCGCGCATGAAATAATCGAATTATTGCAGCAACGATTTCCAGAACAAAGTATCTCAAGAAATTCTGATGTCAAATGGGCACCAAAATCATGAGATTTAAAGCAGTGCGATTACTTTCATTGGGGTTTTGTGAAATCTCGGGTTTATGCGCAGAAACCAGAAACAAATCCTGAGCTAAAATCCGACACCCCACGCGTCATCGGTGAGATATAGCCGCATCTCTGTAAAAAAGTCGTTGAAAATTTCATGAGGAAGGTAATGGCTGTCATTTGACGGATATTTTATTCCAAACTTAATCGGAACCCATATTTGAACTCCCGTTAGTTATTGGGGTGCAATTTCAGTTGACGGAAAAGGTCAAGTATCTGGGAATAATTCTCGACAGAAAACTGATCACTGTAGCGAAATTCAGGCGGAAATCACCGCCATACTGGAGGTTGCTGAACTACTAAAAAGTAGTGTCACAACCCTCCGTAGAATATGTATCAACACAGACAGCCATGCTGCCATAAAATCCCTGGAAGCCATGTTTGCTACGTCGCTGACGGTGAAAGAATGCCACTCATCACTTAGGGTGATGGCACAGTGTTTTGACTTCAGGTTCATCCGGATACCGGGACGCAGCGACATCCCAGGCAATTGCCTAGCGGATGCGTTAGCTAGACAGGGCACTACGGCATAGGTTCTTTCGGCAAAAGAAGGTGTTAGTATGCCAATATCTACCTGCCGTTTGCAGGTCAGGCAGTGGGCCGGTAATATGTTCATAGACAAGTGGAGACTTATTTCAACTTGCAAACAATCCAGGGTCCTCCGGCCACAGATGGACAGGAAGAGGACTAGGCAACTGCTGCATGGAAGATGACGAGGAAACGACGAAACACCTTCTCTCGGATTGCCTTGCTCTGGCAGGCTTGAGAAGTAGGATATTCGGAACACATTTAGTTAGCACCGTAGCCCTATAGGATATTACTGTAGGTCTTATAGACAAAAAAGCCTTTTCAACCAACCAACTAATCGCAACATATCTTCTTTACAATCCAATAAAAAAAATCACAAAATATACGTGTCTTTATTTTAAAATTAAAAAGTTCATTCTTACTGAGGCACCTTTTATAAACATGATTACTCAAGATGTAGGATTAATCAATTATTCGATTAATCAGGATTTCAATTCAGTGGATTGCCTGATTACTAAGTTAATCGCGCATCCCTAATAAAAATTCTTAAGCCGGAAATATAAATTGCAATCCTGTACGCTGAAAACAACGGTGTCTGTAACATATTCTTCCAAACATATTCTGCAGGAACTCACTTCAAACATTTACATGTTTGCAAGTCCCAAACTCACATGTATTTAAATGCAAACATTAGCATATTTACTGATAAATATGTATACTTTTACGTGGAAACATATGTGTGCATCATCCCAAACATCCATGTAGTTACGTGGAAGCATTCGCGAGTTTCCCAGAAGCAATATACATATGAGTATTTTCTCCCAAAAATAATAATATTTAGAAACGAATTATTCTTTCTTTCTTTATTTATTACAATTAAAATAAATAATTAATACAAAAGAATAAAATATTTAAAATTACCCTTTCTATATTTACTTTCATTTAATGCTTAATTTTTTTTGAAATGAGAATCTGCTGCTCCTTTGCTTCTCCTATCGCTGTTGTCTCTCACGGTTTTGTTTTCAGAAGGTTTCAACTATGCCTTGGTTATAACTTTGCGTTGGTTCACAAACAATATAATTATATACAACTCTAGTTTATGCAAGACAAGCGTGTTTTACTTACTTGTGTTTTTTTTTATTATATTTCACAAATGAGCCGCCGTTTCGATTTTCTCAGTAAAGGCTTGGACAGACAAAGGGCTTCACGTTATTGCCTTTTCCAGTTTCTTTCCTCAAAATTGTTTCTCATTTGCGTAGCACACATGCATATATATGCGAAACACATACACAAAACCATAGCAACATCACAAACAATTTAACCGTCCGCGCGTTTTGTTATTCCTTTTTCCGGATCATGAGATTTTGATATCCTCTGTCCGATGAACCATTGACGACTGAATACATAAAACTAAAACGCAATATATCAGCCAAGGTACGAAACACTGACTTCATCTGCAATTTGCACACACATTCAGGAATATTTGTGAATCACTCACTGAGGGAATAATGCAAAAATACAGATCCACACTAACAAGATACACACACTCGTTGCCCCTCTTTTATACTATTGCTCTCGAGAGATTATAAACAGTGCAACAAACACGGCTGTAGTTGTATCACAAACACAAATATATTTGGGTCGCAAACGCATATGTTATAAAATATTATTCATTGTGTCTCAAACATGTAATATTGAATAGCAAACACAATCTGTTTGGGTATAAGTATATTATATTTGCAATAAGCTCCAAACACATGTTATATTTGCATTCAAACAACAAAAACTACAGATTTTTCAGCGTGTGTCTGACAATCGGATAATTTTTGTAAGATTTACTAAAATGTTAATTATATGTATAAATGACACGAACAGAAACAAGTTATCGCTGCTATTTTAATGAACTGTATTATTTTCATAACAGCGACTAATATTCGTAATTTTGGACCAACTTGTGCTGTTGTTGTCCCTTCTGGGAACGAATCGGAAGGAACCAAGAAGTAACTGTAAGACACAGAGATTATCTCATGTCATCTAATCAACCCCTCTTTTGCCGGCATATTTATACCCACTAAATTACGAACTAAGTAACTATAAATTATGTCTCCCAAATGCAATTTTTTAGAGTATCGTATACAAGAAAGAAAAAAAGACACTGCCCATCCCATTCGCAGAAACATCCCTGTCTTGTCCGGTGGATACAGGGAAATGCCGCATCATAAGGAGTATGACTTTATTTGATTTGGCATTATTGTCCACGTGCCACGTGTCATAACATTAATTTAGTTTATTTGCCATAAATACTGTTCATTCTTAATCAAATTGACAATGACATTCCATTAACTTGGCCAAAGACAAATATTAGCGTGAACGTGCGAGTGTCAAGTGGTTCTCATGACAATTTTTAATTGAATTAAAAAATGTTTGTATTCGTTTCACTAAACGAGACTTATAAAAACAGTACAAACACCAGGCGAATATTTGATTGCCTTCAGAATAGAACGAGTATCCGACTTAGTGAAACGTCATTCACCCTTAAAATGTAGTGACGGTGGTTGGCACAACCTTACGCTGCAATTAGTGGTGAGGGGGGTTTTATATGATTTTGCAATATCCTTCTTTTTCTTTGTAAGCTAATATTTTTTCTATCAATCCCAGGAACTTTTTCTTCACATACTACATATTGGGATTAAAATTGGGCCATTTCTCTTTGTGTACCATTCACAAATATATATTTATCAGAGTCGCAAAAATATTTTCTTTACAATTACTCGTACTACATTATTTGAAATTGTAATTGAGAAAATACCAGTTGATATTGGGAAATATAAATTTATATCAAGAATTCCAAATTAATATTGAGAGAGTTCAATTGAAAGTACAAATTGATACTTAGAATTCAAAATTGATTTTGAGAAAATACAAAACGAGTTTGAGAAATCCAAATTGTTATTCTGAAAGAACTAAATGATACTGAGTATAATGAGTACTCCAACTTAATATTGAAAATATACAAGTTAGTATTTAGAGTTCCATCGTGGACTGTCCGTGGAGGTGGAAAGTTTCTGATAGCCATTCACTTGGGAGTGGCCAGAAATGATACCTCTATAGGGTGTGGCCATCGGTGGTGCAATGGGTAGTGTGCGCGCCTCTTGTATATGAGATCCAGGGCTCGATCCACCTTAAAAAAGAAATTTGTTTCGGCGGCGATCACCTCGCATAGTGACGGCGACACTATCGAGTATTTAGCCATGAAAAACGCTTCTCAAAATATCGTACGGAATCGGTGTAAAACTATAGGTCCCAATCAGTGAGTGAAAACTGGAAAGCTCACAGCTCAGTGATTGTGCGAAGCTCTCCCCTGCCCCGTCATGGGATGTAATGGGAAACAATTTATTTATTTTATAGAGCACTCCAAGCAGCTCACTACTTCCATGCAGTATGTCCTAGGCAATGTCTTCATCGGAAACCTCCGTTAGCTAGATAGAGTGAGAAGGCGAAACAAATGAGCAGCCTGTTTGGTTATGCAATTACTGATATGTCTCAGGTTTACTAGGTGACTGATGTCACTGAAGCTCATCAAGCTATCGGGCATATTCTTTGTGTCCTTAGACGGCGGATGAGCCAAATATATGGGCCAACGGCGGATAGAAACCAAAAGAAGAAAATCCAGGTTCGACATATTGAATCCTGGTCAGCGTCTGATCCATAATGGGCGGCTGTAATCAAATATCCTTTTACTTTACTTTTATTGACTATATTACAACCTCAAGAGGTCAGACGCCTTACACATATTAATTAAACAAACAAATTAAAGAAATTTCAACACATTCTTCCAACTGGCTCTATCCTTCGCCTTTTCTCGCCAGTTGGTAACACCAAGGATATGGAGGGATTCTTCTGCCTGGTCTTTCCAGCGGAGTCTTGGTCGTCCTCTTTTCCTGCTTCCATCGGGTACGTTATCAAAAATCTTTCGCGATGGCTCATCTTAATCCATTCTGATAACATGGCCTAGCCAACGCAATTAGCCTAATTTGATTCGTCTAGCTATGTCCACGTCAGAATAGAGATTATATAACTCTGCGTTCCAGCGACGTCGGTACTCGCCGTTTTCCCTAACAGGACCATATATTTTACGGAGAATTTTTCTCTCGAAAACTCCCAGGTGTTTTTCATCCGCTCGCGATATGACCCAAGTTTCGGAGCCATATGTCAAGACAGGTAAAATGAGAGTCAGATATAGCTGGACTTTTGACCGTCAAGAGAGGGTTTTGTTCCTAAACTGCTCGCTGAGCCCAAAATAGCATCTATTTGTAGGCACAATTTTCCTATCTGTCTCTAGGCTGACGTTGTTGTCCTTATTCACGGCGGATCCAAGGTAGACAAATTCATCTACCGGACCAAGTCGAGAGGATTCTCTAGTCGTTGACACCATCAATTTTGTCTTGCCCTCATTAACAGCAAGACCCACCTTCGCTGATTCCTTTTCGATTCTTGAAAATACTGCAGTAACCTCTCGCAAATTTCGCCCAATGATGTCTATGTCGTCAGCATACGCCAGCAACATATGGCTTTTCGTGTTAATGGTCTTGTTCGTATTTAGTGCAGCCTTTCAAATATCCGGGCAGTAGATAAAATGCAAAAACCCGGTGGACTGGGTTTACCTCCCGTCACCGTTCATAATGGCAGTGAATATATAAAAACGAGAAAGAAAACCTGAACAACCCCCATTTGCTGACGATATGCCACCTGGAATGTGAGAGAACTCTATATACTTATAGATCCGGTGCAAGTATCCAATTTGCATATGGCCTCGAAGCTTATAAGTCTGACATTACCGCTATCCAGGAAATGCGATGGACAGGACATGGCTGCACACGAAAAAGAAACCGCGACATATACTACAGTTGCCATCAGACAAAACATGAATTTGGCTGTGGATTTGTAGTTGGCAAAAGATTGCCACGTCTAGTCTCTAGGTTCAAGCCTGTGAGTGAATGTATATCCACAATCCGCATTAAACCGAAATATTTTTATATTTCCCTAATTTGTGTGCATCCCCGACAGAGGAGAATGATGATGATGCCAAAGACATATTCTATGAGCTCCTAAAGGAAACGTATGACCGATGCCCTGGCCATGACATTAAGATTGTACTAGGAGATTTTAATGCCAAAGTAGGCAGAGAGAATGTGTTTCATCCAACTATTGGCAATTTCAGTCTACATGCTGACACTTCCCAGAACGGTATGACAGTGATTGACTGCCGCAGCAAAAAACATGGTCATTAGTGGTACAAGATTCCATCATAAAGACATCCACAAGACTACTTGGGCATCCCCTGGTCAAAGAACGGAGAACAAAATTGATCACGTGGTAATTGATGGAAGGCACTCATCCAGTGTAATGGACGTACGAGTGATCGGAGGAGCTAACGTTGATTCTGATCACTACGTGATAGCAGCAAAGGATCGCACAAGATTAAGTAGAGCGAAAATCGTACGAAACCAGACGCAGGTGAAGCTAGACATCGGAAAGCTGCAATTACCAGAGGTAGCCACAGCCTACTCAAGGAAGCTCTCGCAACTTTTGGCACAGAACCCACCCCCTCCCGATAACGATCCTGAAGCGCAGTGGAAACCCATTTCCGGCTCTATAAAAACTGCCGAAACAACCGTACTTGGTTTTGAAAAACCGCTTCGCAACATACCATGGTACGATGAAGAGTGTCGCATTGCAAATGATGAAGAGAACGCTGCACGCATGGCAATGCTTCAGTCAATTGCAACGCGAGCTGCGACTGAGCGGTATAGGGCGAAAAGAAGGGGGTAAAACCGTCTCTTTAGGCGTAAGAAACGGCAGTGGAGAAAGCGCGAGAGTGAGAAAATTGAGTCATACACAAGGAAGAACGAAGCCCGAAAACTCTACCAAAAAGTCAGAAATGGAACTAATGGGCATGGTTCAGGGCCCCCCATCTCTAAAGACAAGGACGGAAGTCTCATCGGAGATGTGCAGAGTATGTTGGAAATATGGAGAGATAAATTTTCTGCGCTATTGGTACCTGAGATATCCAATGACGAGACAATCGATCTAAATTTGGACGACGACGTCGATTGCCCTCCTCTTAACCACGACGAGGTCAGAACAGCTATTGCCCGGCTTAGGAACAATAAAGCCACAGGAGCCGATGGATTACCGGCGGAGCAGTTTAAGGCTGGCGGCGATGAGATGATAAGTAAGGTGAATGCATCAGCTCATTAGCAAAATTTGGTTAGATGTATGCATGTCCGGCGATTGGAGTCTCAGTGTATTTTGTCCCATATTTAAAAAAGGCGATCCAGAAGGTTCTAAGAAGTATAATATGCGAAAGACTAAAGCCAATTATCGCTGCCCTGATTGGACCATACCAGTGTGGCTTTAAGCGCGGGAAATCAACAACTGGCCAGACTTTCAAGCTACGCCAAATCCTGAATAAGACTCTCAAAAAACAAATCGTCAGCTGTCACATATTTGTCGATTAGGCCTTCGATACCCCAATACGGAAGAAACTCTACAAAGCAATGTCTGAGCTTGATATTCCTGCAAAACTCATACGCATAGCCAACGCAATGGCCTTCATTTGATTCGAATACCTATGCCTATGTTGGCATACAAATTATACAACTCGTGGATCCAACGACGTCGATACTCGCCGTTGACCTTAATGGGAGCATACAGTTTAAGGAGAATTTTTTTCGGAAATTTCGGAACCAGATAAAATGGCATAACGGGTAAAATAACAGTCTGGTTTAGCTTGAATTTTGTTTGTTGAGGGAGAGCTTTGTCCTTAAACTGTCAAAAATAGCATCAATTTGCTAGTTCAATTCTCGTATTTATCGACAGGCGGACATTGTTCTTGCTCACGGCGGATCCAAGTTAGATAAATTAATCTACCACTTCAAATTAAATCGGTTGTCGACTGGTTTTAGGCCAAATGACCCAAGAAACCGCTTGGTATGTACCAAAAATCCGAAGTTGATTTTTCATTGCCACCCTGATGTATTATTACAGGTTGAAGCTTAATTTGATTAGTAAGGTTAATGATTTTATTTTTGTATGGCGTTGTGTTCCTGCCGTGTCAAGTTCAGATATGTTTTGTTTTTGTACTTGTTTGTTCAATTCTATTGTTCGTAGATATTCTATTGAATTTTTGAATTACAACAACACCTCTTGCTATAACCTGTATTTACATAAATCTTGGGAAAAACAAACTAATTTTTAAAATTGAAAAATGTTTTATGAATATAATATTTCTAAAGTTTAAAAATGCGGGTGATTCAGGAAGTTCCGGACAAATATCTCCAGCGTATTCCTTGGCTCATTTCATGAAGAAAAGTCCACTAGGACCATGTCCGAAAATGCAAGGGTGCGAAATGGCAGTGGGTTCAAAATTTTCGGATTGCCGGTCGGAGGGTAGTAGGGTAGAGTTGATAACTTCTGAGCAAGTGGTGGAATTGAGTTACCTGCCATCTGGTTGAGCAAATTGAGGTAATGTGAATTTTTTTCCATTGTTTTCCGAAAGCTCTGTATCTCGGCGCTTTGACTTTTTTCTACTTTTTTTTATTGAAGTTGTTCATTTCCGCTTCCAAAAACAAAAACAAAGATTTTTGCATTTCAGTAAAATGGTCATAACTTTGGAACGGTAAGACCTTTGGGCTTGGTTTAGGTCATTTTGGAAAGGAAAGAGGTATGGCTATATTTCAACCGAAAAAAACATGAGTTACCTGCCATCTGGTTGAGCAAATTGAGGTAATGTGAATTTTTTTCCATTGTTTTCCGAAAGCTCTGTATCTCGGCGATTTGACTTGTTTCTACATCTTTTTTAATTAATTCTGAAAGACCTTTCCAACAAGCCCAAAAACAAATAAAATCCGACCACTGGCTCAGAAGTTAGCAACTTTACCGTACTACCCTCCGACCTCCAATCCGAAAATTTTTAACCCTCTGCCATTTCGCACCCTTGCATTTTCGGACATGGTCCTAGTGGACTTTTCTTCATGAAATGAGCCAAGGAATATGCTGGAGAAATTTGTCCGGAACTTCCTGAATCATCCTGTAGAGTGAAAAGGAAACTTCCAGATCCAATGAACTTTTTTTGAAAACAAGGAAAAAGATATTTTTGATTTAGATATTTTTGAAGTAAAACAATGTTTTAATTTTTAGACAATTTACCTAACCATTCTTTTAGAACATTCTTGTTTGGAAATTGAATCAAAAGAAGAAATAACACTGATTGAGGCCCATAGAAATTCGGGATGTTTGCCGTGCACAGTACACTCTGCACCGTTTTCACTTTTTGCCGCGCATAATACACTGTGCGTCGTTTTATTATTTGATGTCGATTTTTTAATAATATTTTTGCAATGTATGTCTGTGTAGTGAGTAGCATTGAATTTTTTTAAACTGCTTTCGACTATATTTACATGATGTGGGGGATTGTCCTGACAAACAAGTATTGTGCTTAGACATGATATCATATTACATGCATTTGTCGATGTGAGTTACAGTTGCTAGGCATCAGGATACCACTACGATACTTTGTCAGTAGATATAATAGGCTAACTGCATACCATGTTACCAAAAACCTAAAATTGGTTTGCCAAAAAAATCTGTTGGCTTTTTCATAAATGCACGTGCATCTACCATATTTGTACTGTGTGTATGTTAAGCTAACCAAGCATAGCAAGCTATGCCTTTGCTTCAACTCAATACATTCAAAAACCCGAATATTTCAAACCCGGGTTTCGAAGTTCCGTACACAGTGTTTTGCTTTTAAAGTAATTGAGCAGTAAATAATGAGAAATAAAATCAAACGCGCGCACCTCATTGATGTTCAGAAGAACAGATACGGAGGTCGATACGGAGGTCGTTTACCGCAAAAATATTTATTTTATCTCAACCATATTTGTTTCGCTAAATGTACTTAATGTTGGCCGCGATTATGAAAACGTTCAAGCAAAATAAAATACTTTATTTTATCTAATCATTTTTATACCCTCACCCGTAGGACGGGGATATATATCATTTAATACGCTTCATGTCATCAAACACGAGTCACCAAGTAAGACAAGGATGATTTTGTCACACACATATTGGTGCCTCCCATCAGGTTGTTCGGCAAGATAATTGGTATTAGACAAAATTTAGTCAAACGCCACTCTTCTAGGGAAAATGAGTCGTTTTGCCACGCCCATTCTGGTACCTCCAATACAAAAGCTTGGTGCTCGTCGCTTGAAACACTTCCGATCTTAATGAAATTAGGTTATAGGCTTCGTGTCATCAAACGCCAATAACCGATTAAGACAAGGGTGATTTTGCGACGCCCTACACGTTGAAAAATCTATATCTTGTCGCAAATATAGTATACTTGTGTCCAAACACATAGTGTTTGCTATTCAATATAACATGGTTGGGACATGTATTTGGAATCCAAATGTAGCTTTGTTTGTTGAAAACTGCTAAAAACAATGCTGTCTGTCACAATAGAGAAACAAAAAGCAGCAGCTATTCAATTCACGAAAACAATGCTTGCAACCATGTACATGGTTCCTGCAGTATGTTGCTGGGGCCGTTATTTTTCAGCGTGTACCAACTTAAATTGTGCGGCCGGCTGGTTTTTCGTCAAGATAACCCCCGCAAAACCGAACCAATCTTTATGATGTTTGGTACTAGACAAAATTTAGTCAAACGCACACAAAAGTTGGCCGGATGACCGGTTGATCGACACGATAACTCTCGTAGACTACAAGTAATCTTAATGAAATTCGGTACTCGGCAATGTTTTCCTAAAAATTTAAGATTAACTACTGTCCACGCCCATTTTCGTACCTGCCATACAAAAGTTGGGCGGCTTTCTGTCTGATCGACTCGATAATTCCCGTATACCACAATTTTCTTAAAAAATGTTGCTACTGATCAATATTTTGTGCAATATTGTATAAAAACAGATGAACAACTTCGCCATGCCCATTATTGTACCTCCCATATAAATATTGGACAGACAATTGGCTGGTAGTCACGACAACTCCACATAAACACTTAGGATAGCGCAGTGATTTAGCGCAATGCCAATGTCACTAATTTTGGCAAATGTGCCAATGTTCAATACAACTCGGCCGCAAATGGATGGTGAGGGTATGTTTAATTCGGTTCACCCGACTGAAATTTCCGTACTGATTTCTACAAAATTCATGCTAATTAAAATTGTTGCAGGAACGAAAAACAAGTTGTTGCAACAACGAAATATAATTTTTGCGGCAAAAAAATTGTCGAAAATCCGACTCTTCATTGCTGAAATGTAAAAACATTAACGAAAATGTTTCATCCATGCGACGAAGCGTTTTACTTTCAGTGTACGAGGATGTGAACCTGACCCATTCCGCAATACCGTATTTTAGTCAGATGTGCCACCGCCATGACACGTGTTTCGTTTCCCATAAATATAGTTGTTCGTTTGCTGCAAATAAGTTATTTACACGAAGTTTAGCTGTCTAAAATGTAGTTTGTGGGGAACGAAAATTTTGTTCTATTGATTTTTCATATTTATATACGTGACTAGTTTCGATATAAAGAAGAAATCAAGCAGCACAAGCGAGGGTTGAGGAATACTTAAATACTAATCCTGTATGGATTTCTGCATCAACATGGAAACCTCGTCCAAATCCTCCAGGCTTTGGTCGCAATACCTTGTACTATAGGGTATATTAGAAAAAGCTATGGTTCTTGGATGGCGTCTAGTGAGGAATCAATGTGGGTGCTCCTGGATACACATTTTCTTCTTCTTGCCCGTCGGTGGTGCAATGGTTAGTGTTCGCGGCTCTTGCACATGAGATTCTGGGTTCGATCCCAGCTCTGACCGCCTTAAATTTCCTTCGACGACGGCCACCCCGCTTAGTGATGACGACACTATCGAGTATTTAGCCATGATAAAGCTTGTCAAAATACCGTTTGGAACCGGTGTAAAAGTGTAGGTCCCAATCAGTGAGAGTACAAACTAAAAAGCGCACATCTCACATATTGTGAGAAGCTCTCCCCAATCCCTTCATGGGATGTTATGGGGCACCATTCTCTTTTACATACCTTTGAAATGGAAGAAAACTAAAATTGTGTTCACTACTAAGGCGGAGAACTATTCCATGCGGGACTTAGGTATATTTTAATTTCTTTTGAATACCTTGGAGATATTCCTCGATATCTATCTTAGGACCGACATTGATCATAAAGTACTCTCTAATCGACAGCACGCCTACAGCAAGGCAAAGTCTACCAAAACCGTTCTGCATGATCTGGTCAGATTTATAGGAGGTTGTCTCGCTGTTAAAGAATATACCATGGTAGCTTTCTTAGACATAGAGGGAGTATTTAACTAATTAAATCCAGTCGCCATAACTGCGCCATTCACGACGTTAGGCTTTGACAGCAGTATCAGGTTGTTTGTCCACAAACTTCTTACGTAAAGACGCACTTTGGCTAGTTTGGTTTCAACGGACTTCTATAAATTTATCAGCAGAGAAGCACCTTAATTCGGAGTTTTGTAGCCTTTGCTATAGAATTTCCCCATAAACAGTTTTCTGCTTCCCCTGAAGCTGGTTGGTGTATGACGTATGACGCCAAGCAGATGACGTGACAATAGCTGTTAGTACTCTTAGGGATAATCTGTAACAGGCTCTTTATTTTTTTTTTTTTTTTTTTTAAGACCAGCACTCAGGGGATGCCCCCTATAAATGCAATGCATTGTGCTGGCGACGGAAATTGAGGTAGAGGAGGGTGGAAAGAGGGAGTAGTGCTCATTTACATTTGCCTTGAATCGCTGTATGTCACAATTGGCGGGGAATACACTTGCGGGAAGTTTATTCCACATACGGACCGTACGACTGAAGAACGAATTTTCTCTGTAGTGTGTTGTGCGACCGACTGGCCAATAGATAGTAAACGGATGGGAGTTCCTTGAAAACCGCGTACCTCTGCCAAATGTCCTCACATCTGGTATAAGTTGACGGATGTCCAAGGAACACGCACCGTGAAAATACCGATAGAACAGTGTCACGCAACCCACATTACGCCGATGCTCAAGGGAGGCAATAGAGCTGGACACCCTACTGTCCCCTATCAACACCTTTGCTCTCCTTTGTACACGGTCCAGCAACTCCAAAGATGACTTTGGAGCACCTGCCCATATATGGGAGTTATATTCCATTCGCGGCCTGATGTAGGTGGTGTAGATATTAAGGAGATCAGATGGAGTGAAGTACTTCTTGCACCGCTTTAAAAAGCCTAGGCACTTCGATGCATCTTTCGACACTTCAAATGCATGTTTTGCCCAGCGAGCATCATATTGTATTTTTATGCCCAGAACATCAAGAGCGTCTGATTCCTCAATATCCACACCATCCATAGATAATGACGATACGACTGGGTCAGCTGTCCGCTTGTGCGAAAGCAGACAGCACTGGGTCTTCCCCGCATTAAAACTTACTCTATTCAATCGACCCCACTCAACAATGGCCTCGAGAACGCGGTTGAGTGTTTCATTCATTAATTGACGTTTATCACTAATTTCCTGAAGATTTGGCCTGTGGTCGAATGAATATGAATGACAGAGATTACTGTCATCCGCAAAAGAGTAGATTTGGTTCACAGTCCGACCCAGGAGATCGTCAATGAAAATAAGAAAAAGAGAAGGAGAGAGAACAGAGCCCTGTGGCACCCCTGCCGTTAATTTATGTTCATCGGAAGAGATGTCATCTATAACAACTCTTATCAACTGTGTCGCTGCCCGCTCTTTCCAGAAGACGGCTGGCTAAAATTGGTTCACATTTCTGTGTGGAGTTAGCAAATCTGGCTTATTTTAGCATCTGCCACCTCTTGAGTTTTTTGAAGCCATCGAACTGGTTCAACGGGAGGGATAACGAAAATCATATCCTTTTCCTCCTTTCCCTTATAGATTAATTTAGATATAGATTTGTCAACTCGCTCCGCAGTTTAATAATTGAAGGGAAGGGAACTTGTGGACGTTAAGTTCTGTCGCGGAGGGTTGACAAACACAGCTGAAATTGTAACTGTGAATGTTTAAAATATGCAAATATATGAACATTGTGAATCTCCTGATTAGCGGACGAAGAACCAGATTGATCACTTGGTAATAGATGGCAGGTACTCTTCTAGTGTAATGGATGTACGTGTGATTCGAGGTGCCAATATCGACTCGGATCATTACCTAATGGCTGCGAAAGTTCGCACAAGACTGAGCAGGGCGAAAAACGTACGAAGCCGAACACAGGAAAAGCTGGGTATTGACAAGCTACAAATACCGGAGATATCAATGTCCTATCGACAGAAGCACTCTCTCCTGCTAGAGCAGAATAAAACCACACCCCCCACCCCCAGAATACCCTGATGCGCAGTGGAAGCACATCTCCCATTCTTTGGAAACCGCTGAGAGGACTGAACTTGGCTGTAAAAAACCGCGGAAGGGTAGGCCATGGTACGACGAAGAATGTCGCATTGCAACTAATGAAAAAGACGCTGCACGTATGGCAACGAAACAGTCAGTTACAACGCGTTCTGCGAACTATTTAGGTGGAAGAAATGGCAGTGGGAGCAGAGAGAGGGTGAAAAACCCGAAATGTGCCGGATGAATGGTGAATCCCGAAAGTTTTTACGGCGGGTAAGAAGATTGAATAACGAGCCTAATAACGGGCTGCCCTCTTGCAAGGACGAGAATGAGAATCTGGTGACTGAGAAGCAGTGTGAGCTCAAAATGTGGAGAGACCACTTTTCAGCACTATTCCACTCAGATTCTTCCACTGAAGATCAGGAGGTAATGATAGTGGAAGATACTGTAGATTGTACTCCCCCCCCCCCACCCTCCAAGATGAGATTAGAACTGCGATCACCCGCCTTAAGAATAATAAAGCCGCTGGTGCGGATGGCCTACCCGCTGAACTTTTTAAGGCAGGTGGCGAAGGAGTGCTAGCCCACATGCATCGACTTATATTGGGTATATGACTGGGGGAATCTATCCCCGGCGATTGGAGTCTCAGTGTATTATGTCCTGTATTCAAAAAGGGTAATCTTTTATCCATCGCGTATAAGGTCTTGTCGAGCGTGTTATGTGAAAGACTAAAGCCAATCATTGAAAACCTGATTGGACCTTATCAGTGTGGTTTTAGACCAGGCAAGTCCACGACTGACCAAATTTTCACACTACGCCAAATCCTGGAAAAGACCCGCGAAAAGCAAATCGATACATACGACCTTTTTGTCGATTTGGTATTCCGGTAAAACTGATCCGCCTCTGTAGAATGACGCTGACCAACACCAAATCAGCACTGAAAGTGGGGATGACGTCACTGAACCATTCTGTACCAAGCAAGGACTTAGACAAGGCGACACACTATGGTGCAGTCTCTTTAACATCTTAATGGAGATGATAATGAGAAAGGCTGCAGTAAATACGAACAAGACCATTAACATGAAAAGCCATATGTTGCTGGCGTATGCTGACGACATAGAAATCATTGGGCGAAATTTGCGAGAGGTTACTGCAGTATTTTCAAGAATCGAAAAGGAATCAGTGAAGGTGGGTGTTGCTGTTAATGAGGGCAAGACAAAACTGATGGTGTGAAAGACTAGAGAAACCTCTCGACTTGGTCCGCACTTGAGCGTTGACAACCGATATAATTTTGAAGTGGTAGATGAATTTGTCTACCTTGGATCCTCCGTGAACAAGGACTACAACGTCAGCCTGGAGATATATAGGATAGATAGGAGAACAAAGCCCTCTCTCGACGGACAAAAGTCCAGCTGTATCAGACTTTCATTTTACCTGTTTTGACATATGGCTCAGAAACTTGGGTTATATCGCAAGCGGATGAAGAACACCTGGGAGTATTCGAGAGAAAAATACTCCGTAAAATATATGGTCCTGTTAGGGAAAACGGCGAGTACCGACGTCGCTGGAACCCAGAGCTATGTAATCTGTATTCTGACGTGGACATAGCTAGGCGAATCAAATTAGGCCAATTGTGTTGGCTAGGCCATGTAATCAGAATGGACGTACCCGTTGGAAGCAGGAAAAGAGGACAGCCAAGACTCAGCTGAAAAGACCAGGCAGAAGAATCCCTGCGTATCTTTGGTGTTATCAACTGGCGAGAAAAGGCGAAGGTTAGAGCCAGTTGGAAGAATATGTTGACATTTCTTTAATTTGTTTGTTTAATTAATATGTTTAAGTCGTCTGACCTCATGAGATTGTTAATAAAAGTAAAGAATGCACAAAATAAAAATGGACGATTTTATTCGATGTTTCTGACAGAAGTCCATTTTCTCATTGAAGAAGCGCAGCGAGAAACATCAGATGAGACGGATAACAAATCTATATGTAAATAAATCTATTCTGTCCCTGTAGTACAGCAATGTACTGCAAGGTATAAGTGAGCCTGACGTACAGGGTTACATTTCCTTACATCTCATTCGACAACGGTCGCTTCACGTAGAGGAGGTGACCCTATCGAGTAAGTTGCCATGAAAAATATTCTAAAAATCGTTCGGAATCGGAGCATTCAATGAGTGTAAACAGAAAAGTGCACAGTTGTCTGATTGTGAGAGGCTTTCCCCACTCCTTTCATGTGATGTAATTGAAATCTATTTAATTTAATTCAATAGCTTGTATCCATGACATTGTTACTATAAATTCGTTTTAAACACAAGCAGTATCTGCAAGCTTTTGAGTGTTTATTAACCCGGGTTGTTGTCATAATTCGGTTTTTGTCAGTCAGGCTACCAAAGAAAACAAAAAAATAATGAAAACCAGACAAAATCTTTTAGCCACCCTCTAGATCTTTTGCCATTATTAGCCATGGTAACCGCAAGAGCTCTGTTAATACTAAGATATAGTATAGGAGCGTGTGGCGGCGCGTGCATTTCTAATATATTCATGTACCGTTGGTTGCTATTTTTTCCTTTGTTATCCTGTGGAAAATTATTCAATTTAACCGTAATAACGCAATAAGCAAACGTTGCTGGTTACGTAGTACGTACGTGTATTTTCTTCCCGTTTAAAATACAATTTTCGTTAGCAATCCATATTGTACGGATAAATAAATGCACATGACTCACTGTCAATTCAGGCGAAATTTCGAAATTTAATTAAATTCGTATTTCAGGCTGACAGGCAGGCAAACTCACGGCAGCAGTTATGTTGTCACTGACTGTTGCCATTGCATGACCGTGTTGCCAGTTCTGATTTATAGCACTAAACGTTGGCGAAGACGATTAGAAACAGATTCCAAATCCAATAAAGGCCGCAATAACAATTCTGCCGACATGCGAGTGTTATGTTGTATGTGTTTTGCACGAAGTGTAATAACGCCCGTCGCTAACAATTTATTAGAGTTGTAGAATTAAAATTTGTATTAATGCACATTCATCTAATAAAGCAATATTTGTCTTCCCCAGGGTTTGAAAGTAATCGAACTTTCGATTAATTTCTATTCGAAAATGCAATGCTCACAATTAACCGAACAAAACCGTCAAAATAATATTCGGTTAATCGCTTAAAATTGTGAATTAATTAATAATCAAATACCCGGTAAAATACAAGACACAACCCAGCAAAAATATAATGGAGTACTTTCAGTGACTGTACCCCTTTCAATAAGACCAACGAAATACTTTGCGCTGATTTTCGGCGTACAACAAGGTGTTTTATAACATCCCATGAAGGGATTGAGGAGAGCTTCTCACAATCAGTGAGATGTGTTCTTTCTAGTTTTACACTCGCTGATTGGGATCCACAGTTTTACACCTGTTGCGAACGGTATTTTGTGAAGATTTTTAATCGCCAAGTACTCGATAGTGTCGCCATCACTAAGCGAGGAGACCGTCGTCGAAAGAAATTTAAGGTAGGTTGTCTGAGTAGGGATCAAACCCACGTTCTCATGTAAAAGAGCTGCGTACACTAACCATTGCACCACCGACGGTCACGTACAACGTACAGGAATCCATATACGAGTATTATGATGTTTGTGAAAGGAAATGCAATTGCTCTTCACTAGTATTGTTATTGTTCGTCCATGCCCAATTTCTTCGGTAGTTCAATGTAATGACGCACAGCTGGCAATCAAGGTGCGTGGATTCGAAAGGAAATACAAATTATTAATCCCTCGCAACACACAGAACCTTAACGGTTGAGAATACTCTTCTGCGAATGGTTTGAGAGCACTCCGTTGGGTTCAGTCTGATAACGGCTGAAGATCGGTTAGGTTCGTCCTTCAAGAAAGGTATCTTCTATTAGAATGGGCAGAAATGGATCGGGAATCGTATATCGGTCGCTTAATACTAGTAACGTGGAAAAGTCGGCCTAAGCCGCTATGGTGGAATAGTCAACCGAAGTCGCTTTGGTGGAATACTCAGCCTAAGCCGCTATGGTAAAAGAGTCAACCGGTTTCACTATGGTGAAATAGTCAACCGAAGTTGCTATGGCGAAATAGTCAACCGAAGTCGCTATGTTGGAATAGGTGTCCGAAGTCGCTGTGTTGGAATAGTCGTCCGAAGTCACTATGATGGAATAGTCAACCGAAGTCGCTATGGTGGAATAGTCAGCCTAAGTCACTATGGTGCTTAGTCAACCGGTGTCACTATGGTGGAATAGTCAACCGAAGTCACTTTGGTGGAATACTCAGCTTAAGCCGCTATGGTGGAATAGTAGTCCGAAGTCTCTATGGTTGAATAGTCAGCCTAAGCTGCTATGGTGGAATAGTCAACCGGTGTCACTATGGTGTAATAGTTAACCGAAGTCGCTATGGTGGAATAGTCAGCCTAAGTCGCTATGGTGGAATAGTCAACCGAAGTCTCTATATTATTTTTTTTTTTAATTAATTTATTTTTTCGAACAATTTAACTTATTAACAAACATATAATATGGACTAAAATATAACCATAGGGACTAATAAAACTTATTCCTAACATTAAAAAATATTCTAAGGACTAACCATTCTACTACTTATATACTTTACAAAGTCTTCAGCATGAGGCGTTTACATATAAATCATACATTCCTAATGCTAATCAACGGCTACTTGAGCCGGAACCCTAAAAAACTGGTCCGGTGAAAACTGGGTTAGTGACTGATGATGTTGGTCAAACCCAACCTTAAGTACTCTAGCTGCATTGATGTGAATGAGAATTACAACGAACCACTTATGCTTGTGTGGTCGCTATCGCACACTGACGGTTCTTATCAGTGTGTGTGGTCGTTATCAACTGAAGTTGACTATCGATAGAGCGTGTATGTTGTTGTTCGCAGGTGTTGTTGGCTGCTTGCGGGTGTTTGCTTAAATTATGTACAAGTGGATTTTGACGTCACGTTACAGTGGGTCTTGCTGATAATGGGGCACGACAAAATTGATGATGTCAACGACTAGACAATCCTCTCGACTAGAACGTCGACAAGTAATTTAATTTTTCTGGAGATAGATAGGATATCAGGCACGTACACAAGGGGGCGGGGGCTCGGTCCTCCTGAAATAATTTCTTTAATAGGTGAATTTTGAATTTAATGTTTTTTTTTCAACCTAAATCTTATATAGTCATGTTAAAGAAAACGGCGAGTACCGACGTCGTTGGAACCTAGAGCTAAATTATTTGCATGCTAACGTGACATATTGCGTTGGCTAGGCCATGTCATCAGAATGAATGAAGATAACATACCCGACTTATATATGTAGTCTGTAACACACCCTTTGTAATGCCCTGAGTGGTAAATAAGGAGAGATACTGTGTAAGCTGTTATCTTATATATTTAAGAACTGAAATATTGTAATATTTTATTAATTGAGGGTATTATACTCACTTTCTGGATTTATTCGGTTAACCGGTAATTATACGAATAATCGAACAACGGTTGTTCGGTAGGATACACAAATACTTATGATTGCACCAGCAAGCTTGCCTAGATTTTCTATAGGCACAGATAAAATATTAAACCAGTAGCTAGGGATCAGTGAATGTAAACTGATTATCAGAATCTTCTCTTGTTCTACATCAAAATATATTTGTTAAAATCTATTCCTCTAAAATATTTTACACGCTGAGAAAAAACGGCCTCGGTTACATATTCTCCCAAACATATTCTGCAGGAATCATGTATATGTTACGAACAAACTTCAAACATTCCTATGTTTGCAAGTCCCAAACTCACTTGTATTTAAATGCAAACAGTAGCATGTTTACTGGCAAACATGTATAATTTTACGTGGACACGTTTGCATTCTTCATCGCAAACATCCATATACTTACATGCAAACATTCACGTGTTTCACACCAAACCTCTATATACCTATGTGGCAACATATTCGTATTTCCTCCCAAACATAATAATATTTAGAAACGAATTATTCGTTGATTTCAATTTATATGTCTTATTTATTATGTTTAATTTTATCAATGTAAATCCACATTTATAAATAACACTAGTTTACAGCCAAAAAATACCAAGAACGCCACATGCCTAGATAATTTAATTGGGACCTCCTGAACCCGAAAAAAGTTGTAATTTTTGTTCTAAGTAATGTTTTTTAGATAACGGTACTTTTGTGTTATTCGGTGTATTGTCCCACTCAAACCCTTGTGGAACCCAACCGAAAAGTCCGATCGAGATAAATGGCATATCGTAGGAAAGGTAATTGAATGGCCTTTTGAGTGTGTTTGAGTGGGACCATACACCGAAAAACACAAAAGTACAGTTATCCAAAAAACATTACTTAATAAAAAATCACAGCGTTTTTCGTGTTCAGGAGGTCCCAATTAACTTATCTCGGCATGTGTCGTTCTTGGTATTTTTCTAAAATTAACATTTTTAAAGCAGTGTAATTTATACAAAAAATTAAAAGATTTAAATTGGTCCTTTTTACAATTACTTGCGTTGAAGGCATTATTTGTTTTTGTTCATGAAATGAGAATCTGCTACTATCTTGTTTCTCCCTGTTTTGTTGTCGCTTACGTTTTTTTTTCAGAAGGTTTCAACTATGCGTTGGTTATCACTATGTTATGGTACAACCACAATATACTTATATAAAAATCTAGTTGATGGATCGAATTGTGTATTATTTACTTGTGTATTTGTAGTATATTTCACAAATTTCACAGTAAAGGCTCGAACCGTCTACGAGGTTTCCAGTTTCTTTCCTCAAAACAGCAGTATTTGTATCACAAACACATATGTATTTGGGTAGCAAAAACATATGTTATAACATATTGATTATTGTGTCTCAAGCATGTAATATTGAATAGCAAACACAATGTGTTTGGACACAGGTATATTATATTTGCTACAAGCTCCAACCACACGTTATATTTGCATCCAAATACTGAAAAAATACAGATTTTACAGCGTGTAAGTATTGGTCTATATTTGAAAACTTTTCCGTTTATGAGCATTTCCTCTATAGTACATAGTAGCAAGGTGGCAAAGTTTCCTTGCCACGTGTTTCACTATACATTTGCATGACCGTTCGCTTGATAAAAGTTTTGTTATATTGCTACTCACACACAATCACACACACACAGTCGCACACAAGGTTTAAATTATCCCTTTACTTATACGAAGCAACATTATTATACTGTGGACCTGAAGGGAGGGATCATTATTTTATTCCTATGCATGTGTGAGATTTAGATTGTATGGGACTGTAAGTTGTGCTACTGTATTTGTGCAACTGAATGAAAATTTGTATGCACTTGTATGCTTGTGTGCGTTTGCGAGTGCTTGTTCACAAAGTTTACAATTTCACACTTTCCATTAGTTAACGTATTGAAAATTACAGACATTCATGTTATTTTTTATGTCCTGAAAACAAAAGTGCAAGGTATCCTTGAGAACGACGAGGACACAACGAATTATTAATATCCTTTTTAGATATGCAAATCGAATAGTAGTAAATGCTTAAAAAGCAGATAAAAGTAAATATGAAAGTTGAACGGTAATACTATACTATAACTTTATACCCAAGTACCTTCAAACGTTAGGAATTCCCGGCGATAAATTTATTATTCCAATTCAAAATTTGAATAAATTCAAAAAAAAGATTAAGCGGTGAATTTGGTTTCCCAGCAAACCACAATTTTCAGAATTTAATCAGAAATCTGTCCGAAAGTCGGCAAAAACATTTTAAATTCGGATCCGAACTCTGATCGAGTTTGTATGGAAAAACGTGTGAAAGTGTTGACACGAACTCTGAACGAGGAAATTCTTATTTAAAAATTTGAATTCTAAAATTCTATATTTCGTACCGATTTCTAAAAGATAATCAATGTGTCGTATCCTAGTGGTCCTATCCAAGTAATCGGAAAACGTGCGATTCGAGGCAACCACACTCAGAGAAACATTCGGTTGAGACAAACGAAGCCCTAAAATCATGACCTTCTTTAAAATACGGAAGGCCCTCCCTACACATTACCTCCTCCTTTCTTTTTAACATTGCGTGAGATTGGGAGGCAAGGCCTTCCTTGCCCATTGCCTAAGGAAGGCCTTAGAAGGCATGCAAAGAGGAATGCCTTAGAAGGCGTTTACTTTAATTTATTTTTGTTAAACAAAACAAAAACTAAAACTATAATAGTTTATTTTATCACAAAATCATTATCCACTTCAACATATTTATTTCTAAGTTTGTATGTATCTATCTTAGAAAGTTGTACCACACCCAACTTCAAATTGAAAATTTTAAAAATACCCTAGAAATTATTAAATAAACAATATAATTTTAAAATTTGTATGACATATTCCAATTAAATTACGGTTAAAAAGAATCGGAAAAGAAATTTCTCAAAATTGTAAAAATCTTATTTTAGGTTATATCTGATGAAAAAATGCATGCATTCCGCAGGCCTTATTTTAGGAAGGCATTACAAGAGAACCATTCCGCATGCCTTATTTGTGGAAGGCCTTGCGATTTCCGCCGCTGGGTAGGTATTGAAAATTTCCGGACTTTTGCATTTCCCGGGAAAGCGGGAAATATAAATAAATTAAAAGGGATCCCTGGAATTCCCGTTTGAAATATGAGTCCCTTATTTTTCAAATTTGTTATGCCAATTTTGTACCACAAACAAAAAAATAGTACAGCCTTCGTACTTATATACAACGCAATGTGTTACGAAATATTATATGTGATGCATCTAATATTGACTGGGATGTACTTCTGCTTTTTTTAAATTTGGCAGCCCAATTTCTGTGAAACTTACCTAACTTCCACACCAGCCATCTCTAAATCTATAAATGATGTGGATAAAACGAAAATATTCTTTTATATTTTGTCACTTCATCTACCCACTGATGTACAGCCAGCTATGTTTATATTCCCAGTGGCGGAATTTGCGAGGCCTTCCACGAATAAGGCATGCGGAATCCTTCTTTGGTAATGCCTACTTTAATAAACCCTGCGAAATGCATGATTTTAGAAGGCTTCCACAGGCCTTTTAAAAAAACGCCAGAAGACATTCTTGTTCATGAAAACCTGTCTTTCCACATGTTCACAATTCGTCGTTGCAAAATCATAACATCCTATAGCCCAGTAGATAAAGCTTCCGACTTTAAGTTCTAAAGACGTGTGTTCGATTCCTGTGGTTGCAGAAATATAAAAATATCAATTTAAAAGAATTGCAATTGGTTAAAGTATAAATCTGAAATATGAAACTAATTTGCATATATATTTTTTTAATTTTTACTTAAGTCCTTCTAAAGCTACTCTTTTTGCAGGCACTCATAAGGCCTTCTAGTAGAGAGGCATGAAAGGCCTTGTCTCCCAATCTCACACTATTTTAAAAAGAAAGGAAGAGGTAGTGTGTAGGGAAGGCCTCTGCCGTATTCTATAGAATGCCTTCTGGGTCATGATTGGATTCCGACAGCCGACAATTGTTTAGCGGCGACAAACTCATTTTGAACTTTGATCGTTTTGTGACACATTCTGCGGATGAATTATTGGTGTAGATTTCGTACATAAAGTTGTAGTTTAATATATACAAAGCTTGAATGTATAATCGGATGTATCCTATCGAAATGGTGTATACACGCTGAAAAATAAGGGCATCTCTAACATATTCTCCCAAAAATATTCTGCAGGAACCATGTATATGTTTGGAACACACTTCAAACATTGATATGTTGGCAAGGCCCAAACACACTTGTATTTAAATTCAAACAGTAGCATGTTTACTGGCAAACATGCATGCTTTTACGTGGACACATATGCGTTATTCATCCCAAACATCCATATACTCACGTGGAAGCATTCGAGTGGTTCCCCCAAATCTGCATATATTTACGTGGAAACATATGCGTATTTCCTCCCAAATATAATAATATTAGAAACGAATTATTATTCGATTTAAACATATATGTATTATTTATAAGCCTTTTATCCATAGCATATAAGGTTCTATCAAGTATAATGCGCGAAAGACTAAAACCAATTATCGCTGACCTGATTGGACCATACCAGTGTGGCTTTAGGCCTGGAAAATCGACAACTGGCCAGATTTTCACGCTACGTCAAATCCTGGAGAAGACACACGAAAAACAAATCGACACCTATCATCAATTTATGGATTATAAAGCGGCCTTCGATAGTCCGATTCGGAAATAACTCTATGAAGCAATGTCTGAGCTTGGTATTCCTGCAAAACTCATACGCCTTTGCAGGATGACCTTGACGAACACCAAATCCGCAGTGAAAGTTGGTAAGGATCTTACCGAAACTTTCGAAACTAAGCGAGGCCTCAGGCAAGGCGACACCCTATCGTGCGATCTCTTTAACATCTTAATGGAGATCATTATGAGAAAAGCTGCAGTCAACATGAATAAAACCAACAGCAGCAAAAGTCACATGCTGCTCGCGTATGCTGATGATATAGATATCATTGGGCGCACAATTAGAGAAGTTACTGCGGTTTTTTCGAGAATTGAGAAGGAGTCAGCAAAAGTGGGTCTGACGGTAAATGAGGACAAGACAAAATTAATGGTTTCAACGAACAGGGCCACCACGCGATTAGACCAAAGCGTGAACGTTGATAACCGTTATAACTTCGAGGTAGTGGACGAATTTACATACATCGGATCTGCCGTGAACAAAAACAACAACGTCAGCCTTGAGATAAAGCGGAGAATTGTGCTTGCGAATAGATGTTATTTTGGGATAAGCAAGCACTTTAGAAATAAAGCCCTCTCTCGAGTAACAAAAGTCCAGCTGTACAAGACTCTCATTCAACCTGTCTTGCTTTATGGCGCAGAATACTGGATCCTATCGCAAGCAGACGAAACATCTGTAGGAGTCTTCGAGAGAAAAATACTCCGAAAAATTTATGGCCCTATAGTGCACAACGGCGAGTATCGGTGACGCATGAATCCTGAGCTGTATGAGCTTTATCCTGACATTGACATAGTTAAGCGGATCAAGATAACGCGATTGCGCTGGCTAGGCCATGTCAGTAGAATGGATGAAGACGAACCAGCACGAAGGGTTTCCGAAACCGAACTCGAAGGAAGACGAAAAATAGGAAGACCAAGACTCCGCTGGAGGGATCAGGTTGACGAATCCCTGCGTACACTTGGTATTGCCAACTGGAGAAATAAAGCAAAAGATCGAACTGGTAGGCGAAACATGGTATCTTCGTTTTGTAAGGTCCCTGACCCCCCGGGGTTGTCCGAGACCGGATAAGTAAGTAAGTTAGTATTATTTATGATAATTGATTTTTTCAGTATAAATCCACATTTATACGTAATTAATCCAAAAAATTAATAGATTTAAAACGGCCGTTTTTACGTTTACTTGCATTGAATGCACTATTGTTTTTTTGTTATGAAATGAGAATTTGTTGTTATTTTCTTTGTTGTTGTTGTTTCTTTGTTGTTCCGCAAGTTTTTGTTTTCAGAAGGTTTCAGCTATGCTTTAGTTATCACTATGCGTTGGTACACAAACAATGTATTTATATACAAATATAGATCAAGCAAGCCAAGCGAGGATTAATTACTTGTGTTGTTTTTTATTGCTCTTATTTCCACCGTTTCGATTATTTTCCGATTTTCTCAGCAAAGGGTCGAAGAGACAAAGGGCTTCACATTGTTGCCCTTTCCAGTTTCTTCCCTTAAAATTGTCTGTCACTTTGGTAGCACACATAAATATACGCGAAACACATATACAAAAACCAAAGCAACATCACAAATCATTTGCACGTCCGAACGTTTGCTTATTCTTTTTTCACTGATCAAGCGCTTTTGATATCCTCTTTCCGATTAACAATTGACGACTGAATACATGAAACTAAAACGCAATACATCAACCAAAAAAAAAAACACTGAATTCATCTGCAATTTGCGCGCACATTCAAGAATATTTATGATTCACTGACAGAGAGAATAATGCAAAAATACAGACACACACTCAATATAGACTCTCTGGTTGTCCCTCTTTTATTCTCTTGCTCTCGAGAGAGAATAAATAGTGCAACAAATACAGCTGTATTTGTACCACAAACACGGATATATATTTATGGTCGCAAACACGTATGCATATTATAACATATTAATACGTGTGTCTCAAACATGTAATATTGAATTGCAAAAAACACAATGTGTTTGGACGCAACTATACTATATTACACTATTCATACTATATTAGTTCTATTTATACAAACAGGAAAAAAATAATTGTTTTTACCGTGTATTTGTCCTTGGTTATAAGGACCACGATTGGAATGTAAGAGTTATACATAGATCCGGTGGAAGTATACTATTGGCAGATTTCCTCAAACGTTAGAAGGATGACAATACTGATATTATTTTTTATATTTCCCTAATTTGTGTGCATGCCCCGACAGAAGTGAAAGATGATGATGCCAAAGACATATTCTATGAGCTCCCAGAGGAAACGTATGACCGCTGCCCTGGCCACGACATTAAGATTGTACTAGGAGATTTTAATACCAAAGTAGGAAGGGAGAATGTGTTTAATCCAACTATTGGCAATTTCAGTCGACATGCTGACAGTTCCGAAAGCGGTACGAGACTGATTGCCTTTCCGTGGCAAAAAACATGGTCATTAGTGGTACAAGATTCCAGCATAAAGACATCCACAAGGCTACTTGGGTATCCCCTGATCAAAGAACGAAGATCCAAATTGATCACGTGGTAATTGATGGAATTCACTCATCCAGTGTAATGACCGTACTCAGAGGAGCTAACATTGATTCTGATCAGTACGTGGTAGCAGCAAAGGTTCGCACAAGACTAAGCAGAGCGCAAACCGTAAGAAACCAGACGCAGAGAAAGCTAGACATCGGAAAGCTGCAATTACCAGAGGTAGCCACAGCTTACTCAAGGACGCTCTCGCAACTTTTGGCACAGATTTCACGCCTCCCCATGGCGATCCTGAAGCGCTATGGAAACCCATTTCCGACTCCACAAAAACTGCCGCAACAACTGCACTTGGCTTTGAAAAACCGGTTCGCAATAAACCATGGCGCGATGAAGAGTGTCGCATTGCAAATTTTTCATCATTTGCGGTGCATGTATGGTAATGCTTCAGTCAATTGCAACACAACCTGAGGCTGAGCGGTATAGGGGGAAAAACAAGGAAGTAAACTGTCTCTTTAGGCGTAAGAAACGGCCGTGGCGAAAGCGCGAGGGTGAGAAAATTGAGACATACAGAAGGAAGATAGAAGCCCGAAAATTCTACCAAAAGGACAAAAAGTGAACTATTGGAGTAATGGCCTTCCTTCTGTAAAGACAAGGAGGGAAATCTTACCGCAGATGTGCAGAGCATGTTGGGAATATGGAGAGATAATTTCTCCGCGCTACTGGTACCTGTGATATCCCATAACGATAAGACAATCGATCACAATTTGGACGACGACGTCGAATGCCTCTCCTAACCAAGACGAGATGAGAACAGCTATTTCCCGACTTAAGAGCAATAAAGCGACAGAAGCCGATGTATTACCAGAGGAGCTGTGTAAGACTGGCGGCGATGAGCTGATAAGGTGCATGCATCAGCTCATTAGCAAAATTACTTACTTACTTACTTATCCGGTCTCGGACAACCCCGGGGGGTCAGGGACCTTACAAAACGAAGATAACATATTTCGCCAACCAGTTCGATCTTTTGCTTTATCTCTCCAGTTGGCAATACCAAGTGTACGCAGGGATTCGTCAACCTGATCCCTCCAGCGGAGTCTTGGTCTTCCTATTTTTCGTCTTCCTTCGAGTTCGGTTTCGAAAAGCCTTCGCGCTGGTTCATCTTCATCCATTCTACTGACATGGCCTAGCCAGCGCAATCGCGTTATCTTGATCCGCTTAACTATGTCAATGTCAGGATAAAGCTCATACAGCTCATGATTCATGCGTCGCCGATACACGCCGTTGTGCACTATAGGGCCATAAATTTTTCTGAGTATTTTCCTCTCGAAGACTCCTACAGATGTTTCGTCTGCTTGCGATAGGACCCAGGATTCTGCGCCATAAAGCAAGACAGGTTGAATGAGAGTCTGGTACAGCTGGACTTTTGTTACTCGAGAGAGGGCTTTATCTCGAAAGTGCTTGCTTAGCCCAAAATAACATCTATTCGCAAGCACAATTCTCCGTTTGATCTCAAGGCTGACGTTGTTGGTTTTGTTCACGGCAGATCCGAGGTATATAAATTCGTCCACTACCTCGAAGTTATAACGGTTATCAACGTTCACGCTTTGGTCTAATCGCGTGGAGGCCCTGTTCGTTGAAACCATTAATTTTGTCTTGTCCTCATTCACCGTCAGACCCACTTTTGCTGACTCCTTCTCAATTCTCCAAAAAACCGCAGTAACTTCTCTAATTGTGCGCCCAATGATATCTATATCATCAGCATACGCGAGCAGCATGTGACTTTTGCTGCTGATGGTTTTATTCATATTGACTGCAGCTTTTCTCATAATGATCTCCATTAAGATGTTAAAGAGATCGCACGATAGGGTGTCGCCTTGCCTGAGGCCTCGCTTAGTTTCGAAAGGTTCGGTAAGATCCTTACCAACTTTCACTGCGGATTTGGTGTTCGTCAAGGTCATCCTGCAAAGGCGTATGAGTTTTGCAGGAATACCAAGCTCAGACATTGCTTCATAGAGTTTCTCCCGTATCGGACTATCGAAGGCTGCTTTATAATCGATAAATCGATGATAGGTGTCGATTTGTTTTTCGTTTGTCTTCTCCAGGATTTGGCGTAGCGTGAAAATCTGGCCAGTTGTCGATTTTCCAGGCCTAAAGCCACACTGGTATGGTCCAATCAGGTCAGCGATAATTGGTTTTAGTCTTTCGCACATTATACTTGATAGAACCTTATATGCTATGGATAAAAGGCTTATTCCACGGTAGTTGGCACAAATACTCGGGTCACCTTTTTTAAATATGGGACATAGTACACTGAGACTCCAATCGCCGGGCATGCATTCATCTAACCAAATTTTGCTAATGAGCTGATGCATGCACCTTATCAGCTCATCGCCGCCAGCCTTAAACAGCTCCGCCGGTAATCCATCGGCTCCTGCGGCTTTGTTGTTCTTAAGCCGGGCAATAGCTGTTCTGACCTCGTCTTGGTTAGGAGGGGGGCAATCGACGTCGTCGTCCATATTGTGATCGATTGTCCCATCGTCATCGGATATCTCAGGTACTAGTAGCGCGGAGAAATGCTCTCTCCATATTCCCAACATGCTCTGCACATCTGCGACGAGATTTCCGTCTTTGTCTTTACAGAAGGGGGGCCCTGAACCATGTCCATTAGTTCCGTTTTTAACTTTTTGGTAGAATTTTCGGGCTTCGTTCTTCCTTATGTATGTCTCAATTTTTTCACTCTCGCGCTTTCTCCACTGCCGTTTCTCACGCCTAAAGAGACGGTTTACCTCCTTTCTCTTCTCCCTATACCGCTCAGTTGCAGCTCGCGTTGCAATTGACTGAAGCATTACCATACGTGCAGCGTTCTTTTCGTCATTTGCTATGCGACACTCTTCATCGTACCACGGTTTATTGCGAAGCGGTTTTTCGAAACCAAGTACGGTTGTTGCGGCAGTTTTTATAGAGTCGGAAATGGGTTTCCACTGCGCATCAGGATCGTCATCGGGAGGGGGTGGGTTCTGTGCCAAAAGTTGCGAGAGCTTCCTTGAGTAGGCTGTGGCTACCTCTGGTAATTGCAGCTTTCCGATGTCCAGCTTCCTCTGCGTCTGGTTTCGCACGATTTTCGCTCTACTTAATCTTGTGCGAACCTTTGCTGCTACCAGGTAGTGATCAGAATCGATGTTAGCTCCTCTGATCACTCGTACGTCCATTACACTGGATGAGTGCCTTCCATCAATTACCACGTGATCAATTTGGTTCCTAGTTCTTTGATCAGGGGATACCCAAGTAGCCTTGTGGATGTCTTTATGCTGGAATCTTGTGCCACTGATGACCATGTTTTTTGCCGCGGCAAAGTCAATCAGTCTCATACCGTTGTCGGAACTGTCAGCATGAAGACTGAAATTGCCAATAGTTGGATTAAACACATTCTCCCTTCCTACTTTGGCATTAAAATCTCCTAGTACAATCTTAATGTCATGGCCAGGGCAGCGGTCATACGTTTCCTCTAGGGGCTCATAGAATATGTCTTTGGCATCATCATCTTTCTCTTCTGTCGGGGCATGCACACAAATTAGGGAAATATAAAAATATTTCGCTTTTATGCGGATTGTGGCTATTCGTTCACTCACAGGATTGAACCTAGAGACTAGATGTCGCAGTCTTTTGCCAACTACAAATCCACAACCAAATTCATGTTTTTTTTCATGGCAACTGTAGTATATATCGCAGTTTCTTTTTCTTGTGCAGCCATGTCCTGTCCATCGCATTTCCTGGATAGCGGTAATGTCAGCCTTATAACTTTCGAGGACATCTGCCAGTTGGATACTTGCACCGGATCTATATAGAGTTCTTACATTCCAAGTGCATATCCGTAAATCGTGGTCCTTATAACGTTTGCGGGGGTCGTCAACAAATAGGGGTTGTTTATGTTTTCTGTTTCGTTTTTGTATTTTCACTGCCATTATGAACGGTGGCGGGAGGCAAACCCAGCCCACCGGGTTTTTGCATTTTACCTACTGCCAGGATATTTGATTGCAGCCGCCCATTATGGATCAGACGCTGACCAGGATGCGATATGTTGAACCTGGATTTTCTTCTTTTAGTTTCTATCCGCCGTTGACCCGTATGTTTGGCTCATCCGCCTTCTAAGGCCAAAAGAATATGCCCGATTGTTTGATGAGCTTCAGTGACATCAGTCACCTACTATACCTGATTTGATGCTCATTTGTTTCGCCTTCTCACTCTATCTAGCTAACGGAGGTTTCCGAAAAGCCATTGCCCAGGACATACTGCGTGGAAGTAGTGAGCTTCTTAGACTGCCCAATGAAGGAATCATTTCTGGCCACTCCCAAGTGAATGGCAATCAGAAACTTTCCACCTCCACGGACAGTCCCATGTTAAAATTTGGTTAGATTAATGCATGCCTGGCGATTGGAGTCTCAGTGTACTATCTCCCATATTTAAAAAAGTTGACCCGATTCTCTGTGCCAACTACCGTGGAATAAGCCTTTTATCCATAGCATATAAGGTTCTATCAAGTTTAATGTGCGAAAGATTAAAACCAATTATCGCTCTCCTGATTGGACCATACCAGAGTGGCTTCGGGCCTCGAAATTCGACAACTGGAAATTCGATCCAGGAGAAGACCCTCAAAAAACAAATCGTCGCCTGTCATCTTGTCACTTGTCGATTATATGGCGGCATTCGATAGTCCGATGCCTGAGAAATGCTATCGTGCAATCTCTTTAACATCTTAATGGAGATCATTATGAGAAAAGCTGCAGTCAACATGAATGAAACCATCAGCAGCAAAAGTCACATGCTGCTGGCGTATGTTGATGATATAGATATCATTGGGCGCACAATTAGAGAAGTTACTGCGGAGTTTCCGAGAATTGAGAAGGTGTCCTCGAAAGTGGTCTGCCAGTAAATGAGGACAATACAAAATTAATGGTTTCAACGAGCAGGGCCTCCACTCGATTTGACCAAAGCGTGAACGTTGATAGCCGTTATAATTTCGAGGTGGTGGACGAATTTATATACCCCGGATCTGCCGTAAACGAAAACAACAACGTCAGCCTTAAGATAAAGCGGAAAATTATGCTTGAGGGTAGATAGATAGAGATAGATATCTATCTATCTAGAGATAATGCCCTCTCTCGATTATGAATAGTCCAGCTGTATTAGATACAAGACAGGCTTGCTTCATGACGCAGAATCCTGGGTCTTATCGCAAGAAGAAAAAACATATCTACGAGTCTTCGAGAGGCAAATACTCCGAAATAGTATGGCTCTATAGGGCACAACGGCGAGTATCGGCGAGCATGAACCATGAGTTTGAGTTTATCTCGACATTGACATAGTTAAGCGGATCAAAATAACGCGATTGCGCTAGCTAGGACATGTCAGTAGAATGGATGAAGACGAAACAACACAAAGGGTTTTCGAAACCGAACACGAAGGAAGACGAAAAATAGGAAGACCAAGACTCTGCTAAAGGGATCAGTTTGACGAATCCCTGCACGCAAAGAAAAAAACAGTTTATTGCTCGGTTGCCACAAGAATACTTTGATTGATTTGTATTAATTAATTAATCGCAACTGTTTATGTAGTTCTCCCAAATAAACTCATATATCGCAAATGTGTATCATGTTGTTGCAAACGAGATCTCGTTTGCATTAAACGCGTACAAAATTCCATTTGTCGCAAGTTAAAAACCGTTTGCGATAACTGAAATTTGCCATTTTTCTAATGAGACCACAGAATGCGAAGAACGTAAATTTCTCTCATTCTGTCGACTCTATACACAGTCCACTCGTTTGACATACACACTCACGCATACACATAAAAGGCTCTTGCCTTGTCAATATATCTTTGATGGACAACTGATGCGTTGTAGTTTGCTGCGCTTTTAGTTGTTATTTGAATGCAAGGCGAGACGGACGTGTTAGTAGACACTGAAAAGATAGACAAAAATTCCAACTTTTTTTAAAACAAACTTTATGGGTAAAACCAAAATCATAAAAGTTGGAAATTTACACAAAAAAGCTTTTACGGAAGCCATAAATATAAAGTTTAATGTATAAGTAATGTTGTACTGAGTAGAGTGACTACAACTACAACTCGGTTGCTGTAACTACAACAGAACAGTTGGTGGAACCGTTTTTCGTTTATCACAAACGTTTTTTCAGCTTTAATTTTGCATAACTCGTTTACTGCAAACGTTTTTCAGTTATCGCCAAAGTTTATTTAGTTAGGATCAACTATAACTCGGTTGCTGTAACCGAGGGAACAGTTGGCGGAACCGTTGTTCATTTCTCGCAATCGTTTTTTTCAGCTAATGTTTTTCATAACTCGTTTGCTGCAAACATTTTTCGGCTTCTCAAAACCAGTGAGCTGTGCGCTTTCTAATTTTTCACTCACTGATTGGGACCTACATTTTTTACACCGATTCCGGCTAAATACTCGATAGTGTCGCCGTCACTATGCGAGGTGACCGCAGCCGAAAGAAATTCAGTTCAGTTCTCGCAAAATTTTTTTTGTTAGGATCAACTACAACTCGGTTGCTGTAACCGAGGGAACAGTTGTCGGAACCGTTGTTCATTTCTCGCAAACGTTTTTTTCAGCTAATGTTTTTCATAACTCGTTTGCTGCAAACATTTTTCGGTTCTCCCAAACGAAATGGCATGTATGGCTTAACAGAAGTTCGTTTCTCCCAACTACAGTCCCGAAACGAACTTCAGTTATCTGATATTTCGTTTGGGAGGAACGAGTTTTTTCTTTGCGTGTGTGTACACTTGGTATTACCCACTGAAGAGATGACGCAAAGGATCGAACTGGTTGGCCAAATATATTATATTCATTTTGTAAGGTCCCTGACACCCCGGGCTTGTTCGAGAGCGGATGAGTAAAAAAAATAAATGGTTTCCCATTACATCCCATGAATGAATTGGGGAGAGCTTCGCACAACCAGTGAGCTGTGCGCTTTATAGTTTTATACTCATTGATTGGGACCAACGGTTTAATGTCGCCGTCATTAAGTGCGGTGACCATCGTCGAAAGAAATTTTAAGGTGGTCGGAGCAGGGATCGAACCCGGGATCTCCTGTACAAAAGGCGCGCACACTAACCATTGCACCACCGACCGCGGATGAGTACACGCTGAGAAAAATCTGTCTCTTTTGTTGTTTGGATGCAAATATAACGTGTTTGTAGCTTGTCGCAAATATACTATACTTGTGCCCAAACACATTGTGTTTGCTATTCAATATAACATGTTTGAGACAAAATGATTAATAGGTTATAATATATGTGTTTAAGACACAAATTCGGGTTTTTTGTTGAAAACCGCTAAAAACAAATACGCAACAGACAACGAAGAAACAAAAAAGCAGCAAATCTTCAATTCATGAAAAAAGTGTTTGCAAGCGTGTACATGTTTCCTGCAATATGTTGCTGGGGCCAATATTTTTCAGTGTGTAAGTATGTATTTATCAGAAAGCAATTTCAATGTTTTTAGAGCAAATGTACTGCCGTAACAACAAGATGTTCGCAGTTTTGACAAAATAACGTACAAAATCCTTGCTAAAACTATATACATAGAGCAGTTTTACAGTCTTCGCTGCTGGGTTTACTAACATTTTTGTGAGTGTCAGCTCAAATATTGCCGAATTCTATGACTGTGTCGGAGGGTGAACGTTATAGGGTGCAGGATACAAAGTTGACGCCATTAAATGTTTTGCAAAGCAAAGTTTTATTCTCGTTGTGGACGTTAATTTGACATTTGAATTCATACTTCATGTTCTTCTTGTTGCTGCTGCTGTTGTTGTTTGTTATTTTGTTTATTTGTTTTATGCTCATCTAGACAAGTTTTTTATAGAACTTTTTTACACATGTCATTTGTGCAATATTGCAATTTATTTCAATGCTACTAAATCTGCTCAACATATCCCCAACTATCAATGTATATAAGTGTGCATGGGTATGTGTGTGTGTGATTGCCTGCGAAAGTGTTTGTAATTTGTTAAATTTTATTACTTCATTTCACTTTAATAAAATGTCACTTTTTATTATATTGCACTGCACCCAGCTCCTCCTGAACACAAGCTTCCTCTGTCCACCACCCACAACACATGAGATAAGACAATGAAGTGCTAAATGATATTCGTCGCATCTCCAGTTCGAGCAAAATGTAATGAAATAAAAACTGAAAAAGTTTTTAATCACATTTAACTTTTGTTTCATAATCATCTCACAAATCGTTGCTTGTTGTTGCCAGGATTCTATGCAGATGTATGTCCTGATATACATATGTTTGTAGCTGTGTCAGGTTACGAGCAAATTTTCTTTAAACAACAAAGTTGTTAATTTCGGTTCGCATTCGAATTCAACAATTTCAAATCGCAACCATCACACTTGGTTGGATGACAGAGAGAGTGTCGGTGCGTGGCAGGCAGTCGGTACCAGAAATATTCGAGTCACAATAATCCAAATAACCTTAAAGGATTTCCATGTGTATGTGGCATATTGCAAAGTTTTCGTTTCTTTTTCAACTGAAATAAATTTTGCGGTTCTCCATCCCGTTCTAGCAAAGGGTTTATAATATACACGCAAAGAAAAAAAAACTTTAGAGCTGAATTGGTGCAAAAATATTTATTTTGCCCCAAAAAATCATTCGTTTGCTACTTCGTATCATGGTTGGCCGCAAAAGTTGATGCTTTTCCGCAAGTAAAAAACTTGTATCGGGAAGTCGGATCTTTTGTTGTAAACTAAACTACAATACACCTTTCATTGCAAACGTCAAAGTGTTTGCACATATGCATCTACTGATACGTGATTACTCTCAGGAATTTCCCAGTTAGTAAAATCCTTCAAGACGACGTAGTTATCGACGATTTATTCTACACATTTTGACTTTTGCCACTCACGACGCTTGTCGCATAAACTGTCGCTGATGACCTTGTAATGAACATTTAAGTTAACGACCAGCTGCATGACCAAATAGTATGCTCGTCGTGCATGAAAAATTGTTGTAGACTAATGAGCGACAACTTCTTATAGTGTATCGCGTCGCACTCTATTGACGACATGATAAGCAATAATCTTTTTAGGTTGTTTCCCATCAGAAACAATTTGAAGTTGAAACAACTAAGGGGACGACAACTTCCTATAATGTATCCCGTCGCGCTCTATTGACGACATGATGAGCGATAATCTCTTTAGGTTGTTTCTCATCAGAAACAATTTCAAGTTGGAGTCGAAAGGAATGTGAAACAACAACTAACGGGGCGAAATATGAAAGAAAACTAACTGGACACCATAAATAAATAAATATCTCCTACCACATCCCAAGAAGGGATAGGGGAGAGCTTCTCACAATCACTGAGCTGTGCGGTTTCCAGTTTTCACTCACTGATTGTCAGCTACAGTCTTACACCGGTTTTGAACGATTTATTGAGAAGCTATTTCTTGGCTTATTACTCGATAGTATCGCCGTCACTAAGCGAGGTGGCCGTCGTCGAAAGAAGTGTTAGGTGGTCAGAGCAGGGATCGAACCTACATTCTCTCACACAATAGCCGCGCACACTAACCATTGCAGCACCGGCGGCAACGACGGTGCACGATATCTTTTACAAAAAGGAGACAAAAGCAATCGATAATTAAGATTATCAGTTCAACTTGAATGTCACAGCGAGAAGGTAATTTTCAGTTTCATTATGAATATTTTATAATAAAACTTATGTACGTTTATATTTGTGAAACAAATTTTTGCAATCTGTACTCTCGTTTGCGGTATGGTGGAATATAGCCTCGCCAAACAAATCGTCGTTGACAATATTGGCGATAATGTCGACCAGTTGGTCGTCACATTGTCGTTGGTGATTATATGAACGATAATATCACCAGAAATGTCGTTATTGCTATGAGTCCCATTGTGGTGCCCACAGAGTTGTCAGCAACGCAATAAGTGAAGTGTCGCTCATATGCTCGTGTGCGATTTTAAGGACACTTGTATGCAAATATCCTCGAAGGTTTGCACGGACTGTCGCCGATTTGTCGTCAGTGATTTATAAGGGGCGTGCACACGTCGTTAAAGATGTCTTGAAGACGTAGCCATCTGGGTGGTTGTCGCTCGTTTGAGAGAGAACGAGTTTATATAAACACACACATACACTACACGACCAGATTCTGTTTTCTCCCTCCCTTCCGTCTAAAACGCGTAAAACGAGCTGCTAGGTTGCCGATTCCTTTCCACACGCTAGACGAAGAAAGCTAATATTATGAACAGAGAGAGGAGAAAATAGTTGCAAATAATGGATATGGATCAGAGTTAAGCCGCATTCACAATGCAAGCGTCAATTTCATTTTTCATGCTATCTCGTTCTCACACACAGAATTTCACATAATGGCCTTTCGTTTTTTTTTTTCAAAAATGTAACTCCAATTTGTCGCTGAAGTTGATCTATTCCTACTCCAGCAACATATTTGTTCGAATAAAAAATGTACTATTAAGCGGTAGATGGCGCTGTACTTCGAATTTCATTTTCAAACTTAAAAACATCAATGAAAATTGAACCCATTTGTGTTAAAAGACGCATTATAAAACGTTATTTTATCTGTAGAATCTTTTAATACCAAATATTTTTAAATACATTAACATTTTTTAATATTCGAAATACAACCCTGAATGTGACATTTGTGACATTTGAATCATGATGCAACTACTAGAGGTTGTGTTATAAGAACAACTTATATGATTTGTTTTTCCTTCTGTTCATTATACGAAGAATCAAATTCAAATGTATTTGGTTTTATAATTTCTGGCTTACTTTTATTCTTGACAAACATTTGTGTTAACTTTGACATGAAAACAAAATATATTGTATTGTTGCCTTGATATATTGGCCGTAATACTGGTATCACCTGTTAGAACAAACATCTCGATTCGAAGTAAACTGTTGCTTGTATTGTGAACGCCTTTTGAAAATGTTGCTTGCATTGTATTTATTTATTTACCATAAGGATCACCATTTGTTTTTAATATGGAAATCGCAATATGGAATGGGAAATGGACATAACTCTTGGTGTCAAACTCAGGCTTTTGCAAAACAATGTCTTTATTTTCTTATTAACCCCTAATAAAGGAGAACCTTTTCGGTTGAAAGTTTCGTTTTCAAGATATTATCTTTTTCCGAAATTTTCACGTGTTTCATTTTATAATTGTAGTTTTTGATATAATTAATTATACTTAATTGCTGACCATCTTGTATATTCTGCTGACAGTTGTGGAACAGTTTGTATAGATTTTGGTGCAGTTAAAATACTTTTTGAAGTTTCTGGTACGGTTTTGGACTCTTAATGCACTTTCAGGTGCTCTTAATGTGAATTTATTTCTGATATATTTAATGGTACATTTTGTAAACATTTTATAAAAAATTTTGTACATATTTTGTAAATTTATTTGTACAGTACTTTTATGTCCTTTTCGGTACACTTTATATGACTTGGTATAGACTTTTTTACTTTGTAGTAAATTTTTTCCCTACTCATATATTTTATGTACATTTCGACATTCAGTTTGTCATTTTTGATACATTTTGTGAGCTTCTTGGAATATATCATATATTTTTTGACATTCTATGTAGTCATGAGTACAAATAATGTACTCTTGTTGTACCCTTAAGTACTTTGTTATGTACAAAAAAAAGTTACATGTAAACAAAAGAGTACATATGAGTTTGTACTTTGTGTTCTTTTATGTACTTTTTTGGTACATAGTGTGTACTTTTTAGCAGCTTTAATGGTACTTTGTATATATGAGCGGCTCTTGTGCAAGAGCTCGCAGTTTCAATCCATTCCTTGATCACCTTGCATGTCATTCGACGACGGTCACCTCGCTTAGTGATAGCGACACTGTCGCGAACTTTCCTATGAAAATTCTTCTCAAAATACAGTTCGGATCGGGTGTCAAACTGTAGTGAGTATAAAATTAGAAATTGAACAGCTCAGTGGTTGTGAGAAGTCCCACAATTTGTCCATGGGATGTAATTGGAAACCATTTTAAACTTTTCGAGTACACATTTTATATACATTTCGCTACATTATGTGTAGGTTTTTTTGTAAGTTGTAATTACTGTATATTTTATGCACTTTTTATGACATATTCTGTACTCGTACACTTTATGCACTTGTACAATTTATGTAAAGTACTACTGGACATTCAGCCTTTAATTTTTAACACAGTTTATTTTGTAAATTGTACGTACTTTTTCTGTACATTTCGTCATATACTTTATATACTTTCCTACACGGAAAGAAAAAACTCGTTCCTCCCAAACGAAATCTCAGATAACTGAAGTTCGTTTGGGGACTGTAGTTGGGAGAAACGAACTTCTGTTAAGCCATACATATCATTTCGTTTGGGAGAACCGAAAAATGTTTGCAGCAAACGAGTTATGAAAAACATAAGCTTAAAAAAACGTTTGCGAGAAACGAAAAACGGTTCCGCCAACGGTTACAGCAACAGAGTTGTAGTTGATTCTAACGAAAAAAACGTTTGCGAGAACTGAAAAACGTTTGCAGTAAACGAGTTATGAAAAATTTAAGCTGAAAAAACGTTTGTGATAAACGAAAAACGGTTCCACCAACTGTTCTTTCAGTTACAGTAACCGAGTTGTAGTTACAGCAACCGAGTTGTAGTTACTATATTCAGCACATTACTTATACATTAAAATTTATATTTATGGCTTCCATAAAATCTTTTTTGTGTAAATTTCCAACTGTTATGATTTTGGTTTTACCCATAAAGTTTGTATTAAAAAAAGTTGGAATTTTTGTCTATCTTTTCAGTGTCTACGAACACGTCCGTCTCGCCTTGCATTGAAATAACAACTAAAAGCGCAGCAAACTACAACGCATCAGTTGTCCATCCAGATATATTGACAAGCCAAAAACCTTTTATATGAATGCGTGAGTGTGTATGTCAAACGAGTGGACTGTATATACGGTCGACAGAATGAGAGAATGAGGGAAAATTTTCGTTCTTCGTACTCATTAGAAAAATGGCAAATTTCAGTTATCGCAAACGGGTTTTAACTTGCGACAAATGTAATTTTGTACTCGTTTAATGCAAACGAGATCTCGTTTGCAACAACATGATACACATATGCGATATATGAGTTTATTTGAGAGAGAATTAATAAATTAATACAAATCAATCAATGTATTGTTGTGGCAACCGAGCAATAAACGTTTTTTTTTCTTTACACTTTATACAGATTTTGGTACATTTTATGTAAGTGTTTGATGCATATTATGCACTTTTTTATACACTTTATGACCGTCTAGGTGCACTTTATGAACTGTTTGGTACACATTCAGTTTTTCAGAGTACTTTGTACATAGTTTTTGGAACATGTTATACATTCGTGCAGTTATGTACTTTTGGATGTTCGTTATGCAATTGTTGGTACATTTTATGTAATTTTGGAACGATGTTCCTTATCGCACTTTGCGGGATGGGGGATGAACGAAAAAAATTTTAAACAACTTTTATTTAACTACTTTATTACAACCCTTTATTATCAACTATATTGGGTACTTTTGGTTTGGTTTAAAGGGAAGTTTTCTAGGTGGAGCCTCTTTATTACATATAGTAGGTTTGAACCCAATAAAAAGTAAATTTAGGAAAACCAAAGTGCAAGACTGGCAAATCCATGAAGTACAACCCTGAGCATGGAATTACATTGGCAGCACACTTACTCTTACACTCGTACTTTTGGTTTGGTTCGTGTCTAGACTAACATATGGGGAGATATTTCTTGTTTCATAGGAAATTTTCTAGGTGGAGCCTGTTATTACTAATTGTAGTTTGAACCGAATAAAGCGTAAATTTAGAAAAGCCAAAGTGAAAGAAGTTTAAAAAAATTACATTTTCTTAAATAAGTGCGTTATCTTAAAAAACGTAAATTTTCTCAAAAAAAACCTATTAACATTCTTAAAGAGAGTACCTTGTCTTAACAATATACCTTAACTTAAAGAAGTACCTTTGCTTAAAAAAAAATATATGAATCCTGGGTTAGATAACACAGGCGCATAGGTCAGACGTAGAATACGTTAGTCATTTTGCAATTAAAATATATGAATTAAATATAATTTTTGATAAATGATTTAAATCTATCAAATTTATCTTTAATTTTTATGTTAACAATTTAGGATAGTTTTTAACAAATTTTGGGTACACTTTATATCAATTCGATGCACTTTTGAAAACAAGTGTAAATACTGCATGTGGCAACTCTGGTTCTGTAATGTTCACATAAAACATGCATTGTCATTATACTTCTTCTCTTTCTCACACTGGTTCTGTGATGAACACACAGATAATCGTACTGCTCTTACACATGATGTTATAATACATAAAATACAAAGCATATGAAATTTAATACAAAATTTGAAGGAGTTAAATTTTGATTTACTTATAGAATCAAAAAAATTATATGTAGCAATATGATTATTTAAATACAAATCAAAAGACGACATATTAAATATGTTACGACCATACTTGAATTTTCTTCAATGCATGCATAAAGTATTAAAAACTTATAATGAAAGTGACAAACATTTTCTCAAAATTTTGTGCTCCAGATCAACACCCCTACCTTACCGTATAACGTATTCTACGTTAAAAGTAAATTTTCTTACACAAAGTATCGTTTCTTAAAAAAGTAATTTTTTCAATAAGTCTCTTACTTAAAAAAAGTACATTATCTTACAGAAAATTGCCTTTTCTTAAAAAACTACCTCTTCTTTAAAGAGTACCTTTTTTGTAAATCAAAATAACTTTTCTTGAGATAACTACCTACTCTTAGAATGTTACCTGTTCAGTCGCAAAAACAGCTTTTCTTAAAAAAAAATTCCTTCTCTTACAAAAATTTCCTCTTACAAAAATTCCTTTTCTTAAAAGTACTCTTTCATAAAAATAATAAAAATACATTTTCTTTTTTTTTCTTGAGATAAGTAGCCTTCCTGTAAATAAGTACATTTTCTTAAAAAATAACCTTATCCTAAAAAGAGTACCACTTCTTGAAAAAGTACCTGTTCTTAAAAAAAAGTATTTTTTTTCCAAAAAAATAAATTCATACTGTTAGACTATTTCTTACATAAAAACATTAGCTTTTAATAAAAGAAATACCTCTCATCAAAGAAACGACCTTATCTGGAAAATATAATACATATTCTTACAAAAGGGACCTAAAATTATACTTTTTTTTTTTAAAAAATACATTCAATAAATAAAAGATTTCTTAAAAAAGTTTATCACTTTACAAAAATCATCTTTTCTTAAAAGTCCATTTAAATTACAGTATTTTTCAACAAGCGCCTTAGGCGTGTTGGAACTAACTAGTACATAATATATAGCGAAAGGAACTTCGTTCTAACCGGGTGTCCCCTGACACCTCATGTAATTTTTTGTATATTTTATGTATTTTCTTGTACATTTTATGAAATCTTGGGTAAAATTTATGTAAATATTTGGTAAACGTTATGTACTTATTGTTACATTTTGTGTACATTTGATGCATATTTGGTAATTATTGTACAACATATATAATTTGTGATACCGTTTATGTACCTTTTGGTACTTTCTATATACGTTTCTTCTATAATTTTCTTCTATAATATAATTAATTTGGGTACATTTTATGTATTGAAGAATCCCACCTATTGCGCACTACTGACTACCGGGAGCTCTGTACACAATTTTTACTGATGCCTGAATGGAATGTTATACTTTTTGCAGGTAGACATTATAGGAAGGCAGGTTGCTTCTACAGATGCCATCAGGTTAAGGTAAATTCCTCAATGGGGTGCGTTTGGAGACGGTCATGGAATTGTGTTGAAACCCGCATCCAACATTCCTTCATTTATTGACTACTCGAAAGCAGAACCACTATTAGAAAGACAGTACCACGATCTCATGACTGAATGGGTCTCCTGGAATATAGGAGTTCCTGGTATAGAGGGATATGTGAATTTGTACACGGCTGTGGCGCAATTGAACGATCAGACAGAGTATGGGGTCTACTCTAAATAAGTAGGTTTGCCTCTCTTTCTATGTCCTCTATGCGGTAATTAAGTCCCTGGAATTATTACTCCTGAACTCAACATCTGCCAGGACTTCACCAAATTTCACAAAGAAATTTTCAAGTAGTACGATGTTCAGCTAACATGGGTGCCAGGGCACTAGGATATTTCGAAGAACTACAGAGCGGATTAGCAGGCCAGACTAGGGAGTGCATTACATGTTCCATAGGTATTGAACCATGATGGCATTCCCCTTGCGACTTGAACGCATGTACTGCAAGAACGCTCTCATCTGATGGTTTTGGTTGTGTACGCGCAAGGCCGATAGAAGATAGCAGGAGATCCATGAACCGTTGTACCCAGCTCAAGGTACCAAAACTGTAGCGCAAGGCATCAAATCTTACTACGGATTTGACTTGAACTTGTTTCAGAATGAATTTGTTATTCGAATTTAATAAGTTATTTACACTATTGAGGGAACATTTCCATTGAAAATAAATCCTGATCACCGAAATATAGCTCCTTGGAATTGAACCACAAAATTTGTTTGTCGCAACAGTTGGTATAAACCTGGGGAATAGTCTAGAATCCTCTTATGTTTTCTCATAATAAGAAATCATGCATAGTTTGGAGTTACTATAACCCGTAGGTGGTAAACTAAATAACACATAATGAAATCGTGTTTTGTTGAATTTATTTATCTGAAATTTCGTGTGAACTCCACAAGGGTTTTTCTTTGCGTGTACACTTACAAACAACCTTGCGTACGTGCCTGAGTTGCCAACGATTGTCTTCAAGTTTTATTGGCAAACCGAGATTTGCTGTTAATCTATTCACAAAAGGTTGCGTTTTTATAGCTCTGCAAATAATTTGAAAACTTTGCAACAACATTTGGATGGGATACAATGTAACTCGATTTCCTTGGTAGAAACTTTTTCTGTCATAAAACACTTGGCCAACAATTATCACATCAATTGCATGTACGCGCGTGTGTGTGTATTCAAAGAACCCAACCATCTTGAATTCAAAAGCATCTTGAATTCATAGATGTGATAGTTTCCCCATACATTTATTTTATGCCCCAACATTATTCTCATGCATCTTCCCATATTCCAGCATTCATTACTCATCGTTCTACTCTATTAAATGGCGAAAGTCATCATTCTTTTCTGCTTGGGATATTACAATTACGAAAGGATGAATGCGGATTTGCATTGGAAGCGGACAAAGGTACATAAATCACGGGAAATATGTTGTTTAAATAAGATCTAACGCATTTGGGGCAAAACACTCTGGCATTTCGGGACAATTAATAACCTGCGCTTGTCTCTAGAAGCAAACGTTGCTGAAGAAGATAAATGAATTAACAGAATTGCACGAGTTGTATCGCAATTACCCAGCCACACTCATACGTACTCACACACACACACACATATGAGTATATTTCGGATAAAAAAGCAAACATTAGTTGCATCTTTTGCAGCAGCATTCACACATCCTTAGATATATACACACCAACACACAAGTATAATTTCTTCTGTGCAAACGTGATTGTATGTAAACTGGGTTGCATGGATTCCTGCTACTGGTCAGTGTGTTTCTAGTCTGCTTGTACGTTTTTTTCCATTAGGTTATACCTGCAGCTTTTGACTATTTTTCAACTGTTTACGTTGTGCAATACCCTTTAATAAGGGGGCAGCTATTAAATGCACCCGGAATTGGCGACCTTCGTATTACTAGGCGCCAACAGACCCCTTGCGCATTGCAACTGAATGCAGTGTTGCCATACAAATAAACAAAATATATAGTTCCCCATCACATCCCATAACGAAACTGCGGAGAGCTTCAGTGAGCTGTGCGCTTTCGGGGTTTTAACCCATTGATTGAGACCTACAGTTTTATTCCGGTGCCGAGGGTTATTTTGAGAAGCTTTTGCATGGCTAAGCACACGATAGTTTCGCCGTGCCTAAGCGAGGTGACCATCATTGGAAGATAATGCAGGGATCGACCCCATGTTCTCAAAAACAAGAGCCGTGAACTCAAAGCGCTGAATTGAATTGAATTTAATTAAATTGAATTGATTTTAATTGAATTTAATTGAACTTAATTAGATCGAACTGAGTTGAATTGAATTGAATTGAACTGAATTGAATTGGAATTGAACTGAATTTAATGAATTGAATTGAACTGAATTGGTCTGAAGTGAACTGAACTGAACTGAATTGAATTGAATAGATTTGAATTGAATTGAATTGAATTGATTTGAATTGAATTAAATTAAATTGAATTGAATTGAATTGAATTGAATTGAATTGAATTGAACTGAATTGAATTGAATGCAATTAAATTGAGTTGAATCGAATTGGATTGAATTGAATTGAATTTAATTGAACTGAATCGAATTGAATCAAATTGAATTGAGTTGAATTGAATTGAATTGAATTGAAATGAATTGAACTGAACTGAATTGAATTGAGATGAATTGGATTGAATTGAAGTGAATTGCATTGAATTCAATAGAATTGAACTGAATTGAATTGAATCGAATGGAATTGAATTGAATGAAATTAAATTGAATGGAATTTAATTGAATTGAACTTAACTGAATTACATTGAATTTAAATTAATTTAATTGAGTTGAATGTAATCAAAGTGAATTGAATTGATTTGAATTGAGCGGAATTGAACCGAATCGAATTGAATTGAATTAAGTTGAGTTAAACTGAATTGAGTAGAATTGAATTGAATTAAATGAAATGGAATTGAGATTGAAATTTAATTGAGCTGAATAGAATTGCATTAAACTGAACTGAATTGAGCTCAATAGAATGAAATTGAATCGAATTAAATTGAATGGAATTAAATGAAATGGAATCGTATTGAATTGAATTGCATTGAATTGAATTGAATTGGATTGAACTGAGTTGATTTGAGTTAAATTAAATTGATGTAAGACAATTGCAAACATTTAGTCCCGGTGGAAATTTTAACCTTGAACTTGAATCGGTTAATCGACTTGAAGCCCCAAATTGTCTATTATTGGGAAAATGTGAATTACAAAATACGTTCAAACGGTTTTTCGGTTTATATGGATTACTGGTTTCCACCCCGCTTCCGAATCGTCGAGGGAAGGTGGGCTCCGAGCATTTTTGTCATACTAAAAAAAGTGATAAAAAGACCAGCAGTACCTGTAATTAGAATTTTTAAACTCAATCCCTGTATACTAATTCTACTCTTCAGAAAAAAATACTTTAATTTAATTCAACTCTTCTAATTCTACTCTTCAGAAAAAAATACTTTAATTTAATTCAACTCAATTCAATTCAATTCGACACAACTCAAATCAATTCTAACCAATTCAATTTAATTATATTCAATTCAATTCAATTAAATGAAACTCAATTTAAATTAGCTCAGTTCAACTCAATTCAATTAAATTCAATTCACTTCAATTCAATTCACTTCAATTCAATTCAATTCAATTCAATTCAATTCAATTCAATTCAATTCAATTCAATTCAATTCAATTCAATTCAATTCAATTCAATTCAATTCAATTCAATTCAATTCAATTCAATTCATTTAATTTAATTTCATTTCAATTCAATTCAATTTTATTCAGCTCCATTCGGTTCAATTCAAGTGAGTTCAATTCAGTTCGATTCTATTCAATTCAGTTAAATTTCATTCAGTTTAAATCAATTCAATTCAATGTACTTCAATTTACTTCAACTCAATTGAATAAACGTCAATCCAATTCGATTCAATTCAGTTCAATTCAATTCATCTCAATTTAGTTCAATTTAATTTAATTTAATTGAATTGAATTGATTTATATTAAATTATCATCGGGGTCTCCAATGATTTGCATGATCGTTGCTAGCCAAGCATGGATTCCTACCGCATTTGCCACCGACTACCGAACGTGGCATACAACGTTAAGATGTTGGTCTACCATAACACTAAGCTATTTTAGGGTGGGCAACATTTGCACAAGATCTCGAACCAGAATGATTATCTGTTCCACTTTCTTGTGGCTGATTATCCGATTTGTGTCCTGCCAGCTCCAGTCCCGCTTCAACAAGCCACGTTTTCACTTGCGTCTATCATCAGTAAAATCGACAATATTGGCCCACTTGGAATTCACAGCCTTCGTACACCGTACAATGTTCCAAAGAAGAAAAGATAAGGACCGAACCTTGTGGAACACATGCAGTTACCTCATACACCTCCGTACCTTTCCCGCTAGTGTAATTTAGCATACTGTTGGATAGGTAGCTCAAAAGTCGATCCAGATTGTATAAAGGTGTCTGCATTATTATGAGGATGCTGCTCACTTGCCCCAATCTGCCAAGTTATGAGTTTGATTATCGTACAGTGTTACGTGGATCTAATCCAGACATGTGCAAACTGACACAAACGCATTTCAAAACAGTTTTACGAATTTTGCGACTGTGTTAAGTTGAACGGAGCAAGCAGAACAAAAGCAGAGAAAACAAAAGTAGTACACTGAGTAAAAAATTAAAATTAAAAAAATTAAAACTAAATCTTAAAAAAAAAATCAAATATCAACATCTCCAATGATTATTTCCATTTATGATTTTTGCCATTTACAAACATAAAAATTTCTTTATATTCGTCCATGGCAATTAAAATTTATTTTTTAAGTGTAGTGTTTTTTATTACAAATAATTTTGCTTGCAGAGCGATACGGCAGAACAGCAACTGACTTTGAATCGGTAAACAAGCAGCAAGCTTTCGGACATGTTGGTGTGAAAAAACGATCAAGCTACTATCGGTGTGAAAACACGATGACTCAAAAGAGTACTAGCTGCACATCTATGATCTAATCCTTCAAGACATCCCCGATATGGCATCTCATGCAATATGTTCCATACGTTACATCAATCGTAGAACGGGACTTTCTGACCCCGTACGTGCGATCAAATAGATCAACTCCGCAATATTTGACAAATAATCATCAATGGTTCTCTACAGTAGCGTGCCCATTGTGTCCAGTAGCCATTTAGGTCGGTAAGAAGATGGCTCGTCAGGTAGGTTTTTCTCTTTTGGGGCGAGCATCAACAACGTCGGCTTCCATTTATATGAGAAAACTCCTCGAGTTTGTAATGTCTCGAGGAAGATGACCATTATAAACCATGACCATGACAAACTATTCAGCGCCATTCTATTTCCATGTGCACCCGGATTATCCTACAGACTGGTGTGAACTGTACCGTGTTGATGTCCCGGAAAATTTCTTCATCTCTAGGGGGTTCGCCGTGAACACGTTACAGCGCTCGCTGCGGAAATACGAATGTCGCGATGATCCATAACATTTCCGAACATGTGACCTGTTACTCTACATTTTCCTTAGGACTACCCTGTATATTCATTTGTGTGACTACATATGTACATGTCTTGTATGTATAAGTATATATACTAGCAAGTGTTTACAGTACCCAGCGGCGGAAGTCGCAAGGCCTTCCACAAATAAAGCGTGCGGAATGATTCTCTTGTAATGCCTTCCTAAAATATGGCCTGCGGAAAGCATGCATTTTGTCATCAGATATTTACAATTTTGAGAAATTTCTTTTCCGATTCTTTGTAACCGTAATTTAATTGGAAAATTTCGTACAAATTTTAAAATTATAATATTTATTTAATATTTTTCAGGGTATTTCTAAACTTTTCAATTTGAAGTTGGGTGTGGTACAACTTTCTAAGATAGATACATATGTACATACTTATAAATCAATATGTAGAAATGGATAATGATTTTGTGATGAAATAAATTACTTTAATTTTATTTTGTGTTTAAAAAAATTAAATGAAATAAAATCGCTTCTAAGGGCTTCGTCTTTGAATGCCTTCTAAGGCATTCTTTAGGCAATGGCCAAGGCAGGCCTTGCCCCCAATCTCACGCAATGTTAAAAAGAAAGGAGGAGGAAATGTGTAGGGAAGCCCTACCGTATGTTAAAGAAGACCTGTTTGGTCATGATTTCAGGCCTTCCAGGTCATGACTTCCGCCGCTGGGTACTTGGCAATAAACGAGTGTACACCTACTGCTGTGTTCTACCCTTTCTGTTTAGTATGCATCAGCATCCGCATCCGCATTTGGAGTTGCTGTACTAATGTTATGTTCAGGTGTTTCTAACATTAAGTATGTTTCCGTATTATAAATGGACTCACTGCCATACAGTAGTTACATGTGCCAAGGATGCGAAATCATCGATTGACTCACAAAGCACAAGTAAACAACCAGCATCCAAACTGGTATTTAGTTAAAGGGGCAGTGGTTGTCATTTAGTCGCCAAAAACTGGCTAGAATTAGTCACCTGCAAGATTGCATCAAGTTTGGGCTTTACATGTACAATCAGAGGTGGCAATAAATGCTTCGTCTCAGGGATTAATCGATCTTCGTTACAGTTTTTCAAGTAAAAAATTGTGTACCCTGGATGATTTTTTCGTTACTACAATGAAATGGGTCATACGTGATTATTTGACGGCTAATTGTTGTTGCGTTGACGTAAAGAATTGAAGTGGATCGTCTCCGATTTTGGCCTCTCTGTCTCTCCATGGTTGCCATATTGCGCACTAATTTCCGAGCTTGCACGAAAATATGCAACATTAGGTGTTACGAGCAAAAACGATGTACAAGTAGACAGCCAAAATTTCTCTTCACTCAAACAAATAACAACAAATAAAACCAGTGAAACCCTAGCCTTTCTCTGCTCTCTCTCTTACTCTCTTCATTGAATATTTAAATACACGAGCAGCTTGTTGATAGTGTTATTGTATATAACTATACAAATTCCAACCATGTTGAAGTAAAATTACATAAAGTATGCAAAAAGTATGCAATAATCAAGATATGACGGGGGAGAGATATACCTCTGAGTGAATTTGTAGCACTTTTTGGTTCTCTTTTACCAGGGTTGCCAAATTGCGCACATCTTCTGGTCGATTAATTCTAGATCGTCTTTGAAAGACTTCAACATGGTTGGAATTTATCAAGACTGATCTAGTAGAGGTTAACGCAGTAGGATTTGTTGTTGTTGTGGGCACCAACAACAGAGATTTTGTTTTTGTTCTATGACTCTAAATGTCAAATTCAACACAAATACATATGACCTAACAAAGTAAACAAAAAAGTACAATAACAAAATGCACTGAATTTGACAGGTAGAGCCATAAGAAAGCAAAATTAGCTGTTTCCTCTACCAGATCAGCCTTGGAATTTATATAGTTATAAATTATACAATAACATTTTCAGCTTTCAGCTCTTGTATTGAAATACTCAATAAAGAGAGTAAGAGAGAGAATAGAGAATGATTAACGCTTCACTCGTTTTGTTGGTTGGCATTTGAAAGAAGAGACATTTTGACTGTCTATATTAGGTTTTCAACATCCAATGTTCATATCACACCAGGCCAAATGTCATAAATTTGCTGAGAGAACTGCTAAGTCTACTATAAGTATTAGTCTATGAATACCACATGCTTGAAAAATAAAATTGAGTGTGTAGAGGAATTATAAATGAAATATTTGCAACGAAAATGAAAGTAAAGATAACAAAATTTCTTGCGAAAATTTCGCAAGAACTGAATACGGGATTTTCAACTGGAATCGATTCGGTAGATCCCACTCAAATCATGGTTTAGTGAATCATTCACCATCTGTCTTCCTTTTTGCACTTCGAAAAGACTTGGCCGACGATCGAACGGATATCAATGACTTATATTGCGGTCATTTGCAAAAAAGTAGTAGTAATCGTCGGCAGAGGGTGGTCGGAGACGGCTGAAGTCGGCTCGAATTTTTTTTTAGCAGAAATATTAAATACAGCTTCTCGACAACGTGCTTAGATATTGAGATACCGGGCGTTGAAGTTTAGAAAAATAGATTTTATTTATAGTATTGGAGATCTAAAGAAACGAAGAAACTATACTACTAGAGCCACCCCAAGAGATAAGTCCGTCCACGCTGAAGACTATAATACAGAAAAAACTGCCAAAGCCTGAAACTCAGTGTTGTTAATCCCCAGCCGGTGACGCATAAAGCTTTCACCCTTAATATTTCCGATGCTTAAACGGTTACTGAACTTTGTTTCTGCTATTTTGGGAAGTAATTCAGATAATATATTTAGTCTTCCAAACTTTATCAAACTTCAACCACTTTCTGAATATATTGCATTGAGTGGCCGCAGATATTCTACTCTTGTTGCTTAAAAGTCTAAACAGAACAACAAGAAGTACCCAAGTCTGTCGGGACTAGACTCAAGTGACTCTTATACAAGCCTTATAATATAAGAACAACAAGTTTCTTCAACTGGCTCGATCTTTAGCTTTTTTCTTCGAGTTGTAACACCAAGCTATCGCAGATATTCATCCAACTTTTGTTTCCAGAGAAGCTTTGACCGTCCTATTTCTCGATGTCTTCGAGTACGTCTTCGAAGACCTTTCGCACTGGTTCGTTCTGATCCATTCTACTGACATGGCCTTCACGCTGAAAAATCTGTCCTTTTTTTGTAGTTTGGATGAAAATAGAACGTACTTGTAGCTTGTCGCAAATATACTATACTTGTGCCCAAACACATTGTGTTTGCTTTTCAATATAACATGTTTGAGACACAATGATTAATAAATTTTGTTTTTTTTTTTGAAAACCGCTAAAAAGAAATACGAGACAGACAAAAAAGAAAAAAAAAGCAGCAGATCTTCAATTCATGAAAACATTGCTTGCGAACATGTACATGTTTCCTGCAATATGCTGCTGGGGCCGATATTTTTCAGTGTGTAGCCAGCGTGAATGCTTTATTTTGATTCGCATAACTATGTCGTTGTCGGGATACAGTTTATAGGTACTGTTCTTGGTTCATCGACTGTCGAATTTCGCAGTTATCTATTACAGGACGATATATCAGTGGCCACAAACCATAACAGCCTAACTCGAGGTAGGACAAAATTTAAAACAAATTTGTGAAGTCAACGTGCCTATTTTTGAAAGAAGGACCAATTCTAAAAAATAATCCCATTGCTTTAAAAAAAACCTTTTCTTCAAAAACATACCTTCTCTTAAAAAATAACGTTTTTTACAAAAATTCGTTTTCTTAAAAGTACCTTTCTTAGAAATAAAATAATAATTTTCCTTTTCTTTTCTTGACATAAGTAGCCTTTCTGGAAATAAGCAAATTTTCTAAAAAAAAATAATCTTTTCCTTAAAAAGTACCTGTTGTTTAAAGTACCACTTCTTTAAAAAGTACCTATTTTTAAAGAAAGTACTTATTTGTTACAAAAATTCGTACTCTTATTGTTTTTCTTACAAAAATAGTACCTTTTCTTAAAACAAACATAAGCTTTTAATAAAAGAAGTACCTATCTTTAAAAACTGACTTTTTCTGGAAAATTTAATACATATATTACAAAAAGGGACCTAAAATTATCATTTAAAAAAAAAATCATACAAGAAATATGAAAAATCATACAATATATTGTTATGAATTTCCATATTCTACCTTTTTGCGTTGTTTTATTCCCAATAATAAAACAAAGTTCGTTTTTAATCACGATAATTACAACGGTATAACTTCCTTCTATTTTACTTATATAGTACAATAGAGCATCAAATCAGGTTTAGTAGGTGACTGATGTCACTGAAGCTCATCAAACAATCGGGCATATTCTTTTGGCCTTAGAAGGCGGATGAGCCAAACATACGGGCCAGCGGCGGATAGAAACTAAACGAAGAAAATCCAGGTTCAACATATCGCATCCTGGTCAGCGTCTGATCCATAATGGGCGGCTGCAATCAAATATCCTGGCAGTAGGTAAAATGAAAAAACCCGGTGGACAGGGTTTGCCTCCCGCCACCGTTCATAATGGAAGTGAAAATACAAAAACGAAACAGAAACATAAACAACCCCTATTTGTTGACGACCCTCGCAAACGTTATAAGGAACACGATTTACGGATATGTAAGAAATCTATATAGATCCGGTGCAAGTATCCAACTGGCAGATGTCCTCGAAATTTATAAGGCTGACATTACCGCTATCCAGGAAATGCGATGGACAGGACATGGCTGAGCACGAAAAAGAAACTGCGACATATACTACAGTTGCCATGAGAAAAAACATGAATTTGGTTGCGGATTTGTAGTTGGCAAAAGACTGCGACATCTAGTCTCTAGGTTCAATCCTGTGAGTGAACGTATAACCACAATCCGCATAAAAGCGAAATATTTTTATATTTCTCTAATTTGTGTGCATGCCCCGACAGAAGAGAAAGATGATGATGCCAAAGACATATTCTATGAGCTCCTAGAGGAAACGTATGACCGCTGCCCTGGCCATGCCATTAAGATTGTACTAGGAGATTTTAAGGCCAAAGTAGGCAGGGAGAATGTGTTTAATCCAACTATTGGCAATTTCAATCTACATGCTGACAGTTCCGACAAGACTGATTGACTTTGCCGCGGCAAAAAACATGGTCATTAGTGGTACAAGATTTCCGCATAAAGACATCCACAAGGCTACTTGGGTATCCCCTGATCAAAGAACTAAGAACCAAATTGATCACGTGGTAATGGAAGGAAGGCACTCTACCAGTGTAATGGACGTACTCAGAGGAGCTAACAGCGATTCTGATCACTACCTGGTAGCAGCGAAGGTTCGCACAAGATTAAGTAGAGCGAAAATCGTACGAAACCAGACGCAGAGGAAGCTGGACATCGGAAAGCTGCAATTACCAGAGGTAGCCACAGCCTACTCAAGGAAGCTCTCGCAACTTTTGGCACAGAACCCACCCCCTCCCGATGACGATCCTGATGCGCAGTGGGAACCCATTTCCGACTCTATAAAAACTGCTGCAACAACCGTACTTGGTTTTGAAAAACCGCTTCGCAATAAACCGTGGTACGATGAAGAGTGTCGCATAGCAAATGACGAAAAGAACGCTGCACGTATGGTAATGCTTCAGTCAATTGCAACGCGATCTGCAACTGAGCGGTAAAGGGAGAAGAGAAAGGAGGTAAACCGTCTCTTTAGGCGTAAGAAACGGCAGTGGAGAAAGCGCGAGAGTGAAAAAATTGAGACATACATAAGGAAGAACGAAGCCAGAAAATTCTACCAAAAAGTTAAAAACGGAACTAATGGACATGGTTCAGGCCCCCGCTCTGTAAAGGCAAGGACGGAAATCTCGTCGCAGATGTGCAGAGCATGTTGGGAATATGGAGAGAGCATTTCTCCGCGCTACTAGTACCTGAGATATCCGATGACGATGGGACAATCGATCACAATATGGTCGACGACGTCGATTGCCCCCTCCTAACCAAGACGAGGTCAGAACAGCTATTGCCCGGCTTAAGAACAACAAAGCCGCAGGAGCCGATGGATTACCGGCGGAGCTGTTTAAGGCTGGCGGCGATGAGCTGGTGCATGCATCAGCTCATTAGCAAAATTTGGTTAGATGAATGCATGCCCGGCGATTGGAGTCTCAGTGTACGATGTCCCATATTTAAAAAAGGTGACCCGAGTATCTGTGCCAACTACCGTGGAATAAGCCTTTTATCCATAGCATATAAGGTTCTATCAAGTATAATTTGCGAAAGACTAAAACCAATTATCGCTGACCTGATTGGACCATACCAGTGTGGCTTTAGGTCTGGAAAATCGACAACTGACCATATTTTCACGCTACGCCAAATCCTGGAAAAGACACACGAAAAACAAATCGACACCTATCATCTATTTATCGATTATAAAGCAGCCTTCGATAGTCCGATACGGGAGAAACTCTATGAAGCAATGTCTGAGCTTGACGAACACCAAATCCGCGGTGAAAGTTGGTAAGGATCTTACCGAACCTTTCGAAACTAATCGAGGCCTCAGGCAAGGCGACACCCTATCGTGCGATCTCTTTAACATCTTAATGGAGATCATTATGAGAAAGGCTGCAGTCAACATGAATAAAACCATCAGCAGCAAAAGTCACATGCTGCTCGCGTATGCTGATGATATAGATATCATTGGGCGCACAATTAGAGAAGTTACTGCGGTTTTTTCGAGAATTGAGAAGGTGTCAGCAAAAGTGGGTCTGACAGTAAAAGAGGGCAAGACAAAATTAATGGTTTCAACGAGCGGAGCCTCCACGCGATTAGACCAAAGCATGAACGGTGATAACCGTTATAATTTCGAGGTGGTGGACGAATTTATATACCTCGGATCTGCCGAAATCAAAAACAACAACGTCAGCCTTGAGATCAAGCGGAGAATTATGCTTGCGAATAGATGTTGTTTTGGGCTAAGCACGCACCTTGGAGATAAAGCCCTCTCTCGAGTAACAAAAGTCCAGCTGTACCAGACTCTCATTCAACCTATCTTGCTATCGCAAGCAGACGAAACATCTGTAGGAGTCTTCAAGAGAAAAATACTCCGAAAAGTTTATGGCCCTATAGTGCACAACGGCGAGTATCGGTGACGCATGAATCATGAGCTGTATGAGCTTTATCCTGACATTGACATAGTTAAGCGGATCAAGATAACGCGATTGCGCTGGCTAGGTCATGTCAGTAGAATGGATGAAGATGAACCAGCGCGAAGGGTTTTCGAAACCGAACTCGAAGGAAGACGAAAAATAGGAAGACCAAGACTCCGCTGGAGGGATCAGGTTGACGAATCCCTGCGTACACTTGGCATTGCCAGCTGGAGAAATAAAGCAAAGGATCGAACTGGTTGGCGAAATATGTTATCTTCATTTTGTAAGGTCCCTGACCCTCCGGGGTTGTCCGAGATCGGCTAAGTAAGTAAGTAAGTACAATAGTTTACTTTATTTACACCACTTTAATAAGTCGTATATTTTACTATCAAATCGCGTTGCTTACTTTACCTCCGCTATTTATACGAACTCACCATACTCAAATCTAGTTATCTCTAGCAAATGTCTAGTCGTTGTTGTTGGTTATCTTTGGAGAATCATCTCGAATGGTGGAGAATTATCTTAACTGAGGCGAATTCATGGTACTGGTTTAGCGAGCTGGTACGTTGTTACAATGCATATTTTCAGGCGCAGCATTAACGGCCCTGTTATTTACATAATGATAATATGAGCTTTAAGAGCAAGCAAAAGCTTTTACTTATTCGTAACAATGTGTATAAAATCAATGAATAAAGTTTATCATTTTACAAAACGTATCAGTTCTTAAAGATCCTTTTGAATTATTGTATTTTTCAACGGGAGCCTTAGCCGTGTTTATACTAACTAGTACATAATATATAGCGAAAGGAACTTCGTTCCAACCGGGTGTGCCCTGACACCTCATGTGATTTTTTATTAAAAAACACCCGCCATCCGATAGGTTGTCAGTGCACGCAATGTATAGTACAGGGTGTCTGGTGGCAAATTTATATTTTTAAATTCGATTATTTCAAAAAGTAATAAAAGGTGCGGAGGGAGGGTGGCGCCGTTGGAATTATCGATTGTGCGGTTTTGTCAGCCACGATGTCGCAGTGATCGAGTGAGCATCGTGCGTCCGCTGTGGAGACATTTTTTAAGAATAATGATTCTTACGTAATTGCTCGTCGACAATTTTGTTCAAAGTTCGGTATTCGGCGAATAAGTGATGGAGCTAGTGCACATTTAATTCGTTCGTGGATGCACAGATTCCGCACAACTGCTTCGGCTATGAATGAACCATGACCAGGCCCCGGTCGATCTTCAAGGATTCCCGAAAACATTGAACTGGTTGAAAGCAGTTTACGTGAAAATCCGCGACTTTCATTACGGAAAAGAGCAGCCTCACTGGGACTTCCAAGAGCGATTATTCATCAAATTTAAAAAAAGGATCTGAAGGTCCATCCTTTTAAAATTCAAATCGTTCAAGAACTGAAAGAAAGTGAATTTGATTTAGGCAAAAATTTTTGTGAAACGATGTTGGAGCGTTTTCGCACTGTTCATCCCATTTTTTGGAGCGACGAAGCTAATTTTCACTTAAACGGCCACTTCAAAAAGCAAAACTGCCGTTACTGGTCTCCGAGAACCCGCAGCCCTGGAATGAATCATCAAAAACCATTGAATTGCATAACCGTTTGGTGTGCCTTATCCACGCATGAGATAATTGGACCATTTTTTTCCGAAAATTGTCGAGGCCAGGCGACGAATGTCTACGGTGAAAATTATCGACGCACGATTACGGAATTATTTTTGCCAAACTTGCGAGCTCATCTATCGTACTCTTCTCACACGGGGTTTCAACAGGATTGGGCGACTGCACACACAGCCAGAGTTTCGATGAATTTGATTCGGGAAAATTTCCCCCAAAAACTGATCAGTCGTTTGGGGACATCCCATGGCCACCGAGGTCACCCGATCTAACTGCCACGGACTTTTTTAATGGGGCTACCTCAAAGAGAGGGTTTATAATGACAATCCCCAATCTCATGTGGCTTTAAAGGAAAATATTCAGCTCAACTGAACCAAGTGTACTGTAGCGTGTGGGCAGAGCACAAGGCTCCGTTTTGAACAGTATGTTTAACTCGACGGAAGACATCTGGATGACATATTCTTCTATCGTTCAATGCCCTTAATAAAACTTTGTGTGAATTATTATATTTTTTATTTAAGTTTGAAAATTTAAATCTGCTACCAGACACCCTGTATAACCTCTTCTGCCAGGGAATCAGTACATGGGCCACAACATGAAGTTCAGACCTTTAATATTAAAATCAGTATCAATTCCTTTGTCATCTTCTGGTCTCTGCGTATTATGTTCACTTGGGTCATGAGTTGCGGGAGAAATGGGGGTTTATTAGGAGATTGATTACATTTCATTGGTGACTGTCTGGTGACTTAACCACGACTTCTCGGATGAATTTTCTATTGATTAATAGAAGATCATCCATGAGCTTCTTTTGGTCCATCTGGCCGCAGTCTCATACCGCCTTAGCTCCACTTTGCACCCATCCCAGTACTCGTTGACCCTCGAATACTTTGCTCTGTTAAATGGTTTTCGGCATAATGCGTTTATATGTGTTGATTAAGTGTGTGTACGTCTATTTCATCCTTTTGAAAATGTCTTATCAACTGTCGGAGTCGTCTTTAATTTTCCTCTTCCATTAAATAATGCAATGATCCTTTTCCCGTTTTGAATTGTTTGACTAACTTTGCTAAAATTGTTGACAAAATACTTTGTAACAATTGTTTATTTACTTGCAACTTCAACGGCAGAAGCAGCCAAGGAAGGATGAACAAGCTAACGAAAAAAACCTTTTAGGTCTAGGACGTTAACAAACATTCTGGCATTCGTATAATGCTGCCATATAATGGAGGTAGGTTGGGGGGACGTGGCCATGGATGTGGGGCCCGGGGCAACACTTGCACTTGTCGATTTTCATTTTGTCGAGAGTCTAATGCAAGGACAAGGACGTGGTAAAAGTCATTTCGTTTCATTACATTACGTATCGTCTCATTTGTTGTAAGATGTTGAACAGCATAAAAGTGCAATGAAATCGCAACAGTTACAACGACAACAACAATGTCTGCAATTCAGCTTCCACTCCAGTCCATACCACAGCTCGCACGTCCAGTAACCGAAACCATGGAGTACAATGTTGCACCTACTTGGATGTTGGGTAGATGTTCAACTCGTACATCACGCCAAACAAACAAATGGAAAAGTACTGTGAGTGAAAGAACTTTTTAAGTGAATTTTTGATTAGATCTGACCAAAAAGTTGTTTCCCCCTCCCTCTCATGCTCCACTGACAAAGAAGAAGCCGTTTTAGTCCCGACAGCACTCGCAATGCTTAATACAACTTACAACTATGTAGAACTATGTTTATGGCACAGCAGCCAGCCGGGCAAAAGAAGTCCTGATAAAAGACAACAAAATGACGGCGAAAACTTTGCAACATTCCTTACCAACAAGTGAGTATGCCAGCAACCGTCCCTTCCAGGTGAGGGGAGATACTGACTGCAATACTCAAAGTCACCTGCACAGTCACTCACTCACTCGCTCGCTCAATCGTCGCTCGCCCAGACTCCGCCGGCATGTAAATGTGAACAAAGTCCAAGTAATTTTCACAATTTGCAAAGAAATGCATTCTTCTCTTTGAAGACTGCTAATAAACTACGCCGGGGAATGCCTTCATCCCGGCAGGAGCCGAGGACTCAAAATACTATCACGCATTGATGTACATTTGCAGGTGGCAACTACTACTATTGGCCTAACACTGGGTGCTCGTTTTAGAAAAGTTATTAAAATTATTTGCGACAGACGGTGATAAATTAGAAAAATCACAAAGGACACAAATAAAAGCTGAATAACTGGCAAACTTGCTCGTGTACCAAATATAACGGAGCTCCGCCAATAAAGGATTCCCATAAACTTGCCAGAATATGAGTAATTTAGCAAAACTTTGTGCTTTCTTGGCCGGCGTCAAGGTGAAGTGGGTGATTGCCTTCCTTATTTTCAGTCGAGCCGATTAAAAGAGTAGCCACTCGTAAATCCATCTTAGGGCAATGAAAATAGTTACAGAGGAAATGACGGCACCAAGTACACCAACATGTAGACGCGCCCAGCACAATTTCGTTAGGAACAAACAAAATCCCAGATAAATTAAATTTCATTTTGGGAATGTAATTGCGCCAAACAAAGTTTTGTTCCGTCAAACATAAGACTTTATTTGTTATAAAAAACAAACTGTTTACGGGAACCGAAAAACGGGTATCTCAAACGATGTAATAACACAGTGCACCACGAAACATATAACCATATCCGGACCACTACGTGATAGAAGACCCGTGTCTCCCAGTTTTGCTCAAAGTCATGCAATTTTTGGTTCATGGGCCCCCGTGTCATTTTTCCAAAAAAGTGATAATTTTGCAATGTTGATTTACTCTCTAAGGGAAAGTTGTAGATCTTGTCATAAAGAAAAGAAATTGTGAACATATAAAATCAAAAAAACTTCATATTCAAGATCAAAATCGCAAAAAAAAACTTGAAAAAACTCGATTTTTTGTTAAGGTTTTCCTCTGTTCAGGTCCATAGGTAGCAAACCGTTCAAAATTCAAGGAACCAATCAAATACAAAAATGTATCTACGATCTCAATAAACAACTTTCTAGAACATATGAACTTCCTAGAAAAAAAATTTAATTTTTTAAAGTTTTTTGCGATTTTGACCTTCACAATTTTTGTTCTTTATGACAAGAACTACAACTTTCCTGCAGAGAGTAAATCAATGTTACGAACGGTTTGCAAGATATGAGCCTGACAAAATGATCACTTTTGCGCAAAAATGACACAGAAGCCCCAAATATTTGGAGTCCCATAAAAAAAGTGCTTGACTTTTGGCAAAACTGAGAGATACGTGTGTTTTTTTTTCGATCTTTCTTCACGTAGTGTTGTCCGTATATGGTTATATTTCCATGACTTAAAAAATTGCACACAGTGTACGAGTAATACACTCACAGCTAAAAGCGTTTACGATAAATTAACACTGTTTCATAAGGTCAAACCAAGGCGAGGACACCACATCCGATTAGACTAAGGAAGGGCACAAGAGGACTGGATATAATATATGTAAAGGAATAATGCTATGGTTGATTTATAATTATGATTTCTGTATTAATATTAACTCCCTAAGGAAGGATTGCTAGTATAGGTTGTAATTGTAGACGAAACTCTGACGGCTGAAATTTACAACGTGTGCGATTGGGGCTTTCAATGACTCCCAACGACTGATCATTTCTCAAGAAGTCGAAACAGACTTCAATTCGTCAATGGATGGTCTTATTATATGTTTTCGCTCTACTTGAGGTGACCATTTTACGTACTATATATAAAGACGAAATCAACAAGTACAAGAGAGAGTTAAGGAAAGCCAAAATTATGTCCCGGATGGATTTCTGCATCAATGTAAATAGCTCAACCGTAGCCTCCAGGCTTAGGAACATGTTGTGTGCAACACCTTTTACTATTGAGGGTGTTGCAGGAAACACATTTCTCTGGCAATTCTGAGTGTGAACTGGATAGTATTTCAGTTGGTGATTCCGTTGCAGTACAGCAAACGGATGTTGCCAGTGAATTGTTGTAGCGGAAAAGAGAATTTTATAATTATAAAAAGTTTCAACCCTTACAAGTCGCCAGGGCCGAACAATATCCTGCAGGCGGAACTACAGGCAGTGGATTATAGACAGGAGGTCTGGTTCAAAAAGCTCTACAAATGATCTATCAAACAGGCCTAAATATCTAAACCTAGGGTTTCTTCATTTCTAAAGCAGGGAAAACTATTCCTTACGGGACCTATTCTCTGGAAACCCTTGCAGAGATTACTGGACGGATTTATTAGAACCAACATCGATTATTGGCTATTTCCAGGGTGAAAGCCGTTTTAGTCCCGACAGCACTCGCAATGCTTAATACAACTTACAACTATGTAGAACTATGTTTATGGCACAGCAGCCAGCCGGGCAAAAAAGTCCTGATAAAAGACAACAAAATGACGGCGAAAATTTTGGAACATTCTTTACCAACAAGTGAGTATGCCAGCAACCGTCCCTTCCAGGTGAGGGTAGATACTGACTGCAATACTCAAAGTCACCTGCACAGTCACTCACTCACTCGCTCGCTCAATCGTCGCTCCAAGTAATTTTCACAATTTGCAAAGAAATGCATTCTTCTCTTTGAAGACTGCTAATAAACTACGCCGGGGAATGCCTTCATCCCGGCAGGAACCGTGGACTCAAAATACTATCACGCATTGATGTACATTTGCAGGTGGCAACTACTACTATTGGCCTAAGACTGGGTGCTCGTTTTAGAAAAGTTATTAAAATTATTTGCGACAGACGGTGATAAATTAGAAAAATCCCAAAGGACACAAATAAAAGCCGAATAACTGTGGGCGGTGCCACGCCCCCTTTTCATAAATCGTATGTATGTGTGTATGTTACGAATCGACTCGAAAGCGGCTGGACCGATTTTGATGAAATTTTCAGACAATATTCAGAATAACCTAGCGGGTGACATAGGCTATACAGCCAGGGTGAAATCGGGCGGTGCCACGCCCCCTTTTCCAAAATATCTCTGACGGCTTTTCTAATAGACCAATAGACCGATTGTTATGAAAATTTCGCATTGTGGTACTGACGACCTGCTGATACTCCTTCGCTATACTTGGTTGTGATTGGATAAAGAGGCGTGGCACAGCCAATACAACTTGAAATTTAAAATGGCTATATCTCAGGAACTGTCAGAGATATGAAGATGAGATTTGGTATATATGTTACATGAATTACAGCCAGGGTGAAAGAGGGAGGTGCCACGCCCTATTTGAAAGAAACCGATATAACAGCCATTACTATAGTTTGAAACGTAAGGGAACAATAAACTTTGTTCACCCTTTGGCATTACAAAAACTTTGAAGGCAAAACGTATGTAGTTTGCCGGGTCCGGCTAGTAAGAATATAACATTTTGTAAAAATACACATTTTCTGTCGAGTCTGGTTCCGAGAAGAACCGGGTATTTGGACCGGTTCCGGTTATCAGCAAATTGCTTTCCTAAAGAGGCTTAAGTGAAACAACTTATTATAAGAATGTGAAATTTGATAAAAAATACATTTTCTGTCGATTTTGGGTCCGAGAAGAACCAGGTATTTGGACCGGTTTTCAGCAAATTTCTGTTCCAAAGACGGGTAAGTAAAATACCTTATTATAAGAATATAAAATCGAATAAAAATACACATTTTCTGTCGAGTCCAGTTCCAAGAAGAACCAAGAATTTGCGCCAGTTCTGGTTCTCAGCAAATTACTGTCCCAAAGACGACCAAGTGAAATATCTGATTATAAGAATATTAAATTTGATAAAAATACACATTTTCTGTCGAGTCCGGTTTCGAGAAGAACCGGGTATTTGGACCGGTTCCAGTTATCACCAAATTGCTGTCCCAAAGACGCATAAGTGAAATATCTTATTATAAGAAAATAAAATTTGATAAAAAATACACATTTTCTGGCGAGTCCGGTTCCGAGAAGGACCGGGTATTTGGGCCGGTTCTTAGCAAATTGCTATCCCGAAGACGCCTAACTAAAATATCTTATTATAGGAATATAAAATTTGATGAAAAATACACATTTTCTGTCGAATCCGGTTCCGAGAAGTACCGGGTATTTGGACCGGTCCCGGTTCTCAGCAAATTTCTGTCCCAATGATAAAAATTCACATCTTTTGTCGAGTCCGGTTCCGTGGAGGACCGGGTGTTTGGACTGATTCCCGTTCTCAGCAAATTGTTGTCCCAAACAAATCTAAGTGATATCTCTTATTATAGGAATATAAACTTTAATAAAACTATACATTTTCGTACCCTCACCCAAAGTTGAACCCTTTTGGTTGAACACTTATGGGAACGAGTCCTCTTATTCAAGAACAGTTTTACGGTTCTTTTCAATCCGTTGTTCAGTTCCAGTAGTATCGTTTTTCGGTCTTTTTGGAACCGTTTGCGGATCTTTTGAACTCGTTTTTCTGTCCTTATGGAAATGTAGTTGGTTCATTTGTACCCGGTTTCTCGATTCTGTTCATCACTAGTTAACAGGAATATCAGGCTATTTGTCCACAACGTTCTTACAAAGATATGCATTTCGGGGAGTGCCTCAAGTAGGTGTTTTTTCTGTCACCCAAAGTTTAACACTTTTCGGCCCTTTGGAAACGAGTCCTCTTATTTAGGAACAGTTTTACGGTTCATTTCAATCCGTTGTTCAGTTCCAGTAGTATCGTTTTTCGGTCTTTTTGGAACCGTTTACGGTTCTTTTGAACCCGTTTTTCGGTCCTTATGGAAATGTAGTCGGTTCATTTGTACCCGGTTTCTCGATTCTGTTCATCACTAGTTAACAAGAATATCAGGCTGTTTGTCCACAACTTTCTTACAAAGATATACATTTCGGCTAGCTTAGGGTCAACGGACCCATATAGGTTTGTCAGAAGGGGAGCGCCTCAAGTGGGTGTTTTTTCACCTCTACTATGGAATCTCTCAATGAGCAGAGTTCGGCTTTCTCTGATGGATGGATGTTAAGTCTATTGCCTACGCAGATGACGTGGCAATCACGGTTAGAGGGAAGTTTCCAAGCACTCTTAGGCACATCCTGTAACAAGCTCTTTCTACCACCGCAGGGTGAGCTTCGGACAATGGTCTTGAGATAGACCCAACCAAGACAGAACTGGTTCATTTCAGCAGTAGGTATACGGTACCAACTGTATTGAAGTTCCCTTCTTTGGAAGATCGAAATACTTATGTATTTTACTTAACAGGAAATTTAACTTTACACAACATTCCGGAAAGAGCCAAAAAGACTGCAGGGGCATACCAGGAAACAACGAAGCAGATGAACTTGCTAGGCCATGGTCGCGCTAAAGGGGAGGAGGAGCGTGTGGGTAAGCAACTCTAGCAACTTGCAAGCTCTTTTTGAGAAATTGTACCCTTATGGTAGCTAACGGTAGGTGGTTACTAGTAGGGAACTGTGTACATTCCAAACTGGTGTGGCCCGTCTAAACTTGAAACTCAGTGACGCTTTCTTGTCGTTATCAGGACGAAACGTCTCACTTACCGTGGTTGTCACAACGTGTCACTGTCTCATTGAACGGCATGCAGAGTGACTGAATAAAAAATAAATAAAATAAATGGTTTCCTGTTACATCCCATGAAGGGATAAGGGAGAGCTTCTCAAAATATCAGTGACTTTGCGCGTTCTAGTTGTACACTCACTGATTGAGACCTACAGTTTTACACCGGTTCCGAAATGTATTTTGAGAAGCTTTCTCATGGCTAAATACTCGATAGTGTCGCCGTCACTAAACGAGGTGACCGCTGTCGGAAGAAATTTAAGGTGGTCAGAAGAGGGAACGAACCCACGTTCTCATGCACAACAGCCGCGCACAATACCTTTGCACCACCGACCGGCCAGAGTGAGTGAATATCTTGAGAAATAACGTTTGCTGAAACTGTGATGGCGATAAAGAGGAGGAGTCAATAGAGTATTTTCTGTGTTTGTACTGCTCTTTCCAGAAGACAGCAGGCTACACTTGGCTTTCATTTCTTTGGGGAGTTAGCAAATCTGGCTGATGTTGGCATCCGCCACCTCTTGAGCTTTTCGAAGCAATCAAACAGGTTTAACGGGAGTGACTATGAAAATTTCATCTTGTTCTTTTTGTCTCTGTGAAGTAACAATATACTAGAAGGTCCAAATGAGCCTGACAGAGATGCTGCCCCTCTAACCTAACCTAAATACTGTTTCGTTTACAGCAAACGAGTTTTTACGAGAACTCACAACAAGCCTCTTGCCCAAGAACGAATACAAGGGGGAAGAATATGCCTCACTGTAGCAATCGAAAACTTTCAGATTTAGGGAAGTCACGCCTGCGACAATTTAATAAACCTAAATTTTCTACAATCAAAGAGGACTGGGATAACTTCAAAATTGAGCAAAGGAGACATAAGAATGTGTTCAGAATTCCAAAGAGAATCATCAATAGAAGTTAATTCCGAGGCTTCGAAGCTATAGAAAACACTGACGTCAGGCAATACAATGATACGTTTCTCGAATGACTCTTCTGGGTAGTGGGCTACTTTTAGTAGAGATTGACTCAGTCTCTTTATGAACATTCATTTCCCTGGCAAGTGGCAGCACGGGGAAACCTCAAGGAGACCTCATAGTTCAAAATAGGCTATTACAAATTTTACTAAATCCAGGATTAACTGGGCTATTGACTATTTCAACTCCTTTAAATCCAAGGCATTACCATCGAAACTTCAGGCTATGTCTGATCCATTGATCACCTGGCTGATAATGTCATACATGGCATGTATAAAGTTCAGGTATATACCTAGAGTCGGCAGGGATACAAGTGTGATATTTTTCGCCAAATCGGGAAAGGTATCTCACACTGCTCCTAAAGAATTTAGGCCCATAAGCCCGTCATTGTTCCAACACTCACATAACTAATTGGTTGGAAATATGTTGTAGCAACCGTAAATTCGGTTGTTGCCACCGAATTCCAGTTGCCTCTACCGAACTGAGATTGTCATGACTGATTTTAGTCCCTACAGCAGAATTTCAGTTCTAATACGGATGTAACAACCTCTAATACGAAGGTGATGCCATCTAATGTGGTTGTGTCAAACTCTAACTACGGTTACGGCTTATCGAGTTATTTTGTCTGTGGGTGTAGTGACGACTCGAACGATTGTTCACTTCGAGTGAGCATTGATGTAAGATTGTTATCTGGTGCGCAGATTCGTGCCGCAAGAGCAGATCTATAGAGAGAGCACTGAATGAATTAGTTGGATACATGGAGCAATTCTTGCTTGCTGAAGTATACGTTGGAAGCGTTACTTAACGTTCTAGGTAGAGGTCGGGATCGACAATTTCGACGTTACTCGGCAAGCCTCATAAGATTAACAGTTCCATTGGATTAGGCGTGATTTTTTGAACGCAAATCTTATGGAGCCTGAACGTAGAACGTAGAATGTTAACAGAGGCACACCACCAGGATGGTTTTTGTCTTCACTCTGCGGAACCTTGCGCTGAATGGTATAATGAGAATGTTGAAGCTGTTGATGGGTCAATAGTTTCAAGGAGCACGTATCCCAGTATCCTCAGATAGATTCTCGGGGTAATTGGCCAACGTTGGGAGATGGATGGGTACAAATGAATTTCCCATACATTAACTTAAAATGGCCCAGGTTTAACTCCGGCCAAGACCGAAGGTGCTCCAAGAAGCTATGAAAAAACTACCGTGGATGCTATCACGTTGAAGTATGCTTACAGAACTCCCAAACTCCTGGGTGTTAGTTTGGACAGCAAGCTTAGTTTTGGACCCTGCTTAGTGGGCGTAGTTTTGAACCCTGCATACTTGGCGTGGCCATACCGCTAGGATAGATTGTTAATGGGGTCTTCCTAGAACGATTGTTCACTGGATGTCTACAGCGGCGGTTAGACCGATAATGGTTCATGGGTTTGTCGTATGGTGGCAGTTGCTTGAGAAAACCACCTGTAGTTCAATACTGACTAGAGGTCGGAGAATGCTTCTACTTCTCCCATTCTAGATAGCTTCTACTTCTCCCATTAGGTTATGGAAAATATCGCAATGGTTCTGGGCCAGAGTTGGCCATGGGACAGAGCTGGAATGCTCTTCCAATATTCCTACATGTGTTGACTACAGTACCACTATTCGATCAGAAATACCAAACTTTCATACCTGAAAGGAATTCACGGAAAAATCCGATCCTGTTGTACATGTAAAGGACATGTAAAGTTCTACACGGATGGTTTGTAGATAGGTCTACTCTAGTTATCAAAAGTTGTATCTTTCCTGATCATTGTAGACTTCCTATGTCATCCGAAAATGTTGTCTTTATGGAAGTGATTGGCTGAGTGATAACACTGTGCGACACTAAAAAAAATTATGGGGTTCTGTCAACGGATTCTGATAGAATGGTTTACAAAAATTATACGTGTTTCGGCGATTTGCCAGATCTGATCAGAATTTTTTTTTAGGGCGGGTCAAAATTTCCGCCCTTCGGAACTTTCCTGCAACATATCTAGCACTTGGGTTAAGATTTGTGTTTTGGAGAGTTCGGACACATAGTGAAATTTTATGGCGATAATTTTTGTAGAACATTTTGACCACGCCCCCCGTCATTATGGAGCAGTTGTTTGCGAATTAAAAAAAGTCAAAATTTTGGTTATACGTGATAGTTAGAGGGTTAATTTGTACCACAAAAATGTTTCTCTGATTCTTTTCTATAAAATTTCTGAAGATATTTTGTATCTCAGAAGTAAGGAACACACAATTTTGCATGCCGATATGTTGCAGGAAAGTTCCAAGGAGCGGAAACCTTTGCCCGCCCTAAAAAAAATTCTGATCACATCTGGCAAAATGCCGATACACGTATATTTTTTTTAATACCTTTCTACCAGAATCCGTTGACAAAACCCCATCATTTTGAAAAAAATCTAATTTTGTCTCACAGTGTAATTATCCAGCAGTCATTGAGGTCAATAACTTCTCTGCAAGTAACGTGGTAATCAAGTCCCTGGAATCAGTATTCCTGATCTCAGTGTTTGCCCAGCAGTACCGCACATTTTCATATTTTAAGGAACTGTAGAGAGGATGAGCTTGCGAAACTATGGACTACTTTGCAGATTCCTAAGGAAGTGGTATATGTTGCCCTGTTCTTAGTAACCTGTTGCTACATCCTGCTAGAACTCTTGAATATATGAATGCCGGAGATGTGTCATATTCCGTGTACCCAAAAGACAAATCTGGGCGTTAGTGGAGAGGAAGAGATCCATGAACTTTCGGTCTCTAGCCAGGCCCAAGATTTTGGCTAACCAGGAAGTTATTCCGGTGAATGTTATATTCTCAATACGTGATTCTGGATATGCGACACGTTTCCGTCCTATCCTATCTGGCCTTTGCAGGAAAATACATCTTTTGACTGACCCTTTAAGTGTTGCGACTGCCACCATATGGAGTTTGGTGGAAGAAGCCTGCCCGGGCTAGTTCGTCTGCCCTTTCGTTCCCATGGAGACCCTTGTGGTCTGTTATCCAAGTGAAGACCACATTGGCCAGACGGCCTAGCTCGACAAGTTTTCCCTACATTCACTAACGAGTTTAGATACAGTGTTGTTAGATTTAAGAGATAGAAGCCGCTTGGTTATCTACAAATATTCCCATGCGCGCTGTTCTACGTTGTAGTATAAGTTCGGCGCAGGCTTCCTTCATGGCCTGTACCTCCGCTTGGGAAACGCTGCACTTGTCTGGGGATTTGAATGATATATTGGGTCTTGGCTCTTCGGAGAAGACACCTGAATCGGTTCCACATTCCATTTTGGATCTGTCCGTAAATACTTTGGTGTCAAAACCTGTCAGTGGTTCCCCATTATCACACTCTATTCTCCTGGGAAATCTGAGGGGGTGATGATACCAGTTTTGATGAGACGATACTGTCGGATTAGTAGGCATGCGTCGTAACAGGGCAAATGACGTCTGTAGAAACTGTAACGATGAGGAAGAGGAATAATCGTATCTTCTTTGCACGTGTCCAGCACAAGCCGGCAGGAGGATGTCCACTACGGGACCCTAGCTATTTTAGACCTAGGGCTAATTGTCTCAGATAGATGTAGACAAGATCTTGAGCTTCTTGGAGGGACCTAAATTGAATTCCGGTTGTGCTAGAATAGTGACCGGATAGCATGTTGTTTCGCTATGGGCCAAAGTCTAAGTGAACCGTTCATCGCCTGTCACCAGCACCTAATCCAGCCTTTGCGTATGAGAATCCGTTATACAATCCACTAGTGGGTCTGCGCACAAGTTTTCGAAACAAAGGGAAGTGGGCAAGGCCTCCTCGCAAGCCTACTATGGGAAGGGAAGTAAGCAGGTCTATTGGATATTTTTCAATTCTTGGAGGAGGCATATTTACAGGATCCCAATCAAGAAGCGTATTGTGAATGTGTATCGAATTTTGCGAGTGAGATTAATGAGACCTAAACGTTTTCTTTCTTTGTGAGATTATCTGATATCTGTGAATCAATTCTATGACAAAATAATATTATATATTTTCAAACTAGTGTTCGCTTCATAGCATGTAATGAGAAACCATTATTTTTTTTTGCTTATTTGCGCCGCAAGGACTCGATGTTTGCTTTCGTACACTTTGCAATTAGGCACTCGAATGATAGGTGTCATCTCTGGCACACGATGTTTGCCGAGTTTGTTTGGGTCATTAGCTTATACTCGAGATGCCTGCAATCACTATTGCTGCCTCTGAATCAAGCATGCCGGACAGTTGTGTGGCATCACTAATCAACCACCTGTGATTGGTGTGCGATGACCACATGTCAATAGAAAGTTGTGCGATTTCAATCTGTTGAAGGTCTTTGCCTCGATGGCTATGGCGATGGCGATGGCGATGGCGATGGCGATGATGATGATGTTGCATTTGATGATTTTGCATATGACCCAGCTTCCCTCGCCACACTTTTCAATTGAACGGCCTTTCTTTTATTCATTTCGTTAATAATGTGACATTGTTAAGCCCCTGCTCTGACAAATGAAGCATCGCGTCGCACAATAGCTAAACTGAAATCCCTGACACCGGAATCCTTATTAGATTTGCCTTCGAGGCTTTAATAAGAATTGTCAATTTGCTGTATCGACTGACTTGGCTTGAACAAAAGTCCAGGCATAACAATGCTAAAAAGGTGCACGATAAATGGATGATTGATCTATTGTATGGAGGTTATGATAAATGATGAAGCTTCCACAGAAAGCTGGGAAGGCTAACAATTGTGTGCATGCCTTTCTTAGGATTCAAATTGTTAGCAAACAATTGGCTTTGGTTATAGCACAATGAGGTACTTCATCGAGCGTCCTTAGAGAATCTTTGAGTGTATTTGTTTCTCCTTCGAAATTGGCACACACGCGTTTCCATACCTGTCAGACGTTTCACTAGACCCTTATAGCCAGAGAACTGTGTTCATTGCCCTTCAGTGATGGGAACGCGTAAGTAAGTCTTTTTGTAGTGGTATCGAAAATCTGAGGCATAAATTGGCCTAAATCCTCAGAGATTCACCATGACAGTGTCTACAAGTGATGTTGAGCATTTCAATGCCACATGGAACTAGGGGTGAATGTTTTCCATTACTAGATGCGAATTTTCATAACAACCACAAAAAAGGAAACATCGTCCTGGGCCACTGCGAGTACAATAGCAAACGCAATAAATGTTAATTTAGTTACGTATGGTAGCTGAAAAAGGCATCGTCGCTACTGCGAATGTAACATAAAGGGGATGGTGGTTGGGTGACAGTGAAAGGAAAAAAGGGTGGTGGCGGAAGATTCATAATGTGAATACAGCAAAATAAAAAAAAAACAACTCCTGCTCATACTCGTAAACGAAGGAAGCAACAATTAACTTTCATCATAAGCTAAACAAAAAAGTCATTTCTCATTTCCGCTTTACCCAACGACGTACCAAGTGTCATTCAGTGGAATAACAAAACAAAACGAAAATAAACCACTTAACATTGTCCTTCCCCTGTGAAAGTCATAATATACTAAAGAAAAATACTGACATATTTATATGGTTGTGTCTGTAAAAGGTTTCCAGAATTTGAATCACTTCTTCAATTCGCCATTTGTTTTTATACGATTATTAGACTATGATCATGTCAAAATAGATGATCTCCAAAATGACCACTCTAAAATTGGTTGCATCCTCGAGATATTTATGCAGTATATGGAATTTTGTATGCAATGAAAATCACGGCTATCCTTGGCACATGCATCAAAAAATCTGTGGATTTTTCGAAACTTTTAAAACATTATCTAATTATGATTATCTAATAAAAATGTTGAGACATTTTGAAAACCTTTTCAAAAATAATTTCTTTTTGAAATCTACGTTAATTTCGCCAGAAATCCCCTTAAGTACAACGTGGGACAATAAGTATCAACACGGTGAGAAATCTGTAGTTTTTTGTTGTTTGAATGCAAATATAACATGTGTTTGGGGCTAGTCGCAAATATAATATACTTGTGCCCAAACGTATTGTGTTTGCTATTCAATATTACATGCTTGGGACACAATGATTAATATGTTATACCATATGTGTTTGCGACCCAAATATATTTGTGTTTGTGATATAAATACAGCCATGTTTGCTGCACTGTTTATGCTCTCTCGAGAGCAAGACAATAAAAGAGGGGCGACGAGTGTGGATCTGTATTTTTGCATTAGTATTTTGGCTGATGTATTGCGTTTTAATTTCATGTATTCAGTCGTCAATGGTTCATCGGCCAGAGGATATAAAAAGCACTTGTTAATTGAAAAAACTATAAACAAACGCTCGGACGGTTAAATGGTTTGTGATGTTGCTTAGGTTTTTGCGTATGTGTTTCACATATATTTCTAAATGCTACCAAAGTGAGAAACGATTTTGAGGAAAGAAACTGGAGAGGCAACAACGTGAATCCTTTTTCTGCCCAAGCCTCTCTTGAAAAAATCGGAATGGCGGACTATTTTAGAAATATAAAAAAAAAATCACATGAGGAGTCATGGGACACCCGGTTGGAACGAAGTTTCTTTCGCTATATATTATGTATTACACACAGGGAAAAGATTAATTGGAAATCAATTCAGGCATTGGAAATTCCACGATAAAATCTATATTTTAATTAGAATTCATAATTGTCATACATCAGAATTATTTGCCGATGATATTGATAGATTTAAAATAGGTCTTACTAAATACAAGTTGCTACTGCCGAACTTTAGTTATATTAACTAATTTGAGTATTTCAAAAACCTCATTCATCTGAAATGGAAGATACAACTAATAAAAAGTACAATATTAGAGTTCGTGGTCAAATATTAGTCACTGTAACCATAATTTAGTTTCTGTTGCAAAAACACTTGTTACACAGTTATGTATTCGATTTTCACAAGAGGCTTTGCTGTTACAGAGAAACTACATATAGTTGAATGTTACATGAAGACTTTGCAGAAAAGTTATTAATTGAAATAGAATGTGATAAAAAAAAGTTGTGAAAAAAACAATAAAGTGTATAGATGTCAGCCAGCGAAGAATACATATTATCATAAATTGAGGTGAAGTGAGACTTTTAAACACAATCGTTGAATCTGAAGCCACTATTGACGCCTTCACAAACACATGCGAACAATTGTGCCACAAATTAACTTAAACATACATATGATACCCAGGGTAACCCATCCCCATTTTTGATCGAAAATATGAAAAATTTAGAAAGACTCTATATTTGTTTTTCCATTGGACGCTCGGTTTTCGAGATATAGAAATTTTTTCATATTTTCGATAAAAGAAATGGGCACGAAATACGAACCCTAGTTATAAATAATAATAATTTTGTTTATATTTAAAATATAAAATACACAATTTTAATAAAAAAATATGTTTTACTTTTTTTTACTTAAAGCATCATCAAATGGTTGTGACAGCCATCAGTACATAATTAATTGAGCATACCAATTTATTATTTGGTACAACCGAATCAGTTTTTACATTTTTCGTTCATCCAAGTAATAACGGGTTTTTCAATAAGAGCGCTACAAAAGTTTTTTTAAATAAAACAAAACCGGTTTTAGATACCAATGAAATTCTTTATTCCTGTGAAAGTACGTTCGATGCCATTATGTATGGAACTGGATTTCTTTTGCATGGCCACCACGGGCACGCTTGCAGAAGTCCAGACGCTGAACCCAATTTTCGACGGTAACACGTTCACCAAACTTGGATTCCAATAAATTGATTTTGGCATTCGCTGTGTGGCTTGTGGCGCCGTCCTGTTGGAACCACATGCCCTCCAAATCCATATTATCCAATTGGGACCAAAAATATTCGGTTATCATTGAACGGTAGCGATTCGCATTCACAGTAATGTCGCCGCCGGCCCATAAACCGCACCAAACCATAATTTTTTCGGGATGCAATGATGACTCATGAATTACGTGTGGATTGCTGTCTGACCAATAACGCATATTTTGCTTATTGACGAAGCCATTCAGCCAGAAATGAGCCTCATCGCTGAAGATGATTTTCCGGTGAAAATTCGAATCATTTTCAAGTTGTTGCTTAGCCCAATTCACGAACATACGACGCTTATGGTGGTCAAGCGGCTTCAGTACTTGCGTCAATTTGATCTTGTAAGGATGTATGCCAAGATCTTTTCGCAAAATTCGCCACAACGACGTCACAGAGATGCCCAACGCTTGAGAACGACGTGTGAGAGACACATTTGGGCTTTCTTGAACTGAAACCTCAGCGGCAGCAATATTCTCGACCCTACGGGCACTTCTTTGTCTCACTGGCACGGGAACATTTTGTACTGTGCCTGTGGATTCAAATTTTTCCACTAGACGCTCAATTGTTGATCTGGTAGGACGATTATGATGACCATAAATTGGACGTAGCGCTCTTAAAGTTGAGGCTACTGACTCCAAATTGCGGTAGTAAATTTTAATAATTTCGACACGTTGTTGGCTCGTATATCTTTCCATGATGAAATGGCAAACCTTACTGAAGAGAAATGTCTAAAGGGCGGGAAAAAATATGGCGTCGTTTGCTGTCCCTATCGATTTAGTTTTGTAGCGTCTCTGTTGAAAAACCCATTATAATATTCACCACTACAGGATAATTTGATTGCTAGAACTAAAACTTGATTGACAGTTCACATTTAGTTATTGTTTCTGTGGCTTCAACTAAATATTTCAGTTCTTGCAACCAAAACTGAATTACAAATCAATTGATATTCACAACATTTGGTGATACTGAACACAATTATTGGTAATCACATGTGAATAATAGTAGTCCAAGGAACCGCCGAATTTTAGTTGGCTGTAAATATAATTGTGACAACGAATCTCTTCTCTGTGTGTCTGTTGAAAAGTACGATAATTTAAATGGATCTTTCAGAAACGGTACTTTTTGTAAAATAAAAACTTTCTTTTAAAAAAATTTGTTTTTCTGCAATGTATTTTTTAAAAAAAATTTATATTTTTAGGTCTTTTTTGTAAGAATATGTCTTATATTTTACGGAATATGTATTATATTGGTAATTTTTTAAAGAGAGGTACTTATTGTATTAAAAGATGTTTTTTTTTTTTAAAAATGTACTATTTTTAAGATGGAGTACTTTCTGTAAGAAAAAGAGTATGACTTTTTTTTACATAGAAGGAAATACTTTTGTAAGAATATGAACTTTTTAAAGAAGTGGTACTCTTTTTAGGAAAGGGTTATTTTTGAACAAAGTTTACTTATTTTCAGAAAGCCTACTTATCTCAAGAAAAAATGTAATATTTTAGTTTTTAGAAAATGTACTTTTAAGAAAATGAATTTTTTTAGGAAAAGGTATTTTTTATAACAAGATATTTTTATGAAGAAAAGGTTTTTTTTTTTAAGAAATGGTAAATTTGTTAGAATTGGTCCTTTATTCAAGAATACGTAAATTTTTAAGAGTAGGTAGATAGTAGATATTGTCCTATTAAATGAGACAAAATTAAACCATAGATTTATGCAACAAGGGGTGGGGGAACTGCTATATTAATCGAGAGTAACATACAGTACTACAGTCACGATAACAAAAGTAGATATTCGCTGGACATGCTGTACTGTACAAATCTAGTAATAATTACCAAATCCTAAAAGTATGCAGAATAATACTGGGTTGTATACTCTGTTATACCATAATACGGTTAAAAAAAGTTGCTTAAAATTTTTTCATTTAGCCCCCATCCCGCAACGTGCAATAAGGAACTTCGTTCCAAAAACACAAGTAATTAATACACGCCTGTCTTGCATGAATTAGAGTTGTATATAAGTATATTGTTTGTGAAACAACGCATAGTGATAACCAAGCCATAGTTGAAACCTTCGGAAAACAAAAAGAAAGGAGAAACGACAGAGCAGCAGATTCTCAGTTCATAAAAAAGTAATGCATTCAGCAAGTAAATGTAAAAACGGTAATTTTAAAGATTTAAATTTTTTGTATTAATTATTTATATTAATTATAATCAATAAAGAAAGAAAGAATAATTCGTGTCTAAATATCAATATGTTTGGGAGAAAATACGTATATGTTTCCATGTAAGTATATGGATGTTTGTGGGAAACACGCGAAAGCTTCCACGTAAGTATATGGATGTTTGGGATGAAGCACGCATATGTTTCCACATAAAAACACACATGTTTGTCAGTAAACATGCTAATGATTGCATTTAAATACACCTGAGTTTGGGACTTGCAAACATATAAATGTTTGAAGAGTGTTCCAAACAAATACATGGTTCCTGCAGAATATGTTCGGGGGAATATGTCACAGAGGCCGTTTTGTTTCAGCGTGAACCTATTGCCAATGGCAACGTATGCCAATGTGGTGTTGACATTCATGAAGTAAACACGAGCAAAATTTACAGAGCGTAACAATGAATCCTTATACGCCTTAGGGACACTCAACAATTGTGATAATGTTTGCACGCAATAATTCGTCAGTGGTCTTAAGCGAGCCACAGCTTGGTCGATAACTTTTCACCTGATTGATGAAGTTGATAAAATATTACCAACAAATATTGTGAACATGATAGTGATGCGAACAGCTTCGATTATATTCTTATTTTGTTACAAGAAGGGCGGCAAACCGACAATAAACATCAACGAAAGCTGATGTTCAAGGTCATGAATGACAAGTCTGTGGTTCGCTGTAACGCTGCGTGAACTTCGTCGAAAATATCCCAATCGTGCAGCGCCCACAGCGCAAACAATTTCGCGGCTTTCCCTCCACATTCTTTTATAAATTGAACTTGATAACGTTTCCTTGTAAAATTCGGGCGATCAAACAGTTGTTACCAAACGACTGTGGCGCCCGATTATAAGACAGCCGTAAAATTGCCAAAGATACATTAATTTTCTCTCTTTAGTCACTGTACGATTGATAGACATGTAACGAGATTAAAGGTCAGTGCAACTGACTTCTGTAGAAGCTATAGCGAAGGGGAAGACGAAGAATCCACCGAAAACCTTCTTTGTACGTATTCAGCACTGGCTGGCTAGAGAATGTATACTATGGAATCCAACCTATGTAGGGATCGTCAGATAGGCGTAGCCAAGATCTTGAGCTTCTTGAAGTCTAAGGGAGTCATTCATCGATTGCCAGCAACAGTCTAGCATTCAAACGGAGAATTGTGCTTGTAAACCGGTCTAATTTCGGGCTAATGTCGCAATTCAGATATAATGTCATCTCTCGAGATAGAAGGATCCAAATATAGTAGACCCTCACAAAACAATTCTTGCTTTATGCAGCAGAATACTGGGTCACATATAACAAAATGCTCCCGGAAATAAATGGACCTATAATAGACAACTGCGTGTATCGACGTCATGTGAACTACTAGATGTATGAACTGTATCCCATAATCAACGAGATGAAGCGAATCAAAATAATCCCAATCAGGGTAGGGTAATGTCAGTGGAGTGTTGTCCGCCTGAAATTGATTTTCGGCATTGTCGCTTGGTGGCCGGTGCTAGAAAAATCCATTTACATAAGGGTTTATCTCAATTGTCGATTATAGAGACGGTTAAGTAACCCGGTACAATAGTTTTTCGGAGTGACAGTGTTTTAGTTAAACATTTGTGGTTGACAAACGTGTAAGTAAGGCAACCCTGCACAGAAGTGTAAGTGGTAACACTGTGGCTTACTCAGCTGTTCAGGTTAGTGTAGTTTGCGCATAATAGTAAAAAAATTAAAGTGATATTTACGCTAACTTCCGCTGAATTTACGCTAACTTCAGTTTCTTCAAACTCTTGCTTCAGTTCAAAATGTCTATTGTTCATCGGGAATTCAAATTATTTCAATGCCAGAATGCAAACAAATTAATTAATTATCACACCTGCAAAATATTATCAGCTGTTCGCGGGTTTCCTTACGCTAAACAACTAACCGGAAGATGAGCTCAAATTAGCTTTTAATGACAGTATTAACGGTTGAGCAAATAATATTGTATTAGCCAGTAGTTTATCGTTTCAATAAAATTTAATCAACTAGTGTCGGGGTTATCCGTCACCTGTTACCATTACATATGGGGCTGACCGTGGAGGTGGAGAGATTCTGTACACAGTTACTTGGAAGCGGCAGGAACTGATTCCTTCATAGGGCAATCCAAGCAACTCACTACATCCTAGAATTATGTCCCATTCAATGGCTTTATCGGAACCCTCCGTTAGTTAGCTAGACTGGGAAGGCTAAATGAGTGATCGATTGCGGGTTCGATGATGCGTCTTAGGTTAAATAGGTAACCCTGCCCCTGAAGCTATTCGAACTGGCGGACACATTACATTTTCCTTTGAAGACTGATGAGCCAACACTTCTGGCCAAATGTGGATCAAAAGAATATAACAAAAATCCAGTTTCGGCACAATGCATTCTGGCCGGCCTCTGATCCATAATGGCCCCCCAAACGTTATAAGGACCACGATTTACGGATATGATCTTGGAATTTTAGAACATTATACAGATCAGGTGCCAGTATCCTACCAGATTTCCTCGAGGATTATAAGGCAGACATCACTGCTATCCAGGAGATGCTGTTCAAGGAAGAAGAACTTTGACTTATACTACAGCTGTCATGAGAAAAGCATGAACTTGGTTGCGGATTTGTAGTTGGCCCAAGACTGCTACGTCCGTCCTCAAGGTTCAACCCCGTGTGTGAACGTATAGCCACCATCCGCATCGAAGCGAATTACTTTAACATATCCTAATTTGTGTACATGCCGCGACGTAAGAAAAAGGCGATGATAACAAGGACATGTTCTATGAAATGTACTACCGCTGTCCGGTCTACAACATTAAGATTGTTGTGGGCAGGGAATATGTGTTAGAACCAACCAACGGTCAATTCAGTCTACACGCCATCACTTTACAAAACGGAATGAGATTTTTCGATTTCGCAGCGGCGAAAAACTACAACAACGTTTACAACGTACAAGATTCTAAAGTAAATACATTCATAATGCTACTTGGATATCCCCTGATCAACACAAGAAGAACCAGATTAATAACCTGGTAATTGAGGGAAGAGACTCTTAGGTAGGCACTAAACTCGAAGCTAATATCGATTCGGTTCAATACCTGGTTGCAGAAAAAGTTCGCACAAGGTTAAGCAGAGCGAAAGTCGTACGAAACCAGACATATATAAAGCTGGACATCGGAAAGCTGCGATTACCAGAGATAGCCACGACCTATGCAGAAAAGCTGAAATACTGGCGCAGAGTAATCCCCCGCCTCAAGATCCGGAAGCGGAGTGGAAATACATTTCCCACTCTAAGAAAACTGCTGCAGAGACACTACTTGGTTATGAAAAACCACTTAAGGAGAAACCATGGTACGATGATGAGTGTCGCATAGCAAGTGATGACAAGATCGCTGCACATGCGGCAATACTTCAGTCAGTTGCAACTCGAGCTGCGACAGACAGTGACAGTGCGACAGTGCGGTATAAGAAGAAACTCCTTTGTTTGCGAAGAAAAATCGGTTGTGAGGAAAGCCCGACAGACAGAAAACTGAATCTTACAGAAGGAAAAGTAAGACGAGTAAATTTTACCGAAAAGTACAGAGCCAAACCAAAGGAAATGGATCAGGGGCCCCCTTTTGTAGAGATTAGGACGTGAATCTTGTCTCAGATGTGCAGAGTATGGTGGGAATATGGAGAAATCAATTCTCAGCTTTACTTGTCCCACAAGGCTTGAATATAGACGAGGGTGTTGAGTAAATACAGGACGATGGCATTCGACTGCACACCTCGTAGCCAAATCAATGTTAGAACTACAATTTCCCGGCTTAAAAACAAAAGCCGCTGGTGCTGATGGACTACCGGCTGAGCTGATTAAGGCTGGAGGCTATGAGTTGGATAGGTGAATGCGTTCAGCTCATACGAAATATCTGGCTAGACGAATACATGCCCGACGATTGGAGTCTTAGCATACTGCAACCTGTTTTCAAAAAAGGCGATGTGCACAAACTATTGTGGAAGAATCATTTTATCCAACGCATACAAGGACCTCTGTGTCGAAGGCTTACGCCGTTAGTTGCAGGCCTTATCGGACGTTATCAGTGTGGCTTTAGGCCTACCTAACTATCGACCAGAAATTCACAATTCGACCAATCCTGGAGAAATGCCACGAACAACTAATCAACTCCTACCACCTCTTTGTAGATTATAGGGCAGCCTTCGAAAGCCAGATGCTTGGACAACTGCACCAAGCTATGTCGGTGCTTGTTATTCCTGCTAAGCTGACCCTCCTGTACAGAATGACACTGACGGATAACGAAATCCTCAGTAAAGATTGGTAAAGATGTCACCGGACCATTTAGTACGAGGCGAGGCCTCAGGCAGGGCGACACCCTATCATGCGACCTCTTCATCAGTTTAATGAATATCATTTTGAGAAAAGCTGCAGTCATCACGAATAAATCTATCAGCAGCTAAATGCACATGCTGCTCGCGTATTTTGATGATTTAGACATCATTGGGCGAAATCTGCGAGAAGTTACTGCAGTGTTTTCGAGAATTGAGAAGGAATTAGTAAAGGTGGGTTTGGAGGTAAACGAGGACATGACAAAGTTAATGGTTTCGATGAGTACAACGTCCACCCGATTGGAGGAAAGGGTGAACTTTGAAAACCGTTTTAATTTCGGGGTAGTTGAAGAATTTATTTACCTCGAATCTGCTGTGAACAGAAGCAATAACTTCAGCCTGGAAATCAAACTGAAAATTGTGCTTGCCAACAGGTGTTATTTCGGGCTAAACAAGTACTTCAGCGATAAGACCCTCTCTCGAGAAACGAAGATTCAACCATATCAGACTCTCGTACTACCTGCTTTGCTTTATGCCGCAGAATACTGGATCATATCGGATGCTGATGAAACATAACTGGGAATCTTCGGAAGAAAAATGCTCCGAAAAATGTATGGACCTGTAATATAAAATTGCGAGTATCGACGATGGATGCATCACGAGCTGTATAATCTGTATCCCGACCTCGACGCGTATCAAAATTTTTGAAATGTTCACAAACATCGAAACGATCGTATAGCGAATGTGAGTTCGAATTCCACACGCGGCATTTACATTTTTTTCACTAACCGGAGAAAATATGATCTCTTAGCCTTAAAGGAAATTACAACTTTGAACATAATGAGGATCTAAGACAACTAAATTTGAAACATTAAGTCTCTTGGTACCATATCGACCCTCATTGGTCAGAGTGTGTCAATACAATTTGTATTGACGACGTCGATTGTCCACCTCCTAACCAAGACGAGGTCAGAACAGATATTGCCCGTCTTAAGAACAACAAAGCCGCAGGAGCCGATGGATTACCGGCGGAGGGGTTTAAAGCTGGCGGCTATGAGCTGATAACTTGCATGCATCAGCTAACAAGCAAATTTTGGTTAGATGAGTACATGCCCGGCGATTGGAGTCTCAGTGTACTATGTCCCATATTTAAAAGAAGTGACCCGAGTCTCTGTGCCAACGTCCGTGGAATAAGCCTTTTACCCATAGCATAGAAAGTTCTATCAAGTATAATGTGCGAAAGACTAAAACCAATTATCGCTGATCTGACTGGACCATACCAGTGTGGCTTTAGGGCTGGAAAGTCGACAACTGACCAGATTTTGACGCTACGCCAAATCCTGGAGAAGACCCACGAAAAACAAGTCGCCACCTATCATCTATTTGTCTATTATAAGGCGGGCTTCGATTATCTAATACGGGAGAAACTCTACGAAGCAATGTCTGAGCTTGGTATTCCTGCAAAACCCATACGCCTTTGCAGGATGACCTTGACGAACACCAAATCCGCTGGGAAAGTCGGTAAAGATCTTACCGAACATTTCGAACTAAAGGAGGCCTCAGGCAAGGCGACTTCTTCGCGCGATCTCTTTAACATCTTAATGGACATCATTATGAGAAAAGCTGCAGTCAACATGAATAAAGCCATCAGCAGAAAAAGCCACATGCTGCTCGCGTATGCTGATAATATCGATATCATTGGGCACACAATTACTGCGGTAAATGGAACTGACAGTAAATGAGGACAAGTAAAAATTAATGGTTGCAACGAGCAGGGCCTCCACGTGATTAGACCAAATCATAAACGTTGATAACCGTTACACAAACAACAACCACTTCAGCCTTGAGATCAATCGGGGAATTGTGCTTGCGAATAGATCCTATTTTGGGCTAAGCAAACACTTTAGAGATAAACCCCTCTCTCGAATGACGTAATTCCAGCTATACCAGACTCTCATACAACCTGCCGTGGTTTATGGCGCAGAGCATAAAAAACACCATCGCATAAAAAACATTATCGCAAGCAGATAAAACATCTTTGGGAGTCTTCGAGAGAAAAATACTCCAGAAGGGTTATGACCCTATAGTGCACAACGGCGAGAATCGGTGACGCATGAGCCATGTGCTGTATGAGCTTTATCCCGACGCAATTGCGCTGGCTAGGACATTATCAGTAGAATGGATGAAGACGTACCAGAACGAAGGGTTTTCGAAACCGAACTCGAAGGAAGGCGAAAAATAGGAAGACCAAGGCTCCGCTGTAGGGATCAGATAGACGAATCTCTGCGGACACTTGGTATTACCAACTGGAAAGATAAAGCAAAAGATCGAACTGGTTGGCGAATTATGTTATCTTGCTTTTGGAAGGTCCTTGACGCCCCGGGGTTGTTCGAGGCCAGATAAGTAAGTATGTAGTCAAATTGGACGCATGTTATTGTGAAATTATCCAAATGATTTTCCACTTCTCCACCAACGTGACAGTTACATTATCCCAGTGTGCCATATGATCCCTTACGAATTCGAGATGGATTCTTTTCTTCGGACATTTTGTCCGAAACGGACATCCGTTACGGACTCATCACGAATTTGGTTTCGTATGAAATTCCTGTCAAAAACGCGGAACGGTTTTTTACTTTTTCGGCTCCGTCTCGAACTCGTAAAGGACTTCAAATTCGAATCCATTTCGGGTTCGTTTTTTGTATCTAAAATGGATTCGAGACGGATTCACTTTGGCCAATTTTTGTGCATTCGAAACGGATTCGCTCTGAGTTGTCATTTGCGTTACTACGAATTTCTGTGTATTTAATTATATTTATTGTGCATTTCACTGAATCGTTTTTTATGTATTTACGAAATCGTAACGGGTTCGAAACGGATCCGCCAAATCACAATTTCACTGATTCACTTTTTATGTTTTTACGGACTAGTTACGGGTTCGGGACGGATCCCCCAAACTGCAATACCACTGTTTCACTTATTTCTTCACTTCACTTTTATGTTTTTATGTAACGGGTTCGAAATGGATTCGAGTACTCACATTTTGCTTTTTATTGATTCTACGGACTCGAAACGGGTCCGAAGCGGATCCGCATCCGTTTCTGTGCACAGTGGGACAATGTATTGTAATAATTATCAACAACGGATGTGGCTGGTTTGTCTTCGTTGTTGGTACATTGTCAAATTTTCCTGCATGGGTTTTAGTACTTTTATACCTATTTTTCCCAATGTGTATTCGTTTTGAAGACTCCATTTATCACCGTTTGACTATTATTGGAAGGATTTATACAATCCAAAAATAGAGCCCGAAGTTATCGACAATGAAACATTACTGGAAATTTGCGGTGGAGACGACCCATAAATGAAATTAAATTCCATCATTAATGGAACGAAGTTTTCTTGACAATAAATTAATTTACTTTGCGAAATCATTGATTTAGGATTGGTACAAAAATGGACACTACTTGAAGCCGAGGCATGAAATATATTCATTGCAGCTGTGAAACATTATAATCCTAGCAATGAAATATATTCATTGCAGAAGTGAAACACATTCATCAAAACAAAGTAAGTAATGAAGTGTGAATCAGTTTCATAGCAGCGATAAACCATTCTCGTTACAGCGATATGTCTGCTCAATCTCGATGAAAATACTCATCGAGTCAAGAAGAAGTTACACTCATGTGACGAAGCTATTCCTTTCAGTTTGAAATAATAATATAAATCCATAATCATTAAAGAAATTAAGGAAGTTGCAAAATAGTTGTATTACAAATAGTTGCAAATAGTTGTATTGACTGAAATTTAATGGTCTAAAAGTGGCCAGACTTGTTTTGCCCTTAACCCTTTAACAGATCCTTTTCGACTAATGCGAATTTATGATATTCCCAGAGATGATAAAATCTATAAATGTTTCTGTATTACAGTTTCTAAGTTCCTTCCGCGGATTGTATTCAATGCCTGGTGGAAAGGATACAAGTCGTAGCAAAATTGATTGAACAAATATTGTCAATTCGATAAATCACAATTATTCGCGTGCTCGTTTGTTTTCTTGTGCAAATCCCCTTAAATTTGAACATATTGACAAACATAACAATACATTTCGGCATCTCAACCAGACGAAAATTGCACAGAATTGCAAAGGAGGTAACTCCATAAAAGCAATAAAGACTTAGTCCTCGCACCAACTAAAATAAACACATACAAATGTCATTCATAAACAGGCGAACAAGAACAAAGAACAGAAATAACAATTCGCCAACAAAAAGAAGTGAAACGAAACGCAATATGTACATAAAACAAACAACAATCATTTCACGCAACAAATGTCGCGAAATTGTCATATCGGGGGTGACTTTTTACTGGTGATGTTGGATTTGGATTTGTTAAAAAAACAACAACAATCCCTCAAACCTATTACAGTTTCGATCTACGTGATAGAAAAAGATTATGGAATCAAACAAACATACACAAGCATACACTCTCATACCGTGATATACGCATGGGTATGTGTAAATGTTCAAAGGATTTAAACATCCGGTTAAAAAAACAGGATTATTTGAAACCGTTTGAAATAAACTAATTCGCTCATTCAAGTTGTCAAACGCTTCATATCAGTTGTGTAACAAAATGCACTAGAAACATTTACAGCTTTATTGTAGGAAAGTACCCAGTAGCGGATATCATCAATTCAAAACCAATAAACCAATTTCTAACAGATTTTGGATATAATGGCAAGTAAAGGGGTTTTCAATAAGAGCGCTACAGAAGTTTTTTTAAATAAAGCAAAACCGGTTTTAGATACCAATGACATTCTTTATTCCTGTGAAAGTACGTTCGATGCCATTATGTACGGAACTCGATTTATTTTGCATGGCCACCACGGGCACGCTTGCAGAAGTCCAGACGCTGAACCCAATTTTCGACGGTTTTCAAGCATAAATCGGCCGATACTGCTGCAATTTCACGTTCGATATTCGTACGACGTTCATCAATCGTCGCTGGCTTGTTGGCATAGACCATAGACTTGACGTAGCCCCACAGGAAATAATCTGACGGCGTCAAATCGCACGACCGAGGCGGCCAATCGACTGGGCCATTTCGTGAGATAACACGTTCACTAAACTTTGTTTCCAATAAATTGATTGTGGCATTCGCTGTGTGGCTTGTGGCGCCGTCCTGTTGGAACCACATGCCCTCCAAATCCATATTATCCAATTGGGACCAAAAATATTCGGTTATCATTGAACGGTAGCGATTCGCAGGCACAGTAATGTGCCGGTCTTGATCATCACGGAAGAAGTACGGCCCAATGACGCCGCCGGCCCATAAACCGCACCAAACCGTAATTTTTTCGAGATGCAATGATGACTCATGGATTACGTGTGGATTGCTGTCTGACCAATAACGCATATTTTGCTTATTGACGAAGCCATTCAGCCAGAAATGAGCCTCATTGCTGATTGTTGAGGCCTCTTAAAATTGAGGCCACAGACTCCAAATTTCGGTAGTAAATTTTAATAATTTCGACTGGTTGTTGGCTCGTATATCTTTCCATGATGAAATGGCAAACCTTACTGAAGAGAAATGTCAAAAGAGCGGGAAAAAATATGGCATCGTTTGCTGTCCCTATCGATTTGCTTTTGTAGCGTCTCTGTTGAAAAACCCTTTACTTCCAAAACAATAACAATGCCAAGTCAAGCGTGCATTAACCAGCTTGATCTCTTGCATTTTCTCTTTAAAACCTGGTTTCACAATGACTTTCTCTTTCCAGTTGAAACATTTTGTCGACCTATTTTTCCGTGTTCTTCCAGTATACCTTCCAATTGCTTTAGCTCTATTTCATCCTTATCCATTCCACTGACATAGTTTTGCCAGCTACATCGACCTATTTTGCTTCGCTTAACTACGACGATGCCAGGACACAGTTCATGCAACTAGCGACTCATATGGCAACGATACTCGTCGTTATCTATTATGGGTCCACATAGCTCCGGAACACTTTTCTCTCGAACACTGCCATTGCGTTATTACCCAGGGTTGTACATACTGAACAATCTGTTTGTTTTTGTTATTTGGATGCAAATATAACGAGTTTGTTGCTTGTGGCAATTATAGTATACTTGTGTCCAAACACATTGTGTTTGCTACTCCATATTACATGTTTGAGACAAAATGATTTATAGGTTAAAACAAATGTTTTTGTGACCCAAATTTGGCGTTGTTTGTTGAAAACTACTGAAAACAAAAACGTGACTGACATCAAGAAAAAAGTAATCGATCTTAATTCATGGAAACAATGTTTGCAAATATATGCATGGTTCCTGAAATATGTTGCATGGGCTGTGTTCTTTCAGGATGTATAACATAGCTGGACCTTTGTTTCTAGAGATAGGGAAGTGCTTGGTTTGCCCCCAAATAACACCTTCTACCAAACACAATTTTCTGATTGATCTCAAAGCTGACATTGCACGGTGATTCCAAGTGGTATTTTTTACATATGTAATTCGCTACAGCCTGTATTTGTTGACCGATTTTAGATCATACACGCTGAAAAAACCGTCTTTTTGTTGTTTGGATGGAAATATAACGTGTTTTGGGTTGTTTCAAATATACTATGCTTGTGGCATATAACAATGAGACAACAAGGCAGCAAATCTTCAATTCGTGAAAACCATGTTTGCAAACATGTACATGTTTCCTGCAATATGTTGCTGGGGGGGATTATTTTTCAGCGTATAACTGTGACTTTGTTTGTTGAAAAGCGGTAAAAACGCAAAAGAGACAGACAACAAAGAAACAAAATGGAGGCAGATCTTCAATTCACGAGACCAATGCTTGCACACATGTAAATGTTTCCAGCAATATGTTGCTGGGCCGTTAATTTTCATCGTGTACAGCTCATCGTTCGTATGAAGTCGATACTAATGTATTAAATGTGATAGATAGATACATAAGAAAGTTGAATCAGTTATTTTAATGCTTCAACCTCTACTAGTTCAACCATGTCGTCTGTAATCCCATGGAGAATATTGCAATGGCACTTAGGACAATATTTCAAGTATCCCAATTCTCTTAAACGAAAAATGCGCCAAGCAGCAAAACGGCTTATAAAACCATCCAGGGTAGTGAAATCTAGAATCATATACAACGGTGCTTGCAGATTAGTCCTCCTGGTGCCATTGTCGCAGTCCCTGCCCCTCGTTAAGCAATTTCAACTGGCAACTACTCATCGAAACATTCCACCAGATAAGTCATTCATAGGTTATTGTTGGGCGTGAAATAGTCGTATGCAACCAGTACACGGTTTTCGGGATTATGATATGAAGAACATTAAGGCCCAAGTTTTGACGGGATATTTAAATTGGTAATCAGTTGATTTTGATTTATGTTTGATTTGACTTTAAATACGAAAAGAGTATTTCAGTGCTTTGTCAAATAATCTTGCTACCAGGTGGCAACAGTGGCAAATGCTACGAAAAATAACCGGTATTCATACATTTATCGGCCAATCGTTACAATGCATCAAACTGACGCCATTGGCAAAACAAAAGTGAAGTAATAAAATACAAAATATTTAATGAAATTGTAGAATATTTGACCAGAAATAACGTTCTAACTGCACTACGAGTTAAATGATACGTTTTTATTGTTGTTTCAACTAGGATGGTGATTATAATTGTTCGCATTAAAAATTAAAGAAGCTTTGTGCTTGTTCTTCCTATTGTTTTCTGTCAAAATCATATTGTTACTTGATCATAGTTTAAATGTCAAACTTTGGCTGTTTAAACAGCAATTAACTATTAATTCAGAGTTTAAATTATGTTTGATCGTTGATCAAAGGTGATTTTCCACTCAAAAATTAGGCCTGAGTTCCATTTTCATCTGTTGCTCAGAATTTCATTTCCGAATTAGATTCTGGTGAAGGCCACTACCAAGATACTTGGCCTTAGAAGATAAAGGTATCTCGACATCGTCTTCAAATAAAAAGGGCGACATAAGACTGTCCTTGGAGGTGCAAAATTTCTGATAGACATTCACTTGGGAGTGGCCAGAAATGATTCCTTCATTGGGCAGTCCAAGCAGCTCACTACTTCCACGCAGTATGTCCTGGGCAATGGCTTATCGGAAACCCCCGTTAGCTAGCTAAAGCGAGAAGGCGAAACGAATGAGCAGCCTGAGTGGTAATGCGATCACTGATACGTGTCAGGATTTTTAGGTGTCCCTGTCACTGAAGCTCTTCGAAGTGGTGGACATATTCTTCTGTCCTTTGAAGAGGGATGAGCCAACAAACACCCCTGGACAACGGCGGATCAAAACTGCAGCAGCCGTTTTCTCTATTTCGAACGAAAACTTTATCAAGATTATTAGGTGACACCGTCACTGAAGCTCTCCGAACTAGTGGACATATTCTTCTGTCCTTTGACGGCGGATGAGCCAACACCCCTGGTCAACGGCGGATCAAACTTAAAGAAACCAAAATCCAGTTTCTACACACTGCATTCTGGTCAGCGTCTGATCCATAATGGCCAGCTGAAACACAACCATACTGGCAGTCGGTAAAATGCAAACCACGGTGGGCTGGGTTTGCCTCCTGCCACCGTTATATAGGCAATGAAAATACACAATGAAAATAATGAACAAAGAATCCCGCCAACTGTTGACGACCCTCGCAAACGTTATAAGGACAACGATTTAAAGATATGTATCTAGAATATGCGCACGCTATACAAAACGGGTGCCACTTTCCAACTCGCGGATGTCCTCGGACAGTATAAAGCTGACATCACAGCGATCCAGGAAATGCGATGGAGAGGATATGGCTGCAAGAGAATGACAAACTTCGATATTTACTACAGCTGCCATGAGCGAAAGCACGAACTCGAGTGCGAATTTATAGTTGGCAAGAGACTGGGACACCTAGTTTCAAGGTTCAACCCAGTGAGTGACCGCATAGCCATAATTCGTATCAAAACGAATTATTGCAACATCTCGTTCAATGGTGTGCACGCACCGACAGATGACAAAGATGATGAGGTCAAAGGATCATTTTATGACCGTCTGAAGGAAATACAATATTAAGATTATTCTAGGCGATATTAATGCCAAATAGGGAAAGGAAAGAGTCTTTCGACCAACCATCGGTAATCACAGTCTACATGAGACCAGCTCCGATAATGGAATAAGATTGATAGACTTCGCCGCTGCAATGAACATGAACACACGCTTCCAGCATAAGAATAGTCATAAGGCGACCTGGATATCTCCTGATCAGAGGACGAAGAACCAGATTGTTCACTTGGTAATAGATGGCAAGCACTCTTCTAGTGTAATGGATGTACGTGTGATTCGAGGTGCCAATATCGACTCGGATCATTACCAGGTGGCTGCGAAAATTCGCGCAATACTGAGCAGGGGGAAAAACGTACGAAGCCTAACACGGGAAAAGCTGGATATTCACAAGCTACAAATACGGGAGATATCAATGTCCTATCGACAGATGCTCTCTCTCCTACTAGAGCAGAATACCCCCCTCCCAAGACCCAGATGCGCAGTGGAAGCACATCTCCCATTCTTTGGAAACCGGTGCAAGGACTGAACCTGGCTATCAAAAACCGCAAAACTACGAGCCATGGTACGACGAAGAATGCCGCATTGCAACTGATGAAAAAGACGCTGCACGTATGGCAACGAAACAGTCAGTTATAACGCGTGCTGCGAGCGAGCGGTACAAGAGGCTGAGAAGGGAGGAAAACCAACTATTTAGGCGAAAAAATGGCAGTGGGAGCAGAGAGAGAGTGAAAAACCCGAAATGTGCAGGATGAATGGTGAATTCCGTAAATTTTTCCAGAGGGTAAGAAGATCGAACAAAAAAAAGTGGTTTCCCGTTACATCCCATGAAGGGATTTGGGAGAACTGTGCGCGTTCTAGTTTTTATATCACTGATTGGGACCTGCAGTCTTACACAGGTTCCGAATGGTATTTTGAGAAGCTTTTTTCATGGCTATATACTCGATAGTGTCGCCGTCACTATGCGAGGTGACCGCCGTCGAAAGAAATTTTAGGTGGTCAGAGTAGGGATCGAACCCAGGTCCTCATGCATAAGAGCCGCGCACACTACCATTGCACCACCGACGGCCACCTACGGCCATTGCACCACCGATTGCACCACGACGGGTCTAATATTGGGCTGCCCTTCTGGAAATACGAGAATGGGAATCTGGTGACTGATAAACAGTGTGTTCTTAAAATGTGAAGAGACCACTTTTCAGCACTTCTCCACTCAGATTCTACCGCTGAAGATCGGGATGTAACGATAGTGGAAGACAGTGTAGATTGTACCCCCCCCTACTAAGGCAAGAATACAACGGTGATCTCCGGGGTTAAGAATAACAAAGACGCTGGTGCGTCTACTAGTCCACTTATATCCGGTATATGCCTTGGGGAATCTGTGCCTATCGATTGGAGTCTCAGTGTATTATGACCTGTTTTCAAAAAGGGTGATCCGTATGTCTGTTCTAACTATCAGGGTATCAGTCGCTTGCCCATCGCGTATAAGGTCTTGTCGAGCGTATTATGTGAAAGACTAAAGCCAATGATATAAAACCTGATTGAAACTTATCAGTGTGGTTGAATACCAGGCAAGTCCACAACTGACCAAATATTCACGCTACGCCAAATAATGGAAAAACGGATCACGACCGACGAAAAGCAAATCGATGCATACCACCTTTTTGTCGATTACAAAGCTGCTTTCGATAGTCCCATACGGGGAAAACTGTACGAAGCTATGTCTGAACTTGGTATTCCGGCAAAACTGTTTCGCCTCTGTAGAATGACGCTGACCAACACCAAATCAGCAGTGAAAGTGGGGAAAGACCTCACTGAACCATTCTGTACCAAGCGAGGACTGAGACAAGGCGACGCACTTTCGTGTAATCTCTTCAACATCTTAGTGGAGATAATAATGAGAAAAATGGAGATAATAATGAGAAAAGCTGCATTAATACGCAGAAGACCATTAACATGAACAGCCACATATTCCTTGCGTATGCTGACGACATAGATATCATTGGGCGAAATTTGGCAGGGGTTGCTGGAGTATTTTTAAGAATCGAAAAAGAATTCGCAAAGGTGGGTCTTTCTCTTAATGAGGGCATGACAAAATTGATGGTGTCAACGACTAGAGAAACCTTTGGACTTGGGCCGCACTGAACGTTGACATCCGATTTAATTTTGAACTGGTAGATGAATTCGTCTACCTTGGATCCGCCGTGAACAAGGACAGCAACGTCATGCTGGAGATAAATGGGAAAATTGTGATTCCAAATAGATGGGCTCAGCAAGCAGTTTAGGAACAAAGCCATCCCTCGGCGTAAAAAAGTCAAGCTATATCACACTATCATTTTGCTGTCTTGACATATAACTACGTAACTTGGGTCATATCGCAAGCGGATGAAAAATACCTGAGAGTATTCGAGAGAAAAATTCTCCGTAAAAGATATGGTCCTGTTAGGGAACAGGGCGTTTACCGACGTTGCTGGAATGATTTATTTTCTGACGTAGACATCTCTAGGCGAATCAAATAAGGCCAGTTACGGTGGCTTAGCCATGTCTTCAGAATGAATGAAGATGAGCCAGCGCGAAAGGTTTTCGGTGACGTACCCGATGGAAGCAGGAAGGGAGGATGACCAAGACTCCGATGGAAGGACCAGACCGAAGAACCAGTTGGAGAAATATGTTAAAATGTGTTTAATTTGTTTATTTAATTAATATGTGTAAGACATCTAACCTCATGAGGTTGCATAATAGTCAATAAAAGTAAAGTAAGTTCCGTTACGACAAAACACCAGCGGTTGCCCAAGCCGATCGCCCACCTAGTGTAGTTTGCATTAGTTCACTAATTGTAGGCCGAGATTCCCCAGCGACCAGATTGACCAATTCATCCGATTAGACCACAACCGTATGCCGTTGACCACTAATATACGCTGCAGGGGAGATAGCGCCTACACCCTGCGGCGTGCCTTAGTAATACAGTTAGAACGAATAACCATACAGTATTGGAAGACATATTAGAAGAATATTCGAAACCTTAAAAGACATGTCGTGCAGATTTTAGATTTTATAGATCAACTGACTGACTCACTGATGAATTGTGGGCGCCTTGCGTACATGTCATAAAGAGAACCCCACTGTCAACCTAAGGAGATCACTAATGTTGTCCTTAAAGCAAAGGTACGAAAATCACGAATGCCATAAACCATTTGAATGGAAGCGAATACACTCTGAAACATCCGTAGTTTGTTGCTGTTTGGATGCAAATATGGCGTGTTTGTAGCTTGTCGCAAATATCGTATACTTGTGCCCAAACACATTGTGTTTTGAATATTTTGTGTACACATATGTATTTTGTTGTTGTTTGGATGCAAATATGGCGTATTTGCAGTTTGTCTCAAATATCGTATACTTGTGCCCGAACACATTGTGTTTGCTATCCAATATTGCATGTCATTAATATGATATAATATATATGTTTTGTCACCCAAATGTGGCTTTGTTTGTAGAAAACTTCTGAAATTAAAAAGGAGACAGTCAATTAAGTAACAAAAAACAGCCAGATCTTCAATTCATGAAAACAATGCTTGCAAACATTTACATGGTTCCTGAAATATGTTGCTGGGACCATTTTTTTCAGCGTCTATACAAGTCAACAGGGACTCTCACTACCTATTAGCACAGATTGTTTTGGTAAATTTCCACTGCCTTCGGAAATAAATTAAAAATTCCATTCAGTGACAAAAGAACCAGAATTGCAAATTAAAATTATACAAAAGCGGCAAATCATCACGTGAACGAAAACCGTTTAACCGGTTTTTGGCAAACTCAAAGTTCCCTGCAACGCAATTCCGCGTAATTCTCAGAAAATCACATGTCCTGACGCTCAAAAAGGATGAGACTTGCATCAGCCAGCAGAAAATATCTTTTAACAAATGTCAGACAAACAACAATCATAAACAAATCTTGCTACGGGAACATCACGGTATAAAATGCGATATAACAACAAATCCATGTGTCGCATTATTTGAAGCAGACCTTGGTGGTGTGCATCGAGAATGGGGTGGGTGGTAAAATTGAGCACTTGAATTATGAACATATCGCACTGTAAATGTGTATGCGTGTGTACGGTTAAATGCCACTCTCGTCATCTCAGAGCTTTCAAAATGACTAATATTTCCTAGACAAAGCGCCGTGATCTTAATTAAGGTTCAATTGTTTGTTCGCTGGTCATCTGGGTATATTTAAATGTTAGGATTTATAATTGTACATATGGAAAATTTCTTGTGAAATTTAAAATTGTATTAGTTGAATAAAAAAACTAGATGTTACATGTGTGAATCAATTTTTACACAACCCACGGCTTCAAAGGCCATTCACTTACTTTACTTTACTTTTATTGACTATTATACAACCTCATGAGGTCAAATGTCTTACACATATTAATTAAACAAACAAATAAACAAATTTTAACATATTTCTCCAACTGGTTCTTCGGCCTGGTCTTTCCTTCGGAGTCTTGGTCATCCTCCCTTCCTGCTACCTTCGGGTTCGTTATCGAAAACCTTTCGCGCTGGCTCGTCTTCATTCATTCTGATAACATGACCTATATATAGCATATATGTAGCTCTTGGTTCCAGCGACGTCGGTACTCGCCGTTTTCTCTAACAGGACCATATATTTTAAGGAGAATTTTTCTCCCGAATACTCCCAGGGTTTTTTCATATGCTTGCGATATGAAGCTAAATGTCAAGACAGGCAAAATGAGAGTCTGATATAGCTGGATGTTTGTCCGTCAAGAGAGGGCTTTGTTCCTAAACTGGTTGCTGAGCCCATCTATTTGGAATCACAATTCTCCTATTTATCTCCAGGCTGACGGTGTTGTCCTTGTTCACGGCGGATCCAAGCTAGACAAATTCATCTACCACTTCAAAATTAAATCGGTTGTCAACGTTTAAATGTGAACCAAGTCGAGAGGTTTGTCCAGTTGTTGACACCATAAATTTTTTCTTGCCCTTATTAACAGCAAAACCCACCTTCGCTGAGTCCTTTTCGATTCTTGAAAATACTGAAGTAACCTTTCGCAAATGTCGTCAGCATACGCCAGCAACATATGGCTTTTCTTATTAATTGCTTCTTCGTATATACTGCAGCTTTTCTCATTATTATCTCCATTAACATGCTGAAGAGATTGCACTAAAGTGTGTCGCCTTGTCTCAATCCTCGCTTGGTACAGAATGGTTCGGTGAGATCTTTCCCCACCTTCACTGCTGATTTGGTGTTGGTCATGCGTCATTTTACAGAGGCAGGTCAGTTTTGCCGGAATCTCAAGTTTCGAAAACATTTCGTGCTGGTTCGTCTTCATCCATTCTACTGACATGGCCTAGCCAGCGCAATCGCGTTATTTTGATCCGCTTAACTATGTCAATGTCAGGATAAAGCTCATACAGCTCAAGGTTCATGAGTCGCCGATACTCGTCGCCGATACTCGACGTTGGGCCATAAGTTTTTCGGAGTATTTTGCTCTCGAGGACTCCTAGAGATGTTTCGTCTGCTTGCGATAAGACCCAGGATTCTGCGCCATAAAGCAATACAGGTTGAATGAGAGTCTGGTACAGCTGGACTTTTGTTACTCGAGAGAGGTTTTATCTCTAAAGTGCTTGCTTAGCCCAAAATAACATATATTCGCAAGCACAATTCTCCGCTTGATCAATTCCTTCTCAATTCTCAAAAACCCCGCAGTAACTTCTTTAATTATGCTCCCAATGATATCTATATCATCAGCATACGCGAGCAGCATGTGACGTTTGCTGCTGATGGTTTTATTCATGTTGCCTGCAGCCTGAGGCCTCGCTTAGTTTTGAGAGATTCCCTAAGATCCTTACCAACTTTCGCTGCTGATTTGGTGTTCGACCTGCAAAGGTGTACGACTTTAGCAGGAATACCAAGGTCAGAGATTGCTTCATAGAGTTTATACGAGTACATAATCGACAAATAGATGATAGGTGTCGATTTGTATTTCGTGGGTCTTCTCCAGGATTTGGTCAGTGATAACTGGTTTTAGTCTTTAGCACATTATACTTGATAGAACCTTATATGCTACGGACAAAAGGCTTATTCCACGGTAGTTGGAACAGAGACTCGGGTCACCTGTTTTAAATATGGGACATAGAACACTGAGACTCCAATCGCCGGACATGCATTCGTCTAACCAAATTTAGCTAATGAGCTGATGCATGCACCTTATCAGCTCATCGGCGCCAGGCATCAACGCCTTCGGCTTTGTTGTTCTTGAGCCGGGAAATAGGTGTTCTGACTTCGTCTTGGTTAGGAGGGGGGCAATCGACGTCGTTATCCATATTGTGCTCGATTGTCCCATCGTCATTGTAAAGCGTTTTTCAACAGAGACGCTACAAAAGTAAATCGGTAGGGACAGCAAACGACGCCATATTTTTTCCCGCTCTTTTGACATTTCTCATTTGTTTGCCATTTCATCATGGAAAGCTATACGAGCCAACAACGAGTCGAAATTATTAAAATTTACTACCGAAATTTGGAGTCAGTGCCTAAACTTTAAGAGCGCTACGTTCGGATTTTCATCGGAAAATCATCTTCAGCGATGAGGCTCATTTCTGGCTGAATGGCTTCGTCAATAAGCAAAATATGCGTTATTGGTCAGACAGCAATCCACACATAATCCATGAGTCATCATTGCATCCCGAAAAAATTACGGTTTGGTGCGGTTTATGGGCCGGCGGCGTCATTTACTGTGAATGCGAATCGCTACCGTTCAATGATAACCGAATATTTTTGGCCCCAATTGGATAATATGGACTTGGAGGACATGTGGTTCCAACAGGACGGCGCCACAAGCCACACAGCGAATGCCACAGTCAATTTATTGGAAACCAAGTTTGGTGAACGTGTTATCGCACGAAATGGCCCAGTCGATTGGCCGCCTCGGTCGTGCGATTTGACGCCGTTAGATTATTTCCTGTGGGGCTTCGTCAAGTTTATGGTCTATGCCAACAAGCCAACGACGATTGATGAACTTCGTATGAATATCGAACGTGAAATTGCAGCAGTAGCGGCCGATTTATCCTTGAAAACCGTCGACAATTGGGTTCAGCGTCTGGACTTCTGCAAGCGTGCCCGTAATGGCCATGCAAAATAAATCGAGTTCCGTACATAATGGCATCGAACGCACTTTCACAGGAATAAAGCATTTCATTGGTATCTAAAACCGGTTTTGGTTTATTTAAAAAAACTTTTGTAGCGCTCTTATTGAAAAACCCGATATATCTCAAGTACCAGTAGCGCGGAGAAATGATCCCTCCATATTTCCAACATGCTCTGCACATCTGCGATGAAATTTCCGTCCTTGTCTTTACAGAAGCGGGGCCGTGAACCATGTCCATTAGTTCTGTTTTTGGCTTTTCGATAGAATTTTCGGGCTTCATTCTTCCTTCTGTATGTCTCAATTTTTTCACTCTCGCGCTTTCTCCACTGCCGTTTCTTACGCCTGAAGAGACGGTTCACCTCCTTTCTTTACTCTCTATACCGCTCAGTCGCAGCTCGCGTTGCAATTGACTAAAATATTACCATACGTGCAGCGTTCTTTTCATCATTGGCAATGCGTCACTCTTCATCGTACCATGGTTTGTTGCGAAGCGGTTTTTCGATTGGTTGCGGTTTGCTGTTGTTGCGGCAGAGACCAGATCGACCTCCAGCGACAACATTGATGAATTTCATTTCGACATGCGAAAGAGATCCGTACGGAAGGACATTACTCTATTCGTAAATATCACGCTATTATGCATGGAACGCTCCATCGAAGAAGCTTCAACGAAGGAATAAATATGATCCTTTTACTGGCTTCGCTAATGTATAGTCGACTGATGCCCTCAGAAATATACACACTTCAATCACGCCAAGACGAAAGCTTCTATCTTCGCTTGCTTTTAGTGAACATTAGAGGCCCGACATCCTACGATTCCCTGCGCACTGTGGATGGTGTGCTGTGGGCCACATTTCGGGGGCTTGCCAGAGTTTGAATTTGCTCGAAAACGATACATATTGGGACTCAACGCTCGCCGATGCTACTGTTTCTGCGTCAGCGAATCAAATTCGTACACTGTTTGCGATCATCATAGCCACATGTCATTCGTCTATCCCGACCGACAGATGGCTGACGACCTTGTGCACAGAGTTCGCACCACAACGTGGAAGTTAGATGTTGAAATTAACGACGAGATGCGCGGCGAAGCGTTAGTTCTGATCGAACTTGTCTGCTGTCGACCAAATCGTTCGATGCACGTGCTGTCACTCGCGAATTGCAACGGTAGCAAGACTATGATTAAGGCTGATCTAGTAGAGGTTAACGCATTAGTACAGCTGATTTTGCTTTCTTATGACTCTATCTGTCAAATTCAGTGTATTTTGGTATTGTACTTTACTTCTTTGTTTACTTTGTTTGGTCATATGTATTTGGGTTGAATTTGAATTTAGAGTCATATAACAAAATCAAAATCCCTGTTGTTGGTGCCCACAACAACAATAAATCCTACTGCGTTAACCTCTACAAGATCAGCCTAGACTATGATCGAGATCAGCTGGCCGAAAGAGTCCCCACAAATGTGCTGCTGTTGAACGTTAAGCAGAAGAACGTGTATGATTCGAAAATGAATGTTGTTGATAGAATGAGAGGCATTTACTTTCTCGATGCCCCCGGTGGTCGTCATTTCGTTGATCTGGCAACAATTCGACCAAGGTCTTAAACTGCATTGGCTGTTGCATCCTCTGGTATTTAGTGCCACAGCTCATTCTGCTTTGAAGCTGCCGATGAATCTTCTGACAAGCCAACGTGCACAATGACCAAGAATTGACAGCGAAATTGATGCGAGAATGCAAAATCATCATATGGGATGAATGCACAATGGCCGGGATAAAAGCTTGGATGGAATCGATCATAATCATATTGCGGAATCTGAATCATCCGAAATTGTGCAACGATACGCGGGTGTTCGTCGAGAAATTCAAAGGAGATGAAGTCCTTATCCCACGAATTCCGATTATTCCAACTGATATTCCATTCTAATTCAAGCGAATTCAGTTCCCCGTTCGATTGCCTTTTGCGATGACAATCAATAAATCGCTAGGCCAATCGTTGGAAGTCTATAGGATTACTCTCGAATTTTCCTGTTTTTCGCACGGTCTGCTGTACGTTGCCAGTTCGCGTGATGGCAAAACGCCTTCGTTGTTTGTTTTTCTGCCGGAAAACAAATCGAAAAACATTATTTATTATATCACTCTCTACTGATTTCGATTCCATTCAAATAAATCAGATTGCAATTTGAATGAGAGGACGGAACAATAAGTCCGTGACTTTTCAAACTTTCCTCGTAGTAATATCCCATCAAGTACCACCTTGTTGTAGACAACTGTCAAATTTTGAGCAAGTTCCGTCATTTACTTTGCTTTTAACAGCTGTTCAAAACATACAACCTCGTGCATTTTTTTAAAGATGGAAAAAAGTGAATTTCGAGTACTCATTACATTATGTTTTGGGAAAAAAAACCGTCAACAAACCAAGGAAAAGCTTGATAAATACTATTGGGACTCTGAACCATCGATGCCAATGGCAAAAAGAGTGGTTTACTGACTTTGGTTGTGGTCGCACAAGTACAAATGACGCTGAACGTTCTGGACGGCCAAATGAGGTCAATACACCCGCAAATGTCGAAAAAATCCACGATATGGTATTGGTCGATCGAAGAGTAAAAGTACGTGAGATTGTTGATGCCGTAGGCATTTCATATGGCAGTGTGGTTACGATTTTAAATGATCAGTTGGGTTTAAGAAAGCTGTCTGCAAGTTGGGTGCCGCGTTTGCCCTCAATTGGCCGAATATCGTAATCGTGTGGCAACTTCAAAGGATTGTTGGGAGTCATTTAATCGTAATTCGAAGAAGTTTTAGCGGCGCTTTGTAACTGTGGATGAAGCATGGATCAATCACAACACTCCGGAGATCAAGCAGCAGTCAAAACAATGGGTTTCTCCGGGTGAACCGACTCGGCAAGGTAAGTTTGTCGGCCAGTAAGGTGATGGCAACAGTTTTTTGGGATGCACCCCGGATAATCCACATCGATTACCTTCAAAGGGGAAAAACAATAAACGGCGAATATTGTGCCAACTTATTGGAGCGATTTAATGAGGATTTAAAAAAAAATACACTATATGGCCAAGAAAAAAATTATTTTTCAGCAAGATAATGCATGGGTGCACACGTGTTTAGTCTCAATGGCAAAATTCCATGAATTGGGCTACGAATTGGTACCTCATCCGCCATATTCTCTGTATTTAGCCCCCATTGACTATTTCCTATTTCCAAACCTAAAGAAATGGCTCGGTGGCTCATTCGATGAAATTCTTGTTCAAACAAATGCCTATTTTATGGACCTCGAAAAGTCCTATTTTTTGGAAAGGGTACATAAATTGGAGAAACTTTGGACTAAGTGTATTGAGATAAAAGGAGGTTATGTTGAAAAATATTTTTTTTTTGCAAAAAAAACTTCAAAAAGTCACGGACTTATTGATCCGCTCTTATTTGTGTTTTATTCTCACTCTGGAGATTATCAGAAGGCGTTAAATTGGGACGAGACGAAATTATCCGGATCCGCTATTACGTAATAAATTTCTGGGTTGAGGTTTCACGAGTCGCTGCGAGAACGTCTCTAGTCGTCCACTCATATCAGAACCTCACCAAGGTGGTCTCTTTTGACACCCTGTAACAAAACCTGCGTTGAAACAGGACGGCTATAAATACCATATGCCGAAAGCCTGGCTGCTCTCCTACAAATAACTGCCACACTCTAAAACAATCCAACCAATAGTTTAGAAGTTTTTATAATAATACCACTTTTTTGCAGTTAACCCCACTGTGTATTGTTAAGATATTTCACGTAATCGAAGCGAAACATTTACTACTACAATTTATGTACCGTTTTCCGACAGTCGGGTCCTAGATGTCTTTTCAACGTTGGTGTCTTGGATCAAATACTACATACTATCAACAAGTATCGGAGATCATTTTAATTTTTCTAAGACAATGTAACGACGAACTAATTTGTAGAAAGAAATTATCAGTGCTGTCAATTGTCATTAAATTTCTCAAAAATCTAAATTTTTAGTGGAATTAAAATGTACCATTGCATTTCGTTTACTACGAAATTGTTGGCATTCGTTTATGACATTATTTATTGCATCAGCAACACAATCGTCAGATGTACGTAAGTGTTTGTTGCAGCAGCGTATAAAATTAACGAACAGATTTTATTCCATCATTCATCGTGTTTGTGAAATAATTACAAGTATTGGTCCATTTCATTGTTTATACATTTTAGTGGCAAAGTAACTTTGTAGAAATTTTCATTTACTGCTGTGCGAATGAAGTTTGTAACCTCGAACAAAACTCCTCTTCATCAGGGTTTATTAGTTCAATTTGCACTCCACAATTAGTTTGCATTACGGAGTTTTGGTAACTAGAAACTTTCGTTATTACTTTCGCTATTGTACACTAAAAGCTGTAGGTCATAATTCAGGCTCATACAGGATGCTCCCAATCTAAGTGAATATGTAACCACCATAACCGTAAATGGCGCCAATGGTAAATGGTCAGCCATACACCGTGGAATGCAAAAGGGAACGGAGTTGGGGCCAACAACGATGCATAGATTACTCTATAAAAGTGCGTTTAATGCGGCATAAAGTGAGTTGGCTTCTGTTTATGTACGTGTGATGGATAGTCCGAAAATAGTTACGCTATTATGAAAGTAAGACAATGTTACACTCAGAAAAAATGTTAGTATCAAGGACGTAAAAGGCTGCTACACACGGAAAGCAAACATGGTTGCTATAAAAGCTAACATATTTTTGATGTGTAAGTAGACAGTTGGGTCTGCTATTTTAGCAGATAAATTTAGCTATTTCAGTACCATGTTTTCTATTCCCCAGAGGGATACAGGTTCGAATCCTACCAGAGTTACGGTTGGGTTATGTTAAGTGTTGGTGGCTTGTGATGAACGAATCAAGAGGCTGACGGTATGAAGCGCTAACCCCACTGGAGTACCATACAGACTGTTTCAATAAGTTCAAGATATAGTTGGCGCCTGAATGAGATAATTCCACCAGGGCTCATAGCAGACATCCACTCAGGTGTATCCCTCCTCTTCTTCATCGTTACAGCTTCCACACAAGTCATGAGCCCTTACTATTTGTCTCGCCACATAGCAACCAAACACGCAGTGGTCCGCAAAAGCTGACGCAATCATTGCTACCTTGGGCCTGGCTGGCGACAGAAGGTTCACTGATCTTCTCCAATCCACTATCCACCAGATTGGTCTTGCGCGTACCAACGTCCACCCCTCGTCCACAGCTCCAGCACTATCACATAATAGTGCTATTGTACACTGTGCATACAAGTAGATAGAGGCACGCAAATATGTTCCAATTCATGTTAAACCTTTTATATAGTCCCTAGTTTCACAAACATTTGTTCTGCAGTTTCCCTGAATGTCAATATTCCCTGGTTAATATGATTTCATTGGAAGGGCCCACCATTGACATTTATGACTGAAACACAACATCGTTCAAATGGCTTCTACGAATTGATTTACAGTACGTCATTCGATGTACCCAATTTGTCAAGACAGTTTCGATTGTTTGGGTCTACATCTCGTAAATGGCTGCATCGATTTCGCGATTTAATGGACTCGGAATTATTTGCGTAACATTTATCTTTCACGGCCACCCAGAGATAATAGTCTAACGGCGTCAAAACGCAGCTGCGAGGCGGCCAATGGACTTTCGGCTGCTTATGAGGGTTTCGAACACACTTCGCAACAGATCGATTGTAACGTTGGCTGTGTGGAAACTTTTGGGAACAAAAAATCGTTGAGTAAGTCACGGTAACGCTTGCCATTGACGGTATCGCTGGCTGCTCAAAATGGGCCTATGATGCCTAAAACCGCACCAAACAGTCACCCGTTGCGAAAGCATCGGCGTCTCCTCGACGACGTGTGTATTTTCCGAGTCCTCGACGACGTGTGTATTTTCCGACGTGTGTGTTAACGTACCCTCCGAAGTGAAAATGAGCTTCAACGGAAAAGATGATTTTTCGGCAAAAATTCTCATCTTCAGCCAAGCAATCTTTAGCCCATTTAGCGAAACCAAAACTCATCGGAAGGTCATGGGGCTTCAGTCCTTGGACTAATTTGACCTTATAACGGTGGCGTGTAGATGTTGATGGCTGTTAGAGCACACTTTCAGCTACACGGCAATATTTCCACTAAATGCATTGGTCGAGCACGTACATGAGTTGTTTTGTTCAATAAGGACCCGGATTGATGAACTTGCCTCACAAATTGATCCACAAACTTCGATGATGGCACTCTATATCTACGGAATTTATTTCATAGATTTCTTACAGAACTTTTGAAGGAAGTTTGTAATATTTGAAGCGTAAATGGATCCATATCGTAAATTTCTCACCTTTAACTATTAATCACAAATGTCAACAATTTTAAATTCAAAATTTTACATGACCCCCCACTAGTAACGAAATATCTTATCGCTGGGTCATGTAGTTAAGAAATCGGCGGCAATCCGGGGCAGATGTTGAAGTTAGGAATACTGATTTCAGAGACTTGATTTCCGCCTGATATCCGTTCACTGCCTGAGAAAGAGACACCCATTCATTTAAGACCCATCCGTGCAGAAATTCATATATCCCCTTATCCAATAGCTACTTTGTTTCAGGAATCCCTTCCGGAATGAGAGTGTAGTATTTCTCAATCAATAGTGGTTCTGCTGTAAAGTAGTTGACATATGGAAGATGTGTAAGATGTCGGCCTCCATATACTGTGTGCCGCCAACAAATGTTGCATTATATTCATTGCATCAGTGGGAGTGGCGTGCAGAGGACCTGTGGTGCACATCGACGCGGTTCTCTCAGCCCTAGTCACACTATCTGGGCTTCTCGAGTACGACAAGATAAGCCTATACAGCAATATCGGTTTTACAACCGCTGAATAAAAAAATTGTTTCCTGTTACATTCCATGAAGGGTTTCCAGTGAACTGTGAGCTTTCTAGTTTTACATGCACTGAGTGGGACGTGCAGTTTTACGCCGGATCCGAACGGTAGCTGAAAGCCTTTTTATGGCTAAATACTCGATAGTGGTGCTGTCCCTAAGCAAGATGATCCAAATCGAAATAAATATATGTAAGGTGGTCAGGGCAGGGATCGAGAAAATATTCTCATGATTCTCATGTGCAAGGGGCGCTTTTACTGTCATTACATCCCCGGCGGCCACTGCAGCATAGATCCGGTAAAAAGTGTGCCGGCGGATCCCCATTGCAGATTGCTATCGTTGTATTTGTCGGCCATTGCACTGTTTTGTGTCTGAAACCTTGATTGATGTCCGAAATAACACCCAGGAGTTTGTCACTCTCTGCAATCATCATGAGTGGTTCCAAGGTATGTATTTTTGACCTCCGTGTGAAAAGGACAGCTCAGTCATGGCCGGGCTTACAAAATAGTCCACTTTCACCCGCCCACCTGCTCACAGTCTGTATGCCGCCCTAGAGAAAGTTCACTATTTGACCAGGATGTATGCCTATTACTGCTATTGCCACATCGACCCAATAGGCAAAAATTTTCCCACATCCATTTTCCAGAGTGGCCTCGTTCGGCCAAGGTGCCAATTCGGCCGAGGGATGTTTCCTGAGAGCATTTCCAAATAAGCATAATAAGATGCACATTCAACTTAAGGGCCGTTTGCGTCAATTCTATCGCATACACAAGTGTTTCCCATGACATCCCATGAAGAGATCGGAGAGAGTTTCTCGCATGCATTGAGCTGTGCGCTTTCTAGCTTTACACGCACTGATGGAGACCTACAGTTTTGAGAAACTTTTTCATGGCTAAATACTCGATAGTGTCACCATCACTAAGCGAGATGTGACATCAATAAAAACAGAAACCATTTGTACTAAAATATGCATTATAAAACGTAATTTTAGCTGTAGAATCTTCTAAAAGCAAATACATATGTTTGAATACATTAACATTTTTTAATATTCAAAATACAAACCTGGATGTGACATTTGAATCATGATGCAGCTAATAGAGGTTGTGTTATAAGAACAACTTAAATTATTTGCTTTTCCTTCTGTTCATTACATGAACTATCAAATACAAATGTATTTGGTTTTTGTAATTTCTGGCACACTTTTATTCTGGACATACATTTGTCTTAACTTGGATACGAAAACAACATATATTTTATAGTGGCCTTGATATATTGGCCGTAATACTGGTATCACCTGTTAGCAAAAATAACATTGCGAACGCCTATTAAAAATGCCACTTGCATTGTTATACCTGCTCTAGTGTTTTATCAACTCAGATTTGAATCTGTGACAATAAATATTTCGCTGATTCGTTTTTTTCCTTTTATCAGAGCTTGCAAAATATGCTCAACCAAATTTTTCTGCCCGGTTTGCTCACTCAAAATACCCTCTTTTTCTTTTCGTTCGTGTTGTCGGTCTCGGGTTGAGCGTAACACACGAATCGGTCTTTTACTGACCGTTCGATACGAACAGAACCGTTCGTCGCTCAGCTACTGAGGTTCAGTAAGTGAGCAACGCAAGCAAAAAGTTCGCAAACAAGGTCTTTGCGTTTATTGTTGCGTTTGCCTTATGTTGTTGCCTTAGATATTTCGTCACATTCAAAGCATTAAAGAGGAAGGGAGAAGCGGATAGGGCATATGCTGTGAATGGTTTCGAGTGAATACATGAGCCGAGTGAGCCGACAACGAACACCAAAAAGACCAATTATTGCGAACTCTGGTTTTTATGGACTCGTAACGGGTTCGAGTCTGACTTTACGGACTTGTAACGAGTTCGAAACCGATCCACATCCGTTTTTGTCAACTTTGGGATAGCACAAAAACTACAAGTATTCGTAAACATATATGTATGTATGTGCGAATAGTACAAGGTGGGCCAAAAGTCACCATGGGGTTTACAAGTTTAATAACTTTTTGAGGTAGAATACGTCTTACCTTACGGTATGAGGAGTCATGTCAGTTTTTTATTGTTGTAATCTTTATTTCATTGAATTTGAGGAAACGGCTAGATGAATTTTTTTAAAATTTCTTTTGTAGGTAAATGAAGATGTTATCTTTCGTTTGATATACATTTCATATTGGTTGATATATTTCTAGTATTTTAATTTCTCAAATGAAAATTGTTTAAACACATACACTGAAACATATGTGTGGTGTTTGGTTGAGTGTTTTTGGTTGCTCAACATTGCTTAGCAACATCTATCTAGTAAAAAGTGAAACGAACAGCAAGCTAATGTTGCTTGGCAACATGTATCTAGTAAAAAGTGAAACAAACAGTAAGCTAACGTAATAAAGCTTTTTTGCGAAAGCTTCAATAAAGCTGTTGTAACATTAATTTTGAATTGTAAAGCGTAAAGCTTTCACACAACGCTCGAATGCTAATGCGAAGACTCGATAAGGTAAACCTTTTTTAATATTAGGGCGGCCCTCTCAACATTCGCAGAACTTATTTCAATAAAAATATTAATTAAAATACATAAATTAAATTAAGTTTAAAAAAATTGAACATAATATTTTTTTTTTTTAAACGGACTTGAATCAAATGCCGTTGGTAAATATAAAAATTACAGCAGACAGTTGTCCGAGGCCTTCGGCCACGGACTGTCCCTGCAGGCTGTGTCAGAGACACGGCCATTAAGTTTAACGTAGAATACGCCATCCGATAAGACAGAAAACATATATAACAAGAAATGATAAATAATATAAGCAAATGAATTTATTGTTATACATATATGTTTTCTGTCTTATCGGATGGCGTATTCTACGTTAAACTTAATGGCCGTGTCTCTGACACAGCCTGCAGGGACAGTCCGTGGCCGAACTGCAACTGTCTGCTGTAATTTTTTGTTTATATAAATATGTTTAAACATTTTTTTTCAGATTACAAAATATACAAAATGGAAATTTTTGTAAACTACGCATGAAAAATAATGTTACTTAAATGACCTCCGTTTCCAGCTTCGCAATGATGGGCTCGTTTAAGAGAATTTTCCATAACAAATTTCAAAATTTGTGGCTGTAGCGTTCGAATTTCTGCAACAATGTTGGCCTTGAGTTCAAATAACCATAACGAAAATAGTAGGGTACTGATAAGTCTGAAGAATGCGCTGGCCAATTAATTTCCGGATTTCTCGAAATTATTCGATCTCTAAAAATTTGATTTAAAGTGCCATTGTGTCTCGAGCAGTGGCTCCATCCTATTGAAACCCCATCTAAGGTCTGTTTTCAAGAGCAGGACGTTACAAATGTTCCATCATAAACCGGTTACAGCACTTCCATCTTCATTTTCGACGAAATACTCGTAAGGCCCAATATTATTTTCTGATATAATGCCACACAATACTGTAAGGGTTGCTATTTATATTTCGGGTCCAGCAATATAAAAGTATTCATTTATCTTTGGAAATGATTTTATTGTTTTTCAAAATATTCTTCGTGAAGATCAGTACACTTTTGCATGCGCTCCAAAACAACTTCCGAATCACTTCTTTCATTCCGATTGAGACGCCTTCAAAACATGGTTTTTGAACGCTTCAACATCTGCTTCAGGGGTCGGAAAACATTGACCACGCCGTAAAAAGAAGTCACTGGGTGCCAAATCAGGTCTGTATTAGAGCCCTGCAACGGCACACATTTTCGCATAAACGAAATCATTCGTATGGAATATACACACACTTCACTTCAGTTGTGTGTGCGAAGAGAGATCCACCCCCGTACCGATGCTTTGCAGTATGAATAGGTACGAGAATATAACAACGAAAGTACACTCACGTATTCGTATTCGTAAGCGCCGGGTAAACAGACGTAAATGTTGCCGGCAACTTGTGTACATGAAGCGAATATACGAGTAATATTCGGTTATTATCGCGGTGAATATGGAGAAACGTCATATTTAGAAATTGATGTGTTAAGATAGATCATAAGTAAAATAATTAAAATTAAATACTTTTGGTAGATTTTTATTATTTTGTATGGTTCTGAAAATATGTTGTTCAGTTTTATATTTGTTTAAAAGTTCTTTTTACTGTTTAATTTAACAAATATAGTTTTCCATAACCAAACGATTTAACTTACCATTGTATTAACATTCTTCACTAAAACACACTGAGCATTGCAAAGAAAATAAAGTAAACAAACTTACGGTATATTCTACGTGTTCGGTGTAGTTTGCTCTGTCTCGTAGTATTTTATCACATTCTCGCTTACAGAATACGAACAAAGCTCTCTTCTCTATTACCGAATACCGAGAACCAGTGTATGTCAATCGGAGCGAGGACGATGATCTTACAGTACCGGAATGGTGTGCTTCTCTTTGTTATTCGTTTTGTTGTTTACATTTATTCGTTCGCAAGGTGCCGGTACAGCATGTACAGCAGTAAAATAACAAACAGAAAATCTTCATGCAGGGCTCTAGTCTGTATTCGACATCAATTCGACATGTTGAGTGCTCAAACAGCCCATTGTTTCAGCTGATGCATGAGAGCTTGCATTGTCCTGATGCAATATGATCCATCCTCTCTTGTTGGTTTTCCTTATTTTTTCGAACACTTTTGGCAAACAGATGGTGGTATACCACTCAGAATTGACCGCCCTAAGCAGGGGGTATCGATGAGAGAGCTGTTCAATTTAGTACTTGGAGAAAAAATAGAGAATATGCTTTCAAAGAAGGAACGGTGTTAGCTGACTGGAATTCAGCAAAAATGTTCCACAAATAAACAACTGTTTATCACTTTTGTTTTGATTTTTTCGTTCGTGGCGCGTTCTAAAATTCGTGTTATTTTTGTGAAATATTGTATTAAAAACGTGGTAAAAAGTGATCAAATTAACAAAAAATATAATAACAAATTAGACGCAATATGGTTATTCGGTGGAAGTAAATGAAACATGAGACAAATCCTGAAAATCAATCTTCAGAAAAAAGCGAAGCATAACGCAAAACAAAAGTGAACAAAACACTTTTTTTTCTTTTAATACACTATACTCTATATGTTTCCCAAGTCTTCCACGGCAGTCGTTAGTACAAAAAGCAACTAGTCCACACTAGAGATGGGCACGTGAGTACGTTTTGACTCACGCACGCTCACGAAAGGAACACAGCCACTCACGCACGAAGATTTTGTCGGTTCTCACGTTCACGCACGCTCACGTGAGCAGACTTTGATCCTACTCACATTCACGCGTGATTTACGGCAATCACGCAAAAATTACTCACAAAAATAAAACAGGGTTTTGTTTTGAACCAGTTGCTTTATATTCAAACCAATATTTAAAAGAATTAGAATTAGACCCTACTACATTTAAATGTAAATGCCTTAGTTAAACTAAGTGTCGTTTTTAATAAGTTTAGCAAATGAACTAAGCCCTTTTGTACAGGAACAAAATTTTATCACTTTTATTTAAAAGAGGTTTGCCTCTTATTTCCATTAGTATTCTTCCGGACGGTCAATTTGACCAATTGCAAAATAAATTGGTAATAATGTCAGAAATTCTAAATTATTGGAGAGATTATTTTGGAATGTACTAGGTATTTATAGGGGAGAAGTGAGGCCTTCAGAATATTGTATCTAAATGCACCCTGTTTCAACGCACGGTTTGCTACAGAGTGTGAAACTTGTAAACAGATTTTTTGTTTTTGAGATTCTACTAAGCAGCACAAACAAAAAACACTCTGAGTCTGACCGTTACAATGATAGTTGAAATCAAAAGTTTAACATGTCAATTTTTGCACTGATATTGTTTAGTCTTTTGGCAATAACTTGGTAATTTTGAGTCGAAATGCTACATTGACTAAACTTCAAACAGTAGTAGGTTGAACAAATTGTTAGTCTTTCAAATCGGTCGGTAACGACAATTTCTCAACGTTAAAATTTTTTTAAATCTGAAATAAAGGAATGTGTTGGAAAGGGTACCAACACCAAAGATGAAATATTAAACCTAAATAAGTTTGTGTTTTATTTGAAAACCGAAGTAAATAAAATAAATAATAGTTAAGTAAAATAAATAATAGTTAGAAATTATAAACTTGGAGTCAGAGCCGTGCAAATTGTTACGACACAAATTCTCACGCCAGGCATATATCCCCGACTCCGAGCACTCCACAGCACTGCATGGAAAATTAAAAGATATTTTTTTAATTCTGTGCAAATTCGATTTGAAGTATATAACAACGTAATACCGCAATTTTATATTATAGCCTAGTATGTGTTTAATATAATGAAATTAATATTACTTGAGAAATAGGGACAAAAGTGTGGGATGTTTACTCCCAAAAAAGTCTGTTATGAAACTTCAAGTTTTTTTTTTTTTAAATTAGCTTTGCTGATCAACATTATGCGTACGATCAATAACTTTTTCTGCCATGTAGTTAACCTCATTTCAGTCTAGAATTTGGTGTAAAAAATTATTAAAATCAACAATCGAGACTTTTCCCAAACTCAAAAATTTAAAATTTTGTGCAAAAATCATTAATTTTCTGCCAAGGCTGGCTGTAGGATGAATGCCCAAAAAATTTTAAATTACATTTAACACCTTTGGCAAGGCCCTTGCTTAAATAAAATACAACATTTTGTGTTACCTTTCCTAGCAAATGGTACCTTTCCTAACAAATTTCATTTTTTTTTCAGTTTGAAAACATTTTAAATTTCAGAAGTTGTCATTACCAACCGGATTTAAATAATTTAAAAAGGGGTTTAATTTACATTTGATTACAGTCTTCTCAATGTAGCTAGTTTTTAGAACTACATTTTGGCTCAAAATTACCAAGTTATTACCAAAAAACTAAAGAAAGTCAGTGCAAATGTTTACATTTTAAACTTATAATTCCAAATATCTTTGTAACGGTTAGAGAGACGACACACGGCTCTAGATGTTTTTGGTTTCTGCCGCTCAGTAGAATCTCAAAAACAAAGATCATTTAAATCAGACCACAAGTTAGGGACTTACATGCCATGAAAGTTTTGTCTGCCTGTAGCGAAACGTGCGTTGAAACAAGGTGCCTCTAAATACCACATTCTGAAAGCCTGACTTCTACCCTACAAATCTTTAGTGCATTCTCAAACAATCGGACCTATAGTTTAGAAGTTCTGATATTATATATATATATATATATACATATATAACAACTATATATACTATATATATACATTATAACAACTCCTTCGCTTGTAGCAGAGTTCCTTGAAATATAGAAGATGATTTACGACACTTTGTTAGAGGGAAATGTTATTAGAAGCCTTCCAAAAATACTGTGTGTAACAAAGTAGTAAAAAAATCAAATTTAAATGATATCAACCATTCGGAAATATGCGTGACTCACGCGAAAATAGTGCTCACGCACACTCACTCACGCAAATAATGGACTCACGCACGCTCACGCACGAAGAGTTGTTCACTACTCACGTTCACGCACGCACACGTGAGCAAAATTTGGCCCGCTTACGTTCACGCGTGAATCACGCGTGATTCACGTGAATCAAGCCAATCACGTGACTCGTGCCCATCTCTAGTGCACACTCTTAATAATATAACTCGTTGGTCCTACTTATCACTACTGGCACTGTGTCCACATGACTGGTTATACCGGAAAAACGCGATCATTTGCTTCGTCCACGAACATCTTTTGTTGGGTTTAGCTCGTCTTGAAGACCCATACGGTCGATTGCTGTGTTGTTTCGGGCTCATATGCATAGATTCATGGTTCGTCACCTGTGGCGATATTATAGACTACATTTCACTTACCGCGGTTGTATTTTTTCAACATTTCTTTGCTCCAAACGACACGAGCCTTTTTTGAGCATTCGTCAAATTATATGGGATGCAACGAGAACAAATCTTTTTCAGGGTCATGTGAACATGCAATTTCTTATTGATGCCTGTCAAACTAATGTCCAAGGATGCGTCCATCTCATGGTATATCACATGTCGGTCTTGCTTTATCAGTTCACGCACATCATCGATGGTTTCCGACAAAACGACCGAAGTTGGACGACCTTCACGAAATACATCCTGGAGCAAACGGCGCCCGAGACTGAACTCTTGGTACCAGCAATTGGAAGTGGTTTTTGATGGTGCTTGATTACCAAAAATCGAAACAAGTTGAATGCGACCTCTTGTCTCGATAATCCACACCGAACATCGTAAAAAATCATCGCATGCCAATTTTCACGGGTTAATTCAATTTTCCGACCGGGATGAATTTTTCATCACACTGTAAATACAACAACTAGTGCTCGTAAGTGAAAACGTTCTATGTATGTTTAAGCTTAAAAATGTCAAACTTTCTAATGGAAGTTGTAGTTGGCATCTGGAAACACTTGTATTGCCAGGGCCCAAAATTAAAAAATGTCAAACTTTCTAATGGAAGTTGTAGTTGGCATCTGGAAACACTTGTATTGCCAGGGCCCAAAATAAAATAGCAACCCGTACACCGCATGGCGTGCAATTGGCATTGATGAATGGCTGTTGGATTTTCAGAACCCCAGAACCTACAGTTCTTCTTATTAACTAACAAAGCCATTCAAATGAAAATGAGTTTCATTACTCATAATCAGATTTTCAATTAAGTTGATTTTATTTCTGTCCAACTGTTGAAATTTAGCTGGAAAATTTAGACGTTGCAGATGATCTGCGGGTTTGAGTTCGTGCACCAATTTGACCTTATATGGGAGTGACAGTACATCTTTTTTTAAAATGCGTCATAGTGGCTCACGACACATTCCCAGCTGAGCAGAACGCCTTCTGATACATGTTTCTGGTGTTTCGTTAACACTTTGCTCTACACGTTTAATATTTTCCGCAGTGCGAATTTTGTACGGTTGGGGGCAAATCTCTAACGATGACATGTTAGTGGTGACGATGAAGTAAGCAACGAATCATTTCTTCAGAGGTCAAAAATCTGATGTTTAAACGTCGACGATATGTTTTTGGCGTGAAAATAATTGGTCGCTGATTTAAATAATAAAATTATATTATTTTTGTTCTTTTATCATTTGTGAATCTCTGTTTTATTGATTATCCAGGTGTTATTTATATAATCTGCAAAAAAAAATTAAAAAACATATAAACGGAAAAGTTATTGAATTTTTAAACCCCATGGTGACTTTTGGCCCACCCTGTATGTAAAATATTTTAGCTAAAAAAAAAATCCAAATACGGATTTACTGAAATTAACAGGAGAGGAGGCCATCGTTCACCATATATCAAGACGGAAATGAAAGTGGATCGGCCACACTCTTCGAAAGAAAGTTTTGCAGGAATGGCTCTGGAATGAAATCCACAGCGAAGCAAACTCCCAGGCTACACGAAGATGACATGGCGCAGAAAGGTATTAATTAATAGAATTAACAAAAAATCAAATCTTATGATGACATTAAAATTCTATGTGAAGATAGAATAGGTTGGAATAATTTTGTGGACGCACTAATTTATTGTATCGAATAAATAAAGGGGGAAAAACAGGAGACATATTTTCTTCATCCAAACTCGCCTCTAATTGGTTCACGCTGAAAAACAGTGTTTTTGTTTGGTTGCAAATATTACGTGTTTGTAGCTTGTCACAAATATAGTATAGGCACTTGCGTCCAAATACAGACACGATGAAAAAACGACTTCAGTAACATATTCTGCAGGAACCATGTATATGTTCGGAACACACTTCAAACATTCATATGTTTGCAAGTCTCAACCTCAGTTGTATTTAAATGCAACCAGTAGCATGTTTACTGGCAAATATGTATGCCTTTACGAGGACACATATGCGTTCTTCATCCCAAATATAAATATCATTGGGTGGAAGTATTCGAGTGTTTTCCTCAAACCTCCATATACTTACATGGAAACATGTGCGTATTTCCTCTCAAACATAATCATATTTAGAATGGAATTATCCTTTGAATTCAATATATGTGTATTATTTATTATATTTAATTTTATCAACATAAATTCACATTTATAAACAATTAATACAAAAAATTAAATGATTTTAAAGGACCCTTTTTATAGTTACTTGCATTGAATGCATTATTTGTTATTTTAATGAAATAAGAATCTTCTTCTCGTTTGCTTCTCCTTTCTTTGTTGTCTCTCACGAATTTGTTTTCAGATGGCTTCAACTATGCGTTAGTTACCACTATGCGTTGGTACACAAACAATATACTTATATACAAATCTAGTCCATGAAAGGCAAGCGTGTATTAATTTCGTCACTGAACGGAAAAGCATCGTCACAGGGATGAAACTGTTCATCACCCCAACAACTTATTTCATTGAAAGTGAGCTAACGTACAGTTTCATTCCCGCTACGAAAAAGTGTTCATCAACTGCAAATTGTTTGTCACTGCGAAGAAAATATGGTTGTTACTGCAATGAATTTGTTTCATTATTGCAATGAACAAGAATCGTTCTTTCAATGAATTTATTTCATTGGTGCATTAAATTTGTTTCATTACATCCATGAAGTTGCTCAAATAAACCAAATATCAGTAGTTTAAATTTCATGTACTTACCGTTTTTTAATGTTTAACCCAGTTTTCTTCAAAATTTAAATTCAATAAAATTATGTTGTTGCAGCAACGAACTGAAAAATTGTCAAACAAATCATGTAGCATGAACCAACGTAAAAATATTAACGAAAACGTTAAATCCATGCGACAAAACGTTATTCTTTCAGTGTTGTGGTTTTTTTTTATTATATTTCAAAAATGGTCCGCTGTTCCGATTTTCTAAGCAAACGCCCGGTCAGATAAAGGGCTTCATGTTTTAGACTTTTCCAGTTTCTTTCCTCAAAATCGTTTCTCGCTTTGGTAGCACACATTCATATATACGAAACACATACACAAAAACCAAAGCAACATCAGAAACCATTTAACCGAGAGCCTTTATATATTCTTTTTTCACTGATCAAGCTCTTTAGATATCCTCTCTCCGATGAACCATTGACGGCTTAGTGCATATTTATGAATATTGACGGAATATTTATGAGTTACTGACTGAGAGAATAATACAAAACTACCGATACACACGGGATAGACACTCTTGTTGTCCCTCTTTTATTCTCTTGCTCTCGAGAGAGCATAAACAGTGCAATAAACACAGCTGTAATTGTATCGCAAACACATATATATTTGAGTTGCAAACACATATATTAGAACATATTAATCATTTTGTCTCAAATATGTAATATTGAATATCAAACCCAATGTGTTTGCACACAAGTATTTTATGTTTGCGACGATCTCCAAACATACGTAATATTTGCATCCAAATATCAATAAACGGCAGGGTTTTCAGCGTGTAGTGTTTACTATTCAGTATTGCATGTTGGAAACACAATCATTAGTAGGTTATACAATAAATTTTTGTGAGGCAAACGTGGCTTTGTTAGTTGAAAACTTTTAAAAAGAAAATCGTGACAGACAGCAAAGAAACACGAAAGTAGCAAAACTTAAATTCATGAATACAATGTTCCAAACATATACATGGCTCCTGCATAATGTTACAATGCAGCAAACGGTGTTTGCTATTAATATCAAACTTTTTCTTTGAGTGTGTTACTAAGGTTTTAGTCAGTGGGTCATCTTTAACGAAAATAACTCTCCTGTACAATGTATCCAAATGACTAGCGAGACAAGGCGGTTCTTTTTGCCTATCATATATCTCCTTCTCAGAATATAGTTGGAGATATCTCCTTCTCAGAATATAGTTAGTATTTTACTTCCGCCTAGTAATAGGATCCATGCGTTTTAACTGCGAGCCTGCATCGTTGAAAATAGATACAAGTTTGCTTTCTTCGTTAAGTGGTTGCAATGAAATGTATATATAATATTTAGCTACCACTTAATACAACAATCATGTCCTTGAGGAACATCCATCTCAAATCTAGTAGATGCCTCAGCTTGAGTAGATAAAAGTTTTAAAGCCAATTTGAAGTACATGACAATTTTCCAAACACAACCCTCAAATCGGATGAGCAACTAAAGATGATGGATTACTGGACGACGTGTCTCTCGTCAAATAAACCTGTCACTGTTTTGCTCCTTCCATACAATGTAGGGAAAGACGTAAAGCCAAATATTTGCACAGGTAAAAGTTCCCCACTTTGGATACGACAGGAGCATGTTCCTCGGAATACTGAATTTATATGTATGTATGTAGATGTCAAATCGGTTTACTTAAGTTTCTCTCTATATCTAGTGTTAACTGCAAATACATATGCACAGTGGCTAACAAAAGTGAAACAGTGTGGTGGTTGGCGGTATCGTTGAGAAACATTGTAAATCGTGTTTTCATATTTAACAACCATAGTGATTTTCAGAATTTAATTAAAGTTTCCTTTTGAATTTATAAATATAATTACAATTTAGAATTCAAAAATATATTTGTTCTTGGTGCATGATACGAAGCCCACAAACAAACTTTTGGTTATTTTTATTTTAAACTAGCTGGACCCGGCAAACTACGTTTTGCCTTCAAAGTTTTTGTAATGCCAAAGGGTGAGCAAAATTTGTTGTTCCATTACGTTTCAAACTATAGTTATGGCTGTTATATCGGCTTCTTTCTTTCTTTCACCCTGGCTGTAATTCATTCTGTTCCAACAACATATATACCAAATCTCATCTTCATATCTCTGACAGTTTTTCATAACAATCGGTCTATTAGAAAAAGCCGTCAGAGTAAGTTTTCAAAAGGGGGCGTGGCACCGCCCACTATCGCCCTGGCCTTAATTCATACTATTACAATAACATATATACCAAATATCATCTTGATATATCTGACAGTTCATGAGATATAGCCATTTTAAATTTCAAGTTATATGGGCGGTGCCACGCCCCTTTATCCAATCACAACCAGGTATAGCCAAGGAGTATCAGCAGGCCGACAGTACCACATTGTGAAATTTTCATAACAATCGGTCTGTTGGTCTATTAGAAAAGCCGTCAGTGCGATTTTTGAAAAGGGGGCGTGGCACCGCCCACTTTCATCCTGGCTATATAGCCTATGTCACCCACTTGATTATTCTAAATATTGTCTGAAAATTTCATCAAAATCGATCCAGCCGTTTTCGAGTCCATACATACATCCATTTTTATATAAGTATATAGATTAGAATATGTTTAGAAACTACTATATGTATGTTTGGAAAATGGTGATTATTACATTATTAACTAAAATTATTTTACACATGTTCTAGGAAATATATTGCAATGATTGTGGCTATTTAATTATTTCCCGCCAAAAATAGTATAAACACAATTTGAAATTTCCCATTATTATAATTGAGGTCTCCAACAAAACATATATTTGGAATTGGTAACACGGCACTTATATGACGTAGGTTTTGTTATTCATATTCTTCTCCACAGACATAGCTAGCAGAAATACGTATACATTATTGCAATAGTTCTTTAACGGGTTAAATACGTGTGACAATTCCATATGCAGTAATTAAAATGTTCGATTTTTGGGCCAACGTATACATATGACATCTCAAATACTAGTTCGCAAAAATATTTTGTTTGTATACAACCAAAATATTATTGAAAACGAGTATTAAATATTAGCATCACTAATGACGCCCTGTGTTTTTAAACATACTACGTGTATGTTTGGAATTAATACTTAATATGTTTGAAGGCAATATTACATTTCTTATTCAAAATTTAGTGAAGGTTATCTCATTTTGTCCAGAATTATATTACTCATCATACGAGGTTGCCATTTATATATATGTATGTCGGGTCCACCAATAAGAAAATAATCATTTATCATTATTATTGTTTTTCAAAATATTCTCCGTGAAGATCAATACACTTTTGTATGCGCTCAAACCAATATTAGAAGCATTTTTCCACTCGAAATTTTTTCACATCGCACGAAAATGTTCACGGGTTAATTCCATTTATTGACCGAGATGTATTTTTCAACACACTGTAAATACAAACAATAGTGCTCTCAAGTGAAAACGTTCTATGTATGTTAATGCTAAAAAATTTCAAACTTTCCAATGGGACTTCAAGTTTGCATCTGGAAACACTAGTATTGCCAGGACCCGAAATATAAAAAGCAACCCTCTACTCGGGTCGCCCTTTTTGACAACATGACACAATATGCTAACACTCTAATTGTCGGGCATGCATTCATCTATCCAGTACCTCGTTTCTGTAGTTCTCGAATCGAAAAAGTTGTGAATTGAAACAAAAACGCTAGGAATCGGTACAAAAAATCGCTTCTCACATGTGACTGTTTCTACAACGTTTGTTTTCCGAAAATTTTCTGTGACGTACTGTTTTTTTCATTCTTATTGGAAAAATGCGAGAAAATCTGTTTCTAAAAAGTGAAACGTCAAAAATACTCACAATTTAAAACGGTGCGAGATTTTGATATTGTTTGTACAAAAAGGTTTTTTAAGAAATTAAAACTTATTTTTGAAGTGGAGAAGATAAGAACTATATCTTTTCTGTTATGTATTTCAATTAATTTTTCCAAAATATTACAGAAAAATCAAGAAACCAAAAATAAAATGCAGTTGAATACATGTCTATACTTCTTTTCGTTGTTCTTTTTCGCACTAGTTTATTTTGTTTGTTTATATTTTTTTCTTACTTGACAGCTTTCTTGGAATATTCCAATCAAAACTTCATCAGTGTTGCCTCTTTTCGCATTGATATACAGAAACACTTGATACTCACAAATCGAGAAACGATGGAATTTTTTGTTTCATGCTCAATGTGAAAACTTTTTCGATTCGAGAACTACAGAAACGAGGTACAGATTTTGCATATCAGCTATGGATAACCCTTTCCTAGGCAAATCTACCGGCCTAAAAGAGCTCAGTCGGTAGTCTATCAGCGGCTCTGGTGTTCTTAAGCCGGGTCGCTTTGGCTCGAAAGGGGCAGTCGACGATATCGATCTGTCTGTGCTTCACACCCTCATCTATATTAAAGTCCCCTGAAACAAGCAAAACAGAGAAATGACCTCTACATATTCCCTACATACTTTGCACATCTGTGCCAAATTTCCATCTATATCACAACAAATGAGAGGGGTCCTGATCCATTTCCTTTAGTTGTGTGGTTTCGGTAGAATTCACGGGCCTCAATCTTCCTTCTGTAGGATTAAATTGTCTCACTCTTGCGCATTCTTCACAACCGCTTTTTGGAACGAAGTACGTTGCGTGATGGGGGCTAAATGAAAAAAAATTAAACACACTAAGTGTGTTTTTTTTTACCCCGCTAAAGTTAAATATAGCTTAATTTGTACGGGACAGATAAGCGATATTAACCCTGCTGTTAGATTAGGACCATTTGGTCCAAATTTTTTCTGTTTTCCCTTGTAACTTTGGAACGGTGATATATACTGACTAAATTTTTCTGCTAATGGGGTATTTTAATAAAACAATGTTATGTGCGAAAATTAAATTTTCTAACTTTATTCAGGACTGAGAAAAATACAAAATGACGAATCTTAGATTAGAGGACCATTTGGTCAATAGTACATTTTTTCATTACCAAGCGAATGTAAATTCATGTCAAATATTTAGAAGATGTTTTTGATATGTCAAATACTTGCTTTAGAAATTATTGAACCAAAATAGTTACAAAGGATAAGATAAAATTATTATTTTGGATGAAAATTCCAGTATGGACCAAATGGTCCCTCAATCTAAGATTCGTAAGTTTTTTCATTACCAAGCGAATGTAAATTCATGTCAAATATTTAGAAGATGTTTTTGATATGTTAGCGGATGTTTTTGATATGTCAAATACTTGCTTTAGAAATTTTTGAACCAAAATAGTTACAAAGAATAAGATAAAATTATTATTTTGGATGAAAATTGCAGTATGGACCAAATGGTCCCTCAATCTAAGATTCGTAAGTTTTTTCTAATCTAACAGCAGGGTTAAGTGGCATTTCATTTTCTCACTTAACTACCGACTTGAGCCATGACAATGTTGCCACATGTTCAATTTCAAGAAATGCCAACAAAATGTTATCTTAGATAAATTTTTGCTATCATTTCTGGTGAATGAAAATGTTTTCAAGGAGATACTCAAAACAGAAATTTGCAAAATGGTTTACACATTTGAAGTTCATTAAAATTATTTTATTTAATGGAAGAATACGTATACTTGTATATGTCTAAAATTGAGGGATAGATTTTTATTTCCGATTGAAAACAAAACTGGAACTAAATTGTTCACAAAAACGCGCGGAAATATTATAACTAGGGCTGCGACATCGACATCGATGTTTTAAAAACATCGATGTTTTTCTAAAACATCGAGTACTTTTAACATCGATGTCTTAGTGCCGATGTTTTTCCAACATCAATGTTTTGTATCGATGTTTGCATCGATGTTTTTGCCTGACTGGTTGTGAGCCGAGGCAAAATTAAATTGTCGGCTTCGCATGTGTTTCATTTGAGGACCTTTTTTTTTTTTTTTAGTCACAAACTCATCATGTTTTTGACCGATGTTACATCGATTCAATGGCGCGGCTGAAGTAACAAACGATCTGCGTAGAAGTTTTTACCGACATCGATGTTTACAAAACGATATACAAAACTTTATTTATACTGGAGTTATTTTATGCTTAAAATATTCAAAAACATCGATGTTTTTGGGGGTGTCTTAATTTTGCAGAAATGAAATGAGAAACATCGATGTTTTCGAATTGTTAACAAACTAAATAAAAACATCGTTCGTTTGTTTTTGCTGAAAATCTCTTGTAGATATGTGTTGTCAATATACAAATCACCCTATTCGTCGATATAAAGGCAAATAGTATATACAAAACTTTATTAGTGCTGCCTTTTATATCGATGTTTATCAAATTAACAAAATTTATAGAAAAAACATCGATGTTTCGAATTGCTAACAAAATTATATAAAAAAACATTAATATTTTCAAACATCGATGTTTGGATTTCGCTTTTATATATGACGTGCCGGCGTATATATCACCCTATTGGTCGATATAAAGCAAAAACATACAAAAGTTGATTAGTACTGTTTTTTTATTATTATTGCTAAAAAACTATAATAAAAAACATCGATGTTTTCAAAATAAAAAATTTATAGAAAAAACATCGATGTTTTCGAATTGCTAACAAAATTAGTACTAATCAACTTTTGTATGTTTTTGCTTTATATCGACCAATAGGGTGATATATACGCCAGCACGTCATATATAAAAGCGAAATCCAAACATCGATGTTTGAAAATATTAATGTTTTTTTTATATAATTTTGTTAGCAATTCGAAAACATCGATGTTTTTTCTATAAATTTTTTATTTTGAAAACATCGATGTTTTTTATTAAAGTTTTTTAGCATGTATGTTTTTGCTTAATATCGTCGACATGACATATATAAAACTGCACTTCAGGGAAAACAAAACACGCAGAGAAACATTTGTAACCGATGTTGGATCAACATCGATGTTTCTCACTTGACGACCTTTTTTTTGTTTTTTTTAGTCAATGTCAGAGAGAAAAGAATACGTGCGCAGAAACATCGATGTTTGGAAACATCGATGTTTTTAACCGATGTTTTATCGACATCGATGTTTCTCATTTGAAACATCGATGTTGAAAAACATCGATGTTTTGAGGTCGATGTCGCAGCCCTAATTATAACTACATATTGATCATGGTAGAATTATCTATCAGGTATAGTCGTTTAAATAAGTTATCCCATTATTTCCATGTCAATTTTTCGTTTCACTTATGTATATGTATTTTGTTTTTATACTTTTTGTATTCTTGTATTGTTGGTATATAGTTATTTGTGTAGGGTTTGACAACTACAACAACATCTGCTGCTACTATGTATTTGTTGACACTGTGTACAAACGTGTTGCCGTATCGCAATTTATTTAACACATTACAACAAATGTTGCCACATTTCGTAATATTAATTGTGGATCGTTTTATTTGGAAAGTCGTAAGAGGCGATAGCTTAATGGAATAAAAAAACAGCCTAACTATTATGTTACAATCAGGTATTATCAACCATATTGGGTACTTTTGCTTTGGTTTGAGTCTAGACTAACATATGTTGGAAAATTTCTTGTTTAATCGGAAGTTTTCTAGGTGGAGCCTGTAACAAATATTATCTTGTAGTTTTGAATCCAATAAAAACTAACAAATCGATTCTGTCGAGCTGATAAATTCAACATAGCTGATAAATTACCAAGTTTATGATAACTATCAGCTTTTGGTATTCTCATCTATATATATATTACGCTAAGGTATTTATAGTGTAATTATTGTAACCGCTTCTCCTCCTAAACTAAAGGTCGCACAGTCAAGTGCGATACACCGTTGGAAAGGTAGTGGTCTGACGGGGTGCACTAAGCATTAAAATTTAGCAAAAGTTAATTCCAACAGTGATTTAAACCGGATTTAATTAATCCTTAATCCCTCCTTCTACCGGCGGTAGTGGCATCATTTGAACTGGTGAATTTACATTGGTGGTGAAATTTTATTTAATTTGCTTGCTTTTTTAAATACATCTTTTAATTAAGTCTCTTTTTTGGCAGGACGAAGTCTTCCGGGTTTGCTGGTACTAAAATAAAAGCTCTTTTTATGACAAATTTATCAGCTTCGTAAAAGCAGCTGACACTAGATTTTTGTTTACTTTTCGAGTGCGCAAGAAATAAAAAAACTTCAATAATTTTATTGTCTTAAGAAAGTTGTTAAATTATTAATACTAATTACTAAAAATTAAAAAAAAAATGGAAGAAGAATTATTGCCGTTGTTACTCATGAGTGATGACGAAGATAAAAGTGAAGCAGTTTTAAAAAAAAAAACAAAGGAGAGTGCAATTAAAGTCATTGCGTGATGCAAGTGATCCCTTCACTCTTCCCGAAAGAGAATTCATATTTTATGTTTGTTTTTCCATTTTATGTTTTTCCATTTTAATGTTTGTTTTCTTTATTTTGACACTTCAAATTCACCAAAAAGCTTTTTTTTGCTATGGTGGGTTTTCGTAGCTATCAGCTTATCAGGGTTTCTGTAGAATACCGATTAATTTCATAGCTGACAAGAAAGCTGATAAATTTTAAAAGTCTAATAATTTATCAGCTCAACAGAGAATCGATGTATAAATTTAGAAAATCCAAAGTGAAAGAAGTTTATAAAAGAAAATAAATGCGGTTTCTTAAGAAAAGTAAATTTTATCAAAAAAATACCTATTCATATTCTTAAACAAAGTACTTTTTCTTAAAAACAATACCCTATGTTAAAGAAGTACCGTTGCTTAAAAGTAAATTTCCTTACAAAAAGCACCTTTTCTTAAAAACAGAATTTTTTGTAGTAAGTACCTTTTCTTTAAAAGGCAAATTTTCTTTCAACAAATTGCCGTTTCTTAAGAATCTATCTTTTCTTTAAAGAGTAAATTTTTTGTGAAACAAAATAACTTTTCGTGAGATAAGTACCTACTGTTAAAAATGTACCTAATCTTGAAAAAAGGACAAATTCTAAACAATTCCGATTTCATAAAAAAACTTGTTTCCAAAAAAATACCTTCTCTTAAAAAAATAAATTTTCTTACAAATATTCCTTTTCTTAAAAATAAAATAATGAGGTCGATTCCTAAATACGCGCGTCACCTCGACGAAGTCAACATTTCGCTGCCGACACTCTGTTTTCGATGCATTCTAAAATACTCGTGATGACTTATCGATAAAAATTGTAAAATTGTTGGCATCACTAATTAAATCAGCTGTAGGTGCAATCAGCTGATTGGGAATATTATTCGTCATTAACAAAAAATTGTAAACAAAAACTCATATTTTAATTTGAAATGGATTCCATTGCGTTTTATGTTAGTGATAACTCGGGAAATCTACGAAGTGTCCTTAAAAACTTAAGAAACAACACGATGGAAATATTTTCAATCAATGACATCAGGTTTGTTTATAAAAAAGTGATATAGCTCCTATTTAATCCCGAAAAAAAGTTTTAGAAAAAATTTTAGGATTAACAAAGAGGCCTCCAAATATATTTCGGCGGAATTAGAAGACAAAATCAGATCGGAAACACGGCTGGGATGCTTACGGGATGTAAACGCGCGGATATTGGCGTCGATCGAAAATGACATATAAATTAGTGACACGAGTATTTTAAAATACATATGATGTTAAAGAAACCACATGTTTCTGTTTGCACATCTCTAAAAACATATGTTTTCTAGCAATCACATCACCAACGCATTATAGAATAGCAAAAAGTGAGTGAGGCGCGTTTTGATGGTGAAGGCGACTGTAGGAATCGACTTGAATACATTTTCTTTTCTTTTCTTGAAATAAGTAGCCTTTCTGAAAATAAGTACATTTAAAATAAAGAATTTCCTAAACAGAGAACCCTTCTTTAAAAAGTACCTGTTCTTAAAAAAAGTGCTTCTTTGTGAAAAAAATTCATTCTCGTATGGATTTTTTACAGGAGGTAATTCTTCTTAAAAATAAAAAAATTTGCTTAAAAAAAGTTTATCAGTTTACAAAAAGTATCTTTTCTTGAAGAATCGTATTTTTCAACTGGAGCCAAGTTGGAACTAACTAGTACATAATATAAGTACATAGTCCCAATCCACACACGGAATCTTTTGTCGCCGGAGACACGAGTTCGTGGGAGAGGGAGGCGAGAAATAAGAAGAGGGGTACTTACGTCGTCCCTCTCTCTCCAACGAACTCGAGTCGCCGGCGACAAAAGTTGCCCTGTGTGGTTTGGGACATAGCAAAAGGAATTTCGTTCCAACCGGGTGTCCCATGATACTTCGTGTAATTTTTTTCTAAACAAATGGGCTTTTTCTCTGCTCTTCTGCTTATACCGCTCTGTAACGGCTCATGTCGCAACAGACTGAAGGGTTGCCGTATGTGCATCGTTATTTTCATCATTTGCCATGCGACACTCTTCCTCGTACCATGGTTTGTTTTCAGGAGGTTTTTCAGAACCAAGTATTGTCGCTGCAGCAGTTTTCATAGAATAGGAATTTTATTTCCACTTCAGGATCATTAGGTGGCGGTGCGTGCTGCGCCAGTTTTTGAGTGAGTTTCCCTGCATAGGCCGTGGCTTTCTCTGTTAGTTGCAGCATTCCGTTCGTTATGTCTGTGTTCGTACGATTTTCGCTCTGCTTTACCGAGTGCGAACAGTTACTGCAACCAGGTAGTGATCCGAATCGATATTAGACCCTCGAATCTCACGTACGTCCATTACACAAGCAGAGTGCCTTCCATCAATATGCAGGTGATCAATCTGGTTCTTAGTATGTTGATCAGGGGTTATCCAGGTGGCCTTATGGCTGTCTTTATGTTTGAATCTCGTATTACTGACATCGATGTTTTTCGCCGCGGCAAATTTTAACAGTCTCATTCCGTTATCGGGAGTGATGGTGTGTAGACTGAATTTGCCGATGGTTGGTTCAAAGACACTTTCCCTGCCGACCTTAATATTAAAATCACCTAGAACAATCTTAATGGCATGGCGAGTGCAGCGGCGGTATGTTTCCTGTAGCCGCACATAGAACGTATCCTTGGCGACATAGTTTTACCTCCATCGGGGCATTTACACAATTTAGCGACAGATTTAAGTATATGGCATTTATGCGGATGGAGGACGTACGTTCACTCACGGGGTTGAACCTCGAGACTAAATGCATCAGAATTTTGCCAACTACAAATACGCAACCAAATTCATGCTTTGTGTCATGTCATTCGCTGAAAATCTGTCTTCGTTTGATATTTAGATGCAAACATAACATGATTCTAGCTTGTCGCAAATATAGTACACTTGTGTCCAAACACATTGTGTTTGGAATTCAATATTACATGTTGGAGACATAACGATTAATACGTTATAATATAAGTGTTTGTGATGCATATGTGGCTTTGTTTGTTGAAAACTGCTGAAAACAATACATGACAGACAACAATGATACCAAAAAGCAGCGGATCATCAATTCGTGAAAACTATGCTTGCACATAAGTATTTGTATGGAGGTTCCAAACGTATACAAGGTTCCTGCATAATGATATAGGCGCTATTTTTTTCTGTGTGTAGTTGTAGTAAGTCTCACTGTTTTTCTTCCTTTAAAGCCATGTTCTGTCCATCGCAACTAATGGATAGCAGTAATTCCATCCTTATAATTCTCGAGGCCATCTGCCAGCTGAATGATGGCACAGAATCTGTACAGTGTCCTAACATTTCAAGTGTACAGCCGTAAATCGTGGTCCTTATAACGTTTGCGAGTGTCGTCAACAAATAGGGGGGTTTTATATTTCTCACTCTCATTTTGTATGTTTCAGTGTCATTAAAATATGGTGGCGGGTAGCAAGCCCAGCCCACCAAGGTTTTGCAGTCTGCCTATTGCCGAGACGTATACACAGCCGCCCACTCTGGGCCTGACGCTGATCAGGGTGAAGCTATCGATGAGTTTGTCACACCTGGATTTTATTTTCCCTTGCACTCATACGCCGTTGGCCAGTAGTATTGACTAAAAGAGGAACGTATGCCTGCATAAATTACTGCACGCTGAAATAAACGAGCCGGTTGAACAAACACTCGCTGAAAAATACATGTACATACATGTTTGCAAGAACTGTTTTCAGGAATTGAACATCTGCAGCTTTTTTACTCGTGTCCTTTCAACGCTACATTTGGGTCTCGAAAACATATATTATAGCCTATTGTCTCAAACATGTTATATTGAATAGCAAACACAATGTGTTTGGGAACAAGTATAGAATATTTGCGACAAGCTACAAACACTTTATATTTGCATCCAAACAACAACAAAAACACAGATTTTCAGCGTGCATTCATCAAATTGCAGCAACCACACATATGTTTGCAAACATTGTTTTCATGAATTGAAGGTCTGCTGTGTTACTTATTTCTTTGTTGTCTGTCACATTGTTGTTTTCAGCAGTTTTCAATTAAAAAATCCGCCAAACATGATTATATTGATTGGCAAACACAGTGTGTTTGGGCACAATAATAATATATTTGGGACAAGAGAAAAACACGTTACATTTGCATCCAAACAACAACAAAGACCAATTTTTTAACATGTAGATGCCCGTATGAACCGCCTTGGCAAACGCGAGAAAAATATTCCGACAAATATATGGACCTAGTGAAGATAACGGTTTGTAATGGTTTCGAATGATCTGTGAGATATTTGAGCTGTATGCCGACACAGGCTTAGTTAATCCAATCAACACGGAGCGATTATATCGGGTGATCAATCTAGAGCTATTTATGTCAATAGGGTGTTTTTTTTACAGATTACGCGTGAGTTGTGTTAAACTTTATTTCTTTTTCTTTTCAGTATTGTTTGCCATTTCATCATGTAAAGACTTGCAATGCACCAACGTCATCGTCATCGGTACATATTTTTTTAAAAATGATGATTGCCGGAACGTAGCCATGAATTGTGCTCACTATCGCGCCATGATATCGAAGTTTTTGCTACCTGAAATTGAAGCCCGTGATCTTGACGACATTTGGTTTCAACAGGACGGTGCCCCCTGCCATACATCTGCTCAAGCAATGGATCTATTGAAAGGTAATTCCGAAGAGCAGCTAATTTCACGTTTTGGACCGGTAAGTTGGCCGATTATATCATGTGATATCACAACTATAGACTTTTTTCTTTGAGGCTACGTAAAGTCCAAAGTCTATGCTGACAAACCAGCTACGATTCAGGTTTTGAAAGCCAACATTACGCGTGTCATTAACGCCTTGCCGGTCGATATGCTTGAACGAGTCATCAAAAATTCGACCCTCAGAATGGACACCCTGAGGCGAGTTGCCGCCAACATTTGAAGGAAATTATATTCCAAAAATAAATGGCATAGAATGACCTTTTGAATGAAAAATAAAAATTCCTTACTTGATTTGAATTCTTGTATTTTTTTTATTTTGAAAAAAAAAATACCTCTAGATTGATCACCCAATTATTGGCTGGGTCGTTTCAGTAGAATGGATAAAGCTGAAAAAGTGCGAAAGGTATTGGAACAGTTTCCCCAAGGAAGAAGTAAAATGCGACGACCAAGACTCCACTGGAAAGTTAAGTTGAGAGAGTGTCGGCGAATGCTTGTTGAAGGGAACTGGAGGGAAAACGCCACAGGTCTGTAAATTTATGCATGCCTTAACTGAGGCCCCTAAAACAGGCGGGTTGTCATTGATCAATTAATCAACTAAGTAAATAATGTAGAAGGAATTTGTAATTGCTAGTGACCTACACAACATTCTTTCAAGATTTGCACCCCACTGTATGAATGTGTAGGTGTATGTGAGCGCCACTCATACTAGTATGTAGTTGTATGTCCTCGTATGTTTGGTCTTCTAAGTAGTTTAGCAAAGTATTTTATGTTCGTTATTCCTCCTTTGTGGCACAAAAAAAAAACTTTATCGCCTCTGGGCAGGAGGACATTAAATTTATGGTGCGCATGCGGTCGTTAGATGTTGTTAACTTTTTTTTTTATTGTACTCCAACATACTTTTCCCGTTCTATAAAAGTGGAAAGTTTCGGGAAAAGGATTATAAAGTTAAATGCATCCAGCAGGCTTAAGAACTTTCGCTTCCATGTACAGGCGTGGCGGGCATGGGACGAGAGGAGAGCACGCAATAAAAGCTGGCCAAAAAAGGTTTATAATCAAAAAAGGGAACTTTTATGTTTGCGTTTCACAAAATATTACTTGGGCACAGCAATAGCAACTTGCATAAAGTAATAAAGATTTAGACTTGCCTCACAATTTTCCAGCAGAACGTATTCCGGAGGCTTTCGCACGGATTGTTTTTACTCATAAAGTAATGAAATTTTGAAATTGATTACGTTTTTCCACAAAACACAAACCAAGCAAGAACCGGGCCAATGCAAGTACGAAATCACTGACATTGACTGTCAATCAATGTCGGTTTAAGGATGAAAGAAACTCTCTATACGAAATGCTTTTTGTTCCTTTCCAAGAGATGGCAAATGTCGCGTGTCATATGAACTTGTGCGACAGTTTTCAAAATGATTACATGAGACTCCAGCCAAATACAACTCGGTGGTTGGTGGTTACGCTTTGCAACATGTGAGTGTACGCGCACAACTGAAGAAGCAGAGAGTCAAGTTGTTACTTACTAGATGTAGATGTGCTCGGTATGAATGGTTGACTTGTGTGGCTGTGGCAAAGATGACGACTGCAACGAAATATGACACTTGTTTGACATGGAATTTTTTTTAGCTCAAGTTCGGTTTTTGCCAATATATTGTATGATAATAGCGTGACAGTGGAATGAAAGGCAGGCGAGCTGGAAAGGGATGTTGTTCTATCACTCTGCGTGTTGCAAGTACGAGTATGAGTAGTTAACTTGTTTCATTTCTGTCGCATCACAACAAGAAATGTAATTATTCACACTGCAATTGTTTGTTAACAAATGTATGTACTAGTCTGACACAGCACAGACAATTTGTTACCACCACTTCTGCATCCCCTGTCGTTTAAATGCCCGTTTGTTCATAAAAACAGCACAACTGTAATTCCTAAATAAATTTTGAGTTCCTAAGCTGAAGCCTAATAAAGAATTGACTTTATGCCTGCTGACAGGACATGAGGGATATATTTGGGGAATCATTAACATATAGCATCAGAGACGTATTCTGAATATACATTAGGGTGTCCCAAACACATTTTCTGTTTCGATTTTCATGGATGCTCAAGCTAAATTGGAAAGCTGAAGGGTAAAATATTTTTGAGATTTTTTTTCAGATTTTTTCCAAAAATCGGGTATTCCGAAAGTTTTTTGAATTTTTTGAATTTAGATCATGTTTTCCTCCTATTTGTGAAATAAATATAAATGCAGCGAATGCGATTCGAACTAGGTATTTCGCTGTACTTATAAAAAAGGCCGCGCAGTAACCTATGAGATGTTCGAAGCTCTCTTCGTCCTTTTCCTATTTAGAGCCTCTGCAAAAATTCTGAGCTTAGACTCCATAGAGAAATAATCATGAGTTTAGACTCTTTTAATATTTTGTCTACGGATGGATATCAAGTTGAACATACGATTAAGGTCATAACATGACCATATTTGCTAGCACGCTTAAAAATCGATATTTTTTTGTTTGTATGTTTGTTTGTATGTAGGTTATAATATATATTTTTGCGACCAAATGTGACTTTGTTTGTTAAAAAGTGATGAAATAAAGATGAGACGGATAATTAAAAAATACATAAAGTGTCAGGGGACACCCGGTGGGAACGAAGTTCCTTTCGCTATATATTATGTACTAGTTAGTTCCAAAACACCTAAGGCACCGGTTGAAAAATACTAAAATTTATATGGATCTTGAAGAAAGGATACCTTTTGTAAAATGATGAACATTTTTAAGAAATTTTTTATTTATTGAATGTATTTTTTAAAAAAAAGATATTTTTAGGTCGGTTTTGTAAGAATATTTATTATATTTTCCCGAAAAGGTAATTTCTTTAATGAGAGGTTCTTCTTTTATTAAAAGCTAATGTTTTAAGAAAAGGTACATTTTTTGCTTTCTGTAAGAAAAAGCCTAAGAATATGAATTTTTTTTTACAAAGAAGTACTTTTTGTAAGAACAGGTACTCTTTATTTAACGAAGTGGTACCCTGTTTAGGAACAGGTTATTTTTTAAGAAAATTTTCTTATTTTCAGAAAGGCTACTTATCTCAAGAAGAGAAAAGAAAATGTATTATTTTATTTTTAAGAAAAGGTACTTTCAGAAAAGGAATTTTTTTAAGAAAATTCTTTTTTTTTAAGAGAAGGTATTTTTTTAAAGAAAATGTTTTTTTAAGAAATGGCAATTTTAAGAGTAGGTACTTTTCTCAATGAAAGTTATATTGTTTTATATAAAAGGTACTCTAAAAAAGGTAATTTTTTAAAAAAAGGAAATTTGTTGTAAGATAATGTACTTTTTTAAGAAAAGGTATTTATTTAAAGAAAAACTTTTTTTAAGAATAGGTACTTTTTGTAAGAAAATTTTTTTTAAGCAAGGTACTTCTTTAAGATAAGGTATTTTTTTAAGAAAACGTACTCTGTTTAAAAATATGAATAGGTACTGTTTTTTAGAAAATTTACTTTTTTTAAGAAAACGCACTTATTTAAGAAAATGTTATTTTATAAACTTCTTTGACTTTGGCTTTTCAAAATTTACATTTTATTCGGTTCAAAACTACAATATGTAACAAACAGGCTCCACCTACAAAATATCCCAGTAGTCAAAAAATTTCGCCCCATACGTTAGTCTAGACACAAACCAAACCAAAAGTACGAGCATAGGAGTTAGTGTGCTGCCAAATGTAATTCCATGCTTAGGGTTGTATTTCATGGATTTACCAGTCTTGCACTTTGGCTTTTCTAAATTTACTTTTTAGTGGGTTCAAAATTACAATATGTAATACACAGGCTCTACCTAGAAAACTACCCTTTAAACCAAACCAAACAAAAGTACCCAATATAGGTGACAATAATTGGTTGTAATAAAGTAGTTAATAAAAAGTTGTTAAAAATTTTTTCATTTAGCCCCCATCCAGCAATGTGCGATAAGGAACTTCGTTCCAAAAACAAAAATGCAGAATATTTCAATTTATGAACAAATGCTTGCAAACATATACATGTTTCATTCACTTATCTGAGAGCTTTGGTTTCAAGATGCTTTGGTTTCAACATGGGCATAAGGTAGTCCCAAACTATGACAACTCATCTACTCTAGTTATTGTGCCCTGTATAGATGTTGAAGAATAACGGCCCCAGCAACATATTGCAGGAACAATGTATATCTTTGCAAGCATTGTTTTCATGAATAGAAGATCTGCAGATTTTCGTGTCTGCCACGTTTTTGTCTTCAGCAGTTTTCAAAAAAAAAACACATTTGGGTTACAAATGCATATATTGTAACCTATTAATCATTGTGTCCCAAACATGTTATATTGAATAGCAAACACAATGTGTTTAGACACAAGTATTCTATATTTGCGACAGGCTACAAACATATTGTATTTGAATCCAAAAAACAAAAAATACATATTTTTCAGAGCGTAGCTATTTCTAAAAGTTTTGCAAATGCATCCTCATGATTCCCGGCAAACCATATAGCTATTTCAGATCTAGCCACAGATCTTCATCAGCGGTTGTTTGGAATGTTGCTTTTGAAAAATTCATCAAACTGAAAATTCTCAATTGGGAATTTTTCACTATGAGAATGTTCGAGAAATGTGGCACGATGACATTTCGTTTAATGAATTTTTCAATAACATCATTCCAAACAACCGCTGATGAAAATCCGTGGCTAGATCTGAAATAGATATACGGTTTGCCAGGAATCATGAGGATGCATTTTGCAAATCTTCTTTTTTAAAATAATACATCTCTATTAATAGATATAGAAACTGTTCTTGAATAATAAAATAATAAAATACCAGTGAAAAGGCCGAAGAAATATAAATCGTCTCCTTATTAAGTTATGGACCACATATCTTGACGCGCAAATCTATTTTTCCTAAACAGCGATTGCCAGATCGTTAAGCAGATGTTACGACTGTGCAGCCTAATCCCTGCAGCTCTAGTGAAATACTCCTAAGTGCTAAATTCTATAGTAATAGACATAAGACTCCCCCGTGGGGTGTTCATCTATTCGTCAGTTCCAGGAACAACGTTAGGCGTAAGCAACTCATAGATACAATTTATGATGCCCTTATCAACAGAAAGTGCCGATAAAGCCGATTTTTTAGATACTGGTAAGACATTGTTTCACGCATCCTCTTACCTACTAATTTACTTATCCGATCTCGAACAACCACGGGGGGCAGGGACCTTACAAAACGACGATAACATATTTCACCAACCAATTCGATCTTTTGCTTTATCTCTCCAGTTGGCAATGCCAAGTGTACGCAGGGATTCGTCAACCTGATCCCTCCAGCGGAGTCTTGGTCTTCCTATTTTTCGTCTTCCTTCGAGTTCGGTTTCGAAAACCCTTCGTACTGATTGGTTTTCATCCATTCTACTGCCATGGCCTAGCCAGCGCAATTTTGATCCGCTTAACTTTGTCAATGTCGGGATATTTTGGCGATTTTTCAAAAAATAATTCTTCCATACGAATTGGACCACTTTATGAAAACCCCTTAGAAACCCGCAAAAATTGCTTATTTTTTCGATAGGATGCTCCGATTCCGTGATATAAACATGAGGGCGTTTAACGATTTTTTGTATGAAAAATTTTATTTTTATCAATTTTTTTTTAAAAAAAGTGATGCCATATTGGAGACACCCATTGATTAAAGCCTCTGTAGGAGGTAAATTTTTTATTATTTTTTCGAGTTATAGGCACTTGTTTATTTTAGCGATTTTTTTTTATTTTGACGATTTTTCGAAAAAAAATTCTTCCATACGAATTGGACCACTTTATGAAAACCCCTTGGCCGTCGGTGGCGCAATGGTAGTGTGCGCAGCTCTTGTGCATGAGGACGTGGGTTCGATCCCTACACTGACCACCTTAAAATTTCTTTCGACGGCGGCCACCTCGCTTAGTGACGGCGACACTCTCGAGTATTTAGAAATGCAAAAGCTTCTCAGAAACCGTTCGGAACCGGTGTAAAACTGTAGGTCCCAATCAGTAAGTTTAAAAACAAGAACGCGCACAGCTCACTGGTTGTGAGAAGCTCTCCCTAATCCCTTCATGGGATGTAACGGGAAACCATTTATTTATTTTTATTTTATGTAAACCCCTTAGAAACCCACAAAAATTGGTTATTTTTTCAATTGGACGCTTCGTTTCCGAGATATATAAATTTTTTCTAATTTTTTCATATTATCGATCAAAAATGGGGATGAGTTACCCTGGGTAATCCATTGCACATCGTCGTGGGTAGCTACCCATTATTTTCCCCATTTCCCTGAGGGTAATGGGAAATCGTGATGAGTAATTCCCCATTGTCGTGGGTAGTTACCTATTATTTTCCCCATTGCCCTGAGGGTAATGGGTAATCGTGATGGGTAATTACCCATTGCGTGGGTAGCCACCCATTATTTTCCCCATTGCCCTGAGGGTAATGGGTAATCGTGATGGGTAATTCCCCATTTCGTGGGTAGCTACCCATTATTTTCCCCATTGCCCTGAGGGTAATGGGTAAACGATCGCTACTCATTCCCCACGGCAATAATAATGGTTTACCCTGGGTAAACCAGGGTAACCCAGGGTAACTCATTACCCACGAAATACGAACCCTGGTTGAAACCCTTAATTTTGTCTTGTCCTCATTTACCGTCAGATCCCCTTTTGCTGGCTCCTTCTTAATTCTCGAAAAAGCCGCAGTAACTTATATAATTGTGCGCCTAATGATATCTATAGCATCAGCATACGCGTGCTGCATGTGACTTTTGCTGCTGATGGTTTTATTCATGTTGACTGCAGCTTTTCTCATAATGATCTCCATGATCGTCTCGGACTAAATGGTTCGGTGAGATTTTTCCAATCTCTATCGAGGATTTCGTGTCGGTTAGTGTTAGTGTCAGCTTAGCAAGAATGCCAAGCTCCAACATAGCCTGGTACAGTTGTCCCAGTATCGGGCTATCGTAGACCCTCCTTATAATATACAAATAGTGTATCAAAGAATCACGTGAGGTGTCAGGGGCCACACAGTTGGTACGAAGTTCCTTTCGCTATATTATATGTATGTACTAGTTAGTTCCAACACATCTAAGGCGCCCTTTGATAAATACGATAATTTAAATGGATCTTTAAGAAAATATAAATTTTTAGGTCATTTTTGTGAGAGTATGTATTATATTTCCTGAAAACCTAATTTTTTATAAGTGGTACTTCTTTTATTAAATCCTAATGTTTGATTCAGTAAGAAAAAGCCACAGGAGCATGAATTGTTTTTACAAAGAAGTACTTTTTTAACAACTTTTTTTAACAACAGGTACGTTATTTAAGAATATGTTTTCCTTTTAAGAAAATTCACGGTTTTTAAGAAAGGTTATATTTTTTTTAACTTCTTTCACTTTGGCTTTTCTAAATTTACTTTTTATTGAGTTCAAAATTACAATATATACTATATATTGGTTAGAGGCTCCACCTAGAAAACTTCCCATTAAATAAGAAATTTCCCAACATAGTAGTTGATATAGTTGGTAATACTTATCTCAAGAAAAGAAAAGGTATTATTTTATTTTTAAGATAAGGTACTTTTAAGAAATGGAATTTTTGTAAGAAACTGTATTTTTTTAAGAGAATGTCTTTTTTGGAAAAGTTCTTTATCGCACGTTGCTGGATGGGGGCTAAATGAAAAAATTTGAAACAAATTTTTTTTAACTAGTTTATTACAACCCATTATTATCAACTATATTGTCTACTTTTGGTTTAAAGGGAAGTTTTCTAGGTGGAGCCTGTTTATTACATATTGTAGTTTTGAACCCAATAAATAGTAAATTTAGAAAAGTCAAAGTGCAAGACTGCCAAATCCATGAAATACAACCATAAGCATGGTATTACATTTGGCAGCACACTTACTCTTACACTTGTACTTTTGGTTTGGTTTGTGTCTAGACTAACATATGGGGGGATATTTCTTGTGTAATGGGAAATTTTCTAGATGGAGCCTGGTTATTACATATTGTAGTTTGAACCGAATAAAAAGTAAATTTAGAAAAGCCAAAGTGAAAAAAGGTTAAAAAAATAAAATTTTCTTAAATAAGTGCGATTTCTTAGAAAAAGTAAATTTTCTCAAAAAAAATACCTATTCAGATTCTTAAACAGAGTACCATTACTTAACAAAATACCTTATCTTAAAGAAGTCCCCTTGCTTGAAAAAGTAAATTTTCTTACAAAAAGTAAATTTTATAAAAAAATTAATGTTTTAAATAAATTCCTTTTCTTAAAAACGTACATTATCTTACAATAAATTGCCTGTTCTTAAGAAACTTCATTTTCTTTAAAGAGTACCTTTCTTGTAAACCAAAATAACTTTTCTGGACATAAGTACCTATTCTTAAAATTGTGCCTGTTCTTACGTAAAAAAAGCTTTCCTTCAAAAAAATACGTTCTCTTAAAAAAATAAATTTTTTTACAAAAATCCCTTATCTTAAAAGTACCCTTTCTTAAAAATAAAATAATACATTTTCTTTTGTCTTCTTGAGCCAAGTAGCCTTCCTGAAAATAAGAAAATTTTCTTAAAAAAATAGCCTTATCCAAAAACAAGTACAAATTCTTTAAAAAGTACCTCTTCTTAAAAAAAAGTATTTCTTTGCAAACAAATGCATACTCTTAGGCTTTTTCTGACATAAAAACATTAGCTTTTAATAAAAGAAGTACCTCTCATCAAAGAAAGAACCTTTTCGGGAAAATATAATACATATTCTTACAAAATGTACCTAAAAATATCCTTTTTTTTTAAAAAAAGTACATTCAATAAATAAACAAGTTTATCATTTTACAAAAAGTATCTTTTCCTAAAGATCCATTTAAATTACAGTATCTTTCAAAAGGCGCCTGAGACGTGTTGGAACTAACTAGTAGATAATAACGGGTTTTTCAATAAGAGCGCTACAAAATAAATAAAACAAAGCCGGTTTTAGATACCAATAAAATACTTTATTCCTGTGAAAGTACGTTCGATGCCATTATGTATGGAACTCGTTCCTTTTGCATGGCCACCACGGGCACGCTTGCAGAAGTCCAGACGCAGAACCCAATTTTCCACGGTTTTCAAGCATAAATCGGCGATACTGCTGCAATTTCACGTTCGATATTCGTACGAAGTTCATCAATCGTCACTGGCTTGTTGGCATAGACCATAGGCTTGACGTAGCCCCACAGGAAATAATCTAACGGCGCCAAATCGAACGACCGAGGCGGCCAATCGACTGGGCCATTTCGTGAGATAACACGTTCACCAAACTTGGTTTGATTGTGGCATTCGTTGTGTGGCTTGTGGCGCCGTCCTGTTGGAACCACATGTCCTCCAAGTCCAAAAATATTCGGTTATCATTGAACGGTAGCGATTCGCATTCACAGTAATGTGCCGGTCTTGATCATCACGGAAGATGTACGGCCGCCGGCCCTAAAACCTCACCAAACCGTAATTTTTTCGGGATGGCAATGATGACTCATGGATTACGTGTGGATTGCTGTCTGACCAATAACGCATATTTTGCTTATTGACGAAGCCATTCAGCCAGAAATGAGCCTCATCGCAGAAGATGATTTTCCGATGAAAATCCGAATCACTTTCAAGTTGTTGCTCAGCGCAATTCACTAACATACGACGCTTAGGGTGGTCAAGCGGCTTCAGTTCTTGCGTCAATTTGATCTTGTAAGGATGTAGGCCAAGATCTTTTCGCAAAATTCGCCACAACGACGTCACTGAGATGCCCAGCGCTTGAGAACGACGTGTGAGAGACACATTTGGACTTTCTTGAACTGAAGCCTGAGCGGCAGCAATATTCTCGACACTACGGGCACTTCTTTGTCTTACTGGCACGGGAACATTTTGTACTGTGCCTGTGGATTCACATTTTTCCACTAGACGCTCAATGGTTGATCTGGTAGGACGATTATGACGACCATAAATAGGACGTAGCGCTCTTAAAGTTGAGGCCACTGACTCCAAATTTCGGTAGTAAATTTTAATAATTTCGACTCGTTGTTGGCTCGTATATCTTTCCATGATGAAATGGCAAACCTTACTGAGGAGAAATGTCAAAAGAGCGGGAAAAAATATGGCGTCGTTTGCTGCCCCTATCGATTTACTTTTGTAGCGTCTCTGTTGAAAAACCCCGTATATAGCGAAAGGAACTTCGTTCCAACCCGGTGTCCCCTGACACCTCATGTAATTTTTGAAGACAAGTTTTTTTCTAAGAACTGGGAATTATTTTTAGAATTGGTCCTTGTTTCAAGGATACGAACTTTTTTAAGAGTAGGTACTTATCTCAAGAAAAGTTATTTTGTTTCACAAAAAGGTACTCTTTTAAGGAAATTTAGTATTTTAAGAAAAGACAATTTGTTGTAAGAAAATTTACTTTTTTAAAGGTATGTATTTTAAAAAATTCCCTTTTTTCAGAAAGGTAAATATACTTTTTTAAAAGCACAGGTACTTCTTTAAGATAAGGTATTTTTTAAAAGAAAATGTTCTTTGTTTAAGAATATGAAAAAGTATTTTTTTGAGGATATTTACTTTTTTAAGAAAATGCACTTATATAAGAAAATTTTCTTTTTTTAACTTCTTTCACTTTGGATTTTCTAAATTTACAATTTATTGGCTTCAAATCTACAATATATACTAAATATTGGTTACAGAAAGTTCTCAACATATGTTAGTCTAGACATAGACCAAAGCAAAAGCACCCAATATAGTTGATAATACTGGGTTGTAGCATGATAGTGTGAAAAAAATGGTTGTTTAATTTTTTTCATTTAACCCCCATTCCGGATCGTGCGATAAGGAACTTTGTTCCAAAAACTGACGACTTGCGAGGAGTATTTTGGGTGCGGAAATTTACGACTCGAATCTCGCGAGATGTATTTTGGGTAGTGAGAGGAACGATGACTGGACATCGGTAACCTAAAGATCAATTTCTCGCAAATGTTGATCGTTACTAGTAATTCTTTTTTTGAGCTGTTAGTTACTATAACTACTTTGTGGTAAACGTAAGAGCCGTTACTGAAAACTTATATTGTTTTTGTAAACTTTTTTTGACTTTAAGCGAACCACAGACTTGTCATTCATGAGCATGACCTTGGTCGATAACTTTTTGTCTGACTGATGAATTTTAAAAAATATTACATGATGGTGATGCGAACGACGTCGATTACATTCTTATTTGGTATCAGTAAGGGCGATAAATCGACCACAAACAACAACGATAGCTGAAGTTCACGCTCATGAATGGCAAGTCTGTGGTCCGCTTTAGATATATTACATATCGTTTCTAGTAGGCGATTTCAATTCTCCTATTTGATTTTGTTTACTGCAATTACAATCTCCAAACGAAATTTATTTATGTGGGATTTTGTTTGGGCGTAGCGAACGATTTTTTTTGCATTTATAATTAAAAATCGTTTTGTAACGTATGAGTTATTTGCTACAATTAATACAGATTTAAGAGCTGTCGAAATCATTACTTTTATTATAAATATTCTACAAACAATATTGCTGTCAGTGCTACAAATCCTCACGATATCATTGTCATATTGAATTAGTGGGAATTAATTTTTCACCACGAAAAAATGGAAAATATCTCATCCCAGTGTATTGGCAGCTCAGTGTAACAATAAGTCAATTTATTTTGGCCAAGTTAGCTTTATATGCATTGGGTCTGTCGCTTGTAACTTTGCCTTGGTTATGTCGTTGTGCTACACTATGATATTGTAACCACTAACTCATGCTCGTCTCAAACTATCACAAGATAGTTGAGAAATCCTTCTCTGACATTTCCCATCATTCGAAAGAACAAGAACACTTCATTTCCCAAACGAAACGACAAGAAAAAGGGATCCCAATAATTATCCCTTATGTCATGAAGGATTTGCAACTTCAGCCACAAACACCAGTGGCATTATGCTCGTATTGTAAACTTACAAAGGCTTTGCTTACCAGCTGCCTCTTCGATTGCGGAGCTGATGTTAAAGCTTTCACTCTTATCACTGCCACCGCAAATCTTTTTCAGAATAACATTCTGTCACATAATTTAACACCCTTTTTGGAAAAAGGTGCTGATTTTGTATAAAGCATCCAGAGAAATATAAAAAGAAATCGTTTCCATCCATGTCGCTATCTCTTGTTCACTAGACGTACAACGACTGTGATGAACACTACACCAAGTAAATGCAATAGCGAGTAATGAGTTACATAGATTTGTCGTAATAAATTAAAAAAAAAACCCTTTGGAACCGGTGTGAAACTCTATGTCCCAAGCAATGAGTGGAGAACTCGCGAGTGCATAGTTCACTTATTGTTAGAAGATTTCCTCTGATCGTTAATGGGTGGCAATGGGAAATTATCATTATGTTGTTTTTAAATATGACAGCGCAAATATAACAATACTTGTCGCAAATATATTATAATTGTGTCCACACACATTGTGTTTCATATAGAAAATAACATGTTTGAGATACAATGATTAATAGGTTATAGTATATATAATATTGAGACCCAAATGTGGCTTTGTTTGCTGAAACCCGTTCTAAACATAAAACATGTTAGATATACAATTATTAATAGACTATAATATATGTTTTTGAGACCCAAATGTGGCTTTGTTTGCTGAAACCCGCTAAAAACAAATACAAGACAGACAATACAGAAACAAAAAAGCAGCAGATCTTCAATTTATGAAAACAATACCTGCAGACGTTTAAATGTTTTCTGTAATATGTTGATGGGACGATATTTTTTAGCGTGTATTCAATATTATATGTTGGATACACAATGATTAAAATGTTACAATACATGTGTTGTTGATTCAAATCTATCTGTGTTTCTGATACAAACACAGCTGTGTTTGTGACACTGTTTATGCTCTTTCGAAAGCGAAAGATTTTAAAAGGGACAACGGGAGATTGTTGACGTAATAATTCCAGTAATTGTAGAAAGGGACGTTTTAAATCTTTTAATACATTTATTACTTTGCCATGAATGCAGATTTCTATTGATAAAATTAATTGTAATAAATAATATAAAGGGCGGTCCAACCATAATGCCCGATGTTAATTGTGAGTCACACCTTAACGTCAAGTTTTTTGCCCAAATTTTGACATTTGACATTTCTTTGTTTCTTTGTGTTTGACAAATTCAACCATGAAGAGGTACAAAATGGAGCAGCGCGTTGAGATCGTTGAAGCCTCTTACGAAAATGGGCATTAAAATCAAAATGCATTTCGTGCACTTCGTGATTTTTTTGGTAAGCATGATAAAGGACCTCTTGTGGCCAGAAATTGAGGATGTGAACCTGGACGATATGCGGTTTTCAACACGATGGTGCCACTTTTCACACAGCCAACCAAACAATGCCTAGTTTGAGCGAGAAATTCAATGATCGTGTTATCTCACGTTGTGGCGATGTTAATTGAAGGCCACGATCATGTGACTTGCCACCGTTGGACTTCTTTCTTTGAGAATATTTAAGAGAAAAAGTGTACGCCAATAAGCCAAGAAAAATTCAAGAGCTAAAGGATGAGATAATTCGGCACATTAACGTCATTGAACCTCAATTAGTTCTCAGAGTCACTGAAAATATGGACCATCGGATTGAGGTATGCCATCAAAGCCGTGGCGAGGATTTGGCCGATATTTTATTTTACATATAATTATCATAAATCCTTCTATAATAATAAAAAATATTAAGATAATTCTCTGAAAACTGTTTGTTTTATTTACAATTAACATCGTGCGTTTTGGTTGGGCCACCCTTTATATCTACTGATACCAACAAAAAATTAGTTTCATAATATTATTATATTTGGGAGGAAATACGCGCATGTTTCCACGTAAAACTTTATATGTTTGCCTGTAAACATGGTAGTGTTTGCATTTAAATGCAAGCGAAATTATGACTTGCAAACATATGTATGTTTGGAGTGTTTTCCAAAGATATACATGGTTCCTGTCGCATGTTTTTGGGATAATATGTTGCAGAGTCCGTTTTTTCAGGATGTATGGTCACTAAAATGGAAAACCTTCTGTACACGAATGAAGTTGTTCCTCGCCTCGTCAAATGTTTTATTTGATAGGGATCTAACGTAGTGATTCATAGCTGCAGCGCACTGTTTCAGTGATTGAAGTATGTTTCATTACAGCGATGAATACATTTAATTTATTCGATAAATATTTAACATTGCTGCGATGAATATGTTTCATTGATGGAATGCATTTGCTTCTTTGCCGCACTTAATATCTCAGGAATGGAACGTCCATGTGGCATCGTAGAAATTGACTTTGTTTCATGATGATTGAATGGAAATCCGAATTAATGATTGAACATAAATATTTACGAAATTTATAAGCTTGTTATTTACATTTACTTACTTACTTAATTATCTGGTCTCTAACTACCCCGGGTGGTCAGGGATCTTACACAACGAAGATAACACATTTCGCCAACCAGTTCGATGTTTTGCCTTATCTCTCCAATTGGCAATACCATGTGTCCGCAGGGATTCGTCCACCTGATACATCCAGCGGAGTCTTGGTCTTCCTATTTGTCGTCTTGCTCCAAGTTCGGTTTCGAAAACCCTTCGACCTGGTTCGTCTTCATCCATTCTACTGACATGGTTTAGCCAGCGCAATCGCGTCATTTTGATCCGCTTAACTATGTCAATGTCGGGATATAGTTCATACAGCTCATGGTTCATGCGTGTCCGATACCCGCCGTTGTGCGCTTGAGGACCATCAATTTTTCGGAGTATTTTTCCCTCGAAGGCGCCTACAGATGTTTTGTCTGGTTGCGATAAGTCCCAGGATTCTGCACCATAAAGCAAGACAGGTTGTATGAGAGTCTGGTATAGCTGGACGTTTGTTACTTGAGAGAGGGCTTTATCTCTAAAGTGCTTGCTTATCCCAAAATAACATCTATTCGCAAGGACAATTCTCCGCTTGATCTCAAAGCTGACGTTGTTGTTTTTGTTCACCGCAGATCCGAGGTATATAAATTCGTCCACTACCTCGAAGTTATAAGGGTTATCAACGTTCACGCTGTGGTCTAATCGCGTGGAGGCCCTGTTCGTTGAAACCATTAATTTTGTCTTGTCCTCATTTACCGTCAGACCCACTTCTGTTGACTCCTTCTTAATTCTCGAAAACTACAAAGTAACTTCTCTAACTGTGCGTCCAATGATATCAATGTTATCAGCATACGCGAGCAGCATGTGACTTTTGCCGCTGATGGTTTTATTCATACTGACTGCAGCTTTTCTCATAAATATGTTCGGTAAGATGTTAAAGAGATCGCACACGCTAGCCCTGCCTGATGCCTCGCTTAGTTTCGAAAAGTTTGGTAAAAGCCTTACCAACTTTCGCTGGGTATTTGGTGTTCCTCAAGGTCATCCTGCAAAGGCGTATGAGTTTTGCAGGAATACTAAGCTCAGACATTGCTTCATAGAGTCTCTTCCGTATCGGGCTATCGAAGGTCGCCTTATAATCGACAAATAGATGATAGGTGACCGTTTGTAGTTTGTGGGTCTTCTCCCGTATTTGGTGTAGCGTCAAAATCTGGCCAGTTGTCGATCTTCTAGGCCTAAAGCCACACTGCATGGTCCCATCATAAATAAATAAATGGTTTCCCATTACATCCCATGTAGGGATTAGGGGGAGATTCTATGTATGGTCCAATCAGGCCAGCGATAATTGCTTTTAATTTTTCGCATATTATACTTGATAGGACCTTATATGCTATGGATAAAAGCCTTATTCCACGGCAGTTGGCACAGAGACTCGGGTTACCTTCTTAAAATATGAGACATAGTACACTGAGGCTCCAATCGCCGGGAATGCATTCATTTAACCAAATTTTGCTAATGAGCTGAGGAATGCTCCTTCCGCATCAACTGATCGCCGCCAGCCTTAAACAGCTCCTTCGGTAATCCATCGGCTCCTGCGGCTTTGTTGTTCTTAAGGCAGGCAATAGCTTTTCTGTTAGGAGGGAGCAATCGAAGTCGTCGTCCAAATTATGATCGATCGTCACATCGTCATTGGATATCTCAGGCACCAGTAGCGCGGAAAAATGATTTCTCGAAATGCCCAATATACTCTTCATACCTGCGATGAAATTTCTGTCCTTGTTTTTAAAGAAGGGGGCCCTGAACCATGTCCATTAGTTCTGCTTTTAATTTTTGGGTAGATTTTTCGGGTTTCGTTTTTCCTTCTGTATGTCTCAATTTTCTCACTCTCGCGCTTTCTTCACTGCCTAAGGAGACGGTTACCTTCTTTTCTCCCTATACCGCTCAGTTGCATCTCTCTTTATCATTTGTTATGCGACTTTCTTCATCGTACCAAGGTTTGTTGCGAAGCGGTTTTTCAAAACCAAGTACGGTTATTGCGGCAGTGTTTATATAGTCGGAAATAGATTTCAATTGCGTGAGGATCGTCATCAGGATGGGGTGGGTTCTGTGCTAAAAGTTGCGAGAGTTATCTTGAGTAGGCTCTGGCCACATTTGATTATTGCAGCTTTCCGATGTCTAGCTTTCTTTGCGTCTGGTTTCATACTATTTTTGTTCTACTTAATCTTTTGAGAACCTTTGCTGCTACCAGGTAGAGATCAGAACCGATGTTAGCTCCTCTGATCACAAGTGCGCCTGTTACACTGGATGAGTGCCTTCCATCAATTACTGCGTGATCAATTTGGATCTTCACCCTTTGATCAGGGGGATACCCAAGTAGCCTTGTAGATGTCTTTATGCTGGAATATTGTGCCACTAATGACCATGTTTTTTCCCGAGGCAAAGTCAATCAGTCTAATACCGTTTTCGGAACTGTCAGCATGTAAACTGAAATTGCCAATAGTTGGATGAAATACAGTTGCATACGTTAGCATTAAAAGCTCTTAGTACGATCTTCATGTCATGGGCAGAGCAGTGGTAATCCGTTTCCTCTAGGTGCTCATAGAATATGTCTCTGGGATCATCACCTTTCTCTTCTGTCGGGGAATGCACAAAAATTAGGAAATGTAAAAATATTTTACTTTTATGCCGATGCTGGCAACAGGTTCACTCACAGGATTGAACCTACACCCAGAAAACTAATTGGTTGAAAAGAGGTTGTGTCAACCGTAAATTCGACTGTTACGAAGTGAAATTCGGTTGAAGCAACCCCGTTTCTTAATTGGTTCGGTTGTGACAACCGAATCTTGAATACTATTTGTTCTGCCAGCCAAATTTTCCAAAGTTACGGTTTGTACAATCGAATTTGGAAATAATTTGAATACAAAAAAAAAAAAATGCTGTCCCTTAACATCCCATGAAGGGATTGGGGAGAGCTTCTCACAATCAGTGAGATGTGCGCTTTCTAGTTTTATACTCAGTGATTGGGACCTACAGTTTTACACCGGTTCTGAAGGGTATTTTGAGAAGCATTTTCATGGCTAAGTACTCGATAGTGTAGCCATCACTAAGCGAGGTGACCGTCGTAGAAATAAATATAAGTTGGTATGAGCAGGGATCGAACCCACCTTCTCATGTACAAGAGCCGCGCACACTAGCCATTGCACCACCGACGGCCACCGACAACCTAAATTTCTACCAACTTCGATTGGGGTAACCGAATGTGGCATCAATTCACGTGCAACTACCGAATTTGAAATCAATTCGGTTGTCACATCCGAATTTGGCATCAATTTGGATGAATTTATTATCAATTTGGTAGCAATAAGTCGGATACAGCGACCGAATTCGGCTTAATTTCGGTTGCTGTAACCGAATTTCTTATGAGTTCTGTAGGTACAACCGAATTTCATTCTGAAACTTTTTCATTTTTAAACGTCACGTTTAAAATTACAAAATCAGATATTATACGTAAAGAAGTTAAAGAACGTATAGTAGTTCCTCTCGCCGCGATATCAAGATTTTTTTTGTGGTTATTAGCAAAGGTAAGTGGACATATTATAATTACAAATTTAGTTGTTTTAAATCCGCGTTATGTTTAAAGTTGTAATTTCCTTTAAGGCTGTAAGAGATCATTTTTTCTCCGATTAGTGAAAATAATGTAAATGCCGCGGGTGGTATTCGAACTCACATTCGCTGGACGATCGTTTCGATGTTTGTGAAGCATCATCTTCAGCAGCGTCTAGCCCGTTAAGCCACTGCGGTGTGTATTCACACCAGGCACTAACCGAAGATATTTATTTTATTGTGCAGAGTGATTGTTTGTCGCTACTTACACATTGCTTTCCTACTTGCACGCTCTGATGCCGAAGTTTTTGAAAGTTCTATTTATAGAATAGAATATTATAATTACGGTTTGTCTTATTTTGCTGAAAATATCCAACCAAATATCAGCAGTTTTGAAGCTGTTTAAGGTTGGTCGTTGGAGATATGTTGCAATCATCTGTGTGTGAACCGTGATGGCCGGGACTTCCAAAACGGTTGTAGTGACGTGTAAAACAAATATGTTACCCTAGAGATTACCCTATTTTTTTTTTAAATAAAAATACAGAAAAATAAATCAATACTTAATAATAAATAAACTTTCAAAATTAATTTGTCTCGAGGTTGTGTTAACCTCTAATAAGGTAGTGTCAACCTTGAATGAGGTCGTGTCAACCTTGAATGAGGTTATGATAATCTCTAATTAGGTTTTGGCAAACTCAAATGAGATTGTGACAACCTCCAATGAAGTTGTGACTGCCTCCAATGAGGTTGTAACAACTTCTAAATTCGGTAACGGCTAATTCGGCTGTCTCAACCGAATTTTTCTGCGAGTGTAGAGACCAGATGTCGCAGTCTTTTGCCAACTACAAATCCGCAACCAAATTCATGTTTTTTCTCATGGTAACTGTAGCATATGTCGCACTTTCTGTTTATTGTGCAGCCATGTCCTGTCCAACACATTTCGTGGTTAGCGGTAATGTCAGCCTTACAACTTACAAGGACATCTGCCAATTGAATACTTGCACCGGATCTATATAGAGTTCTAACAGTTCAAGTGCATGTCCGTAAATCGTAGTCCTTATAACGTTTGCGGAGGTCGTCAACAAATAGGAGTTGTTTATACTTTTTCTTTCGTTTTTTGTTTAATCACTGCCATTATAACCGGTGGCGGGAGGAAAACCCAGTCGACCGGGTTTTTGCATTTCACCTACTGCCAGGATATTTGAATTCAGCCGCCTATTATGGATAAGACGCTAACAAGGACGCAATATGTCGAACCTGGATTTTCTTCTTTTGGTTTCTACCCGCCGTTGGCCTATATGTTGGCTCAAAAAATAATGGTGTCCCATAACATCCCATCCCAATATCACCGCTTGCGGTATCAATATCTACTCAGAGAGTGAGGCTGCTATAAAATCTTTGCAGTCTTTAATTCTGACTTCAAAAACTGCCCACCACTGCCACGTATTACTAAATGAGATGGTCAAGCAGTTCGATATTCAGTTTATATGGTTGCCTAGGCACAGGAACATTCCATGAACCCATAAAACAGACTAGATTAGGGACTATCTTATCTGTTCCACTGGATATGGAACATGGGGGTATGTCGTCCCCTTCTGCCTACAAGGTTATGCTTAAGACCGAAGCTTTTATACATGCGAATGATACATGGTTTACAGGTACAAATTGCGGGATCACCTAAATCGTGCTCCAAACCTAATATCCCTTCCTAGACAACATATATACATGCTAGTAGCTGTGATCACTGGACACTGTTTAACAGATGTCTAAACTAAGTATTAAAGAGGAAGGGAGAAAAGGATAGGGCACTGATTTGTGTGCATATGCGAATGCATTAATAGCCAGTGGCGCAGCACACATCCATACTCAGAAGACCGTTGGCCGCGTTTTTGCGAAGTAAAGTGTCTCGAGTGAACACATAAGGCGAGGAGTAAACAAAAACGCTCCTCGGTTTAGCGAAGAGCAAGCCAAAAAAGAACGAAGTTTGAGGGTTTTTGCGACAGTTTCGCATCGTGTCAGTGGACGAGTGGGTTTTTCTGTCAACTAGCACGAGAGAGCCCGGTTATTGTGAGCTCTGGTTATAACATACTTATCTTTGCTTGTTGAAAACAGCGGAAATCATAAACTTGACAGACAAGATAGAAACAAAGATCCAGTAGATCATCAATTAAAGAAAACACTGTTCCAATCATATTGATGGTTCCTGCAATATGTTGCTGGGGCCGTTTTTTTTAACGTGTAGTTCCTCGGAATATTCCTGTGCTTGTCATGGTGGAGTCGTTCAAATGCAGTCATTATGATTTCAAAGCAATGTCGAATCTTTCCAACAGCCGCTGAGAGTGTTACCCTTTTCAACACGCTGAAAAAACACGCCCCTGGAACATATTGTAGGAACAATTTATATTTTTGCAAACATTGTTTTCATCAAATAAAGATCTACTGGAACTGTGTTTCTTTCTTGTCTGTCAAGTTTATAATTTTTTTTTATTTCATTGTTGTCTATCACGTTTTTGTTTTCAGCAATTTTCAACAAACCAATCCATATTTGGGTCACAAAACATGCATTATAACATATTAATTATTGTATCTCCAACATGTAATATTGAATAGCAAAAATAATGTGTTTGCACACAAGCACACTATAGTTGCAACAAGCTACAAACACATTCTATTTTCACCCAAAGCACACAAAAAAAATGGATTTTCAGCGTCAAGCTAATCGACGTGAATGACATGGCATGCATTCCCTAAAACTGCCCCACCTTGTAATTTGCAGTAAACGTTCATCCGGAAACATCTGTTCCTTGGTCTCTCGTGTGTTATCCACGATTACAATACAGCGCACGATTACAATACAGCGCAAAAACTCCTTCGGATTGCTTTGTATTATCCCCGAAGACTCCGTTAAAGTGGTCAACTGGTTGCCTGCTAAGTTGAGATGCCCATAACCTTACCCACCTCACACGCTTTCATTCTCCGATCGGCCAATATCATTCCATGGATTGCGCTTAGGGATAGTTTATCGTTGTCCAATTATTTTTGTATAATGTGATTTACCCGCTTCGTTTAGATGCCTACAACCTTAGCCACTTCACGCACTTTCGTTACCCGATGGGTCAATATCATTCCATGGATTTTTCGACGATTTCTGGCATGACGGCTTCATTTGGGTGAACGTTTGGAATCACTTGTGCTGGTACGACCACCAATTCACTAAACCGCTTTGTAACCATTGAAATTGATGGTGCAGATGCACCATAGCATTTATCAAGCCTGGGCTTGGGTTTTGATTCAATCGATTGCTTCGTGTTTAACCGAAGCCCCCAAGTCTGAAACCCGATTGGTTATTTATTACGTCCAATTTGCTGCACCACCGACGAAATCCGCTGCAGTAGTTATAAGGTCGACATTACGACAGTTAGCACGCAGGATTTTTCGGAATAGTAATACCAACTCCGTCGGGCTCCGTGCACTTCTGATGATCTGCGTGTTGAGATCTGTTAACGTTGATGCACCATTATTCCATAGCTCCGCTGGAATGTTATCATAGCCAGAAGATTTGTATTCTCTAATTTTTTCCAGTGCCGTTTCGATTCCTATACGTGATTTGGGATTCCTGCCTCATCTTGGAAGTGCAGACTTTATAGTAAAGAATGTACGTCGTCACTCTGCCTGTTGTTCTGATGATATTAGTCTTCTGTCATCATTAGCTGTGAGAGATCCAGTATTTCTGGTGTTGTCGCTCAGCTGTTTTACCGAAGACCACGTTCCAATTAGATTACCAGTCTTTGCAGCTTTTTCGGTTTCTTCGGCTATAAGGTTTAGCCAGTTTTCGTAATCGGCACGAGTCATGTGCCCACTTTATATGCGTTTTCAATGATTGTGTCTTGGATCGCATACCTATTTAAATATTACCTCTTTTTACCAAGGCTTTCGTGGCGGTGGCCGTCGGTGGTGCAATGATAGTGTGCGCGACTCTTGTCCAGGAGAACATCGGCTCGATCCCTGCTCAGACAACCTTCTATTTCTTTCGACGGTGTCACCTCCCTTCGCAAAATACCGTTCGGAATCGATGTAACACTGTACGTTCCAACTAGTCAGTGTAAAAGTAGCAAACGCAAAGCTCACTGGTGTTGAGAAGATGTACCCGATCGCTCATGAGATATAATGGGAATCCATTTTTAATTTAGCAGTATCATTCAACGTTTGAGAAATGCCTGACCAGGATATTTTACCATTCTCCGTCATATTGGCTCGTGGAGAAAAATATTGCTGACAAGTACCCCTGTCACATATTTATATGTGCAATGTATCATGTTGAGTTGGAGCTTTGAAAACTAAATTTTTTTTGATTTTTATTTTATATATTAGTTTATATTGTTACGAATAAGTAAAAGCTTTTGCTTGCTGTTAATGACTCTACTAACAGTATGTAAATAACAGGCGGTTAGTGCTGCGCCTGAAAGTATGCATTGTAACAACGTACCAGCTCGCTAAACCAGTAGCATGAATTCACCTCAGTAAAGATAACTCTCCACCATTCGAGATTGTTCTACAAAGATAAGCAACAACAACAACATCCAGATTCTGGAAGGTTCTTGAATTCGCTAGATATACCTTCAGTTGAGTATGGTGAGTTGGTATAAATAGCGGAGGTCTTTGGAGTGGACAGTTCAGTTTGTGATTAAACCCCGTAAAGTAAGCAACGCGAATTGATAGTAAAATACAAGACTTGTTAAAGTGTCATAAATAAAGTAAACTGTTGTACTAAATACATAAGTAAAATAAAAGGGAGTTAAACCGTTGTAATTATCGTAAGTTAAAACGAACCTTGTTTTGTTATTGGGAATAAAACAACGCAAAAAGGACGAATAAGGAAATTCGTAACAATATTTATGTGCTCTTCAAAATTATAAGAAATCGTATTTTTTCATTTCTTTTTTAGAACAAAGAAAAAGCGTTTGAAATATTTTTCATAGAATATATTTATATATGCAAAAATGAATTTTAAATTTAACTCTTATTCTTATCCAATTGAAATATGTAATTAATAGGATATTAAGTTGCCCTTGTGTATAAGAACTTGTTGTGGCCTGCGTGGCATAGAACTCACTAAGTTGCTCGTTTTAGTTCTTAAAGCGTCGTATGGTGCTTCGACTTTGAAAACACCTTGATGGAAAGTATCTAACACAGGTCGTCAATTGGGCTGAGGTCGGGACTTTTGGCTAGCCACTCCAGTAATGGAATATTTCGGAACTTAAAAAAATCCCTTGTGAGCCGAGCAATGTGGATCGGGGCATTGTCTGGTTGAAAAGTAGTCCAGTTATCTCCATAGAATTCGCCAGCAAAGTCAATTAAATTGCTGTCCAATAGATCAACGAATGCTTCCGCATTCATTTTAGTTGGGTCAAAGCATATTTCTTACTTCCCTCGTGCTCCAAATGCAGCCCATATCATAAGAGATCCACCACCGTGGTTTTGCTTGTAGCACGTTTGCCGAGGATGTCGTAAATCTCTCCAATATTTATGGTGACCATCAGGTCCGTGCAAATTAAACTTTTTCTTATCACTAAATATAACGGTTTCAAATTCGTCCTCCCAAGACTTGTACTTTTCTGCAAAAGAAATACGCGCATTTTTATGGTGGTGGGTTAAGCGTGGTTTGGCCATTTTGCTTTGGTACTGAATAACTTTAGCAGTTGCTGGACACGATGTCTCGTTACAATTCCACCTTTTTTTCCCTACAACTCATATTGTCTGTCATTAGCTGCTAAATGCCGAATGCTCCGCTTAATCCTCTGGTCTACAGTTGGGATGCGTCCAGTGCATTTAATACAACCATAGTTTTCGGGGCCTTTGAGGGAATTCGAAACTGTATTGCGACGCCGATTTACCGCAGCTGCAATCTCGCCAATTCCTTTACCTGCACGTCTCATTCCAACAATTTTTCCGCGCTCCTCATCCGTAAGTTCACTTCCACGTGTCATGTTCAACTAGAAACAAAACTGTGAATAAAACGTTTCTTAGAATATATTCACAACGATCACTTTACTCACGAGAAAAATTGAGTTGTTCACTTTAAAGTGTCAGGAACGCGACTGCACATTAGGGCCTTTCTCCAAAGGTGTTTTTGCAATTTTTGCAACTCTTGAAGCGGAATATTAAAGTTTCTGATCTAAAAGAATATCGAAAATTTGTTTTGGATTTTTTGAAATAGATTTTATCAAAAAAGTGATTTTATCAAACAAATGGAGAACATTTTTTTATATTATTTTTTTCTGGTGCTTTTTGTTCATACAACTGTACAATTCTCTTCTTAATGATCCGATCCCACGACAGAAAAATTATTGGTGTTAAAAATTATTATAGTTATTAAGGACCACTTTGATAGTCTTAAAAGTACAAAATGATTATTTCCTAGATTTCAAACCTCGATAACTTTAAAAGTTTTCAACATTTTTTGAAGATGTTAAATGCATTAGAAAGATAATTTAAATAAGTAAAGTACGTTTTAAATAAGTAAGTTTATATCTTACTTCGACAAAAAAAAAATTATTTTTAATTTCACACTAGTTGAATTTTAAAATACTTGAAGTCGGGCCTTTTTTCAATCATATGCTAGAGTTAATAGCTGGAACAGCTTTTAATGGTCTCTTTGAAGCTGTAACTGGACCTGATATTCAACTATTACACATATTTCTGGATTTTTGGGAAACAATTGATCAACCAATGTTTGAAGATTGTATGACAGATAACAACGTTACACTTTTTATTACACCAAGCATTCGTTTAGAAATAATTAAATATACATACACTGCACGTCAAATGAATAGGTGTAGTGTTTAAGCAATCATTTTAAGGTTGCTGCTCTCAACATAATTCATGGAGAGGATTATGTTGTACTTTTTATTAAAGGTTTAACAATTGAGAAAAAGAGTGTAAACAAAGAGAAGTCGAAAAAGTTCCGTTAAATGTAATCTGAGCTTGTTTTTGTTATTTGTCAAATAAAATGTGTATTATTTTTGCGTCACTTGAATAGGTGCAGTGATTAAAAAATTAAAAAAACAGTTAAAAAAATTTTAAAACAGGATTAATTTTAATTCTAAATAGTTTTCAATAATGTGTACTTCCGCCCTTCGCTAAAATTATTTCATAAATTCTGTTGGGAAGGGAGTTATACAGTTGCGATAAATATTGTAACGAAATTTGCGACCATCCCGATTGTATTGCAGCAACTAAAGATTCTCGGTCATCAAATTGCCGTCCAGACTCATACACTTTCCGAGACAACCATCCCCACACGTTTTCCATTATATTTATGTCCGGGGAATATGGTGGCCATGGCAGCAATTCAACATTTTGCTCGCTAATCCACGTTTTAGTAACCCTTGCCGTTGGAAAGTCCATGGGAAAGTCCCTGTTGGAAAGTCCATGGGATGGGTCCAAACAAGTCTTGAAATTTTGGAAACGCCGTTTGCAGAATAGATTTATACGAATTTGCTGTCATTTTCGTGGTTTGAAATTCCAAGTCAATGACTCCATAGAACGATATCGCGCCCCAGACCATTACACCACCTACGCCATAATGCCGACGGGCTCAAAAACGTTCTTCCTTCCTCATATCAAGGAAATAGTAGTTAAAGCCATCGGTTCCATCAAAATTTAACTTTTTTCATCTGAGAAAACTACTTTATTACTCTCACTCTTCCAATTCATGTGTTCTTTGCAAAAACTCAACCGTAGCTCTTTACGTTGCTGGTTTAGTGGTGGTTTTTTCTGCAATTTCAATAGTTTTAAATGTTCTGCTGCATTTATAATCCTTCTGACGGTAGAAATTCTAGCACTGGAACTACTTTTTCCTTTGATTTTTGCAGCATAGTCACTAGAATTGGAGGCTATTCTTAGAATATTTCGCCTTTCCGCAGCTGTGAAAAGTGGATTGTTTGCATTCCCTTCATGTTTTTGCCATATTCTTCATTATTTCTTAAATAATTCCACACAACGTTAGCACTTTTATTAATTTTCGTAGCAATTTCCTGGCCGGACAGACCTTGGTCATCATAGGCATCAATTTTTGCCTTTTCTTCTACCGTTAATGATTTTCCACGGCCCATTTTCAATTAAAACTGATAGCAAATTATTTTTATGTCTTGGTTTTAAAAAATTCAGATCTATTTGGTAGTCAAATTTGACACAAATGACCATGCAAACACTTTTTAATACACATTTTATTTGACAAATAACAAAAAGAAGCTCAGATTACATTTAACGGAACTTTTTCGACTCCTCTTTGTTTACACTCTCTTTCTCAATTGTTAAACCTTTAATAAAAAGTACAACATAATCCTCTCCATGAATTATCTTGAGAGCAGCAACCTTAAAATGATTGCTTAAACACTGCACCTATTCATGTGACGTGCAGTGTATGTATGTATGTGTTTTTTATTGCTTCAAATAATAAAGTATGTACAATAATTTAAAATATGGGTTTAAGAGTTCAGTTTAAGATAACTATTCTACTTAGATATACATATGTTTATTGTTGATAACAAAAATGTATAGAATATTATAATTATACAGGGAAATTTATTTTCAGTGCAAAACCCTTGACTTGATAAAGTTAGAAGTCAGAAGGTAAAAGAATACTTAATATTTAAGGAACAAGAGATCGTACATGTTGGTAAGAGGAATTTAAACACCTAATATTAAATTTTTGAGTTATATCATTTATTTGGTCTTTGACTAATAGTAGATTGTAACGTGAGGTAGGTGGAGAAGCGGTGTGGTAGATTACACATCATTTTCAAAATTTTATTTTCACTAATTTGCAGACGTTTTATATGACAATATGATGAGTCGTGCCATACAGGAGCTCCATAAAAAATTATAGCGTGAAATATAACTTTTAAGATAATGAGTTTGTTTTCAATACTATGTTTTGATCTTCTGTTTATAAACGGATATAATACTTTAGTTGCAATAGTTATTTTGTTGATAGTGTGGCTTATGTGATCATTGAATAACATATTTTTTATCAAGTATTACGCCTAAGTATTTCACGTTATTCTCCCAAGCGATATCCACACCATTGATTCTAATAGAAGAGTTTGGCAAAAAACATTATTTTCTTTTTCTGGTAAAGAACATTGACCGAGTGTTTGATGAGTTTACTAGTATTTTCCATTTGTTGAAATAGTTTACAATAGTTTCGGAAGGATCAGTGGATCCTAACAAAAGACCCTGGACATATCTGAGCTTACTTCAGCCTTTGACAAAACTACGTTACATGTGTTATAGGAATACTTCTATGGAAGCGGGTAAAATATATATTATGCATCTTTGGAGTTGCTGAAAAAGCGACTCCTTTAGAAACGTTTCGATTTCTTTTTACTTGTATGCAATAATATAACTGGTTCAGAGAGAGGAATGATTTTCATAATATCATACACACTCTCTGTGTAGTTGATGCAGTTTATCTTACAAATATGTCTTGGAACCGCCAGAGTGCTCATATTCAGTGAGAGTGAAAACACAATACATCCAATGCAAATATCATGCCATATTTCTGTGATTTAAAGCTAACATCAATAACCTCTTGCCTATCCTAAAAAACATTGGGCAAAATGCCCTGGTTACAATTATAAAGGTTAGTGGATAAAATATATTCTAATAGTATCTCCCCTCTATCGTTTATATCAGAAACTGCCAAATTTGTGTGGAGTCCACGAATTTTCCAATTATCTTCCACAGCAGATGCGACGTTGGGATCCAGTGTGTCTGTCTGTGGTGCAATGATAATGTGCGCGGTTCTTGTATATGAGTACGTGGGTTCGATTCCTTCTCAGACCACCTAACCTATATTTCGACGGTGGACACCTCGCTTAGTGACGCCGACACTATCGAGTATTTAGCCATGGAAAAGCTTCTCCAAATTACAGTTCGCAACCGGTGCAACACTGTAGGTCCTAATCAGTAGGCGTAAAACCAGAACGCGCACAGCTCACTGGTTGTTAGAAGGTCTCTGCAATCCCAACACAAAGCGTCTTCAAATGGAAACCCGTTTTAACTAAAGTTGTGATCAAAAATGTAAACGTTCCATTGCTATTATCACCTGCCACCTAACAACAGTTAAGGTTGCCAAGGCTCACAATGGTAATAGACAACCTAGTATTAGTGACAATTTCCTTTTTATTAGTATTTCTTGAAATATCTACTCTGCCACGTTCTTGTAATTTTATTACACCACAATCCTCCATGATTTTACCATAGAGCCCTCTATCTGCGGCACATGAACAGTTTTGCAGACATTCCGAACAGTTTTTGAGAATAACTATATAGTGTCGCTTTTGCACGGAAAAACTTTCTTCAAAAATATTATATTAATTTGGTGTCAACGAAACATTTGATTGAATCTAAGAAACATTTTCATAGTCTCTATGAAACATTTTCATGGTCTCTCTCAAACATTTTCATGGTCTCTGTGAAAAGTTTTCATAGTTTCTACAATATATTTTTGTTGTTTCTATGAAATAAAATTTATGAAATTTGTTCATAACATCCCAGTTGGAAAATTTGTCTTGAAGACATTGTCAGTAGAATTTCCTTACAGCAATGTCACCCGGTGCTGGCACTTTATAGAAGACATGTTCATAACCTTCGGTGACATAAACTGTGAACGGGCAGACAATCTATGTAAGGCCGTCTTATTGACTCGTCAGCATTATTTGTCAATGCTGAATGTCGATAGTGGAAGTCTTTGCCTCTTGTCAACAGCGTTTCATGCGTATGAAATTTCAAGTTATTCAGAAAACATTAAACTGAAAAATTTATATTTGAATTGTATGTCATAAATTTTCAGAAATAATTTCCAAAATATTTGACAATTTATTCAAGAATATACACATTTTCAGGGAATTTTATGTACATATTGTTACGAATTTCCTTATTCGTCCTTTTTGCGTTGTTTTATTTCCAATAATAAAAAAAGGTTCATTTTAAATTACGATAATTACAACGGTTTAACTTCCTTTTATTTTACTTATATAGTACAACAGTTTACTTTATTTATAACACTTTAACAAGTCTTGTATTTTACTATCAATTCGCGTTACTTACTTTACGGGGTTTAATCACAAATTGAACTCTCTATTCCAAAGACCTCCGCTATTTATACCAACTCACCATACTCAAATGAAGGTATATCTAGCGAATTCAAGAACCTTCTAGATGTTGTTGTTGTTGCTTATCTTTGTAGAACAATCTCGAACACAGGAGAATTATCTTTACTGAGGTGAATTCATGATACTGGTTTAGCGAGCTGGTACGTTGTTACAATGCATACTTTCAGGCGCAGCACTAACCGCCTGTTATGTACATACTGTTAGTAGAGTCATTAACAGCAAGCAAAAGCTTTTACTTATTCGTAACAATATAAATGGTCAATTAAAAAGCTTTCACCCAAGGGACGATTACAAGGAACTGCTTGAGCTCAGTCTGTTATTCCTGGGAAGTAATCAATCTGAGAATATATCAATAAAAACTCCAGGAGCTTCCATATATCAAGATGGATGGATGGCAAAATTAATTTATAATTTAAAAATATACATTTTCCGGAAACAGTTTAAACCTAGCGAATCAGAACTATTGGGACTTCAAAAATTTATTTTTTTTATTATATTTGAAAAACTGGTATGTATACCTGCAGATCTGCTGTATTTGCTCCATTCAATGATTTAAAATTGCTTCAATAACTTGCCGATTATGAAAAAACCATTCCATCCACAGCTGGGCCAAGTCTTAAAACTTTTTCGTCACACTTGTGGTATCTCAGTGAAGCTCTTGTAGGCCTTGCATTTTTTGACCCTATGATAACACTTGATCAGAAATCTTTAATGATCGCAGCATTAAAAAAGAAAGGTTGTAATAATCCATCCACTAGAGCTATCGTTAATTTGAGAGAGATTTCAAAAATTTAAATTCATAATTCTGTTACCTCAAACAGTAAAAGGTTTTTTGATGAATTAAAATTGCCCAAATACTTTTTTCGAAAGATACACATTTATGGGAAAATTATGATGATTTTGTTACCGCAAAGAAAAGACTAGAAAAACTATGTGTTGTGAATGGTTTATCAGATAGAGCCGTGGCGTCAGCTACAATATATAACAACAAAATTACACAGAATGAGTATGATTTTTAAAAACTTATTGATTAACGTTGATAACAATCGAAAAAGTATACCTAATTTAAAAAAAATATCATTGGAAAAGCTCTTAAGAAACCAATTTGAAATTACTACTTTAAAAAAATATAACCATACTTTTCTCGATTTTGTGTATAAAAAACGGAATTTTTACTGGATACATGTTTTGTTTCACATTTAATGATTTATGTCGTATAATTGTAGATACAAATTTACTTTATAATTTTAATTTGTTCATTAAATATGTTGATTCTGTTTATTTAATATCTTTTGATTTTGTATGGGGATACAAATATATTGATGAATTGAACTTTTGATATTTTTTATTAAAACAATGTATTTTAAATGTGTTTTTTATTACTTAACCAAGAACGAAATATAATGAAATTCTTTCAATTTTCATAAAATTTGAAAAATAAAAAAATTTTCTCAAACTTTAGTTTTTGTCTTATGTATATTTTTCCGGCAAGTGAAACAAATCTAAATGGAAGCTAATTTTAAGACCTTTTTAATGCATTTAACATCTTAAAAAATTGTTGAAAACTTTTAAAGTAATCGAGGTTTGAAATCTGGGAAAAATAGTTTTGTGCTTTAAGGACTATCAAAGTGGTCCTTAATATTGTTACGAATTTCCTTATACGTCCTTTTTGCGTTGTTTTATTCCCAATAACAAAACAAGGTACGTTTTAAATTACGATAATTACAACGGTTTAACTTCCTTTTATTTTACTTATATAGTACAACAGTTTACTTTATTTATAACACTCTAATAAGTCTTGTATTTTACTATCAATTCGCGTTGCTTACTTTACGGGGTTTAATCACAAACTGAACTCTCCACTCCAAAGACCTCCGCTATTTATACCAACTCACCATACTCAACTGAAGGTATATCTAGCGAATTCAAGAACCTCCTAGAATCTGGATGTTGTTGTTGTTGCTTATCTTTGTAGAACAATCTCGAATGGTGGAGAGTTATCTTTACTGAGGTGAATTCATGCTACTGGTTTATCGAGCTGGTACGTTGTTACAATGCATACTTTTAGGCGCAGCACTAACCGCCTGTTATTTACATACTGTTAGTAGAGTCATTAACAGTAAGCAAAAGCTTTTACTTATTAGTAACAATATTGCGCCTGAAAGTATGCATTGTAACAACGTACCAGCTCGATAAACCAGTAGCATGAATTCACCTCAGTAAAGATAACTCTCCACCATTCGAGATTGTTCTACAAAGATAAGCAACAACAACAACAGCCAGATTCTAGAAGGTTCTTGAATTCGCTAGATATACGTTCAGTTGAGTATGGTGAGTTGGTATAAATAGCGGAGGTCTTTGGAGTGGAGAGTTCAGTTTGTGATTAAACCCCGTAAAGTGAGCAACGCGAATTGACAGTAAAATATAGGACTTGTTAAAGTGTTATAAATAAAGTAAACTGTTGTACTAAATAAGTAAAATAAAAGGAAGTTAAACTGTTGTAATTATCGTAATTTAAAACGAACCATGTTCTGTTATTGGGAATAAAACAACGCAAAAAGGACGAATAAGGAAATTCGTAACAATATAATAGTTTTTCATACCAATAATTTTTTTGTCGTGGGATCGGATCATTAAGAAGAGAATTGTTTAGTTGTATGAACAAACAGCACCAGGAAAAAATAATATAACAAATTTTTCTCCATAACCTAATTTTTTTATAAAAATCTATCTCCGCGACCCCATACCCATCTTCAAAAGATGCGGAAAAATTTTCGAAATTCTTTTAGATTACAAACTTTAATATTCCGCTTCAAGAGTTCCAAATTTTTTTTGTGAAACGCCCTAATGTGTGTATATGTTTGCAAGAATAGTATTCATGTAATAACGATCTGCTTCTTTGTTGTGACGTTTTTGATTTCAGCAGTTTTCAAGTAACAAAGACGCATTTGGGTCACAAAAACATATATTATAACCTATTAATCATTGTGTATCCAACATGTAACATTGAATAGCAAACACAATGTATTTGGGCACAAGTATACTATTTTTGCGACAAGCTACAAGAACGTTATTTTTGCATCCAAATGACAACCAAAGCAGACTCTTCAGCGTATAGCTTTGACAACAATGCGATCGAGCTTTTCCGCGTCGTTGAGTGAAAAAAAAATTAAGTATGCCATGTTTTGTTGCAGGGACGACGATTTTGTCGGATGTGCAAACTTTTCATTGGACATAAATTAACATGTTTCGTTACAGCGAAGAAACGTTTCAGTTTATATTGTAAACCATTTAATAAGTTTAGCTGGCGTTACATCGTCAACATTCCACATGTTGCATCAACTTCATAATACCCACAAAAGTAGGGTACAAACTACAGAATATTTCACTGACTATGATAGTTCCAACACGGAGAATGATGAGTACGTACCACACTCGCCCTGTGTTCCATGTTTTTTGCACATCTTCCAATTTTCATGCAATGTTAAATCTTCCGAAGTGTTACTGATGTTGATGTCACTGCTGATGGTGGCGGCGACGATACTGTCTGTGCGATAGTGTTGAAAATGTGCTCTGCATTTAAATTTATGCGTCGCCTTGCGATGTGCAATTGCACTGTGGCGATGACTCCCGGGATGTCATTTCCATGGATGGAGTGGGAGAGGGTCGAAGGAGCTGTTTGCTTCCTGTCATTTCTCGAATTTAGTAGCTGATTTTGGGTGGATGTGAGTGAGTGTTTTATGCTTTAGAAAATTGCAGGATTAACAACGCAGGAATCCTTGCACAATATAACTACTGCGAGATGAATTGTTTAAATTCGATTTAAACAATTCTGAGCTGTTAAATGTGGATTATTAAATTTGAATAAACATTCGTCCAGAACTGTTTTTAGTGTCCTATCATCGCCGAGGGATACCGTTTGTGGCACTGGCCATGAAATGTTTTAATAAATGAACGACACTTTAATACCATTTTCAATCAGTTACTACTTTAAAGGACTATATCCGTGTGTGTGTGTGAGTGAGTGTGTGTAAACATTCCTTGCCCATTCGGTGTTTTCGTTCGCCGTCAGGAGCGGAAATTAAATGTATGTCTTGTACAGAGGAATTGCAACAACCGACCACGAGATACCAATACCCACTCAACATGTGTACCTCGGTATGTGAGTGCCGGCTGGATACCAGCCACAAACATATTCAATGATACTTTATACAACTGAAAATAAAATTCCATTTCCATAACAGCAACAGAAACATTCACAGTTGCAATATTATTTATTTCCACTCCAGTGACGCAACTGAATCCCAGGCTCATCTGTGGACAAAGGATATGGATGCGTAGGTAAAAACCAAACTAATGGGAGTTTAATCCATCAATTGCACTTGTGCACAATAATCTCAAAGATTCCTTCCGATAGCTTCTGTCAAATAACAAATATGTATACACCTTTGGATGCAGGTTAAGTTTGGCTTCAATATATGTCCCACCACTTCACCCATCCCAGGAGCTGGTGTGGGGGAAATGACCTTAAAGTCATAATTACTTATATTTACATTTCAATATGTACTTATGCAAGTATTGGCGTCGCAGGTGGCCACTAGTGTCCACTTACGCATAGAATTCATTGGGAGTTATTAAATCGTGACGGTGTACAGAGACAGAATTGATGAAGTGATTTTCCAAAGGCCTTAATTTTCTACGGAAGATTACCAAAGAGGGAACAGTGTTAGTTGTTTTGGTAAATCGATTTTATGCTGGGCTAATGGTTGTGGTACAATTGCTTTCATCTGGCCGATTACCGGAATACAGTGCTATTCTTTTACGCGTGAATTGGGCTTTCTTTAATTAGACACATTAATCTAATCCTTAAGATCGCTCCACACAAATGCGGTTGCCGTGCCCCCATTTTATTCTGTTATTGTAACAGTAACAGCAGTGCGATTTGGGTGCGACACGATTTCGGCGCGTTACACTGAACGGAAAAGCGAAAGTGAGCTAACATAACGTTTCATTCCAGCTATGGAAGTGTGTTAATCAACTGCAAATTGTTCGTTACTGTCGTGAAAGCATGATTGTTGCTGCATTGAATTTGCTTCACTATTGCAACGAATTTGTTTCGTTGTTGCAATGAACTTGTTTCATTGTTGCAATGAATAAGTATCGTTCTTGCAAGGCATTTGCTTCATTGCTGCTATGAATTAGTTTCATTGGGGCAACAAAGTGGAGTCAGTGTTGCAATGAATTTGTTTCTTTACTACAATGATTTTGTTTCATTACTGCAATGAATGTTTTGAAGTGTGTTTGAAATTATTTATTGACAATTGTACATAAATACACTGTTAGTATTACATTGCAGGTGTTTTAATAACAATTTTTTGAATTTTTGTTTTCGAAAATCTATTTGAAACACTCGTCTGGAGAAGATTGTGGTAGTCAAGGGGTTGAGTGTTATTGTGGACGTCGTATTCAGGTCCTACAATTAAAAACATATACGAGAACGTCATTGTTAAGATTTGTATTTAAGATATGTACACATCTGTGTCTGTATTTACCATTAACATAAGATTTACTCCCCTATGCTCTACTCCTTTAATATAGAACAACATCATTGTTTTGTTAAATCATGCAATTTCTGTTGTGCTGCGGGTTTTAATATTCAATTGTAGCGCCAAATCTCCCCGACATTAAGCCAGTTATCGCTCTGTAAGCATTTCCCTCAACTGCTCTTTTATTTATTTTAACTAAATTTGTTAAATTTCCGATTGAATTCATTTGATTCTACGTTGAATTGTTATTTTTTATGTTCGTCGTACTTGAAACACTTTGTTCTTTGACTTCTTCGTTTTCATTGACCTCGACTACCCGCACAAATGTATGCATGGCTTTCGTTTTTTCACAAAAACACGAGCATTTGGTTGCGACTTGTACCATCACACGCATACTCACACACAAGTGTTCAGTTACATATTTCGGGGTAGTTTGTTTTGTCATCGATGTGTCACTTTCTTTGCTTTCGTGTCTCTCCTTGCATTCTGATTATTTATCTATTTGATTTATAGATTCGCACAAACGATCAAGGCAAACACATAAATTCACACAATTTAGTTTTCATAATAAAAGATTATTACTAAGTATAACTAATTAGTCTATTTTAACAAATTTATTTAAATTATTCCGTCGGAGAAATATGTCTACCACATTCGGTTGTTGCAATAGGACTGACTTGAAATGTGTACGTTACCCAACACTCACCCTCACCAGTTTCTCTTGCTGACCTCTTTTTTACGCTCGCTCATTTTTTCGACTGCTTCTGTCTCTATACCATCATAAAAATTAGATTCGCTACAATAACGAAATTGTTTCGTCAACTAAAAATGTTGTCAAACTTCCAAAATAAATAAATAATAAATATAAAGTATAAAAAGTAAGAGATAAACCAAATATCAGTAGTTTAAATCTCATGCCTTTACTTTTTTTTAATTTTCAACCCATTTAAATAAAATTGTTGCAGGAACGACAACTAAGTTGTTGCAGCAACGAAATGAAAAGTTGTCAAAGAAGTCAAGTATGAAATTTGTCGTTGCAGCGACTACCAAATTGTCGGATATACGACACTTTTCACTATATCAACGTAAAAACATTAACGAAAATGTTTCCGTGACTTTTTGAATGAAACTCAGTTTTTTTTTGCAAAAAAAATTTATTTTTCAATATAATCTCCTTTTAGCTCAATACACTTAGTCCAACGTTTCCCCAATTTTTGTATCCCTTCCAGAAAATAGGATTTGTCCAGGTCCATAAAATAGGCATTTGTTTGATCAATAATTTAATCATTGGAGCTAAATCTCTTTCCACCGAGCCATTCTTTAGGTTTGGAAATAGGAAGTAGTCACTGGGGGCTAAATCCGGAGAATATGTCGGATGAGGTACCTTTTCATAGCCCAATTCATGGAATTTGGCCATTGAGACTACACACGTGTTCGCCCGTACGTTTATGGTCAACTAAGAGCAAACGCGGCACCCATCTTGCAGACAGCTTTCTTAAACCCAATTGATCATTTAAAATCGAAACCACACTGCCATAAGAAATGCCTATGGCATCAACAATCCCACGCCCTTTTACTCTTCGATCGGCCAACACCATGTCGTGGATTTTTTCGACATTTTCGGCTGTATTGACCTCAATTGGTCGTCCCGAACGTTGAGCGTCATATGTACTTTTGCGACCACACCGGAAGTCAGTAAACCACCTTTTTTACCCTTGAAATCGATGGTGCAGAGTCCGCATAATATTTATCAAGCTTTTCCTTGGTTTGATTGACGGTTTTTTTCCGGAAAAAATTATGTTTAAGGAGCACTGGAAATTCAATATTCCATTTAAAAAAAATAAGCTAGGTGGTACGTTTTTAACAATTGTTAAACGCAAAGTAAATGACGGAACTTTGATCAAAATTTGACACTAGTCTATTAATAGGTGGTACTTGATGGAGCAGTATTGCATTTCATATAACTACGAGGGAGTTTGAAAAGTCACGAGCTTATTGATCCGCCCTCGTATATTTCTGTAAGTTGTACGTGTACGAAAATCAGTTTCGTAATAGTAACGAATTCGTTTTGTCAATTTTTAGTGTTAGAAATATTACCATAATAAATAAACAAAAATTTTAAAACATATTGACAATAATGTATGATATACCAACATTAAAGAACAACACTATATAACGGGTTTTTCAATACGAGCGCTACAAAAGTTTTTTTAAATAAAACAAAACCGGTTTTAGATATCAATGAAATTCTTTATTCCTGTGAAAGTACGTTCGATGCCATTATGTATGGACCTCGATTTCTTCTGCAATGCCACCACGGGCACGCTTGCAGAAGTCCAGACGCTGAACCCAATTTTCGACGGTTTTCAAGCATAGATCGGCCGATATTGCTGCAATTTCACGTTCGATATTCGTACGAAGTTCATCAATCGTCGCTGGCTTGTTGGCATAGACCACAGACTTGACGTAGCCCCACAGGAAATAATCTAACGGCGTCAAATCGCACGACCGAGGCGGCCAATCGACTGGGCCATTTCGTGAGATAACACGTTCGCCAAACTTGGTTTCCGATTAATTGATTGTGGCATTCGCTGTGTGGCTTGTGGCGCCGTCCTGTTGGAACCACATGTCCTCCAAGTCCATATTATCCAATTGGGGCCAAAAATATTCGGTTATCATTGAACGGTAGCGATTCGCATTCACAATAATATCTTGATCATCACGGAAGAAGTACGGCCCAATGACGCCGCCGGCCCATAAACCGCACCAAACCGTAATTTTTTCGGGATGCAATGATGACTCATGGATTACGTGTGGATTGCTGTCTGACCAATAACGCATATTTTGCTTATTGATGAAGCCATTCAGCCAGAAATGAGCCTCGTCGCTGAAGATGATTTTCCGATGAAAATCCGAACCATTTTCAAGATGTGGCTCAGCCCAATTCACGAACATACGACGTTTATGGTGGTCAAGCGGCTTCAGTTCTTGCGTCATTTTGATCTTGTAAGGATGTAGGTCAAGATCTTTTCGGAAAATTCGCCACAACGACGTCACAGAGATGCCCAACGCTTGAGAACGACGTGTGAGAGACACATTTGGTCTTTCTTGAACTGAAGCCTCAGCGGCAGCAATATTCTCGACACTACGGGCACTTCGTTGTCTCACTGGCACGGGAACATTTTGTACTGTGCCTGTGGATTCAAATTTTTCCATTAGACGCTCAATTCTTGATCTGGTAGGACGATTATGACGACCATAAATTGGACGTAGCGCTCTTAAAGTTGAGGCCACTGACCCGAAATTTCGGTAGTAAATTTGAATAATTTCGAATCGTTGTTGGCTCGTATATCTTTCCATGATCAAATGGCAAACCTTACTGAAGAGAAATATCAAAAGAGCGGGAAAAAATATGGCGTCGTTTGCTGTCCCTATCGATTTACATTTGTAGCGTCTCTGTTGAAAAACCCTTTATTAGGGTGGGTCAAATTTTTTTGCGACACAGGCTCATCGCGATTCTTATTCTATGGGTCATTGGAAGAAAGTTTGCTGAAGAAGTCATAGTTCTAAAATGAATTTCAAGCCCCCGAATTTTTCGAAATAGGGGTTTTTTTAAACTATTCAATAATCGAGTTAGATATTGGACTAAAAAGGCAAAATAAAGTTTTATTTCCTCTAGTTAAATGTGTATTTGGGGGTTTTTTGGGTCGACGAATCCAATTTTGACATTTATTTTTATTTTGGAGTACCGCCAGAGGGCGCTTTCGCCCATATTTTGGGATTTTAACGCCTGTTTTGGGGAAAATTTACGAAATTGTTGTGAAAATATTTGAGTTTCTCATAATGCTGTCCCAAATTTTAAATATCCCATAATGTTCAGTGCTATTATTTAGGGGGAGTACTTATTCACGACCTATATCGATTTCATTCAATTTAAGGCAACGAATGAAAAAAACATATTTTTTTCCTTATATTACTTTATTGTTTTTCTATAAAAATTCAACTTCATGGAAAAAAAATATATAAAATGGAAATGGCAAAAAATTCAATTGAATTCAGTAAGAAAAGGAACAGAAACACGACTTTAAGAAAATAATAGAGACGGAGTTATTTTTGTAAGTTTTTTTGCTTTCAATTCTAGGGAATTTTTCACGGCTTTCTAATGTCACCGCCATAACTCCTTCTCGATTCTGTTCCACAACACGCTGGCGAGCAATTGAACATGTCTTTCCGTTCCTTGTATGTGTAAGCGAATTTTTGGATCAGGCAGCGGCTGATCATTGCCTTCTAGATGTTGTTGTAGATATTCATAATGTATGCTTACAGTATATGGTAGTTTGAATATGATTGAATTAACATTCATGTCAATTATATTCGTATAATCCGTGCAATTGCAGTTTATTGTAGGTTTATTGTAAACTCTCAGTTTGATCGGATCTTCCACATGGTTACGATAGTGTAACATTTTTTTGAGAGCTAAGTCGTGTATTTTTTTTCATCGTCGAACAACATTGCCAATATCGCAAAACGTTTTCTAAATGAGCATAATACGCGTTTTCTTTAACAAAAATATTTACAATTTCTCTTAAATGTGAATCCAAATATTGAGTCCAACGCATAGATTAATACTTATAGTAGATGTAATAGTTCTCCCACCAAATTTATGACATTTGGTCTGGTGTGATATTTACGTTTGATGTTGAAAAGAATTGCTTTACTAATACCAGATAGAGGCAATGGTTCAAAACAACGAACAAAATAACAACAACGGCATTTCGTTTTGTGTGTTAAAATTATTGTGTTAAATACAACACAAATGTATGCTAACAATAACAGTCAATAAAAAAGTTTAAAACACATTTAAATTTCACAGGTTTTCAACAAAACGTCATGAACAATTAAAGCAAGAAGTTATTGTAATTCCACCTGGTGTATGTCACTTTTCGGCAAACTTCTCTCTATCACACCGACCGCATCACGAAGAGTGTGAAAGGAAACGTCAGATGAGCCAAATATTTTCTCTACTAAGATTTACTCTATGGTCCAACGTATGTATTTCTAAAATAATACACTACCGTACACGACGGAGTTGTAATATTTAATATTGAAGTCCATTGACGTATACACTTTCATTATATAGTTTGCCAGAATGTTTTAAATTTGTAGATGGCTTATTAGTTGTAAGATATAACCGTAATAATCTCCTGACCTTGGTGAGTCAGCGGGAATGTGCAATTGGCCCTGGTTTAATGTTGGACAAATCCGCCGAAACCTCAACAAAAGAAATTGCAAGTGCCATTTTGCAGATACAAGTAAATTGCGTCGATAGTTAATCTAACAGTACTTAAATCAGATACAGGGTGACTCAGGAAGTTCTTTGGTTCATTTCATGAAGAAAAGTCCACTAGGACCATGTCCGAAAATGTAAGGGTGCGAAATGGCAGCGGGTTCAAATTTTTCGGATTGGTGGTCGGATGGTAGTAGGGTAAAGTTGCTAACTTCTGTGCCAGTGATCGGATTTTTTGTTTTTGGGCTTGTTGGAAAGGTCTTTAAGAATCAAAAAAAAAAATTAAAAAATCAAAAAAAAAAGGTGAAAAAAATCAAATCGCCGAGATACAGAGCTTTCAGAAAAAATGGAACAAAAATTCACATATCCTCAATTTGCTCAGCCAGATGGCAGGTAACGTATGTTTTTGAAATATAGCCATACCTCTTACCTTTCCAAAATGACCTAAGCGAAGCCCAGACGTCTTACCGTTCCAAAGTTATGACCATTTTACTGAAATGCAAAAATATTAGTTTTTGTTTTTGGAAGCGAAATAACAGCACACATTTATTTGTTTTTGTAAATTAACACGTTTAAGATTTTATTTTATTGAAATTTTTGGCTGAAGAATCAAACACATAAGGAAAAAAAAACATTTGATGTTAAAGGAAGTTTTCAATGTGGTCCCCATTTTCTACTAAACACAATTGCAACCGTTTGCGAACCTCATCCGCTACGTTTAGTTCACTCATCTTTTCACGAACTTTCACCACAGCTTCCTCAATGCGTGCAAGTACCTGCTCACGTGTTAATTTACAAAAACAAATAAATGTGTGCTGTTATTTCGCTTCCAAGAACAAAAACAAACATTTTTGCATTTCAGTAAAATTGTCATAACTTTGTAACCGTAAGACCTCTGGGCTTCGTTTAGGTCATTTTGGAAAGGTAAGAGGTATGGATATCTTTCAACATATGGCCATCTTTCAAAAAAACATAAGTTACCTGCCATCTGGCTGAGCAAATTGAGGTTATGTGAATTTTTTGTTCCATTTTTTCCCGAAAGCTCTGTATCTCGGCGATTTGGCTTTTTGCTACTTTTTTTATTGACTCTGAAAGGCCTCTTAAAGACCTTTCCAACAAGCCCAAAAATCCGACTACTGGCTCAGAAGTTGGCAACTTTACCCTACTACCCTCAGACCGCCAATCCGAAAATTTTGAACCCGCTGCCCTTTCGCACTCTTGCATTTTCGGACATGATCCTAGTGGACTTTTCTTCATGAAATGGGCCAAGGAATACGCTGGAGAAATTTGTCCGGAACTTCCTGAATCACCCTGTATATTTTCCAGTGTGATCATCTCAAAACCGTTTACCGCCTGAAAATAGAAGAGAAATGGAGTTAAAAATAGTGAAAAATAATTTATAAGAATTACACACCGGAAGATTTTCACAAGTTCCTTTAAAACAACTAGGTGAGGTTCTTTCAGCATCATTGAATGAAATTTGTTATTGATTTTTTCAATCGTTAATGAATAATTTTTTCTGCCGTCGAATGAAAATGCAATTAAATTTGAAGCATCATATCGATTAAGAAGCACTTTTTGTCTATAGTTAGCTTTTTCTCTACGAACTTTACTCTTATCCATAATGACAAGATTGCCACGACTATCTTTGATACCAATGTCTTCCAATGCTGATGCTACTGTATCAGACACACCAAATCTGTCACACATCATAACAAAGTTGAAAGCATCGTAGTATATGGGAGTACATGGTTCTCGTCTCGTTTGCGATGCATCTTGTGGACCTATTGAATGTGAACTATGCTCATAAGCAATATCCTTATCTTTTTCTGGTACGTATTGTTTGACCCCGGCTCTCTTCAAGTGTTTATATTTTGTACTTGTTTTTCAATTTCTGTCTCGTATTCCGGTATCGTAGATCTTCTGTCACTCTGTTGATCCATCATGAACTCTTTCAACTGTTCTGGAATCAATCCACATGAGCATAGAACTGCTGGCAAGTCACATTTACATTTTCCAATATAAAGCAGGAACGCTGTGAGAGTGGAGCCTTTTGGTCTGCATTTACCTTCAACGTTGTATTTATCAAGCAAACACGGCGTGGCTGAACTTGCGACAACCTAAGGTTCTTGCACTTGGGATTTTCCTGCTGGAAAGACGGGAAAATTGTTTTTGAAATCGGTTAGCGGGCTATTTCGGAATAACCGAACAATCAATATCGTAAAAATTTAAAATGAAGACAAATTCGGAAATCCAGCTTGGTACATGCCAAGGTGGGCACGTATGTACGTGTATGTTAGTGTACGCGCCTCCTGCACATTATGTCCTGGGTTCAAACACTGCTATGACCACCTAAACTTTCTTTCGACGGCGGTCACCTCGCATAGTGACGATGGTACTATCGAGTATTTAGCCATGAAAAAGGTTCTCAAAATACCGTTCGGAATCGGTGTAAAACTGTAGGTCCCAATCAGTGAGTGAAAGCTGGAAAGCGCACAGCTCCATAATTGTGTGAATCTCTCCCCTGTCCCTCCATGGGATGTAATGTGAAACCAATTTTATTTTACTGTAGCGAAGTTGCTACAACCAAGTACTTCGGGGTACTGTCGACAAAGCATTCGTGAAGGTGTGTACGGGTGTGTGTTGCGCAAAACTACAATACGATGTAAACCGAAAAAAGCACGACGAACCTACAGACAATAACAAATGCGTGGAAGAATTGTGTTGTATGCTAGGCAACAACAAAAATGGGGACCGATGGTTCTCTAGAGATGGAAAAAAGTTGTTTGCCAAAGTTTTCTTGTGTGTTTTGCTTGCGATATTTTTCGAATACTTGCATAGTGGAAAATTCTCAATGGAGATGAGTTTTCGTTTGCATTTTGTTTGATGAATTTTTCAAAAGCAGCATTCCAAACAACCGCTGAAGATCTGTGCCTAGAGCTGATATAGCTATACGGTTGGCACAGGAATAGTGAGGATGCATTTTTAAAAAAGACTATATCTCTATTAATAGAGATATAGAATCGTCTTGAGCTTGAATAATTAAATAAAAATTTCCAATAAAAAGACCAAAAAATAAAAATTATTCTGAAAAAAGTATTTGCATTATGTCGAGCACAAAAACACTATACAAATCCATTTTTTCGCTTCACATCGTATTGTCATTGTGTGCACACAAACATTCACACTTTCACGAATGCTTTGTCGACAGTACCTTGAAGTACTTGGTTGTCGCCACTTCGCTACAGTAAATGTCTTGAAAATAAAATGTCTTGTCAAGATGTCTTGTTCTAATATCTATTGCACACATATCAAAGAAAACTTGACAGCTGCCGAAATTGGCAAAAGTTATAGTGACATTTTGGGTGATTGGGTGACATTTTTATTGCAAATTCCATTGAAAGATATTAGGATCCGTTGTGGCAGTTGGTTTCTATGGCACAGCTGATCGAAAAGGTACTAGGGAGATGATGTAGAATGAGAGACCAAAGACGACATACAGCTTATAGACCATGCAGCAAACTAACTTTAAAAGTGCGGCTCTTCACCGGGAATCGTGACGCACCTACATCGCAATATATTTTCTAGGTATTGCAATGGCTACTATGTGCGGCTCTTGTGCATGAGAACTTGGGTGCGATCCCTGCACTGACCACCTTACATTTCCTTCGACGGCGGCCACCTCGCTCAGTGAAAGCTACTCAGAATACCGTTCGGTACCGGTGTAAAACCGTAGGTTCCAATCAGTGAGTGAAAAATTAAAAAGGGCACAGCTCATTGGTTGTGAGAAGCTCTCCCCATTCCCATCATGGGATGTAATGCTAAAAGTTTTTTTGGTGTTTCTATTTGCAATAACAAAATGCTGCCGATTTGGGTGCGACACAATTCCCGCACGGTAATCGCATTGGTTTGGGTAGTGCTTAACACTGATTCAGTATGGGGTTTGGGTAGCTTATCTCACGGAAATTAATCGGCAGTGTCCCCACCTCGAAACAAGGTAAACGTCGCTAGAATAAATGAAAGGTGATCAGTGCGGGAATCGAACCCATGTTATTATGCCGAAAAAACATAAAAAGACTTAATTGGACACCCTAGACCGATTTCATATACATACGTCCGTCTACCTCCATTTGCTTTTGCCGAGACAATTTCAAGGAAGCCAATGTCAGTTAACTGATTCATTTGCGGCAAATCTCCGTATGGAGGCCTGGCCAATGACACTTCACTATTGTCACTCGCCAGTAGATTCTTGAGGGACCCATGTGTTGGTCGTATACGCTTTGCAGCTGCTTAATGCACGCACTACTATGCAGCATTTGTGTGTTTAAGTGTGAGTGTCGGTTTCCGCTTCCGTGCAACTCAAAAAGGGCTTTCAATACAACTGATTGCTTTTGTTGCAAGTGTTGGTGCTTTATGCATGAGAGTGTATGTGTGTGTGTGTGTCTGTTTTTTTTGTGTAATCGCTGAAATAAATCGTGCATTGCGATGATAATTTTGCACTGTATGCGGTTTTCCATCGACGCTGATGATGATTATTACCAGCCGGCCACATAGGGGCAAGCCTGCATATTGCGAGCCAAGAAGAAGGACGCAAACATTCACTGCTATTGTTTTTAATGTCCATGGCCATGATTTCCATTGATTGCTTTTTCAATATTTTTTGGCTTTTCAAGCGGGAAGGAGATGTTATAGAGTTTGTGTGTTTTCTACGCTTATGAATAATGTTAATGTTTATTGATTGTGGGCCCGGAAGTGTTGTGGCGGAATTAACACAAATAACACAGACGTCATTGTTTTCGTGCACTGTCCAGTCCGGCCGTTTGTATTCCTTGTCGTGGGTTAATGGTGACACCATAGACTTTTATTGCTTGTGCTGTGTGCCGGCATTCAACCAGAAATCGCATCAATATCCATAAATCAGAGAATAAAGCTTCATTAGCATGTAATCACCTGCTTTCGCCACAACCACCAACACCACCACCCTGCAGTCGCCACCAATGACCAGCGGCAATAAAAACATTTAAATACGACAATATCATCACATTCCTTGCATACGTCAATTTATCAATATTTGCTAGTTGGCCATGGTCAGCACGATGACTAAAGACAACCAAGGCGAACCGTGTCAGCAAGAACTGTCATTGCCCTACGCATGTTTTGACATCTCTGACATTTACTGCATATTTATGCGTTATCACAACTGCTGCTGCCGCTGATGCCAGATGTCAGATGACATTCGGAAAACAAAGTGCTGTTGACAACACTCGCAGTCATCACCATTGCGTGAAAGTCTTTGTGTTGTTTGCATAGAGATAACTTGGTAACTAGACAATTTGCCAACGACCACGTTTAGTAAATTGCTTGAAAATGATGTTGCACTTCAAAGCCCACTTGCACTGCACCACAAGACATGCCATGTTTCCAGGGCCTACATTCAGGCATTCGAACGACAAAATTGCTTGCAACACCACTTTGTAGCACGAACCCACCTAAATATCTTACAAAACGTTAAACCAGTTTAGATTCCATAACTGGCTACCAGTGTAGGAATCCTTTGCAGCACACTGGTAGCGTCCCATTTGAGCTGCTGCTTTGGAATCGATTACATCAATGGCAGTTTCAGACCTATCAGTTCGTGGCCAAAAATCCCCCTTGTAAACTTCTTGGTACACACGTTGGTGAGGGAGGGAGAGGTTAAAGATGTTGTTACACTCGACCGTCGACCGTTGTAGTGTAACTTAACACACTAATGGTCCATGAAATTAGATATTATTATTAAAGTCCTGGAACATAAATATTCCCAAAGATGTACATGCCAGACAAAGGGATGGGAGTTGGTGGCCCCCTTCACACGACTATTCGTGTGTGTGTGGGTGCATTTGTTTTTCGGTTAAATCCATTAACTTTATAGTTAGTCATTTGATGGCGGCCTAAAAGCAACATCTTGTCGGCCGTTGCCAGTCTACGATTCGATACTTGTACGATATTTAAGTTTTGTACAATTCATAAATTTACGTCCGTCCTTGTCTACAGAGAGAGTGAGAGTGGCCATTTTCGAAAATTGGTATTGGCAATCACTGACCGCAAAAAATTTATAGACCAAAACAAATTTGTCTCAGAAACTCAATATCGTAAATAAGGGAAAACTCACAAGGAAATTGAATACACGAAAGTCCATACAGAAAGTTAACTTTGTTCGTACATAACTAAGAACTCATAAATGTTCTCTCACATTCTTTAAAAACAGTTGTATTTAAATAGTTACCCAAGTGGGCACAAGTTACACTCCGTTAACATAGGATAGTCCAACACATGGGTCCCTCAAGAACTATCATCTGCAGACGAATCTCCGAATTGAAGTGCAGTTTGTCTGGATTGTGTACGCCAGGTAGGTTAACATGCTGGCATAATTTGTGCCGTTTTGCCATAATTTTTTTTTTTTGGATTTGGCTCTTGTTTTTTGAAAAATTTTGCCAAGTGCCGATTGACACAATTTTCCTTAAAATTTTAAATTTTTGTTTCATTGTAGTGTAATTTTTTAGCACAATTGTTTTGCAAACGGCAGAAGTATTCGTATTGAAATGTTCTCCCTTTATCATATCAGTTAAATGTATTTAGGCGGGATCCCTTAGTAGACATAACGGGTTTTTCAATAACAGCGCTACAAAAGTTTTTTTAAATAAAACAAAACCGGTTTTAGATACCAATGAAATTCCTGTAAAAGTACTTTCGATGCTATTATGCATGGAACTCGATTTCTTTTGCATGGCCACCACGGGCACGCTTGCAGAAGTCCAGACGCTGAACCCAATTGTCGACGGTTTTCAAGCATAAATCGGCCGATACTGCTGCAATTTCACATTCGATATTCGTACGAATAGACCGCTGGCTTGTTGGAATAGACCATAGACTTGACGTAGCCCCACAGGAAATAATCTAACGGCGTTAAATCGCACGACCGAGGCGACCAAGTCGATTGCCATTTCGTGAGATAACGCGTTCACCAAACTTGGTTTCCAATAAATTGATTGTGGCATTCGCTGTGTGCCTTGTGGCGCCGTCCTGTTGGAACCACATGTCCTCCAAGTTCATATTATCCAATTGGGGCCAAAAATATTCGGTTATCATTGAACGGTAGCGATTCGCATTCACAGTAATGTGCCGGTCTTGATCATCATGGAAGAAGTACGGCCCAATGACGCCGCCGGCCCATAAACCGCACCAAACCTTAATTTGTTCGGGATGCAATGATGACTCATGGATTACGTGTGGATTGCTGTCTGACCAATAACGCATATTTTGCTTATTGACGAAGCCATGCCAGAAATGAAATTCAGAAGTTGGACGTAGCGCTCTTAAAGTTGAGGCCACTGACTCCAAATTTCGGTAGTAAATTTTAATAATTTCGACTCGTTGTTGGCTCGTGTATCTTTCCACGATGAAATGGCAAACCTTACTGAAGAGAAATATCAAAAGAGCGGGAAAAAATATGGCGTCGTTTGCTATCCCTATCGATTTACTTTTGTAGCGTCTGTGTTCAAAAACCCTTTACTACTGCCGGCTAGTATCGGTTACTTTCCGAGAATATAGGGGCGTTTTTTTCGTAACTTATACATGTTAACTCATACAAAATGATAACTTGCACGTTAACATGTATAATTTTACAAGTTGAGAATAACTCCGATAAAAGTGTTACCAAGTTGTTTTGTTTCTACGAAAAATATATAAAAAGTATGTCATTCTCTTTTTTATATTTCCACGACATTTGAATAATTGTTATGTCTGTAGAGTAAGTAAGTAATTTTTCAGACATTTACATAAAATTTCAAAACATATATTCCGTTTAAACGTTAGGTTTGGTCGCGTGTATTCAGTCAGCTTTCCACAAGAAACGGTCTATTATGGTTTTAGGGGTGTCGTGTATAACGCTTCCCGAATTATATCGTTTCGAGCCACAGCCCTACAGTGCCTACAGCGGTGGATTTCGATTTACCTATTGTTTCCAAAGGTGATATACTGAAACATCCCTTAATTGTGTCATTTTAAAGAGAAGTTGCAATATCTGAGATTTGTTGATCAATGTCCTAATCAAATGCCTGCTGATACAATTATGACGGACAATAACCAGGTGACAAGGTCACTTTAAATGATCCACAGAAAGGTTTGACGTCCAACCTAAGTCCACCTATACTGCTATTGAGGCGCGGAAGGGTGAATTCTGACTTTGTGTTCTATGGATCCCGCTATCTTTACTACTGTAAGATCTGGGCACCCGTATTTACTCGTTTCAACCACGTTAGGCGTCAGCATATATATGTGCGCTGATACTGGGAAATACTAAATGGGAATAAGTTACTAAATGATCTATACACATGTAGCGCAAAAACCTATAATAAAAGTATAAATAATGTATCCAATATATTTATGAATAATGTTTATTAGCATTTGTTATAAATTATTGCGATTATAGACACCCAAAATCGTTCTACCATTAGGAAAAAATACATATCCCACTTTATAGTCTGGAATGCTAAATAGACAGCAGTCAAAACTTTCCTTTTTATGAACTGTTTAGTTCCAAACTTGAGATGTTCATTGTTACAGCTACACTCGGTCACTAGTCCAAATACTAGACACCATCCTACAGTTGCAGTTCGCACTTTGGCAAGATGCAGTTTGTAGCATTTGGTCTAGTTCATATTGGTGCTGGCATTCCTAGGGAAAATACACTTATCCATTATTTAAGAATACAGTAAGATGACAATTGGGCCGAGTTTTCATTCAATTCAAGAACATCTTTAAAAATAAACACATAAATATGATTTATTTGCAATTTTAATTTTGAATATTTTTTGAGTTTGACTTTGAAATATTCAAACTGACAAATACATATCAATCATTATCGAGTGATGCCAAGTTGATTATGCTTAACGGCTATGCGTTTTTTTCGTAACTGGTTATCTTAACTTATATAGGTTACGAAAAAAACGCCCCTTATATTAACTGGGCTGTACGAAGTTTATCGAATATCGAACGTGAAATTGCAGCAGTATCGGCCGATTTATGCTCGAAAACCGTCGAAAATTGGGTTCAGCGTCTGGACTTCTGCAAGCGTGCCCGTGGTGGCCATGCGTACTTTCACAGGAATAAAGAATTTCATTGGTATCTAAAACCGGTTTTGTTTTATTTAAAAAACTTTTGTAGCGCTCTTAATGAAAAACCCGATACTATACAAAATACCTTGTGGAGGAAATAATAGTGAAAGTTACAATGTGGTATATGTAGGTAGTACAACTAAAAATAAACTTAAGACTAAAATTGCAGGACACAAATCAGATCAAAAATATAGAAACATCTCAACACAAAAAACAGCATTATCATCACACTGTGCAAACTTAAATCACTTTCCAAACTTTCAAGATACGTCACTTTTGAATAGGGAAAATAATTATAAACGTCGTTTTATGTTAGAAATGTTACAGATAATAAGGACTCCAATAGCGAAGAGAATAAACTTTAAAGCGGATACGGATAATGTAGCACAGAACTATAGACATTTAATTAGTAAAATGTAGAATATTTCACCGAAAATTGTTAGATGTATCATTGAATTTGTCACTAGGTAACATTTTTAATATATCCGGGTGTAACTTGCTTAATTTACCCTTATGTACATATATTTTTATCAACCAAATTATTATTTTTCTGGCTGTATATTAGAGAAACTATTTCTACACAAAAATATTTCTGGCTGTAACTTAGAACATTTTTCATATGACAAGAAAATTTCTTCAATTGTTTAATTTTTTGTTGTTGTTGTTTTTTCAAATGACGTGAAAAAATTTTGTTTATCAATTGTTTTTCATTTCTAATTAATAATTCTGTATATCATCCTGACGATGCTATCCAAAGGGTAGCGACATATCGAAGAATATAATTAATTAAAAACACGACCAAACTCTCGAACAATTAAATTTTTGAAAATAATAACCTTCTCCTAAAAAGGGTAGTACTTCTTTAAAAAGTACCTGTTCTTAAAAAAAAGGTACTTTTTTGTAAAAAAAAATTCATACTCTTATGGCTTTTTCTTACAGAAAGTACTTTTTCTCAAAACTAGTTCCTTTTCTTAAAAAACCATTAGCTTTTAATAAAAGAAGTACCTCTCTTTAAACAAGCACCTTTTCGAGAAAATATAATATATATTCTTACAAAAAGGACCTAAAAACATAGTTTTTTTTACAAAAAGTACATTCTATAACAAAAATTTTTTTTTCTTAAAAAAAGTTTATCATTTTACAAAAAGTAACTTTTCTTAAAGATCCATGTAAATTATCATATTTTCCAACGGGCGCCTTAGGTGTATTGGAACTAACTAGTACAGAATAAATAGCGAAATGAACTTCGCTCCATCTGGGTGTCCCCTGATACCTCATTTAATTTTTTTAATACTTTCCCAATTCCTTCAAGCGTTAAGCGACCCATTTCGTAAATTTCTAACCTGTAACTAATAATAAAAAAAAAATGGTTTCCCATTACATCCCATGAAGGATTTGGGGAGAGCTCTCACAACCAGTGAGCTGTGCGCTTTATAGTTTTATACTCACTGATTGGGACCTACAGTTTTACACCGGTTCCGAACGGTTTTTTGAGAGACTTTTTTATGGCTAAGTACTCGATAGTGTCGCCGTCACTAAGCGAGGTGACCGTCGTCGAAAGAAATTTTAAAGTGGTCGGAGCAGGGATCGAACCAAGGACCTCCTGTACAAGTGGCGCGCACACTAATCATTGCGCCACCGACTAAAAATTTGTCACTTCATAAATCACCACCTGTTCCCAAATAACTGGGGGTTAAAATTTCAAATTTTACATGGCTCACCCTTTATTTGCATTTAATCATCAAAAAAGACCGACTTTTAATCGTGTGGGCGGAAAAAATTGGAATTCGCGTCAGGCAACCTGATATGCATTATCCATTGAGGTTAGCAACAAAACGCTTGGAAAATGATATTTTTTTCTGGTGAAAAGAGCTCAAATATCGATGGGTACATGGCTTCATATTTTCAAGACGTCTTGACCGAGAGTTACGCGTAATGGTCCTGGTCGCTCTATCCCACTGTGGCGGTGCCAGTTCAGTTTCTGTGATTGAAATAATGACGAGGTCTTATTACGTTGACTCATTCTAAAGGTTGGTTTTCAAACTTCAAGCTTTAAACTTTAAAAAAATAATATTAATATTTAATAACACTTACAGCCTGTTTCTCTATCTCGAACGAATAGCTAAGCGAAAGAAAATCAGTCAGTCACATTCGACTTAAATTTGGTTTCTCTAAGTCGAAATTTTCGTACTGAAAAATTGTATGTTTTCATTCGACTTGAAACGACAAGATTGTGAAACCCAAACCAACTTCTTCCGTATAGAATATGAACAAAAACTTTCGGGAGGCTGTTAAAAATATTTAAAGACAAGTGTCCTTTTTTTCTGGCTTAATACTTTTTGTTTTATTCCCACAAAAAATAAAGAGAATGCAAAGCAACAGACATACATTGTAATGTTCGTACATACGCTACACAAGTTCACACAATTTTCGTTGCTCTCTTTCTATCTCATTTTTATTTACGTATAACAGTGATGCCCACATTTTGAATTCCTCGGCACATGTGCCGGATAGCAAAATGCTGTTCCAGTGCTGTCGACACACATATAGTTCACGCTTCTTCGTGTGTTTCGATCGTGCGCGTTCGGCACTTGCTTTGTTTACATTAGGCGTGTTTTGGTTACACCGCTTGCTTATATAATCGCTTGTGTTGTATGAAGCACTTAGCGAAAACTTAGCGACGCGAATCATTTTCGCTAAGTTTAAGAAAAATTCTTTTTAACATCTTTTACCGTTTTCAACCCTTTTTCATATTTTCGAATAAAATCACTTATCGCTAAATAACCGTTTTCTTTGCAACTTAGCTAGCGATAAGCGCTTGCTTGTAACCAAAACACAACTATTTTTTCAATGCAAATGAAATCAGGTACTGATCAACATTTGTGAGAGAAGGGTCATGCTGCGTAATTGTTTAAAAATATTCAAATTGAAGTTCTTTTTATTCTGCTTCACACACAAGCGCAACATGTTATAATTTGTGTGTGGGCATCACTGACGTATAACCACGTCATTATTGGCTTTGCTCTAAGAGTGCCGCTACATCAGTGTCTGTTTTTTCGCAGTCTGAAAATCTGTGTTTCGCAGTCGGACAAATCTGTGTTCTATACAGCGATGGGGCATCCTTATCATTTAGAGGTATCAAAAATAGATGTCGACCGATTCTGAGACCTACTCGATATTCACACAAAATTATACAAATACAAATCGGTTCAGCCGTTTCGGAGGAGTTTAATGCCAAACAATCTGTTTGATCGCAGTCGGGCAAACTGTGTTTGAATGTATTCACTTGGTGAGTTAATTCTCTACGCGCGCCTATAAATGTTAAGACATCAAAAATTTATATTGGATTATTATTTTGCAAAAGACATTGAAAATATTTCAGTAGATGTGAAGGTGCCATAAAAAAGGGTACTAGATTTTGTAGAATACAATTGAGTATATCTTATGATAACGGAGTGTGTGTCTGAACGAGATCTGTGCACACACTACCTCGTTTAAAACAACCACTTCCAATACACGAACTGAAACAAGAGTATTTCCGCTTGCTCAAAATGGAATAATGAATGGGTTGCATTAAAGGAGCCGCCACTGTATATATATGAACGTGTCTAATTCTTCATTAAAATAAAATTATATACGAAATTGATTATCGTACTGGTGAAATATTGTCGGCCTAAATGAACTAATTGTTAGTCTTTATTAAAATATTTATTCCATTCAATTATTGACGAGGTTGAGTTGTAATACTAGTGTCGTTAAATATCCTTAAAGGAGTGGGTCCTTATTTTTGCATCCATTCCGTAGCGAAATGTGTATTTTTGATTACTGAAAAATATCTAAATTTAGCCTTAAACAGTATAAATTCAATATTTGATTACTTTACCTTGAAAATAATAATCAGTTTTCGGAATTTTGTTAATGTTAAATATTTAAATAATATAATAATAAATTAAAATAATAAATTTCGGGCCAAATATACTATTTTCTGGAATATCCTAAGTACACATTTCAATACGAACGGTTGTGGCAATTGCAATTGAGTCGGACATTAAGGCCTGCCACACATTAGCTGCGAATTTTTATCGTACGCAAACATACGAGATAAAGGCAGTTTCTCGAGAATATCGTATTCATGAAGCGATAATTCTCCTTCGAAATCGTTTCGACCTTGTCTCCAAACATCAAAATTTGTATTGGGTGGGGTAAAACACATTACCCAGTGCAACACGAAAAAATATAACCATATACGGACACCACTACGTGATAAAAGATCAAAAAATAAGAGACCCGTGTCTCCCAGTTTTGCCCAAAGTCATGCAATTTTTTTATGGGCCCCCAAAGATTTGGGGCCTCGATGTCATTTTTGCAAAAAAGTGATCATTTCGTCAGGCTCATACCTTGCAAACCGTTCGGCATTTTGATTTACTCTCTGAGGGAAAGTTGTAGCTCTTGTCATAAAATTGTGACCATATACAATCGGAAAAACTTCATCTTCAAGGTCAAAATCGCAAAAAACTTTAAAAAATTCGATTTTTGTTTACCTTTTTTCCCCTGTTCAGGTCCATAGGTAGCAAACCGTTAAAAATTCAAGGAAACAATCAACTACAAAAATGTACCTAAGATCTCAATAAACAATTTTATGTTCCAGAAAGTTTGTTTTGAACTGTTTGCTGCCTATGGACCTTAACAGGGGAAAAAGGTAAAACAAATCAAATTTTTTAAAGTTTTTTGCGATTTTGACTTTGAGGATGATTTAGTATCTTCACAATTTGTGTTCTGTATGACAAGAGCTACAACTTTCCCTTAGAGAGTAAATCAAAATTCCAAACGGTTTGCAAGATATGAGCCTGACAAAATGATCACTTGTTTGAAAAAATGACACCGAGGCCCCAAATCTTTGGAAGCCCATAAAAACAAAGTGCATGACTTTGGGCAAAACTGGGAGACACGGGTCTATTTTTGGTCTCTTATCACGTAGTGGTGTCCGTATATGGATATATTTCCAAGACTTAAAAAATTACACACAGTGTTGTTGGAAGCAAAAACTTTAAATATAAAAGTATCCGAAAACGAATACTTTCGGTGATATTTCAGATATGCGCGGGGGTATTTTGTTTAAGAAACCATATTAAGCTGCCAGATCAGCCGTTTTGTGTAAAAGAAGTTGTAATAATGGAGGCAAATTAAATGAACATTTTCTTTAGCTCGGTTAGTTATTCAGATACCGAAAATTTTGTAATAGCTTTCATTTGATTATCCAAAACTGCAATTAGTTATAATAACTTTATTTTCAATAAGTTTGATCATTCTCTTTAATTGGGGCACTAACACTTATTGCTTTGAGTTTTCCGATTCTCAAGACCCCTATAACATTTTGTTATCTTTACCCATAGATGTCGCACCACAAAAGTAAAGACACCATAAACACTCGATAATAATAATAGTACCCACACTTGTCTGTTCCTACATGTCCTTAGATGAAGCCGTGTTTGGACGCTGTTTTCGTATTCTTATTTTTGACGTAGAATACGTCTTACCTTACGGTATGAGGAGTCATGTCAGGTTTTTATTGTTGTAATCTTTATTTCATTAAATTTGAGGAAACGGCTAGATGAATTTTTTTAAAATTTTTTTTGTAGGTAAATGAAGATGTTATATTTCGGTTGATATACATTTCATATTGGTTGATATATTTCTAGTATTTTAATTTCTCAAATGAAAATTGTTCAAACATATGTGTGGTGTTTGGTTGAGTGTTTTTGGTTGCTCAACATTGCTTAGGAACATGTATCTAGTAAAAAGTGAAACGAACAGCAAGCTAATGTTGCTTGGCAACATGTATCTACTAAAAAGTGAAACAAACAGTAAGCTAACGTAATAAAGCTTTTTTGCGAAAGCTTCAATAAAGCTGTTGTAACATTAATTTTGAATTGTAAAGCGTAAAGCTTTCACACAAAGCTCGAATGCTAATGCGAAGACTCGATAAGGTAAACCTTTTTTAATATTAGGGCGGCCCTCTCAACATTCGCAGAACTTATTTCAATAAAAATATTAATTAAAATACATAAATTAAATTAAGTTTAAAAAAATTGAACATAATATTTTTTTTTAAACGGACTTGGATCAAATGCCGTTGGTAAATATAAAAATTACAGCAGATAGTTGTCCGAGGCCTTCGGCCACGGACTGTCCCTGCAGGCTGTGTCAGAGACACGGCCATTAAGTTTAACGTAGAATACGCCATCCGATAAGACAGAAAACATATATAACAATAAATGATAAATAATATAAGCAAATGAATTTATTGTTATATATGTTTTCTGTCTTATCGGATGGCGTATTCTACGTTAAACTTAATGGCCGTGTCTCTGACACAGCCTGCAGGGACAGTCCGTGGCCGAAGGCCTCGGACAACTGTCTGCTGTAATTTTTTTCTTTAATTTTGGATTTTTTAATGTTAATTTTTTTTTAATGGAGCCGGGCATATGCATTTTATCCCAAAAGTTCTTTGATCACATTCACGCGCAAAACTTTATAAAACTCCGAGCAAGTTTGGATTACTTCGGAACGATTTAGGCATACTCACGTATATGTACAACTAGGAGGTAGCCCTGACACAGCTGATCAACTAAGAAGTAGGAAATTGATAGAAAATAGAGTAGATAGGCGAGAGAGCGACAAGCCACCAGAAGCAAACCATGCAACAAACTAAGTTTAAATAGTGTTTGATTGATACTAATGACAGCTAAATTATGTTTTATGTTGTCTGCAGAGTTCATATTTACCCGCCATGTTTAATGAACGTTTACCCATTACCCGCTGGGTATGGGGAAAATAATGGGTAGCTACCCACGAAAATGGTGAATTACCCATCACGATTACCCATTATTTATTTATTTCTTTAATTGTTATTTCCTGCACAACAAGATTTAAAATCTTATAATTATAGTACAGGACATTAATTTGTTAACAAACATTTTATAAATATAATAGAATTTTAATAGATTTCAATTTCAATTTTACAATATGTGATTTTAAATTTATACAGGATCTGTGTTGTAAATTATCTTTTACATTTTGCATAATAATGTCTAGGAAATTGTTATTTGTAGTAATCAAAAAGGTTTTTTTTAAACTGCTCTAAATTACTGGTGAACTGTATATTGGACGGTAGTCGAGTCCAAAGATGAGTACTGTAAATATAAAACTGCCATTCAGACATCAAAGTTCGAAGTCTGTACGGAATTAAATCATTAGATCTGTCTGACCGTGTAAATGCGATTCTTTTAAATAGGTGTGAAGGTTCACAAGAGTAAGAGCACGTATACTTTGTAACTAGGTAAATCTAACACCATACAACTTGTTTGCGAAAGACGATATGTGGTCATATTTTCTTAAGCCGTAAATACACCTCACCACTGCATTGTACGCACCGTTTATTTTCCAAGACTCTTGGAGTCTGTATTTGCAAAAAGTTCACATCCATAAAGCAAATTAGGCAAAATGTATGTTTTTGCGAGCAGTATGCGAGTATTTATTGGTGTGAAATGTTGACTATGCCAAAGTGTTCTAAGCTTGGAGTAGGTTTTACCTGTGGCAGAAAGAATATGATCAGACCATGATAAAGTTTTGTTGAAGGTTATGCCAAGATTTTTCGCCGTTGGTACTATTTTATTCTTTGGTTACTTATGAAAAGGTCAGATTCAAGTATTTGTCTCATTCGTTTGGGTCTTACCAATAAACACTTTGATTTTGATGGATTGATGCAAAGATGATTTTTAAAAGCCCAGTTTTGAATGCGTTGTAAATCTTCAATCGCTTTACTTACACAGCTTTCAAATTGGGCTTTGTCACAACTCATGTATAATTGTACATCATCGGCATATAAATGTACTTTGGAGTATTGTAAGTAATCTCCCAGGGTAATGGGGAAATCCCCAGGGTAATGGGGAAAATAATGGGTAGCTACCCACGACAATGGGGAAATACCCATCACAATTACCCATTACCCTTAGGGTAATGGGGAAAATAACGGGTGGCTACCCACGACGATGGGGAATTACTCATCACGATTACCCATTACCCTCAGGGAAATGGGGAAAATAATGAGTAGCTACCCACGACGGTGAGTAATCCCCATTTTTGATCGAAAATATGAAATAGTTAGAAAAATTTCTATATTTCGGAAACGGAGCGTCTAATCGAAAAAAATAACAAATTTTTGCCGGTTTTAAGGGTTTTTCATAAAATGGTCCAAATCGTATTGAAGAATTTTTTTTTTCAAAAATCGCCAAAATAAAAAAATCGCTAAAATAAACAAATGGCTATAACTCGAAAACGGTGCGTCCAATCGAAAAAATAATAAAAATACACCCATGGTACTGTCTTGTTGGGATCGTTGGTACACGCAAAGAAAAAAAACGTTTATTGCTCGGTTGCCACAACAATACTTTGATTGATTTGTATTAATTTATTAATCGCAACCGTTTATGTAGTTCTCCCAAATAAACTCATATATCGCAAATGTGTTTCATGTTGTTGCAAACGAGATTTCGTTTGCATTAAACGCGTACAAAATTATTTTGGCGTAGAATACGTCTTACCTTACGGTATAGGGAGTCATATCAGATTGTTATTGTTGTAATCTTTATTTCATTGATTATGAGGGAACGGCGAGATAACTTTTTTTAAAAAATTTTTTGTAGGTAAATGAAGATGTCATCTTTCGTTTGATATACATTTCATATTGGTTGATATCTTCCTAATATTTAAATTTCTCAAATGAAAATTGTTTGAACACATACACTCAAACATATGTGTGGTGTTTGGTTGAGTGTTTGAGTTTGTAGCGTGAACACAAACTATGCTGCTGTTTCAGTGTGGACACAAACCTTCGGCTGTTGTTTTGATTGATGAAATATTGAAATTTCGTATATTTACTTATGTATTTAAGTGAAACAAAATGTTAAATGTGAATTTGAATTTAACATGGATATATAATTATAAAAAATATAAATCAAATTGATTTACGTCTGTTATTTATCCTTACCCTTTTAATTTAAAAACATATTTATCCTATTTTTCCTACCATAAGCTTATGTATATTATCAAAAGTAACTATCAAATAAATAAATTCATTTGCTTATGTTATTTATCATTTATTGTTATATATGTTTTCTGTCTTATCGGATGACGTATTCTACGTTAAACTTAATTGCCGTGTCTGTATTTTTGTCCCAAGTAAAAAACCGTTTGTGATAACTGAAATTAGCCATTTTTCTAATGAGAGCACAGATTACGAAGAACGTAAATTTTCCCTCATTCTCTCATTCTGTCGACCGTATATACAGTCCACTCGTTTGACATAAACACTCACGCATTCATATAAAAGGTTTTTGCTTGTCAATATATCTGGATGGACAAGTGACGCGTTGTAGTTTGCAGCGCTTTTAGTTGTTATTTGAATGCAAGGCGAGACGGACGTGTTAGTGGACACTGAAAAGGTAGACAAAAATTCCAACTTTTAAATCATAAAAGTTGGAAATTTTCACAAAAAAGAGCTTATGGAAACCATAAATATAAATTTTAATGTACAAGTAATGTTGTACTGAGTAGAGTATTTACAACTACAACTCGGTTGCTGTAACTACAACTCGGTTGCTGTAACCGAAAGAACAGTTGGTGGAACCGTTTTTCGTTTATCACAAACGTTTTTTAGCTTTAATTTTTCATAACTCGTTTACTGCAAACGTTTTTCAGTTATCGTAAAAGTTTATTTAGTTAGGATCAACTATAACTCGGTTACTGTAACCGAGGGAACAGTTGGCGGAACCGTTTTTCGTTTCTCGCAAACGTTTTTTTTAGCTTATATTTTTCATAACTCGTTTGCTGCAAACATTTTTCGGTTCTCCCAAACGAAATGACATGTATGGCTTAACAGAAGTTCGTTTCTCCCAACTACAGTCCCCAAACGAACTTCAGTTATCTCAGATTTCGTTTGGGATAAACGAGTTTTTTCTTTGCGTGTACGTGTTAGTACGTGTTCGAAAGAATAATATTTGACATCAACGCATTTGCTGTAACCGAATTTGTCATGAATTCTGTAGGTACAACCAAATTCAATTTAAATTCGGTTACCACAACATAATTCTATGTATGTATAATGAGGTTGTGTCAACGTCTAATGAGGATTTGACACGCTCAAATTCTGTTGACACAACCTATGATTCGGCTATGATGACCCCAAGTGCGGTTGTGACAACCTCTAATTTCGGTTACGGCTATGTGGGTGCGGGTATTGCCATTCAGTGATAATCGGCATGGTTCTGGTTCGGGTTACAGGAGCGTGATGGCGAAACTGGCTATCGTACGCCCATGCGTTTTGAGTTGCCAGTCGGCAGCGCTGGGTTCTGAAAATATACGTAAGGTTAATAAGGATTAGCATAGGAAGAGGCAAAGTCGTTGTATTAACAGAGAAGCCAAGCCTTCGTAGGAACAGCGAAACAAGTTTTGGTGGGAACGAGGAAACTAGTCCCCACAGGGACAAAGGAACAAATCCTTCGTGGGAGTAAAGGAGTGAACCTTGGTAGGTTTAACGAAACAAGACCTTGGAGAATCAAGGAAACAAGGCTTCGTAGACACAAATCTTCATCGGAACAACGGAACGAACCTTTGTAGTAACAACGAAACAAGTCTTCGTAGAAGCAAGGAAATTAGTCCTCATATTAACTCGACATCTTAAAGAATAAGAAATAATCCTTTGTGGAAACAAGTTCTCGCAGGATTAAAGGAGAAAAGCCTTCGTTGGAAGAAAGCAAAGTGTCATCATATGAACAAAGATACAAGTTTTCGTAGGAAGGAGGAATCAAGTCGTCGAGAAACAAGTCTTTGTCGGAACAAGCCTTCGTAGTAAAAACGAAATAAGTCTTCGTAGAAGCAAGGAAAATAGTCCTCATATTAAGTCGACAGCCTAGGAATAAAGAACTAATCCTTCGTAGAAACAAGTTCTCGTAGGAATAATGGTGCTAAGCCTTCGTTGGAAGAAAGGATCTATATTACATGTCTTCGAAAGAACAAAGAAAAAAGTCCTCGTAGGAACAAGTCTTCATCGGAACAACGGAACGAGCCTTCATAGTAACAAAGAAACAAGTCTTCGTAGAATCAAGGAAAATAGTCCTCGTAGGAACATATTAACTAGTCATCTTAGGAATAGAGAATTGATACTTCGTAGAAACAAGTTCTCGTAGGAGCAATGGAGCAAAGCCTTCGTAGGAACAAATGAGCAAGCCGTCAGAAGAAAAATGAGGTAGAAGGCAAAAAGGAAACAAGTCCTTATACGAACAGAGGAGCAATGTCTTCGTTGGAACAAAGCAACGAAGCATTGTAGGAACAAAAAAAAGCCTTGTTAGGCTCAAGGAAACAAGTTCTCGGAAGTCTCAAGGAAACAAAGCCTTCGTTGGAACAAAGAGTCCTCAAGAAGAAGGTCCTCAAGAAGAAGAAAACACAAAGTCCTCGTAAGAAGAAGGAAACAAGTTATCTTACGAGCAAAGAAGCAACGCCTTCGTAGGTACAAAGGAACGAGCCCACGTAGGAACTAAGACACAACTCCTAATAGGAACAAAGGAGCAATGTCTTCGTTGGAAGAAAGCAACGAAGCATCGTGGGAACAAAGAAACAAGCCTTGGTAGGATCAAGGAAACAAGATCTCGTATGAATAAAGGAGCAAATCTTTCGTTGGAACAAGGAAACAAGTCTTCGTACGAACAACGAAAAAATCAAGTCCTCGTAGGAAGAAGGAACGAGTCATCGTAAGAATAAAGAAAAAATTCGTTGTAAGAACAAGGTAACAAGTGCTCGTAGAAGCAACGAAAAGGAAGCAAGTCCTCGTTGGAATAAGGCAACAAGTTCTTATAGGAACAAAGGAGGATAGCCTTCGTTGGAAAAAAGAACATAGCGTACATAGAAATAAAGAAACAACTTTTCAAAGGATCAATGAAACAAGTTCTGGTAGGAATTAGGAACACAGTCCTCTTAGGAACAAAGGAACGAGCCTTCGTAAGATCAAAGAAGCAAGTCTTCGTATGAAAAAAGAAACAAGTCCTAGTAGGAACAGAACCCTCGTAGGAACAAAGGAATGAGCCGTCGTAGGAACAAAGAAGAAAGCATTCTTAATATTCTTAAAAGAACTATTGGAATCGGGAATACATTCCGTTACTTCGCGATAAACTTCGTTTTGGGGTAGTAGCCTAACATTATTTCAACCAATGTTTCATTACTACCAACCCATGGTCATAACGCCCATTTTCAATCCCAAACTAAGTTTGGAAAACTAGCAGTTAATTCCAAAAACTCGTTGTGATCGATGAAGATTTACTACACACATTATAGGTCGTGTTTTGGTTACAAGCAAGCGATTATCGCTTCCTAAGTTGGAAAGACAGCGGCATTTTAACGATAATATTTCAAATATATGAATAAGGGTTGAAAACGGTAAAAGATGTCAAAAAAAAAACTTATTTAAATTTAGCGATAACAATTCTGGTTGCTAAATCTCCGCTAAGTTTTTCATACAAAACAAGCGAATATATAAGCCAGCGGTGTAACCAAAACACGCTTATTGTGTTGACCAGCTAGACAGATGGGAATAGCTCAATCATCTCAAAAATTCATTAAATAAATTTCGTTCAAAGTTACTCAGGGTCTAAAAGGTCTCCCACTAGGCGATTCACTTTTGTTAATATCAAATGATATATACCTCTATTCCTATTGGCGAGGACATAAAAAAGGAAAGAAAGAATCACAACGGCCATTGTTTATAAATATTTGGGCCCTTTTGATCTCATTTTCAGAAGGTCTGGTAAGAACATCGGGCGATTAGTTTTGGAACATTTGTGGGATATTCTCTTTGATAGCTTCCAAATTCTGTGGCCTATTCACGAAGATCGCTGACTTTAAAAAAACCCCACCGAAATATTTCTGGAGCTGTCAAGTCGTGTGATCTTGGTGTAACTGTAACTCGTCAAAAGGAGACATTAGTCGACCCGGAAGCACATACTTCAAAATGTTCATCGCTGCGCGAGCTGTATTTACAGTTGCACCGTCCTTTTAAAACCACACGTCTTCCGGTCGCAATTCATCAATTAGCGCCAATATATCGCCCAACAGTCACAGTAACCGTGCTGCCCAAGACGTCCTCGAAAAAGTAAAGGGCGAAGATGCCTGCCCGATGATGACTTTTAGTGTTTGTAATGGCTCCTCGTGAATAATGCGCAGATTTTCAGTGCTCCTGAAGAGCAAATTTTGTTTATTCACATACTCGTTCGAAAATAAATTTCGACTGAAAATCGGCCACTGCGTCGCTGAGAAGAGAGCGTAAGCTTAGTTTAGACCAGTGGTCACCAAAAAGAGAATACTAATCAAATGTGAATGTATTGGTGTATTTGTACTGAATCTAGAACAAAGCGGCATGACCATTCTTCGTTGAAAGCTAATGTGCTACTGAATGAAATTTTCTTCTCTCATACGCTCTTTGATATGCTTTTTGTTGACGTTCGTGTTGTGTACGTGTAAAAAGCCGATCGTGTTCGGCCCCTGGGGGCTATGGACGGTGACCACTGGTTTAGACACGACTGACGGTCTGCAGGCGGTAGCTTGATGTCGTGTTTGATGTCTCATCCGAGGCATCTTCAGACACAGCGCCAATATTCTCTTCGGAACGCACACTACGACGCCTTTCAGCTTCACTTTCCTCCCGTGTTGTTCCAGTCTTTTCGAAGCGAGTGTCTAAAATCTTTAGTGTGTGACAAGGTGGTGGAGGACGGCCGGGAAATCTCCACCAAAACTCACAATCACCGACGCATTATTCCGCGAGAAAAGAGTTACGAATATTTCGCAGTTCTGAAGAGTACCAGGGTTCAGTAGCTTGTCGACGTGTATTCCGTATCAGTTTACTGCCCAAATTTCGAAATAAAACTGACCGTTGACACCATTTGCTAAAGTTCTAGAAACTTTCGATGACGTGATACGATTTAGGCCTGCCAGTTCTTCTGTTAATAAGGGTAAGTTTCCAGCAGGGTTCGTCTATCGTGGGTAATGAGTTACACTGGGTTACACAGGGTAACCCATTATTATTGCCATTGGGAATGGGTAGCAATCGTTTACCCATTACCCACAGGGTATGTGGAAAATAATGGGTAGCTACCCACGAAAATGGGGAATTACCCATCACTATTATCCTTTACCCTCAATCAAATGGGGAAAATAATGGATAGCAACCCATGAAAATGGGGAATTATCCATCACAATTATCCATTACCCACAGGGTAATGGGGAAAATAATGGGTAGCAACCCACGACAATGGGGAATTACCCAACACGATTACCCATTACCCTCAGGGAAATGGGGAAATAATGGGTAGCTACCCACGACGATGGGTAATGGGTTACTCAGGGTACATCCCCATTTTTGATCGAAAATATGACAAAATTAGGAAAAATCTATGTATCTCGGAAACTGAGCGTCCAATCCAAAAAATAACCAATTGTTGCAAGTTTCTAAGGGGTTTTCATAAAGTGCTCCAATTCCTATGGAAGAATTTTATTTTCGAAAAATCGCCAAAATAAGAAAATCGTTAAAATAAAAAAGTGGCTGTAACTCGAATACGGTGCGTCCAATCGAAAAAATAAAAAAATTTACCTCCATAGGAGGCTTTAACCAATGGATGTCCCCACTTCACTTCTTTTAAACGAAACCGCTAAAAATGAAATTTTTCGAACAAAAAATCGTTAACTCATGCTTATATCTCGGAAACGGAGCGTCCAATCGAAAAAGTAATCAAAATTAGGATAAATCTCTATATCTCGGAAACGGAGTGTCCAATCGAAAAAATTACCATTTTTTGCAGTTTTTTAAGGGGCTTTCAGAAAGTGGTCCAATTCGTATGGAAGTATTTTATTTTCGACAAATCGCTAAAATAAGAAAATCGCTAAAATAAAAAATGTGGCTGCCATATTGGAGACACCCATTGGTTAAAGCCTCGTATAGAGGTTTTTATTGTTTTTGCAATTGGACGCATCGTTTTCAAGTTATAGCCACTTTTTTATTTTAGCGATTTTTTTATTTTGGCGATTTTTCGAAAAAAAAAATCTTCCATACGAATTAGACCACTTTATGAAAACCCCTTAAAAAACTGCAAAAAATGGTAATTTTTTCGATTGGACACTCCGTTTCCGAGATATAGAGATTTATCCTAATTTTGTCATATTTTCGATCAAAAGTGGGGATGGGCTACCCTGAGTACCCGTCGTGGGTAGCTTCCCATTATTTTCCCCATTGCCCTGAGAGTAATGGGTAAACGTTCATTACACATTCCCCACGAGAAATGGGGGGGGGGGGGTTTAAATACGAACTCTGGTTTCCAGTTTCAATGGAATTTTACGCGTTTGCGCGAAACGATGTGTACAATTTTCGTACAATATCTCGTATTTTGTAGGTTTGGAAATACTATAACTTGGTTGTTATATTGTTATACTCTGTTTAAACAACTAAACGACATATACATATATATATCTCATTTGTGGTAAATGAAAGAACAATTAATAGAAAGATTTTCCTTTCTCTTAGAGAGTTTAGAGTGACCGTATATTGTTTGTTGTAAACGACTTTATCCAGGTTTTCACTAAAGGTAATTTTATTTCAGCTGACGCACTGTCCTAATACATGCTAATAACATCTAACTAGACAATATTACGTTTTTTTTAATCAATTGTGTTATACTGCATGTAAAACTGTGTTCAATAAATAAAATAAAATAAATGGTTTCCCATTACATCCCATGAAGGGACTGGGGAGAACTTCTCACAATCACTGAGCTGTGCGCTTTCCAGTTTTCACTCTCTGATTGGGACCTACAGTTTTACACCGATTCCGAACGGTAATTTGAGAAGCTTTTTCATGGCTAGATACTCGATAGTGTCGCCGTCACTATGCGAGGTGGCCGCCGCCGAAAGAAAATTTGAAGGTGGTCAGAGCAGGGTTCGAACCCAGGATCTCATGTACAAGAGCCGCGCACACTAACCATTGCACCACCGACGGCCACTGTGTTCAATAGACAATGTAAAACAAATATATTATCCTGAAATGTAATCGGTAGCAAAAGAAGAATTGAATGAATAAAAGCGAAACGTGAACATAACCAACTTCCGTTTCCTTGGGGAAACAAAAAAAAAAGTATACAAGATTTGAATTATTGTAACGGCCTTTAAAACAGTGCAACATATTTTCTAGACAACCGAGATAATCGCAGTAACGATGACTCGGCCAAATGGCAACATCTTAGCCAAACGTTTGGCCTGTAAATCATAAAAATCCACCACCACATCTGCCACCATTTCTGCCTGAAATCCATAAAAATTCACAGCTACCAAATGTGCTGCAGTGTTCGGCAAATTCAAAGAATAAAGGAATAGTTAAGAATATAAATTATCTCTTACGTGCATTATATTTGTATACAGGATTTGAAAACCGGGTTCTTTAAAGACCTTGGTTTTCAGGTTTATACAAATTAGAGTTGGGAATTTTAGTTCATTCAAGTGAGCGTGGAGAGAACTAACTGCACAACTGAAATACAAAAAACTGTTGAAACAAGTGAACTACTGAAACAAAACAGCGGAACAGTGGAACTAGTTCTACTAGTTCGACTAGTTCACAAGAGTGAATAGTTGAATTGAACTAGTTCGTTCGTGAACTACACCACTCTAATACAAATAATATTGTTTTTTTAATACCGACGAATCACGTTTAACATGTTTCAAATTCAAAACAGTCATGAAAACGTACATTTGTCACAGGTAAAATATTGTGTATGTAAACCCAAAATATTACGTAGTGATTCCCGTGATTACAATTCAGTTGATATAAATTACTTATAGTTAATGATAACTAGGTTTATGAAAACGATAAAAGTTATTGGTTGATTGTAACGTTTTTTTTTTTTTAAATAAACAAAATCTATGGTAACAAATAACTAACACGTAGTTGCTTTGATGCTAACTATGAATCTCGTTCGCCAGTGGCATCACAATGGAGTAGTTGGTGTATGTGAGTCGTTCGTCGATTGCTACCGGCACCTAACATAACCTAGCTATGTACCATGAGCTCTATAAAGTATGGGTCGACGTCGACTTAGATAAGCGAATCGAAATATCATGAATATACTGGTTAGGCCACGTCAGTGCAGTCGAATGTGGTCAACGTGCCCGAAAGCTCTCGAGTACATAAAAAGGATCACCAAGACTCTTGGAGGAATCCCTGCGAAAGCTTTGGAAAAAGGCAAACAACCGGGAAGGTTAGAGAAATATATTCTACTCCTTTTTAAGGTCAGAAGGTCTTTGGGTTGTGTGTGGTTAAATAAGTAAGAAAGTTAGAAGAACAAACAAACGCTGCCAACGCCAGCTTTCGTGGAACTGACAGTGTGCGAACGAACGCAAGCAAGTATGTACGAGTATTTACTTATCCAGTCTCGGAAAACCCCAGTGGTCAAGGACCTTACAAAATCGAAGATAACAAATTCCGCCAACCAGTTCGATCTTTTGCTTCATTTCTCCAGTTGGCAATATCAAGTGTACGCAGGGATTCGTCAAACTGATCCCTCCAGCGGAGTCTTGGTCTTCCAACTTTTTCGTCTTCCTTCGAGTTCGGTTTCGAAAACCCTTCGCGATGATTCGTCTTCATCCATTTTACTGACATGACCTAGCCACCGCAATCGCGTTATTTTGATCCGCCTAACTATGTCAATGTCCGGATAAAGCTCATACAGCTCATGGTTCATGCATCGCCGATACTCGCCGTTGTGCACTACAGGGCCATAAAATGTTCGGAGTTTTTTTCTTTCGAAGTCTCCTACAGATATTTCGTTTGCTTGCGACAATCCGGGATTCTGCGCCATAAAGCAAGACAGTTTGTATGAGAGTCTGTTACAGCTGGTTCTTTGTCACTCGAGAGCGGGTTTTATCTCTAAAGTGCTTGCTTAGCCCAAAGTAACATCTATTCGCAAGCACAATTCTCTGCTTGATCTCAAGACTGACGTTGTTGTTTTTGTTTACAACAGATCCAAGGTATATAAATTCATCCGCCACCACGAAATTTTAACGGTTATCAACGTTCACGCTTTGGTCTAATCGCGTGGAGGCCCTGTTCGTTGAAACCATTAATTTTGTCTTGTCCTCATTTACCGTCAGACCCACTTTTGCTGACTCCTACTCAATTCTCGAAAACACCGCAGTAACTTCCCTAACTGTGCGCTCAAAAATATCTATATCATCAGCATACGCGAGCAGCAGGTGACCCTTGCCGCTGATGCCGTCCATGCCGACTGCAAATTTTCTCATAATGATCTACATTAAGACGTCAAAGATATTGCACGGCCTTGCCTGAGGCCTTGCTTAGTTTCGAAAGGTTCGATAAGATCCTTACCAACTTCCACTGCGGATTTGGTGTTCATCAAGGTCTTCCTGCAACAAAGGCGTATGAGTTTTGCAGGAATACCAAGCTCGGACATTGCTTCGTAGTGTTTCCCCGTATCGGGCTATCGAAGGCCGCCTTGTAATCGACAAATAGATGATAGGTGACGATTTGTTTTTATGGGTCTTCTTCAGGATTTGGCGTAGCGTGGGTTCCTGGTCAGTTGTCGATTTTCCAGGCCTAAAGCCACACTGGTATGGTCCAATCAGGTCATCGATAATTGGTTTTAGTCTTTCGCACATTATACTTGCTAGAACCTTAAATGCTGTGGATAAAAAGCTTAATCCACGGTAGTTGTCACAGGAACTCGGGTCACCTTTTTTAAATATGGGACATAGTACACTGAGACTCCAATCGCCGGGCATGCATTCATCTAACAAAATTTTGCTAATGATTTTTTGATTTTGATTTTGCTTATCAGCTCATCGCCGCCAGCCTTAAACAGCTCCGCCGGTATTGCATCGGCTACAGCGGCTTTGTTGTTCTTATGCCAGGCAATAGCTGTTCTGACCTCGTCTTAGTTAGGAGGGGGGCAATCGACGTCGTCGTCCACATTTTGATCGATTGTCTCATCGTCATTGGATATCTCAGGTACCAGTAGCGCGGAGAAATGCTCTCTCCATATTCCCAACATGCTCTGCACATCTGCGACGAGATTTCCGTCCTTGTCTTTACAGAAGGGATGGCCTGAACCATGTCCATTAGTTCCGTTTTTAACTTTTTGGTAGAATTTTCGGGCTTCGTTCTTCCTTCTGTATGTCTCAATTTTCTCACTCTCGCGCTTTCTCCACTACTGTTTCTTATGCCTAAAGAGACGATTTACCTCCTTTCTTTTCTCCCTATACCGCTCAGTTGCAGCTCGCGTTGCAATTGACTGAAGCATTGCCATATGAGTACACTCACAGAAAAATTCAGTTGTGACAGTCGAATTGGGCGTAACCGAATTTAGAGGTTGTAACAACCACACTAAAGCCATCTGAATCGAATTAGAGGTTGTCTGAGCCGAATAAGAGGTTGTCACAGACGAAGTAGAGATTGTCACAGACGAATTAGAGGTTGTCAGAGCCAAAATAGAAGTTGCCACATCTACCTACTCGTGCGTACGTACTCGATAGTATCGCCATCACTAAGCGGGGTGACCGTCGTCTAAATAAATGTAACAAGGTCTGAGCAGGGATCGAATCCACCTTCTCATGTACAAGAGCCGCGCACACAAACCATTGCGCCACCGGCGGCCACGTTGTTAAATACATTATCTAAAATACGGCTTTTTAATTAACAGCGCCGTTTACTTAGTTTATAGGAAATGAAAAAATAATATAGTATTTTTGGTCATACCGCCTGTTACTTAGTTCTATTTGATACATATACAGTGACGAGCTAAATTGTAGCAAGTTTCCTATAATGGAAGTTTAACACAGCGTTTAGAACTACAACATTTTTTGAATTGTGAATATGTGACCTGGTCTACGGGAAAGTACCTACGGCCGGAAAAATTTATTTATTTATTTATTTAATTGTTCGTTCCTGCACAAGAAGATTTAAAATCTTATAATTATAGTACATGACATTAACTTGAGCAGGGATCGAATCCACCTTCTCATGTACAAGAGCCGCGCACACAAACCATTGCGCCACCGGCGGCCACGTTGTTAAATACATTATCTAAAATACGGCTTTTTAATTAACAGCGCCGTTTACTTAGTTTATAGGAAATGAAAAAATAATATAGTATTTTTGGTCATACCGCCTGTTACTTAGTTCTATTTGATACATATACAGTGACGAGCTAAATTGTAGCAAGTTTCCTATAATGGAAGTTTAACACAGCGTTTAGAACTACAACATTTTTTGAATTGTGAATATGTAACCTGGTCTACGGGAAAGTACCTACGGCCGGAAAAATTTATTTATTTATTTATTTAATTGTTCGTTCCTGCACAAGAAGATTTAAAATCTTATAATTATAGTACATGACATTAACTTGTTAACAAAAATATTGACTAAGATACATTTTATAAATATAATAGATAGAATATAAATATAAATAATAATAAATTGATTTTTGATTTCTGACCATAGGTACCTTTATAGGAGAATTTCATGCGTGACTGAAAATTCGTGCCACATATGCACCTCTACAAAAAAAGTGCGTCAATGTTAATTCTTCTCTAACAATAATTTCTCATTCATTTCAAGCATAAATCGGTCGATACTGCTCGATAAGTTCATCAATCGTCGCTGGCTTGTTGGCATAGACCATAGACTTGACGTAGCCCCACAGGAAATAATCTAACGGCGTCAGATAGCACGACCGAGGCGGCCAATCGACTGGGCCATTTCGTGAGATAACGCGTTCACCAAACTTGGTTTCCAATAAATTGATTGTGGTATTCGCTGTGTGGCTTGTGGCGCCGTCCTGTTGGAACCACATGTCCTCCAAGTCCATATTATCCAATTGGGGACAAAAATATTCGGTTATCATTGAACGGTAGCGATTCGCATTCAAGGTAATGTGCCGGTCTTGATCATCACGGAAGAAGTACGGCCCAATGACGCCGCGGGCCCATAAACCGCACCAAACCGTAATTTTTTCGGGATGCAATGACGACTCATGGATTACATGTGGATTGCTGTCTGACCAATAACGCATAGTTTGCTTATTGACGAAGCCATTCAGCCAGAAATGAGCCCCATCGCTGAAGATGATTTTCCGATGAAAATCCGAATCATTTTCAAGTTGTAGCTCAGCCCAATTCACGAACATACGACGCTTATGGTGGTCAAGCGGCTACAGTTCTTGCGTCAATTTGATATTGTAAGGATGTAGGCCAACATCATTTTCGCAAAATTCGCCACAACGACATCACAGAGATGCCCAACGCTTGAGAACGACGTGTGAGAGACACATTTGGGCTTTCTTGAACTAAAGCCTCAGCGGCAGCAATATTCTCGACACTACGGGCACTTCTTTGTCTCACTGGCACGGGAACATTTTGTGCTGTGCCTGTGAATTCAAATTTTTCCACCAGACGCTCAATTGTTGATCTGGTAGGACGATTATGACGACCATAAATTGGACGTAGCGCTCTTAAAGTTGAGGCCACTGACTCCAAATTTCGGTAGTAAATTTGAAAAATTTCGACTCGTTGTTGGCTCGTACATCTTTCCATGATGAAATGCCAAACCTTACTGAGGAGAAATGTCAAAAGAGCGGGAAAAAATATGGCGTCGTTTGCTGTCCCTATCGATTTACTTTTGTAGCGTCTCTGTTGAAAAACCCGTTATATGGTTATGGCATGTGTTTATACGTGTGTGTCAACCCAAAACGGTTCAAGTTAACTCATGTTACACCGTCGAATAATCGAGGTAACTGTTGGTTAAATTAGATATTAAAAAAAGGAAATCAAGTTTAACCGGTTTAACGATTCGGCCGGTTTCGGTTTCGAAATTCCTAATATGTACATAAAATATTTCTACGAGGCAATGATGCATGCTCATATGACAGTCATACACATGTTTGTGCCTGGAAGTCGGTGGCTTCAACAAAAAGCATTTAATGATAGTAACAATAGATAGAAATTGCAGCCCACTGCCTCGCCAGAGTCAAGTTCAAGTTGAAGTTCATTGTAAATGTCATTTGCCTTTGTGCATGCAAGCATGTGTCATGTAAATGTAGTATCTATGAATTTATTCATAGATGAGGCATTTTGCTTACATCAGCTCATCTCGTACGGACGTATGGAATAGTTTGCGCATATACATGGAAGTCAACAAACTGTATAACCACTAGGAAACTTTTTGCTGGACTTGGTTTTGGCTGTCTGAATTCGAGTACATGGTATACATAATGAATGGAAGCTATCCTCATATGCCTAGAAGTAATTACAACTGTATTCAGATAAATCGCAGCTTTTCCACCGTTCCCTTCTTATCATTTCCTACATTGGAGCACCTTTAACGAAATGGAGTCCTAAACTCTACGTCACATTCTATGCATTTGTTTGTTTTCATTATAATTGAAGTCGCGTTACTCTATTCACCAGACAAAGGACACGTGGTTTTCATTGCGGTGTTGGTGCATATGCTAGGATGCATGTTACTCCTTTCGCAAATTATTCGTGGGTGTAAACGTAATGTTGTCGCCAACGTCTGGCCACATGCCTAGAGGCGTTACTTTCCGTCTGGGTTTGTGTTTGTTTTTACATGATGAAAATCACAGTTTCAATAACTCCGCTGCAACAACAAATTGAATTTAAAGCTTTTGTCAATCACAAATTGTCCTTAATGCGTACAAGGCATCGTCCTGGCGACCATAAATTTAATATAGAAATTGTGTTTTTCATTGACATATTATTGCATTAATATTTACAAGTGACATGTTCGGGTTAATACAGTTCCAATCAAGCATATTCACACGCGAAATTCATAAAAACACCTGCCAATGTCCTCGAGCAACAACACCAGATGGACATACAAATAAATTACAGGACTGATCAATCATTTGCAGTTAAGTGGATGACCAAGTTTTACAGTTATTGATATGGATGGTAGTTTATTAAATCACAGATTAGGGTGTGTGTGTGAAATAGTTGTATTTTTATTACACATTCCGGGGTGGGCCAATATATTTTGCCAATAATAAGTATACACTGAAAGAATTATCTTCATAATATTAATGACACATTCTTCGCTAAAAATTCTTCATTAATTCTATGAAGTTTTTCCCTAATCCCTTCCTCATATACTGATATTTGAAAGCTGAAAGCCATTGCTGAACTAGTAGAGTTTGACGCAGTAGGATATGTTATAATTTTGGGTCACCAACAGCAGACATTTTGTTTTTGTTTCACGACTCTAACTGTCAAATTGAACACAAGTAAAGTACAATAACAAAATACAGTGTATTTGACAGTTGGGGTCATAAGAAAGCTAAATCAGCTGTTCTAATGCGTCAACCTCTACTGGTTCAGTGATGAATTTGGCATAAACATGCACAAGCAGAAGCATTGAAATTGTTGTTGGAAATGTCGCTGTAGAGCAGTGATGGGCACACGAACTCAGAGAACATCATATTTGTGTGAGTGCCACAGAGAGTGACTGCGCCGCACATTACACTATGAAACAAAAAGTGATTTGAACTTTTGTTCCCTTACAAAAACAGAAAATATTAGTGCTGATTTATATTCATGCACAAAAAATATGTTACTTGACTGCATTCTTGTTTTCCTTATGTCATAATGAGAGCACAGTATAACGACTAATTTTGTCTTACATATATCTTGCATAAAGTTTAAACAAGGAATGATTTTAATAGTTGTAACACAACTTCACAATTTGGAACAAATCATACATTGTGCTTTCCCCTCTAAATTTTCAATAAACATAAAATCATTTCCCAACTCTTCCGGAAACATTTTTTTGTTGTACAGTGTAGAAAACAAATGCCGATATGCAATCTTAGACTTGAACGAAGACGATCGTTTCCGACAACTGCTTAGCTTATACTGTACGTGTGCAAGCAGTGCGTCGGCAGAATATTTCAATCTAACCACGCGTGGTTGGATTTTGCGAAACTGCCCGACACTGCTGTAGAGCATGAAAACTAAGTCAAAAGGGTTAAGAAAAGAATAAGGGTTAAGAAATAAAATAAAGAATTAGTTTAGTGTTACAACAGAGTTGGAGTAGGAAACATAGAAATTATTATATTTCTAGCGTGGTGTTTTGCTATGTTTTCTACCCTTCGCGGGTTTTGCATGAAATAAACCGCAACAACGACAAACAATCGTTATTATTCCCCATAATCCACACCCTCTCTCTCTCTATGAAAATAATTCGCAGAATCTATTAAACATATTCATGAATTCCAAGAATGATTTTCATAGGTCATATGAAACTTATTCATAGTTATAATGACAGATTTTAATAGATTTTAAGAAGCTTTCGTAGATTTAGCTTCAGCCCACTGATTGCGTGAAGATCTCCCCTATATATTTATGGGATATAATGGGAAACCATGGTTTCCCATTACATCCCATTAAGGGACAGTGGAGAGCTTCGCACAATCACTGAGCTGTGCTCTTTCCAGTTTTCACTCATTGATTGGGACCTACAGTTTTACACCGATTCCGAACGGTATTTTGAGAACCTTTTTCATGGCTATATACTCGATAGTGTCGCCGTCACTATGCGAGGTGACCGCCGCCGAAAGAAATTTTAAGGTGGTCAGAGCAGGGTTCGAACCCAGGATTTCATGTACAAGAGGCGCGCACACTAACCATTGCAACACCGACGGCCATAGTATAAACTGAAAGGAAAAGCTTTGTGACGCGAATAAGATTGTGCGCCATCTTGACACAGATTTCCATCGAAATTGAGCTAACATATATACGAGGCAGACTGACAAGTCAGTGAATTGATGAATACAAGATGTTTCTGTCGCCAAAAAGAAATTTATTTATTATACATTTAAACACGGCGACACACTTTCGTGCAATCTCTTCAACATCTTAATGGAGATAATATTGAGAAAAGCTGCAGTAAATACGAACAAGACCATCAACACGAAAAGCCACATGTTGCTGGCGTATGCGGACTACATAGAGATCTTACTTAATTACTTATCCGGTCGCTCACAACCCCGAGGGGCCAGGGACCTAACAAAACGAAGATAACATATTTCGCCAACCAGTTCGATCTTTTGCCTTATCTCTCCAGTTGGCAATACCAAGTGTACGTAGGGATTCATCAACCTGAACCTTCCAGCGGAGTCTTGGTCTTCATATTTTTCGTCTTCCTTCGAGTTCGGTTTCGAAAACCCTTCGTGATGGTTCGTTTTCATCCATTCTACTGACATGGCCTAACCTGCACAATGGCGTTATTTTGATCCGCTTAACTGAGATATCCTATGACGAGACAATCGATCTAAATTTGGACGACGACGTCGATTGCCCCCCTCCTAACCAAGACGCGGTCAGAACAGCTATTGCCCGGCTTAAGAACAATAAAGCCGCAGGAGCCGACGGATTACCGGCGGAGCTGGTTAAGGCTAGCGGCGATGAGCTGATAAGGTGCGTGCATCAACTCATTAGCAAAATTTGGTTAGATGAATGCATGCCCGTCGATTGGAGTCGCAGTGTACTATGTCCCATATTTGGAAAAGGTGACCCGAGACTCTGTGCGAAAGACTAAACTAATTACCGCTGACGTGATTGGACCATACCAGTGTGGCTTTGGGCCTGGAAAATCGACAACCGGCACGATTTTCACGCAACGTCAAATCCTGGGGAAGCCCCACGGAGAACAAATCGACACCTATCATCTATTTGTCGATTGCTAGGCGGATTTCGATAGCCCGATACGGGGGAATCTCTACGAAGCAATGTATGAGCATGGTATTCCTGCAAAAACTCATACAGGATGACCTTGACGAACGCCAAGTCCGCAGTGAAAGTCGGTAAGAATCTTACCGAACATCTTATTGGAGATTGTTATGAGAAAAGCTGCAGCCAACATGAATACAACCATCTGCAGCAAAAGTCACATACTGCTTGCGTATGCTGATGATACAGATATCATCGGGCGAACAATTAGAAATGTTACTGCGGTGTTTTCGAGAAGTGACACAAAATCAGCAAAAGTGGGTCTGACAGTAAATGAGGACAAGACAAAATTAATGGTTTCAACGAGCAGGGCGAGTAAACTAAAGCGTGAACGTTGATAACTGTTATAAATTCGAGGCGGTGGACGAATATTTATATCAAATGGATGTTATTTTGGGCTAGGCAACTGCTTTAGAAACAAAAGTATAACTATACCAGACTCTCATACAACCTGTCTTGCTTTATGGCGCAGAACTCTGGGTCTTATCGCAAGCAGACGAAACATCTCTATTAGTCTTCGAGAGAAAGATACTCCGAAAAATGTATGGCCCCATAGTGCGACGCATGAACCATAAGCTATATTCCGACATTGACAAAGTAGGTTCGTTGGTTGGTTGAATTGGCTGCAAGACAGCACGCTGTCGAGCACACTTACGCTAAAGAAGCCCATTGTGATACCCGCAGTTTCGTCTATAGCAGCTATTGACTTGTCGTCTAGCCAATTTGCCCTTTCAATGAATTTGTCTATAAGACTTACAGGGATATCCCGTAGGGCTACGGTGCTAACTATATGTGTTCCGAATATCCTACTTCTCAGCCCTGCCAGAACAGGCCAATCCAAGAGAAGGTGTTTCGTCGTTTCCTCGTCCTCTTGCATGCAGCATATACAGAGAGTGGAGTTTCTATGTCCCAATCTTAGGGGGTGTTTTCCTACAAGACAATGTCGCGTAAGTGTTCCTGTCATTGTGGATGACCTGCTTTTCGGCAAGTTAGGTAGTTGCCTAGTACTCTTCCTGTCCACCTGTGGCCAGAGGACCCTGGCTTGTTTGCAAGTTGAAGTAAGTCTCCACTTGTCCTTGAACATATTATCGGCCCACTGTCTGATCTGCAAATGGCAGGTAGAGATTGGCATACTAACACCTTCTTTTGCCGGAAGTACGTTTGCCGTAGTACCCTGTCTAGCTAACGCATCCGCTACGCAATTGCCTGGAATGTCGCTGTGTTCCGGTACCCAGATGAGCCTGATGTCGAAATACTCTGCCATCGCCCTAAACGATGAGTGGCACACTTTCATCGTCAGGGACGTAACAAACAATGCTTCCAGGGATTTTACGGCAGCCCGGTTGTCTGTGTAGATACATATTCTCCGGAGGATTGTGACACTACTTCTCAGTAGTTCAGCAACCTCCAGTATGGCGGTAATTTCCGCCTGAAATACACTACAGTGATCAGGCAGCTTGAAGGGGATATTTACATTTAGGTCCGGTGATTGGACTCCATAGCCTACTTACTCGTCCAACTTTGATCCATCCGTGAAAAATCTGACTTTTTATTGACTTGGTTGGCGAAATATTGTATCTTCGTTTGGTAAGGTCCAGGACCCCTCGGGGTTGTTCGAGACCGGATAAGGAAATGAGGTAGTAAGTTGCTGCAGTATTTTCTAGAATCGGAAAAGGCTCAGCGAAGGTGGGTCTAGCTGTTAATGGAGACAAGACAAAATTTATGGCGTCCACGACTGGACAAACCAATCGACTTGGTCCGCCTTAAACATCGACAACCGATTTAATTTTGAAGTGGTAGATGAATTTGTCTATCTTGAATCCGCCGTGAACAACATCAGCCTGGAGATAAATAGGGGAATTGTGCTTACAAATATATGCTATTTTGGGGTCAGCAAGCAGTTTAAGAACAAAGTTTAAGAACAAAACCTGTCCTGGTATACGGCTCCGAAGCTTAGGTCATATCGCGAGCGGATGAAAAATAGCTGGAGGTATTCGAGAGAAAAATGCCCGTATATGATTCTCTTAAAGAAAACGGCGAGTCTTGGCGAGTTGGAACCAAGAGCTATATCATCTGTATTCTGACATGGACATATCTAGGCGAATGAAACGAGGCCAGTTGCGTTGTCTAGGCCATGATATCAGGATGGATGAACGTGAGCCAGCGCTAAAGGTTTTCGATAACGTATCCGATGTAAGCAGGAAAAGAGAACGACCAAGACTCCGCTGGAGAGACTAGACCGAAAAATACCTCTTACCAGCTGGCGAAAAAAGGCGAAGGATAGAACCAGTTGCAGAAATATCTTAAAATTTGTTTATTTGTTAATTAATATGTAATATGCATCTGAACACATGAGTTTGTAAAACAGACAATATAAAAAACATTTAGTTCATCGGTTTTTCAATTTTGTATTTCTCCCAAATATTAAACGGCCTCCCAAGATCCTAAAAATAGGCACTTGTTTCACCGGTATCCTCTTCATTCGACCCATATCTCTTACCGTGTATTCAGTTCTCGATGTTTGGAAATAGAAAGTAGTCAGTAGGGACTAGAGCCGGAGAAAGTTGCGTATGGAATACACGCAGAAAAATCTGTCTTTTTTGTTGTTTGGATGTAAATATAATGTATTTGTAGCTTGCCGCAAATATAGTATACTTGTATCCAAATACACTGTGTTTGCTACTCAACATTATATATTGTAGACGCAATAACTGATAGGTTATAATATATGATTTTGTGACCAAATGCTGCTGTGTTTGTTGGAAACTGCTGAAAACAAAAACATGGCAGACAACAAAGAAACAAAAAAGGGAACAGATCTTCAATTCATAACAACAATGATTGCAAACATATACATGGTTCCTACAATATGTTGTTAGGGCTATATTTTTGATGTATTAACATCTATAGACGAGGGTACGGACTAAATTCACAAAGTGAATATATCGAAACACATTTTGCCCGACTGCGATCACACAAATTGTCAGACTGCGATCACACAGATTGTCCGACTGCGTTCACAGATTGTTTGGTGTTAAACTCCTCCGAAACGGTGGGACCGATTTGTATGAAATTTTGTGTGCGTATCGGGTAGGTCTCCGAATCACCCAACATCTATTTTTCATACTCCTAAATGATAAGGGTGACCCACCCTCTATAGAATACAGATTTGTCCGACTGCGAAACACAGATTGTCAATTGTCTGTGTGGGTGCGGAGCACTTTCAGAGCAAAGAGAATAATGACGTGGTTATGCGTATATAAAAATGAGATAGCAAGAGAGTAACGAAAATTGTGTGAACTTTTGTAGCGTATATACGAACATAAAAATGTAAGTATGTACATGTGTCTGTTGCTTTGCATTCTCTTTGTTTTTTGTGGGTATAAAATAAAAGGTATTAAGCAATAAAATAATGCCACTTCTCTTTAAATATTTTTAAGTGTTATTAAGTATTAATATTAGTTAAATGAAAGGTCATCATACACTCCGGTTCAGTTATTTAAAGGTACCAAAAATTCCATATTCAGTAGCCTGTATCTTTTGCAATTTGTAACCGATTGCAGAATTTGAAAACGGAAATGGAAATGGAAGCTAGACATTTGAGACATTTTGAGATTTCTTAACGAAAGAACTTTTTTTTAAGCAGTTTTTAAAAAAAGTCCAAAAATGTGCTATTTTTTTCTTGGTTTACTTGAATAAAGGCAGTTTATTATTTTTTTTATTATTTTTAAAGTAGGCGATGATATTTTTATTAACAATTTATTACATCTTAAACATTTTACGAGTCAAAATGGCAAAACAAAAATTTTAAATCTATCGGAAAAAACTAAAATCGATGTTACCGTTCTGAAGGATATTCTAACCGCGCAATAGCTAAAAAAATTGGACGGAGCCCAACAATTGTCGGCAATTACATCAAGGACCCCGAGGGGTACGGAAAAATTTTTGAGGGAAGGGATTCATTGCCTTTATCTACGTATGAGAAAAGAAAAATCATCAGTATTGCTTCTAATTTTGCCTTATCCTTGTCAAAAATAAGAGCTCAAGCAGGAGTGGAAGCGAGCTACTGGCGCAGTGTAATTAAGAGCTGTGAATATCTTAAATACCTGAAATTACAAAAAAAAAAACGCCTCTTAATGCTCCTCGTAAGGAATGTGGCTTCAATTCGCAAGAAACTACATGGTATGGGATGTACAGCCAAGAGATCATGTAAATTACTGGAGAACCGTTGTATTTACGGATGAGAAGAAGTTTAATTTGGATGGGCCTGAGGGCTACAACCATTTTTTGAATTTTCAATGTAACATTTACTAATGTGTTCATAGAAATCGAAAAGGTACCGTGTAACAAAAAGGTGTTAACACATCGCCCGTGAGTTCGAACACTCATTGGATCTTTTTCAGCGTGTGTTATTTCTCAACATTGTATCATTCTGGCTCAAGACATTTAGCCTCTCGTTTTACCAATTATTTTATTCCATCCAATTAATAGGTTTTCAAGAGCCTTAAAATATAAGTACATTTGACCAAATCTCTTACCGGCTAGACATTTCTGCAGATCTGGATAGAGCCGGACAATATGGCATATTATGTAGCAATTCGTAATGCCGTTTATGAATTTTTACCATAGTGACTGCTCACCTATTCAGCGGTGTTTTAAAATGCTACAATCTTATCGGGTTATGCGCTTTTAAGCGACCCTGAGTCAAGTAGACCTTAACATTAAGTACCATAGCTGTAGTGGCGCAAATGAGAATTGCATCAAATCACTCAGTCTTGTGTGGCCATTGAAAATAGTTCGTTGCTACTATTTACACATCGTCGACCGAGCTTGTGTGTTTGTTTGTCAGGTAGTGTGATTGTTCGCGGTGTTTGGTGTAAGCGATGGAAGTTGTGTACGCTTAGGTGACAGGTAGACCAAGGAATTATGGGGATGTGGAGAGGGGTGAGTTTATAGACTATTAAGTACGGACGGATAATGACGTCACGTTACAACTACTTTCGCGTCTGTACCCACTTTCCGCAGATTTTGAATAAGCTTCCGATAGTATACACCAAAACTCAAACGGGTCGAGCAGGTTTAAGAAATATTTGTAAGACCCCTAATAGAGACCTATGTAAGACCTCTCAATTGAGGCCAGTTAAGTAACATCGCATTGTCCTGCCATTCATTGCCAAATTTCGCGTCAATTAGAACTTTGACATACGCTACAAGTCAAGGCACAAGAAAACATATTATAATCCTGCATATTTCCATTACCAACATTGTTAGGTATTTTGACAAAAAATTGCTCATGTTTTAAATACGACAATGTATCATGATGATATCGATATCATAGGAAAAATTCGAATCACTTCCTTCTAATGCAATATAGTAAAGTAAAATGTACATACAGATTGAAGAAATACATACAAATATGATTCATTTGTATGAACATGTTTTCCAAAATGATGAGCGTAGAAATTGTCATTTGACATATGATTCCTTATTTACATTTGCCTAAAATCATACTAGAATTCGTTTGATGCTAGCCATTTTTTTGTCTCATGCCGATTGGGGCACCCGGACACATACACTGGCACAGATATTTTATGAACTGAAAACATGATGTCGCGCATGTTAATGTTCATTGACCTCAACTACATGCGTGTCGAAATTGATATACGCAGCGGTGGAAATCATAAGATAGAAGGCCTTATTACAGGCCTGCTGTAGAATATATTTTTGTATCTGAAGGGGTAAGTCACTCCTTGGATAATCCCCTTTTGAAGTTTCATTGGCACAATCGATACCAGCAAAGCCTTTTTTTTTCTTACACTTACTTAGTTGGCCACAAACGGTCCAAGAAGTTTGGGGGATTTGTTTGGATTTTCTCTATTTCTTCAGCAAACATGTGAACACAATATCTCAATCGTTGAAAGAACTACTATTTGCTCTGTTCAATTCCTCTTCATCCCCTTTATACGAAAATTCACATCGGGCTGAAATAAATGGAATTAAATCGTGAACATTTTCGTGCGATTATTGTTCACAACTTTCGGCTCGTGTCGATTGGTCGAAAGAAATGCTCCAAAAATACGATCGTGGTTCTTCGAAACACGTCTATGACATCGTGACATGTGATGAATCCTGGATTTACTCATATGAGCCCGAAAGGAAACAGCAGTCAACTGTATGGGTGTCTCAAGATGAGCCAAATCCAACAAAAGTTGTTCGCCCACGAACCACTTCCAAGCAAATGGTCGCCTGTTTTTTCGGAAAACCCGGACATGTCGCAACCGTACCACTAGAACAACGCAGAACAGTGAATTCTGAGTGGTACACTACCATTTGTTTGCCAGCTGTCTTTCAAGAAATCAAGAAAACCAACCGCCGAAGACGGATCACTCTTCACCACGACAATGCGAGCTCTCACACATCGGCTGAAATAACTGAATTTTTGAGCAGCCAAAACATCGATTTGATGGGTCATCCGCCGTATAGTCCTGACTTGGCACCGAATGACTTCTTTTTATTCCCGTACGTAAAAACCAAACTGAGAGGTCAACGTTTTTCGACACCTGAAGAAGCGGTTTTATTTGTTTTGGAGATACCTCAGTCAATTGTTTTGGAGATACCTCAATCAGAGTGGCAAAAGTGTTTCGACAATTGGTTCAAACGCATGCAAAAGTGTATAAATTTTCATGGGGAATATTTTGAAAAACAATAAAGTGATTTTCGATGATTAATATTTGTTTTTGTTCTCTAATCACGAAACATAAAATCCAACCGTACCACGGGCTAACGAGATTAAGCGTTAACCCCATCGGATAACCTTTTCGTTTGCTCCAAGAAGCTCAGCATCTTGTCTATGTCTATCTGAGATAATTCTCCCAGGTACATAAATAGGTAGGACCCCTATAGTAGACATCCGACTAGTGCTGGACATGTGCAAAGAAGATGTTCAGTGAATTATTCCCCCTCCTCATCATTACAGCTTTCACAGAAGTCCCTGACTTTTAGTCTCACCGCATGTCTAGCAATCAGACAGTGTCCCGTCAAAACTTAAACAAGCATTGATACCTTGGCTCTTGCTAAATAGAGAAGCGTCGTGGATCGCCTGCAATCCACTATGGGCCAGATTTATCTTGATTCCATTTACAGGGGTTGTAGCACGACTTCTACACGAATATATGAAGAATGTGTGCTTGTGAAAGAAATCTCTTTCCCAGAACCTCTCTTTAGGAAGGCATTTTTAAATGAAACAAAGAGGAACGTGCTTGCAGTCTCTCGGCATCTTGTTGAGAACATCTCTGGCAGGTCTTCTAAATCAATAAATGTAGAGTGTGTGCTTGTGAAAGAAAGCTTTTTCCGAAAACATTCAATTTTGCCGATCTTTTTAAAGGAAGGAAAGAGGAACGTGTTTTCCTAATCTCTGCATCATTTCAAGGATACCTCTGACAGGCCTTCTAAAATAATATATGCAGAAGTTGTGCATGTAGAGGAGAACCCAGTGTATTTTATTTGGAAGACCCTTAATATACATTTTAAAGGAATTGATTAGGAGCTTAGATTTGCATTACCCATGCGTTCTAGTTAAAAGATTTCTAAAATGCTATCTACCCAAGTAAATGCATGGATTTCCTGGGAAACATGATCCCGGTATCTCCTTTGCATCCTCACTGCATTCGATTTCAAAAATTGCTGGGACGCTCTCTAAACTAATATATTGGGAAGGTGTGATATCTTTCATTTGTCAGACCTTCAAGAGGGAATACCTTTCATTTGAAAGTCTTTCAATAGGAATACATAAGAACATGAAGTGGAACGTGTTTGCGTTTTCTGTACATGTTATTTGGAAGACTTCTGGCAGGCCTTCTAAAAGACTAAATAGACAATGTGGCTCTGTGGCCCTGTGTCTCTGTGAAGGAAAAAACAATTTCAGGACCTTTCATTCGGAAATCATTTAATATACATTTTTAAAGGAAACGACGAGGGACATCATGAATACGAAATATTAACGACTGGGCCACGGTCGTGAATTGAATCCTGGGAAAACTGAGGTCATGCTTTTTACCACGAAGACCAAGATGCCAAAGTTTAATCGTCCTCGACTAACTGCAATAAAGATTCCACTATCTACTCACGCCAAGTACTTGGGCGTGATTCTAGACCCTAAACTACCCTGGAAGCATAACACAGAGCACCGTGCACAGAAATGACATGGTGGCCTGTCGCGGGGTAGACCTCCACCCTGAAACTGTTGTATAGACTAGAGAGATCAGCTTGCATCGGCATAATATGCGCAATGAGGTCGTGTCCAGCTTAAGCCCTGCTTAATTGAATAGTGCGGCTAAATGCTCTTGGAATCTGGAAGAGCAACGCATTTGGACATGCCAGAATACTACCCATAATCCCAAGAGTACTCAATATAACCACCGATTACTGCACCCCCTCATTGACGTTCGATAACCTATTCGCTGTCAGGTTTCCCAGAAGAATAGGGTGGGATAAAGGGGAACCACTGACAGATTTTGACACCAAAGTATTTACGGGCGGATCCAAAATGGAAGGTGGAACCGGCTCGGGTGTGTTCTCAGAAGAGTTAAGCCTCAATTTATCATTCAAGCTCCCATGCTAGTGCAGCGCTTCCCAAGCGAAGGTACTGGCCATAAAGGAAGCCAGCGTCGAACTTATACTGCAACGGAGAACAGAGAGCATTGGAATATTTGTAGATAGCCAAGCGGCTCTCCTATCACTAAAATCTAACAACATTGAATCTAAACTCGTTAGTTAATATATGGAAAAACTTGTCGATCTAGATCGACTGGTCAATGTGGTTCTTAATAGGATACCAAGCCACAAGGGTCTCCTAGGGAACGAAGGGCAGACGGGCAGACTAGCCAGGACAGGATCCTCTTCCACCGAACTCCATATGATGTCAGTCGTAACGCCTATAAGGTCGGTCAAAAGAGGTACTTTCCTGCATTACCTTGAACGAGCAAAGGCAAGATTGGATAGGACGGAAACTTGCCGCACATCCAGAAACACATGGCCAGAATATAAAATTGACCGAACTAACTCCCTGATTAGCCCACATCGGGGAAAGAAATCAAAGCTAATTACCGTGCTGATATAATTATCACTCTCGTGCCTGCGAAGACGCAGAAGAGATGGTGGGTGGAACATCTCCTCTGCAGTTGTCCGCCTCTAATGAATAGACGCCTAACAACTATATGTCGTCCCTTCCTACACTATCACTTAACCCACTTAAAACCGAGCTAATGTTGTTCTCTCGGAAATATAAAACACCCGCATTTAAACTGCCGTCAGTTAATGGGGTGCAATTACAGTTGACGGCAAAGGTCAAGTATCCGGAAATAATTCTCGACAGAAAACTGTCGTGGAAACCGAATGTGGTGGAGAGGGTGAAAACGGCGTCTGTTGCTCTTTACTGCTGTAAAGGGGCGATAGGAGAGCCGTATAGATCCACATGGTCTCCTAAGATCACCATGTGGATTTATACGGCAATAGTCACACTAATACTTCTCTATGCCACCGTAGTTTGGTGGAGGTACCTCCAAAAGAAATATATTCTAAATTCCTTGATGAAAATTCAAAGATCAGCACTGATTAGCGTTAGTGGGGCAATGGGCACGACGTCAGGTACTGCACTGAGTGCTATCCCGAACATCTGTACTCCTGATATCATGGCCGAATCGGCAGTCGCTACATCCCTGGTGGGAATCAGAGATTGTTGCGTCATGATACTGGGGCATTCCGGACACGCTGAATTACTACACCGGATCAACTCTATTCCCGTAAAAACGGACTACCATATCCGCTACCTTCTACCAGCGACAAATCTAAGGACTTCTATTCCGAACAGGAATATCTGGGAAAAGTCACAAGAAGAGGATACCAGTAGTATCAGAGTTCTGACGGATGGATCAAAGTTGGACGAGCAAGTAGGGTCCATTCACCGGACCTAAATGTAAATATCTCCTTCAAATATACATATCTCCTGATCACTGCAGTGCATTTCAGGCGGAAATTACGGCGACGCGTCATAACGGCCGTGAACATAACGCCCATGGGCTTTATGTCCATATTAGGTGCGACATAACGCCCATGGGCTTTATGTCCATTTTAGGTGTGACAACCGGGCTGCCATAAAATCCATGGAAGCCTTGTTTGCTACGTCTCTGACAATGAAAGTGTGCCACTCATCACTTAGGGTGATGGCAGAGTATTTCGACATCAGGCTCATCGGGGTACCGGGACACAGCGACATTCCAGGCAATTGCGTATCGGATGCGTTAGCTAGACAGGGTACTACGGCACAGGTTCTTCCGGCAAAAGAAGGTGTTAGTATGCCAGTATCTACCTGCCGTTTGCAGATCAGGCAGTGGGCCGATAATATGTTCAAGGGCAAGTGGAGACTTACTTCAACTTGAAAACAAGCCACGATCCTCTGGCCACAGGTGGACAGGAAGAGGACTAGGCAACTACTTAACTTGCCGAGAGGCAGGTTATCCACAATAATAAGAACACTTACGGGACATTGTCTTGTAGGAAAACACGCCCTAAGATTTGGACAGAGAAACTCCACTCTCTGTAGATGCTGCATGGAAGAGGACGAGGAAACGACGAAACACCTTCTCTTGGATTACCCTGCTCTGGCAGGACTGAGAAGTAGGATATTTGGAACACATTTAGTTAGCACCGTAGCTCTACAGGATATTCCTGTAGGTCTTATAGACAAATTTATTGAAAGGGCAAATTGGCTAGACGACTAGTCAATAGTTCCTATAGAAGAAACTGCAGGTATCACAATGGGGTTCTTTAGCCTAAGTGTGCTAGACAGCGTGCTGTCTTGCAGCCTTTTCAAACAACCAACGCTTCCTACACAACCTCACTGAGATGTACGAGATAGATCTAGGGAATCTAATGAGGTAAATCCGATTAACATCCATCCTGTTCGGAGTGATGTGATATGTAAAATGGCATCTCAAGACACTAATTGATGATAAATAATATCTTTAGCAGCCACGTGAACCAACCAACCAACCATGCATATTCTTCTAAAATACTGAACAAAGGTTGTGTGATTGTGGAACACATCTTCCACCTTGTAAATCGAAGCTATTAGACCTTCACCTAGCCGTGGGAATACCTTCCCACTACCTTTCATTTGTAAGGCCTTTAATATATATTTTTAAATCAATAGAAAACAAAGTGTCCGGAGTCTTTCAAAAACAGTAAATGTGCATTTATGAACCGAAACAGCTTCCATTTGTCAGACCTTCAATAGGGAAAGGATAACACTTCCCACTATCTCTCATTTATAAGACTATTAAAAAATTCAACATGTTTGCTTATCCTCTCCATTCTATTTCAAAGGCATCTAGCAGGTAATCTGAAGGAATAAATGGAGAATGCCCGAAGCATTTCATTTGGAAGGTCTTTAATATTCGGTTGTAACGAAAAATGAGATGAACGTGTTTGCGTTGCGCCTGTATTCTATTTAAACGATTTCTAGTAGACATTCTGATAGAACCAATGGAGAATATGTGACGGTGAATCGAAAACACCTTGCATTTATAAAACGTTCTATAGGCGGTTTTAACGGAAAAGCCCTCTGTCAGGCCTGACTGTGGGATGTGAGGCTGCCGTCAATATTTTAGGAAAGGCATTGCCAAATAGTGTGATATGTATGAGCAAGGCCTATCAAATTCCGCCGCTGGCTTTCTGGATGATTGTAAATGGATGAGTATTATATACATACACATCATAAATACAATAAAACTCCCACTCCTTGAAACTTTTCAACTTCCTAGTGTATCTGATTGCCCGTATCTGTTTTTGTTTGTATTGGTGCGTGAGGGCCAGAGTCCACTGGATTGCAATACTAACCGCAAATGATGCCTTTTGCGGTTATTAAAATCCACCACACTAGCGTATAAACATCTGGTGATACCTTTTACATGGCCAAACAATTATTTGTGCCTGTATTTCAAGCACCACCACCACTACTAGTTAATGATGATAACTGTGATAAGGCCACTTGCATTGAGCATGAATACAACTAAGGACGAGTGCACTCGAAATCCTTTTTCAACTCGCTTGTTTTTTAATTATGCAACTAGAGTACGATAACGATCCTTTTTTTTTGCATCATTCTTAGCAATGATAAAACGGGATTTTTTTACAACCATAATTAATAATTGACTTTAAAGGATATCCTACCATTGAAATACATAATAGTTTTTTTTTTAATATTTTTAAACGCATTTTTTTTAGATTTTGCCTTAAAGATGTACGAGGGGTTATAAGTTAATAACCACACCCGTAGTAAACGTTAACAGAGCATACATAGTGGCCTGAAACGTTCTGAACATATTCTTGTAAACGGTCAGCCTGGAACTGAACTGATCCAACTGAAAGACTGGAATAGAATGGAATGGATTTAACTGAAATGAAATGAAATGAAATAAAATGAAATGGAATGAAATAAAATAAAATGAAATGAAATGAGAGAACTAAAAAAATGAAGTGATATGAAATAAAATGATATGGAATGGAATTGAATGATATGAAATGGAGTGAAATAAAATAAAATGAAATGAAATGAGAGAACTACAAAAATGAAGTGATATGAAATAAAATGATATGGAATGGAATTGAATGATATGAATTGGAATGGAATTGAATGGAATGAAATGAAATGCATTGAAATGAAATGGAAATTAATAAAATTAAATTAATTGAAATGAAATGAAATTAAATTATATTAGATTATTAAATGAAATGAAATGAAATGAGAGAACTAAAAAAATTAAGTGATATGAAATAAAATGATACGAAATGGAATGGAATGGAATGGAATGGAATTGAATGATATGAAATGGAATGGAATTGAATGGAATGAAATGAAATGCATTGAAATGAAATGGAACGAAACGAAACGAAATGTAATCGAATGAAATGAAACGAAATAATACGAAATGATATGATATGAAATGAAATGAAATGAAATGAAATGAAATGACATGAATGAAATGAAATGATATGATATGAAATAAAGTGGAATCAAATGAAATGAAATTGAATGAAATGAAATGAAATGATATGAAATGAAATGAAATGAAATGAAATGAAATGAAATGAAATGAAATGAAATGAAATGAAATGACATGAAATGACATGAATGAAATGAAATGATATGATATGAAATAAAGTGGAATCAAATGAAATGAAATTGAATGAAATGAAATGAAATGATATGAAATGAAATGAAATGAAATGAAATGAAATGAAATGAAATGAAATGAAATGAAATGACATGAATGAAATGAAATGATATGATATGAAATAAAGTGGAATCAAATGAAATGAAATTGAATGAAATGAAATGAAATGAAATGATATGAAATGAAATGAAATGAAATGAAATGAAATGAAATGACATGAATGAAATGAAATGATGTGCAATGAAATAAAGTGGAATCAAATGAAATGAAATTGAATGAAATGAAATGAAATGAAATGAAATGGAATGAAATAAAATAAAATGAAATGAAATGAGAGAACTAAAAAAATGAAGTGATATGAAATAAAATGATATGGAATGGAATTGAATGATATGAAATGGAATGGAATTGAATGGAATGAAATGAAATGCATTGAAATGAAATGGAAATTAATAAAATTAAATTAATTGAAATTAAATGAAATTAAATTATATTAGATTATTAAATGAAAGGAGATGAAATCCAATGACATGAAATGAAATGAAATGAAATAAAATGGAATGGAATGAAATAAAATAAAATGAAATGAAATGAGAGAACTAAAAAAATGAAGTGATATGAAAGAAAATGATATGAAATGGAATGGAATGGAATGGAATGGAATTGAATGATATGAAATGGAATGGAATTGAATGGAATGAAATGAAATGCATTGAAATGAAATGGAACGAAACGAAACGAAATGTAATCGAATGAAATGAAACGAAATAATACGAAATGATATGATATGAAACAAAATGAAATGAAATGAAATGAAATGAAATGAAATGAAATGACATGAATGAAATGAAATGATATGAAATGAAATAAAGTGGAATCAAATGAAATGAAATTGAATGAAATGAAATGATATGAAATGAAATGAAATGAAATGAAATGAAATGAAATGAAATGAAATGAAATGAAATGAAATTTAATGAAATGAAATGAAATGAAATGAAATGACATGAATGAAATGAAATGATATGCAATGAAATGAAATGAAATGAAATGAAATGAAATGATATGAAATGAAATGAAATGAAATGAAATGAAATGAAATGAAATGAAATGAAATGAAATGAAATGAAATGAAATGAAATGAAATGAAATGAAATGACATGAATGAAATGAAATGATGTGCAATGAAATAAAGTGGAATCAAATGAAATGAAATTGAATGAAATGAAATGAAATGAAATGAAATGACATGAATGAAATGAAATGATATGATATGAAATAAAGTGGAATCAAATGAAATGAAATTGAATGAAATGAAATGAAATGATATGAAATGAAATGAAATGAAATGAAATGAAATGAAATGAAATGAAATGAAATGAAATGAAATGACATGAATGAAATGAAATGATGTGCAATGAAATAAAGTGGAATCAAATGAAATGAAATTGAATGAAATGAAATGAAATGATATGAAATGAAATGAAATGAAATGAAATGAAATGAAATGAAATGAAATGAAATGAAATGAAATGAAATGAAATGAAATGAAATGAAATGACATGAATGAAATGAAATGATGTGCAATGAAATGAAATGAAATGAAATGAAATGACATGAATGAAATGAAATGATATGATATGAAATAAAGTGGAATCAAATGAAATGAAATTGAATGAAATGAAATGATATGAAATGAAATGAAATGAAATGAAATGAAATGAAATGAAATGAAATGAAATGAAATGACATGAATGAAATGAAATGATGTGCAATGAAATAAAGTGGAATCAAATGAAATGAAATTGAATGAAATGAAATGAAATGAAATGAAATGAAATGAAATGAAATGAAATGACATGAATGAAATGAAATGATATGATATGAAATAAAGTGGAATCAAATGAAATGAAATTGAATGAAATGAAATGTAATGAAATGAAATGAAATGAAATGAAATGAAATGAAATGAAATGAAATGAAATGACATGAATGAAATGAAATGATGTGCAATGAAATAAAGTGGAATCAAATGAAATGAAATTGAATGAAATGAAATGAAATGAAATGGAATGAAATAAAATAAAATGAAATGAAATGAGAGAACTAAAAAAATGAAGTGATATGAAATAAAATGATATGGAATGGAATTGAATGATATGAAATGGAATGGAATTGAATGGAATGAAATGAAATGCATTGAAATGAAATGGAAATTAATAAAATTAAATTAATTGAAATTAAATGAAATTAAATTATATTAGATTATTAAATGAAAGGAGATGAAATCCAATGACATGAAATGAAATGAAATGAAATAAAATGGAATGGAATGAAATAAAATAAAATGAAATGAAATGAGAGAACTAAAAAAATGAAGTGATATGAAAGAAAATGATATGAAATGGAATGGAATGGAATGGAATTGAATGATATGAAATGGAATGGAATTGAATGGAATGAAATGAAATGCATTGAAATGAAATGGAACGAAACGAAACGAAACGTAATCGAATGAAATGAAACGAAATAATACGAAATGATATGATATGAAACAAAATGAAATGAAATGAAATGAAATGAAATGAAATGACATGAATGAAATGAAATGATATGAAATGAAATAAAGTGGAATCAAATGAAATGAAATTGAATGAAATGAAATGATATGAAATGAAATGAAATGAAATGAAATGAAATGAAATGAAATGAAATTTAATGAAATGAAATGAAATGAAATGAAATGAAATGACATGAATGAAATGAAATGATATGCAATGAAATAAAGTGGAATCAAATGAAATGAAATTGAATGAAATGAAATGAAATGAAATGAAATAAAATGAAACGAAATGAATTTAATTTAAATTAAATTAAAGTAAATTAAATTACATTACATTACAGTCAGTTCGCTTTTCAGAAAGGAAAAAATATTAACAAGCAGCTCGATAACTTCTCAACACATATAAATAAATGGCTTAGTCAGCAAATGCATTGCTTAATATTATTCGTTGACTTTAGCAAAGCACTAGACACTTTATCGCACTCGAAACTCACACAAATGTTGGAAAACATTGGAATAAGGGGCGAAACTTTGATGTGACAATGGTCTCGTGACAATGGTCTCGTCATAAACGCATCTAAAACAAAAATTATGCATATAAAACCACCACACTTCAACAATTACACGGCTGCAATTAAATTTCACAATACTGATTGTCTACATAAATCTTACAATTCAACAACCTATAAATATCTTGGTGTCCTTGTTGATAACAACTTTAAATGGAACGCACACGTTGAAGACCTGCAAAAAAAGCTTAGAAAGTCAGCATACGCACTATACCATTTAAGCAACTGTGCAACTTATAGCGTGCTAAGACAGATATATTTTTCTCTCTCTGAATCCTACCTCAGACACGGAATTGCAGGATGGGGCAGTGCATCCCACTGCAAGGCATTACAAATGACTCAAAATAGAGTTCTAAAAATTCTTTTAAAAAACAAACGATTCTCAGCAAACTACGCCAACAACTTCACACAGAACAACAACCAAATAACAACAGAAAGCAACAATAATATCATTATTAATAATCATCCCAACACAAACAATAATTGTAATAACGCAACTTACACCAACCAAGGCACATTGGAAAACGATCAAACATATATCAGCAATGAAAACACCACTATTAACAATAACAACTCGATTACAAACAACACTCTAACCAGCAATAGCTGTCAAAGCAACAATAACATGAGAGAACAATACACCAACGAGAACAACAGCGCCGCTAAGGAACTCAGCGTCCTAATGTAAAAAGTATTTACTACTCAACACTTTCACAACGAATATAGTCTCAAAACACTGGACGTTACTCTACCGAAAATATTCAACAATTTACCAATAAACATAATTAAGTTAAAGACACACAAAGAAGAAATATAATGATTAAAAATCACTTTTTAAACTTGCAATGAACTAATTAGTAATTAAAAAGTAAAAATACTGGAAATTGAAACACTTGAATACAAACATAAGTACAATTTACTATTGAGATTGTTAATAAATTGAAGAAAATTATTGTATAATCTCCCGCAGACAAGCCAAAAGGCTTCGTGGGTTTTCGCATCGAAAATTAAATTAAATTAAATTAAATTAAATTAAATTAAATTAAATTAAATTAAATTAAATTAAATTAAATTAAATTAAATTAAATTAAATTAAATTAAATTAAATTAAATTAAATTAAATTAAATTAAATTAAATTAAATTAAATTAAATTAAATTAAATTAAATTAAATTAAATTAAATTAAATTAAATGAAATTAAATGAAATTAAATGAAATTAAATGAAATTAAATTAAATTAAATGAAATTAAATTAAATTAAATGAAATTAAATGAAATTAAATGAAACTAAATGAAATTAAATGAAATTAAATGAAATTAAATGAAATTAAATGAAATTAAATGAAATGAAATGAAATGAAATGAAATTAAGTGAAATGAAATGAAATGAAACGAAACGAAACGAAATGAAATGAAATGAAATGAAATGAAATGAAATGAAATGATATGAAATTAAATTTTTTTTTTTTTTTTTAAGATTTTATTGATCATTAATTAATTTACAAAAATGTTTTGATGTGAAAACCCACGAAGCCTTTTGGCTTGTCTGCGGGAGATTATACAATAATTTTCTTCAATTTATTAACAATCTCAATAGTAAATTGTACTTATGTGTGTATTCAAGTGTTTTAATTTCCAGTATTTTTACTTTTTAATTACTAATTAGTTCATTGCAAGTTTAAAAAGTGATTTTTAATCATTATATTCCTTCTTTGTGTGTCTTTAACGTTAATTACGTTTATTGGTAAATTGTTGAATATTTTCGGTAGAGTAACGTCCAGTGTTTTGCGACCATATTCGTTGTGAAAGCGTCCTTCTCGGAATCTCCCTGCTGCACGACGCCTTGTGTTGTGATCATGGTCTATAGGAATGAGAAATCGTGAATCGTTGTAGAATTCCTTGGCTAGGGTTGAGTAGTAAATACTTTTTACATTAGGGATGTTCAGTTCCTTAGCGGCGCTGTTGTTCTCGTTGGTGTATTGTTCTCTCATGTTATTGTTGCTTTGACTGATATTGCTGGTTAGAGTGTTGTTTGTAATCGAGTTGTTATTGTTAATAGTGGTGTTTTCATTGCTGATATATGTTTGATCGTTTTCCAATGTGCCTTGGTTGCTGTAAGTTGCGTTATTACAATTATTGTTTGTGTTGGGATGATTATTAGTAATGATATTATTGTTGCTTTCTGGTGTTATTTGGTTGTTGTTCTGTGTGAAGTTGTTGACGTAGTTTGCTGAGAATCGTTTGTTTTTTAAAAGAATTTTTAGAACTCTATTTTGAGTCATTTGTAATGCCTTGCAGTGGGATGCACTGCCCCATCCTGCAATTCCGTGTCTGAGGTAGGATTCAGAGAGAGAGAAATATGCCTGTCTTAGCACGCTATAAGTTGCACAGTTGCTTAAATGGTATAGTGCGTACGCTGACTTTCTAAGCTTCTTTTGGAGGTCTTCAACGTGTGCGTTCCATTTAAAGTTGTTATCAACAAGGACACCAAGATATTTATAGGTTGTTACCTGTTCGATGAATGTTGAGCATGTATCTGTAGAATTGTAAGATTTATGTAAACAATCAGTATTGTGAAATTTAATTGCAGCAGTGTAATTGTTGAAGTGTGATGGTTTTATATGCATAATTTTTGTTTTACATGCATTTATGACGAGACCATTGTCATGACACCATTTCGTTGCAATATCAAATTGATTTTGCATGATTTTTTCCGCATATTCAATGTTTTTATCAGCAACTACAATAGCAGTGTCGTCTGCATAGGCAAAGGTTTTGCTACCACGCAAAACGCGTAGCATATCATTTGCGTAAATGATGTATAGAATGGGCCCGAGTTTTGAGCCTTGCGGTACTCCACATTCCGTTGGTATTTTATTACTTAAGGTATTATCTACTTTCACGCTGTATGTTCTGCACTGTAAATAGTTTTTGAACCACATCAAAGTTTCGCCCCTTATTCCGATGTTTTCCAACATTTGTGTGAGTTTTGAGTGCGATAAAGTGTCGAATGCTTTGCTAAAGTCAACAAATAATACTAAGCAATGCATTTGCTGACTAAGCCATTTGTTTATATGTGTTGAGAAGTTACCGAGCAGCTTGTTAATATTTTTTCCTTTCTGAAAAGCGAACTGACTGTCGTTTATGATTTTGTACTTTTTCAAGTATTCCGTCAGTCTTCTGACTACAATTTCCTCGAGGATTTTTTCAATTACTGGAAGAATCGCTATTGGCCTGTAGTTGTTGTAATCCGATTTGCTGCCACTTTTATGAATTGGTCTAATAACAGATGTTTTTAACAATGTTGGAACTACGGATTCTTTTAGACTTGAGTTTATTAGTCTAGTAAGAATTGGCGTAAAAATGTTGGCATTATTCTTAAGATCTTTCGCCCTAATACCATCAACACCTGCACTTTTATTTGTGTTTAGATTAATTAAAATGCTGTATATTTCTGCTTCATTGGTTTGAGCAAAGTACATTGAGTTTGGTTGTGTTCTTCCGACAACGTTACTTGTTTTTTTGTTACATTTGTGTATGATTTTGTTAACGTTTTCTTTAAGTCTTGTAGAAAAATTGTGTAAGATTGTGTTTAAATTGTCCTTTTCAAAGTTTTTCAGTATTATCTCATCAATATTGTATGTTTTCTTGCCGATAATTTCATTTATTATTTGCCAAGTTAGTCTCATATCACGTCTATTTTCTATGAATTTTTTCCTAAAATAGCTGTTTTTAGCATAGTTTATTTTTTTATTCAGTGAGTTCCTAAATTTTTTATATTCACATTCAAATGTTTGATTTGTTTTATTATTTTGCCATTTTTTATAGAGAGTATCGCGTATATCGCATAGTTTTACTATTTCTTCACTGATCCATGGGTTAGATGACCTTTTTTTGCTCGTTTTATTATCCTTTTTTGAGTTTTCGTAAATGTTTCTAAATTTTATTAAAATGTTTTCATATAACTCATTAGTGTTAACTTCTTCAGTCGCCATTGCAGTCCAATTTATTTCTTGTATTTTTTTATTCACTTTATAGTCGTTTAGTCGTGGTACCTGGCACGTATTTCTGTTGGTTTCCCTTCCCTGATTATTGACATCGCCATCAACACAGCAAAATATCGAAAAGTGATCAGATATTGTTGTTGATACAATCGTTGCATATGTATGTGAGCTTGGCCTGTGCATTTTTAATAACACATGATCTATGCAAGAGCTTACACCTTTCTCATTATCTTCACGAGTATTCTCATTTACCATACTTATCATTCCATTGGCGAGAGTCATGGTGAGATACGTTGTTGTTGTTATATTTTCTTTCTTAATGTCTATGTTCATATCTCCAATAATCACAACATCTTGTCTTTTCTTCACATTGTTGACAACAGTTTCAAGTTCTGATATAAACTCTCTTACATTGAGATGCGGGGGACGATATACAGATAGTAAAGAGGTTGTTTTGCTATCTATGCTCAGATCTAGTTGGAGTAGTTCAAACGAGTTTGTGTGTGTTGATACATGGGTAAAGTTGATGCTCTCTTTTACATACACTGCAATACCTCCTCCTCTTCCCTCTCTGTTTATGAAGATTGGGTTGAAACCAGAAATGTAATAAAAGCTGTTCTCTAAATCAGAAATGTTCGTTTCAACCAGTACTATTATTTTAATTTTATTTATTATTTTGCCTATGGTTGCTACAAATGTAGTGAAATTTAGCCGCATGGATCTAATGAATGAAAATGAAACGAAATGAAATGAAATGAAAAGAAATGAAATGAAATGAAATGAAATTAAATGAAATGAAATGAAATGAAATGAAATGAAATGAAATAAAATAAAATAAAATAAAATAAAATAAAATAAAATAAAATAAAATAAAATAAAATGAAATGAAATGAAATGAAATGAAATGAAATGAAATGAAATGAAATGAAATGAAATGAAATGAAATGTAATGAAATGAAATGAAAGGAAATGGAATGAAATGAAATGAAATGAAATGAAATGAAATGGAATGAAATGAAATGAAATGGAATGAAATGAAATGAAATGAAGTGTAATGGAATCAAATGAAATGAAATTAAATGAAAATTTCAATGAAATTAAATGCAATGGTTATTGATAACAATTGGATCTGACTGGTCCAAGAGTTTTTTGGTTCAGGCCTATCTGTTTAGTTAGACAAGGTGTGTAGATGGCGTCGAGAACGTAGTAGAAAGCGTCACGATAGCCCACAAGTCTGTCGCAACCAGTTCGCTGTGCGCTCTCTAGCATTTTGGGTAGCTGAATACTTAATGGTAAAACACTCGATACTGTCGTTGTCACTACGCAGGGTGATCGCCGTCTAAAAAAATGTAAGTTGGTCAGAGGAGGGATTGAAACCACACTCTCCTATATAAGAGTCGTGCACCATCGGTTGCCACAAAAAATCTACCGAAGTGAGCGCTCTTTACCTCGGCAGATCGTCTTCTCGTTGATGATTCCGGGATTTCTGTGACGTTCTGCCTCACAACCTGATTATTATCAACCGACCAACCAGTTTGAGGTCTGACCGTACGTTTGAAATCTCCAACAGTCGCAAGTTTTGTAAAAATATCCACTAACGGCTAAAGAAGAGAAGTGCATTGGTCCCAGGTAGACAACTTAGTACTACGCAAACAATTCCTAAAATCATTCAGCTAAGCTTCCTGAATGTCTGCTAGATCCAAGATGAATTACGATCCTGGATATTCCCTCTTATTCCCATAGGAGGCCAAGCAGTAGCGTATGAGAAACCCAACCCTCTCGTTCTCCTCTTCATCCCCACAGATTCTATAGTGGTACTGAACTGAAATTCCATATATAGACGTGTGCCTGCCTATGAAACAGTGTGCAGTCATCGCAGCTTCTAGCATAGATATTAAGGTGGACCTTGAAATGACATTTTTGCGATATTTTGGTAGATGAGGGCTCTATTCCGTGCCTTTTTGAAAAAAAATGACAATGGCGAAAAAAAAAATTAAAAAAAAAAACATTAGGGGTTGCGCACGAGCCGAGAAAAAGGTCCACTTTGCCAAAATTAGGGGGGAAATTGCCATAGGTCATCAGGGGTCACCCGTAGGGGGGAAGAATGTATGGCCGACCCCCATTAACTTTTCCCCCAAGACACCCACCCGCTATCTCCTCCCCTTAGGGGGGTCACCATACAAAAATGGAGGTTGCTCAGTATTTTCGAAAAACACCATAGGTCATCAGGGGTCACCCCTAGGGGGGCAAAATATATGACCGACCCCCATTAACTTTTCATCCCCAACATCTTTTCCGAACAAACTTACCCTCTATCTCCACTCCTTGAGGGACTCCCCATACAAAAATACTGAAAATCTATGTATTTACAGTTGCACAATATCGAGATTTTTTTGATTTTTTTTGATTTTTTTACAGAAATTCCACCAATATTCAAGAGTGGTCATTGTTTGGAAAGTCTTGAAAAATTTGAAACGCACACGTGCTGAATCAGGTACATAGGCACCCTTAGCAGATGCCCCCATTCATCAGTACCTGGCAGTAAAATATTGCAAAATACGTAGTAGTTATAAATAGCAGTTCATTCATCGATTGTTGTCAGTCAACAAGTGCCGACGACCGCGAAAAGTAAATTGATTTTTCTCCCGTTTTTTAAAAGTTAAGATGACAACACGACTTAGATCGCGCGACGATATTTTTTTGATTGGTTATCCAAGCATGAATATTACGGGGAACAAATTACCGTCGAAGAAGCAAGTGCTAAGAATGCATTTCTTCAACATTCGCAAACGAAACATGTCGAAGAAAAATAGTGCGGTTATAGTTGCGGACGCAGTGATGATTTTTTGGCGCCAAGCAGCTATTCCGACGAAAGCCAGAGGAGATGTTACAAGAAAAATAGCTGCGCTGCACGATGAGTGGGATGCTTTAAGAAAGTCATCTCACAGAAAGACTGAGTCCACTAGAGAAAAAGAGAATACGTTTTCTGATAGCTTGGATAATATTTTCGACATCGCACACGCCAACGCCCTTGAGAAAATGACAAATACCGAAGACATTGAGTTTCTGCTAAAGCAAAGAGAAGATGGCCGGCCAGGAACTATGGGAGGTGTGGACGCTACTGATACTCGAACGAGGAAAAGAAAAGCTGAGCGCGAAGAACAAGAAGAGTTGCGACGCAAACGTGCAACGGAATCTAGTAGAGATCGGTTCGCTAAAGGCGGTAAGCTATTTCGCGCTTTGTGTGTTCGTCCAATGTTTATATTCAAATGAAATTCGTTCAATTGCAGTGGTTAAATTTTCAAGCAGTGATTCAAGCGATGATAATGGGAGACAGGACGAAAACTTCCCGGCAGAAGCTGGCTCGTCAAATGTTGGTGACAGAAGAGGTTACAAACAATGTTTTACTGAACGAGTCCTATCAGCTTTGGACAAGTGCAAAGTGACTGACCGAGACGCGGTCGGCATTATGATAGCGGCGGCAGAAGCATTTGGACGCGATCCTCAACAATACACAATAAACCGTACGTCGCTTCGGAGATGTCGGCGTTCAAATCGAGAGAACATGCTGAGTTATGTGAAAGACAATCCAGAAGTAAGATCGCATAGATTTATTTGCTCTCATTCAGAATTCTTATTCTTCAACGCGTTTCATTCATCTCCAGCTTGTCGCAGCTAAATCCTTCGTAGTCCATTGGGATGGCAAAATGCTTTTGGATTTTGTGGGTACAAAGAAGGTGGACCGTCTACCGGTAATTGTCTCGTACGGAGAAAAAGAACAACTTCTTGGAGTTCCCAAAGTAGAAGATGGGAAAGGAAAAGGCCGGAGAATAGCACATGCCGTTTATCAACTGTTGGCATCTTGGCATATGACACATCGAATACAAGGACTTTCTTTCGACACGACATCAACGAACAGTGGCCCATTCTCCGGAGCCGCAGTTGCTCTTGAGCGGCTGTTGGAGAGAGAAATCTTATATTTACCTTGCAGACACCACGTATACGTACTGGTGCTAAGGGAAGTTTTTGAGACAAAAATGGGAAAGACCAGTGCACCAGGCGTTCCTTGCTTTGACCGTTTCAAACAGGAATGGGACGCTGTAAAGGTTAAACCATTCCATTCTGGCTTGATAGACGATCAAGTCGTCAGAAAAATTCCTGTGGCAATGCAAGTCGGCATAAAGAAGTTTTGCTTAGATCAATTGAAGGAGAAACACCCTCGCGATGACTACAAAGAAATGCTACAATTAATTCTTTTGTTTCTGGGTGAAAAACTTGAGAATTACCATTTCCGACCTCCAGGACCCGTTTCCCATGCTCGATGGATGGCAAAAGCCATTTACAGCCTCAAGATGTTTTTGTTTCGGATAACTTTTCACTTATCTTTATGTGAATTGAATGGTATTCGACACGTTTGTATTTTTGTGGTGCGACTTTACGTCAAGGCATGGTTTGGTTCTTCTCGAGCAGCTGAGGCGCCGAATCAAGATTGGAAATTTTTGAAGGACATCGTCGAGTACAAGTCCGTTGACCAGGATTTATCTCGGGTAATGATAAAGAAATTTATCGGTCACCTATGGTATCTCGCCGATGAGCACATAACCCTTGCCTTTTTCGATGACAAGGTTTCAAATGAGTTGAAGGCCAAAATGGCCCAAGCATTGCTAGAAAATGAGAATGACGAAGGTGAAGAAGATGAAGAAGACGAAAAAGGTGAAGAAGATGAAGAAGACGAAGAAGGTGAAGAAGATGAAGAAGGTGAAGAAGATGAAGAAGACGACCCGGTTCCCCCAGCTCCTCGCGTCGTAATCAAAAGCACCAGCGTTAAAAAAATCGAGGTGAAATTCAAAGATGTGAATGAGGAATTCTTGGCTAAAGACTTGAGCAACTTCGTCTCTCATAATACCAAAAATTTATTTGTACGATTTGGAATATCGCAAGATTTCATTCTTGCAAATCCAGCAACCTGGAAATCTCGCGCAGACTATCAAGAAGGTCGTAGAATTGTAAATAACTTGCGCGTTGTGAACGACACTGCCGAAAGAGGAGTAAAAATGATACAAGATTATAATAGAATACTGTGTCAAGGCGAAGAAGAGAAACAGTATTTACTACATGTTATCGATTCTTACCGCAAGAAATACCCATCAGCGAACAAAAATTTGTTAATTTGACTATATTATATTAAGAGTGCTTAGTAGTACTACTCAATTACAGCTTCTTTTATTTTTGTATGGGGAGTCCCTCAAGGAGTGGAGATAGAGGGTAAGTTTGTTCGGAAAAGATGTTGGGGATGAAAAGTTAATGGGGGTCGGTCATATATTTTGCGCCCCTAGGGGTGACCCCTGATGACCTATGGTGTTTTTCGAAAATACTGAGCAACCTCCATTTTTGTATGGTGACCCCCCTAAGGGGAGGAGATAGGGGGTGGGTGTCTTGGGGGAAAATGTTGCCGGTAAAAAGTTAATGGGGGTCGGCCATACATTCTTCCCCCCTACGGGAGACCCCTGATGACCTATGGCAATTTCCCCCCTAATTTTGGCAAAGTGGACCTTTTTCTCGGCTCGTGCGCAACCCCTAATGCTTTTTTTTTAATTTTTTTTTCGGCATTGTAATTTTTTTTCAAAAAGGCACGGAATAGAGCCCTCATCTACCAAAATATCGACACAAGGTCCACCCTAATAGATATATATGTATATATATATCTTGCCCAGGAGTGGTTATCAAGTTTAGCGCGTTCGATTCGTGTCATAATATGGCCATACCTGCCTGGTGACCCTACTTTTTGTGTCACCGGACTATCAATTACCAACAAGCGTTTCTGCGAGATTCGGTTTTAAGTATAAGTTTGCAAGCAGAATGTGGCATACTCACCTGCTTTATATCCACTGGAACACGTAAGGTATTCTCTAACATCCCCGGCTCACCTGTTATATGATTCTCTGGGAAGTTATTGTACCCCAGAAACCATATTACGTGGATGTCTAACTGATTGGGCAACGCATTTAGAGATGCGCGGCAGTTCTTGAAGTCAGGAACACAGATACCACAGGCGGCGATGACGTTTCGCGCTAGTCAGAGTGCTACTTCCCCGATTGCCAGAAAGACTAGTATATTCTGGGAGCACTTGTGCGAGGTGTAGACCCAGCTGTTTACTTTGTCATCTATCTTGGAACCATCAGTGTAAATCCTTAAATACCTGCCAGAATCGTATAGGCTGTATGCGTCCCTTCCCGTCCTGCCTTTCCGGGATATGAATGTACACGTTTCCCTCAATGGTTGAAGTGGGTGTTATGTAATCGGGTTTTATTGGAGATTGCCGCAGATCCCTCAAAACCGACCTATGACGATATAAGCTGCCAATGTTGTCAGAATTTTCCTTGCGGGCAAATATTGTGGTAAAAGGTGAAGGATAATCCCCAAACCCTCTGTAGGGGTTGCGGGAAGAGCACCCATGGTACCCATCGTTGTAATTCTGTGAACTTTTGTCAATAGACTTAGGTAAGTGGATCTGTTCCAGTACCGGCTACCAAACAACAATGACATATAATAATATCGGGCGGACCACAACTATACATATACAGGAAAATAGTTTCGGGGATATTCCTCATCGCCTTTTGATAACCCATTTACACAAAATAGGACAAAGTAGGATAGTTGAATCTAAACTTGCTGTCGAAAATCACACCTAGATACCATGCGTTATTCTTTAGGTATATTTCCCTACCACATGGAGATAATGGCTGAATATACGAAACCTTCTGCTTCTTGGTAAAGAATACGAGGTCAGTTTTCTACCGATTTACGTTCTGCCCATTTTCCGTGGCCCACATGGCAAGAGTCCTGCATAACTCCTATTAATTACTATCCACTGCTCTATTCCAGAAATGTGCTGACAAGACTCGCGCTTACGGTGTTCCTCTTTTCACATTACGAGTTAAAGTCATATAACCCGTGAGGATGTCATCCGCATTTGCTTAAGTAATCCATAGATCGAATTAATTGTCACCTGGTCAAAGCTACGAGCCAATAGAGTCGATTACGGTAAGGCATTGTTAAACACTCCCACTATAGCGAAAGGAGTGTATTCCTTTAGATAAATCGATTTCTCCACGAAGTCCACTAGAGCGGTTTCCGTAGGGTTGCCCTTGTTGCAAGCGCACTGGCATGTGGACGTCGTTCATAGATATGAGTCAATCATCCTCTCCAATGCATTCAAAAGAAAATATCAGAGACTCATTGGTCTAAAGTCTTTTGAAGTTATGTGTGATGATTTTCACGCTTTCGGAATGAATTCCACCTTGGATTATCTTAATGATGCTTTGATATAGGATAGCTTGATGCAGCTGGTATAAAGTTTCAGATGTCCAAGAGCCAAAATGTTTAGTCCACTTTGCAACGCCACTGGTGCCTATGCCGGCTGGGCAATGTAATTTGTTGGACTTAAAAATTCCTTGTGTGGTATTTCGTTAGGCACGATATTTCTCCTAACCTGTAAGATGACGTGGTTATTCGTTGAATCCTAACTTATATCTTCGAACAAGTTTTCTGGAAAGTGTGTGTTAAGAAGGAGGTCTAACTATTTATCAGTCAATGTCATCCACCGCCCGTTACGTTTTTCCAGATATTCCGGAGATATGGGAATCGTCGAGGCAATTTGAGCAGCCTGGAAGTTTCAGACGCGTTTTCAACGCAGTCACAGAAATGTATCCAAGACCTCGTCCCCTAATATCACTTAACACTTTCGTGTATTTTTTATGTTTTAGTGTGTACAATTTCTTCTCTCGCTCCTTCTTTGTTGAGTCAGCTCTTTAAAAAATCTCTCTGCGAGACTCTCTCCAAATTTGCAGATCCTTGTTCTACCTCAGAGATTTCTTCTTATCTCTATAAGAATCATTGGAGCATGAGAAATCAAAAGATTCGTTAAGAGCTGAGGTGAGACGATCGGTAAGATGGTCAATCCCAGCGGTATTATCGGTTTCGGATAGAGGAATGGTCTTTTTAATACCAATGCAAGTTAAGTTGGTATTGGGCCAGTTTGTTTTATGAAAATTTTTTTGAAGCAGTAAAGTGGCCATATTTTGCGAGAGCGATAACTCTACACAATTATGGTTGGAAAATGCATGCTCACTCCACGCCTTCCATCTTTTGATCCACTCAAAGGCATGAATTGAAGCATATGTGGCACCAAGTCCTTTTGTCCATCTTAAGTAATGAAGGTGGGCTTATCATCCTTGTTACAAACAGAAAAGCTAGTTGACAATAAGTAATTTAAACGTGTTTCTCCTCTATCACTTCCATTGATACTTCCCCAAATTGTCTGGTATGATTTGAAGTTCGCACGAGATCGAGACCAACTATATCTGTTTTCTCATCGTCAACTAGGTTCCTCGGCAAAACCGACGGCCGGTATATTCATTGGGCATATTGTTGTCTGTCACATTTTTGTTTTCAGCAGTTTTCAACAAACAAATCCACATTTGGGTCACAAAAACATAAATTATAACCTATTAATCATTGTGACCTTGGCTATCAAAAACCGCAGAAGGATAAGCCATGGTACGACGAAGAATGTCGCATTGCAACTGGTGAAAAAGACGCTGCACGTATGGCAGCGAAACAGTCAGTTACAACGCGTGCTGCTGCAAGTGAGCGGTACAAGAGGCTGAGAATGGAGGAAAACCAACTATTTAGGACTAAAAAAATGGCAGTGGGAGCAGAGGGAGAGTGAGAAAACCGAATTATGCAGGCTGAATGGTGAATCCCAAAAATTTTTCCATAGGGTAAGAAGATCGAATAAAGGGCCTAATAATGGGCTGCCCTCCTGCAAGGACGAGAATGGGAATCTGGTGACTGATAAGCAGTGTGTGCTCAAAATGTGGAGAGACCAATTTTCAGCACTACTCCACTTAGATTATTCAACTGCAGATCAGGAGGTAATGATAGTGGAAGATTGTGTAGATTGTACCCCCCCCCCCCCCGCCAAGGCGATCACTCGGCTTAAGAATTATAAAGCCGCTGGTGCGGTTGAGCTACACGCCGAACTTTTTAAGGCAGCTGGCGAAGGACTGCTAGCCCACATCCATCGTCTTATATGCGGTATATGGTTGGGTGAATCTGTGCTGACGATTGCAGTATTATGTCCTGTATTCAAAAAGGGTGATCCATGTGTCTGTTCCAACTATCGCGGTATCAGTCTTTTATCCATCGCGTATATGGTTTTGTCGAACGTATTATGTGAAAGTCTAAAGCCAATTATTGGAAACCTGATTGGACCTTATCAGTGTGGTTTCGGATCAGGCAAGTCCACGACTGACCAAATATTCACGCTACGCTAAATCCTGGAAAAGACCCTCGAAAAGGAAATCGATACATACAATTTTTTTGTCGATTACAAAGCTGCTTTCGATAGCCCCATATGGGGAAAATTGTACGAAGCTATGTCTGATCTTGGGATTCCGCCAAAACTGATTCGCCTCTGTATAATGACGCTGAAAGTGGGGAAAGACCTCACCGAACCATTCTGTACCAAGCGAGGACTGAGACAAGTCGACACAATTTCGTGCAATCTCTTCAACATCTTAATGGAGATAATAATGAGAAAGGCAGCAGTAAATACGAACAAGACCATTAACACGAAAAGCCATATGTTGCTGGCGTATGCTGACGACATAGACATCATGGGGGAAATTTGCGAGAGGTTACTGGAGTATTTTCAAGAATCGAAAAGGAATCAGCGAAGGTGGGTCTTGCTGTTAATGAGGGCAAGACAAAACTGATGGTGTCAACGACCAGAAAAGCCTCTCGACATGGTCCGTACTTGAGCGTTGACAACCGATTTAATTTTGAAGTGGTAGATGAATTTGTCTACCTTGGATTCGCCGTGAACAAAGACGACAACGTCAGCCTGGAGATAGATAGGAGAATTGTGCTTGCAAATAGATGTTATTTTGGGCTCAACAAGCAGTTTAGGAATAAAGCCCTCTCAGGACGGACAAAAGTCCAGGTATATCAGACTCTCATTTTACCTGTCTTGACATATGACTCCGAAACTTGGGTCATATCGCAAGCGGACGAAAAACACCTGGGAGTATTCGAGAGGAAAATTCTGAGTAAAATATATGGTCCCGTTAGCGAAAATGGTAAGCAGCGAAGTCGCTGGAACCCAAAGCTATATAATCTATATTCTGACGTGGACATAGCTAGGTGAATCAAATTAGGCCAATTGCGTTGGCTAGGCCATGTCATCAGAATGGATGAAGACGCACCAGCGTGAAAAGTTTTCGCTAACGTACCCGATGGAAAAAGGAACAGAAGACGACCAAGACTCCGATGGAAAGACCAGGCAGAAGAATTCTTCCGTATCCTTGGTGTTACCAACTGGCAAGGAAAAGTGAAGGATAAAGCCAGTTGGAAGAATATGTTGAAATTTGTTTAATTTGTTTGTCTAATTAATATGTGTAAGACGTCTGACCTCATAAGGTTGTAAAATAGTCAATAAAAGTAATCCTTGTGTATGTAACATATAGTATGGAATAGTAAACACATTGTGTTTGGACACAATCATACTAAATTTGCGACAAGATACAAACGAGTTATATTTGCATCCAAGCAACAAAAAATACACGTTTTTCAGCGTGTATGGGAATATTTAGATAAAAGTTTCGGCATGTGTATGGCTTTGAAAACGAGAGGATTCTAATCACGTGTCTTCAATCCACAAATCCTGCCTTGATTTGTCCGGTGTTCTTGGTCAGAGTTCCAGGTTTTGAGGGGTGGAGTTTAGCTTTGGTAGCGTCAACATGTGCAGCTACTTTCCTCTCCAGCACCGTATTGTTGGCCTTGTCGTCGGTGTCTTCCAGGAGGCTATCTGAAACCGCATCAATAAGTTTTGATCTTGACAATGAAGTGTGGCAGTCACATCTTTATTATCTCCAACATTCGCAGCTACGTCCCTCTCTACTTATCTGTTGTTGTCCTCGTCGACATCATGCAGGTGGCTAGCTGCCGGATCAGCTGCTGCTGAATAAGCTTCAATTCGCACTTCGAAGTAACTTCCCCCGTAGTTGATTTCATCTCCGTTCCACTCCAGCAAACCACCGGTGTAGCAAGTACCAGCGTAACTTTTGGTGGGTTTGGTGTCAGATATGGTACCCTAAGATAGATAACACACGATGTTATAAGGTTTCCAAATAGCGAAACCGCGTGTTAGATTTTTCTTACGTTAAGATTTCTAGAAAGCAGATGTGATGGGGGTACTCTCAGATCATTATCGAATTCTGCGTAACTCAAGCAATTACAAACGTATACTCTTGTTTCGGAGTCAAAAAATTTGTTGGCCTGTGTTATTGACTGGGTTTTTTCGAAATATAGTAACACCATTTTGATTCTTTGTGCGATGGTGCAGTGATCCATAGGGTATGGGGAAACTATATGTCGTTACACACGACGGTGGAGAAATACCCATTACGATTATCCTTTACCCATATGGTATGATGAAAATAATGGGTAAGGGTACTTTTTAAAGAAGTGGTACTCTTTTTAGCAAAAGGTTTTTTTTTAAGAAAATGCACTTATTTTCAGGAACGCTACTTATCCCAAAAAGGTATTATTTTATTTTTAAGAAAATATACTTTTAATAAACGGAATTTTTGTAAGAAAATTTTGTGTTTTTTTTAAGAGAAAGGGCAGGAAAGTTGTTTTTTGCGAAATAGGATTTTTTTTAGAATTGGTCCTTTTTCAAAATAGGCACTTTTTTAAGAGGAGGTACTTATCTCAAGAAAAGTTATTTTGTTTTGTTGTAGTTTTATAAGATAAGGCCATTTTGTTGTAAGAAAATTTACCTTTTTAAGAAAAGGTACTTATTTAAAAAAACTACTTTTTCTAAGAAAAGGTATTTTTTGTAAGAAAATTTACTTTTTTTAAACAAAGGTACCTCTTTAAGATAAGGTATTTTTGTTAAGACAAGGTACTTTGTTTAAGAATATGAATAGGTATTTTTTTTTGAAAACAAATAATATTTTTACGAAAGGCCATTATTTAAGAAAATTTTATTTTTTACACTTCTTTCACTTTTGCTTTTCTAAAATTACTTTTTATTAGTTTCAAAACCAGAATATATACTAAATATTGTTTACAGGCTCCACCTAGAAAACTTCCCATTAAACAAGAAATTTCCCAACATATTGTTACGAATTTCCTTATTCGTCCTTTTTGCGTTGTTTTATTCCCAATAATAAAACAAGGTTCGTATTAAATTACGATAATTACAACGGTTTAACTTCCTTTTATTTTACTTATATAGTACAACAGTTTACTTTATTTATGACACTTTAACAAAGTCTTATATTTTACTATCAAATCGCGTTGCTTACTTTACGGCGATTAATCACAAACTGAACTCTCCATTCCAAAGACCTCCGCTATTTATACCAACTCACCATACTCAAATGAAGGTATATCTAGCGAATTCAAGAACCTTCTAGAATCTAGATGTTGTTTGTTGTTGTTTATCTTTGTAGAACAATCTCCTACACAGGAGAACTATCTTTACTGAGGTGAATTCATGCTACTGGTTTAGCGAGCTGGTACGTTGTTACAATGCATACTTTCAGGCGCAGCACTAACCGCCTGTTGTTTACATACTGTTAGTAGAGTCATTAACAGTAAGCAAAAGCTTTTACTTATTCGTAACACTGCCCCCCACTTAAGCCTGTTCGTCCCGAGCAGCCTCAACCCTCCGTTTTCCATACAGAGCTAGTCTTTCCAAATGCACGACTTTCATTTTAGCTCTTGGACATTGGCTTTTCTGGATTCTATAAACCACGTCGTTTGTTCGTTTTACAACCCTGTAAGGGCCTTCCCAGTGAGTCTGAAGTTCTGGAGATAAACCTTTCTTGCGCTGTGGGTTGAACAGTAAAACTAGCTGGCCTTCATGGAATCCTTCGGAATTTGCCGCTTGGTCGTACCTGACTTTCATCTTATTACTGACCAACTTCATTCTGGTGCGAACAAACTCGTGAAGTTCGCTAAGCTCTCCTGGGATACCATCATTCTCCCCACTGTCGGATGTTAGGCAGTTGCCAAACTTCAAATTTCTAGGGAGCTTTAACTCTGTCCCGAAGACGGCACTAGCTGGTGTTCGGGCAGTGGTATCCTGGGTGGCCGACCGGTATGCTAGAAGGAATTTTGGTATGCGTTCGTCCCAGAATTTTCTATCCTTACTGATGATCTTGCTCAAATATTCTTCAAGAGCCAGATTAAATCTCTCTACCGTGCCGTCAGTCCGAGGGCGCACTGATGTCGTTCTTATACCTCGAATTCCATTCCTCTCGCATATTCCTTTCAAGATGGCAGATTCAAAATTCCTACTCTGCTCCGAATGCAGTTCTAAAGGGACACCAAAACGACTTATCCAGTTGTTCACGATAGCTTTGCTTATTGTTTTCGCTTCTTTATTTAGAATAGCGTACACCTCGGGCCATTTACTGAAGTAGTCCATAATGACTAGGGCATATTGGTTCCCAGAGCTACTTGTTGGATATGGACCAGCCACACTCATGGATATTCGCTCGAAGGGAGCACTTGGGCTCTTCTGATGTCTCTGTTCGCAAGTCCTCCGCGTTGGTCCTTTAGTTGTCAAGCACTGCGTGCAGCCTACAATCCACTCGGATACAGCTTTTTGACGACCAACCCAATAGAAACGCTCCCTTAGTTTCTCCATAGTTTTTCCTTTGCCGAGGTGCCTACCATGCGGTCCATTATGAGATTCTGCAATTACCTCTTTCACTTTCAAGGCAGGTACCACAATTAGATTTTTCTCCGTTTTTCCATCTTCACTTTCCTATACACGGTATAGACAGCCATCTAGCAATCTCAGGCTATTCCACTGGGCCCAATATGATTTTAAAACGGGGCTTTCTGAAGCGATTTCATTCCGCGTTAATTGCCTATCCTCTTCCTTTGCCAAAATAATTTTTGCCAATACAGGATCACTTCTCTGTGCCGTGAACCACTCGTCGTCGGATTCAATTCTCAGGGATCGGACGTCAATAATTTGCTCTTTGATCTCAGCCGTAGAATCCTGTTTAGGCTCGATTACATGTGGACGGTCATTTACTCGTCCGGTATCGGCCGCTGTCGCTGGAGATCTGGACCATTTTCTCAGGTCTCTACAGTCCCGCCCTATATGGCCACGTTCACCATGACTGTCACCTTTCAATTTTGTTGCTTGCCATAGCGCTTTCGTGAGAATCCGGATCACTTCCTTCAGTTCGCTAACGGCGGCTTTCAAATCTTTTGATTTGCCTTCCGTTTCTACCCTTCGCACATAATGTGTCTGTTGACTGGAAACAACCCTCGCTGTCTCATTCGCCAAAGCAAATGAAACTGTTTCCGCAAATGTAGCTTTTTGTGAGGCACACACCGCATATCTAACGTCGGGATCGTTAATGCCCCTAACAAATGCCTCTATCTTAAATTGCTCTAAGAGTGGGTGGGACTCACCAGGATAAGTCATCAACACCAAACGTTCCACCTCGGCTGCGAAGTCCTGAAGCGTTTCATTATGCTTTTGCACTCGGCCTCCCAATTCCATGCGATATAAATCCTTCTTGTGAACGCCACCATACTTTCGTTGTAACGCAGCCAGTATATCCTCGTAGTTGTTTCTGGCACTGACGGGAATGCTCTGAAGGACTTCTGCTGCGTTGCCTTTCAGTGCTAAAATTAGCTCTACGGCTTTGTCGTGGCTGTTCCACAAGTTCTTAATTGCGACCATTTCGAATTGGAATTTAAAAACATCGAATGGTGTAGAGCCATCGAAACAGGGAGCTTTCAATCTACTAGAGCCTTCAGAAATTACTCGCACCGGACCCTCTTGCAACTGAAGTTCATTCATAATGACTAGGGCATATCGGTTCCCAGAGCTACTTGTTGGATATGGACCAGCCACACTCATGGATATTCGCTCGAAGGGAGCACTTGGGCTCTTCTGATGTCTCTGTTCGCAAGTCCTCCGCGTTGGTCCTTTAGTTGTCAAGCACTGGGTGCAGCCTACAATCCCACTTCTGACACCAATGTTACGAATTTCCTTATTCGTCCTTTTTGCGTTGTTTTATTCCCAATAATAAAACAAGGTTCGTTTTAAATTACGATAATTAACTTTAAATTCCTTTTATTTTACTTATATAGTACAACAGTTTACTTTATTTATGGCACTTTAACAAAGTCTTATATTTTACTATCAAATCGCGTTGCTTACTTTACGGCGATTAATCACAAACTGAACTCTCCATTCCAAAGACCTCCGCTATTGATACCAACTCACCATACTCAAATGAAGGTATATCTAGCGAATTCAAGAACCTTCTAGAATCTAGATGTTGTTTGTTGTTGTTTATCTTTGTAGAAGAATCTCCTACACAGGAGAACTATCTTTACTGATGTGAATTCATGCTACTGGTTTAGCGAGCTGGTACGTTGTTACAATGCATACTTTCAGGCGCTGCACTAACCGCCTGTTGTTTACATACTGTTAGTAGAGTCATTAACAGTAAGCAAAAGCTTTTACTTATTCGTAACAATATGTTAATCTAGTAGACACAAGCGAAAGCAAGAGTTTCCAATATAGTTGATAATACTGGGTTGTAGTGTTATATAAAAGTTGTTTATTTTTTTCTCATTTAGAACCCATCCCGCAACTTGCGATAAGGAACTTCGTTCCAAAAATGTGATGATATTTTCTTTTAGGAAAGAGAATTTTTGACGGTCCAGTATAATCCTTATTTCTTTAATGAAACCTTCAAAGCCCGTTATTCAGCTTTTAAGAAATTTTCTTTGCCATAAGGAGTACGTGTGTAAAAAATAACGACAATTTCAAGAACCGAAAATTTAGCTCACTTTTCATTTGCTTGGTGCTCAGCTCTTTGCGAAAATTTCGTTTGCAAAATCAATTACAGTGTTGTTATGCCACTTTTATTTCCTACGAAAACAATTGTTTGATAATGTTTCGGACCGGAATTATGACTATTCGATTATTTTAGTAAACAAAAGTAACACTACATGCGTTAAAAATAAAATGAAGTGCGAAGATGAATTTGAAGCCCCTGGGGGAAGGAGTTGCTAACTCACTTTTTTTTTTTTTTTAAAAACACTGTTTTTTTTCTTTGAGTATTTCCATGGCATCTGATTTAAAAAAAAATAATTTAATTGTAATAATTTAAATATCAGATGTTGACGTTTGGAACGAAGTTCCTTATCGCACGTTGCGGGATGGGGGCAAAATGAAAAAAAATTAACCAACTTTTGTTTAACTCTATTATGCTACAACCCAGTATTATCAACTATATTGTGTACTTTTGCTTTGGTTGGTGTCTAGACTATGTTGAGTTGCCAGACGTACTCTTTTGAGCAGTACGCGTACTTTTTTTTCCAATTGTACTTCTGACTGCATATCACCTAAAAAAGTACGCAAAAGTACTTATTTTTAGCCTCTGTACTTCTTTTTGTACTTTTTTTGTTATGCCAACAATAAATACGAAAATGTTACTTCTTACTCATATCAAAAATCGTATATGAGTATTTACATAGAATACGGTTTTACTTACAAAAATAACAAATTTGAAAACTTTTAATTTTTCAAACTTTTTAATTCAAACATTTCATTTCATTCATGGCGTAATTGAATTATATTCAATCAAATAAACTGGCTTGGATCAACTCTTTGACGAATTTATGTCCTTAGAAGCTTTTTCTGGAAATATTCCAAAACAAAAATCCGTTGAAGAAAAATGGAAAGAGATGCTAGAAGTGGGTCATTTCCAAATTTCGGAAATATCTGTAAATTTGTATTCTCAAATCCTCTTTCTATGCGGCATGTGAAAGAATATTCAGTTAGGTGTTTAATTTTTGGAGATACGAACCAAATAAACTTATAATTCAAAATTTAGAACACGAATTAAAAAACTAATTTTACGTACGCTTGTAATGGGTTTGAAAATTTTTTAAAAACGAAAATGGTGAAATCGGAATGGTGGATTCAAGTCCAGAAAAACTATAAATATTTGTAATTCGTTCAAAAAGTTTTAAAATAATATCTTTAATTTTTATATAATTAAAACATAGAAGCTTATAATTTTAATATAGGATAGATTACACTCTTTTTACTTTTTAAAAATAAAATGTGAAACATCTGACTAGTTTGTATTTAAAAAAATATTTATGGTCTCTTAATTTGTTCGTTTTTTTCCTTAATTTATAAATTGTTACTGTTATGTACTGATTTTTCATTATTTCTTAACTTAAAATATTATTTTTCTGTACTGAACTTTTAATTTTTTAATAACAGAAAGTGTACTTTCATTTTCTTAATTGTACTGCGTTTTTTCCTCGATGTACTTTTTTGTTGATTTCAAATCTGGCATCCCTAAGACTAACATATGTTGGGTAATTTCTTGTTTAATGAGAAGATTTCTAGCCGGAGCCTGTAACCAATAATTAGTATACATTGTAGTTTTGAACCCTATTAAAAGTAAATTTAAAAAAGCCAAAGTGAAAGAAGTTAAAAAAATAAAATGTTCTCTCATTTCTTAAACAAAGTAAATTTTCTCAAAAAAAAAATACCTATTCATATTCTTACACAAAGTACCTGTTGTTAAAAAATACCTTATCTTAAAGAAGTACCTTCATTAAAACAAAGTAGCTTTTCTTAAAAAAATTCATTTTTTTTTAATTAGTACATTTTCATTAAAATTTACAAACTACGTACCAAAAGAGTAAAGAGTACCTTTTTTGTGAAACAAAATAACTTTTCTTAAGATAAGTACCTGCTCTTAAAAATTTACCAATTCTTTAAAAATGGACCAATTCTAAAAAGAATTCCCATTTCTTAAAAAATTCTTTCTCAAAAAAAATACATTTGCTTAAAAAAAATACCTTTTCCTACAACAATTCATTTTCTGAGCAGTACCTTTTCCTAAAAATAAAATAATATCTATTCTTTTCTTTTCTTGAGATAATTAGGCTTTCTGAAAATAAGTACATTTTCTTAAAAACAATAATCTTTTGCTAAAACGAGTACCACTTTTGTTAAAAAGTACCTGTTCTTAAAGAAGTAATTCTTTGTCAACAAAAATTCATATTCTTATGACTTTTTCTTACAGAAAGTACGTCGTTTAAAAATAGTACCTTTTCTTAAAAAAACATTAGCTTTTAATACCTCTCTTTAAAAAAGGACCTTTCGGGAAAATATAATACATATTCTTACAGAAAGGACCTAAAAATATACTTTAAAAAAAATACATTCTATAAAAAAACTTATTCTTAAAAAAAGTTTATCATTTTACAAAAAGTTTCTTTTCATAAAGATCCATTTAAATTATCGTATTTTTCAACGGGCGTCGAGGTGTGTTGGAACTAACTAGTACATAATAATTGTGTTTTTTTTACCCCGCTAATGTTAGTTATAGCTTAGTTTGTACGGAACAGCTAAGCGATATTAAGTGGCATTTCAATTTCCCACTTAAATTCCGACTTGAGCAATGACAGTGTTGCCACATGTTCAATTTCAAGAAATGGCAACAAAATGTTATCTTAGATAAATTTTGTTACCATTTTATTGTGAATGAAAATGTTATCAAGCAGAGACTCAAAAGCCGAAATTTGTAAAATGGCTTATACATTTTAAGTTCATTAAACTTATTTTATTTAATGGAAGACTACGTGTACTTTTATATCTCTAAATTTGAAGGATAGATTTTTATTTGCAATTGAAAACAAATTTGGAAATAAATTGTTCACAACAACGCGCGGTAAATGTTATACATATTGAACATGGTGGCATTATCTTCAAGGTATAGTCGTTTAAACAGGTGATGTAATGTTTTCTATGTCATTTTTCGTTTCACTTGTCAAAATCATATGTATTTTGATTTTATACTTGTTTGTATTGTTGGTATATATTTGTGTGTTCAGTGTGGATCGTTTTATTTGGAAAGTCGTAAGTGGCGATAGCTTAATGGAATAAAAAAAAACAGCAGACATTTGTCCTACAGGCTGTGTCAGAGACACGGCCATTAAGTTTAACGTAGAATACGCCATCCGATAAGACAGAAAACATATATAACAATAAATGATAAATAACATAAGCAAATGAATTTATTTATTTGATAGTTCCTTTTTTGTTGTTGATGTTGTTGCTTTCTTGTATTTCGTGTAGGTGCCATTTTGATTAGTAGTTTTTATTTAAATTTACTAAACGTCAACTGTCAGCTGCTGTCAAACAGCATCAAGCAGCATTGTTATTTTGCTTACTTGGCAGCACTTTCATTTAACATTAAAATTAATGAATTAATTTTTTCATATATTTTTTATAATTATATATCCATGTTAAATTCAAATTCACATTTAACATTTTGTTTCACTTAAATACATAAGTAAATATACGAAATTTCAATATTTCATCAATCAAAACAACAGCCGAAGGTTTGTGTCCACACTGAAACAGCAGCATAGTTTGTGTTCACGCCACAAACTCAAACACTCAACCAAACACCACACATATGTTTGAGTGTATGTGTTTAAACAATTTTCATTTGAGAAATTTAAATATTAGGAAGATATCAACAAATATGAAATGTATATCAAACGAAAGATAACATCTTCATTTACCTACAAAAAAAATTTTAAAAAAAGTTATCTCGCCGTTTCCTCATTATCAATGAAATAAAGATTACAACAATAACAATTTGACATGACTCCCTATACCGTAAGGTAAGACGTATTCTACGCCAAAAACAGCCTTAATATATAGCGAACGGAACTTTGTTCCAACCGAGTGTCATGTAATTTTTTCCTTATCTTAAACAAAATCAGATCCATGGAAACATTAAAAGAAGGAAAATATTGTTTTTGAAATAAAGTGAGTTAACACCTTCTTCCACTAGGGCCTTTAATTATTAATGAAATATTTGCAAGGTAAATGAAAGATATGTGGCAACTCTATGCCACAATATTTTCTGCTTAGAAATAAATGACAAAAAAATGTTCCAAAATTTCGCAAGAATTAAATACGGGTCTTAGCTCTCTCTGGATTTTGAATCTATAATTTCTATATCTGTTTTACAATTTAATTTTCTATCTTCAAAATCTATTTTACTGTCCTTTGTAACTTCGAGTAAATATTTTAGTTATTTATCAGATTCTTTCAACAGAACTGGGCTACATTAATGACGGCTCGGTGGGTAGGGAAAATCATAATATTCGTATTCTTTATAATTCCTTATACACGATTTTCCCCGATTCATTCCTACGATAGGGAAACAAAAGTGATTGATTGACTAGCAGCGCGATTATGTTCCATATTCTCATCCATATTGAACTTTAGGCGTTCCAAGAAAAATTACAAACAAAAGTAGATCGAATCATAAGGGGGCCACCGTTCAAATGAAATTGTATCTGAATTGTTTTGATAGGTGCGTAAAAACAAAGGAGACACATCAGCAACATACCCATGGCCATAGTTCTCGGGTGATTGGTCCAATTTTCATAAGTACCTACTCCACACACGGTCACAGTGTAAACTTATGAATGTTTCAGAGGAAATTTTCTAAATGACATTTCAAGTGATGGGCCACCAAGTGGTAAGTGAGTGGAGTGACACTCGTTTGCACCCAAAATATGGTTTTGTCAATATTTATATTTGAGTGCGAGTAGTTGTTGTGTGGCACAGGCGATGAGTTAGACAGACAGCCAGACCGACACTTATCATAGTTTTCCTGCTTTCGAGATTATTAGATTACATCTTGGAAATACCTCACTAAAGTACACACACATACCGTACATGCCATGGAACACACACCTTGAGTGTACCTACCTTTGCTTACCTCTGCCTTGCAGTCTTAGATCTCGTTTGTTCGGATGACATTTAGCTCAATGTGTGTGTGTGTGGTCTGGGCTTTGTAATTGTTGTTGTTGGCATTGATGTAGCTGCCGGTCTATTCGCTTGATATGTAAATCCAGTCACGTCTTTATTGTGGAACTCATAAAATGTAATTAAAATTGTTACAATGTTTTCCAATTTTTTATTTTTATTTTTACCTTTAACCGTTTAGGTGGTGGAGGAGCTTTTTTGCTTTCAAGAAATTTCACATGTACTCGCTGCCAAACATATGTGGCCCGTACTCGTTAATTTCCAGTACGTGCAGCAAACAGACAATTTATTATTTTAAGAGTCATAAGCCAATATCAGTCGTTATAATTCAATCATGCAACAGAACGACGACATTCATATTGCTTTTAATCAAACTTGTAGGTATAGAGTAGTTGACAATGGAAATTCGCACAGGTTCAGGCCGATTGTATTCCATAAGTTGTTGCATCTCCTAATGGAGAATGGTTGCAATGAGACTCAAACGTTGAATTGTTTCTATGGTGGATAGGGTGTCATGAGAGAAACCGACATGATTTCCATTCCAGGAGGAGTACCTCTCAATATGTTCTGAATTGTGCTGGTGTCATTATCGGCGGACAATAAAATTACTATGAGCTGTCGGCTGTACGTGCTACTTGCAGCAGGAACAATAGGTATGAATTACAATTCGCAGCGGGTGGGTATTGCAGACGGGCTGACTGGCGTGGTCACCTTCAATCATATTAAAATTCATGCATGCTTTCAATTTTATTTCAATTTAATACAGATATGGGAAAATTTTTAGCAACAACACATAATTCGAACACTTAATAACGATTTATGAAATTCATGGAAATCATAAGAAAGTAAAATTTGTGAAAACATACTTAGGGTAGTATTCCAAAAGTTCCGAAAGTGAACGTAAACGGAAAAACCAACGCGAACGCCAATGTCAAAAATTTGTAGTTTATATGTCACTTCGCGCTTGCGTTTGTTTACGAAAGCTGTCACTGACATATGCAGATTCAAGAGTTGCCAAACTAAAATAAACAATTTTAGATCAGAAACAGTTATCTTCAGTGAAATGCTCAGAATGAAAAAGATGAAAAAATTAAGCTCTATTTTAGTAGATCAACAGATTTTAACCTTAGACCCGTGAGTCGGGCACTCAGTGCCCTTATTAATTTTTGATGTTTAATTTCGGGGGGTTGGGAAGTCCACTTTGATTTTGTTTTGGTAGGGAGATAAATTGTACCTTTTGTTTATCAGTTGACGCAATTCCAGGTGTAAACCTCGTAAAATTAGAAAGTACCGGCATTTTGAATGGTAAGACCGTTATACGTGACTTGGGACACTCAGTGCCCCTAATATTTCTTCAGATATTTTGAATGAATAATGGATTGCTTTCGGTGGTTATTGTACATTTCTCATTATTTACGCGTGAACAGTTGAATTTCAGTTGTGAATATATTTTTTTGGAAATGTGTGAGGAATTGACGGTTTTTTTTTGGCAAACCTTCGCCGTGAAATGACGGAAGAAGAGGAGGAACACATTCCAAACTATTTAAATGATGATGATTATGTTGGAAGAGAACCTACATTTGGTGGCGACAACGAACCAATACCCAGTGACCAGTCTGACTTCGGAGAAGATAATGCTCACCACGTTCCAGTTCCGCGTTTCGACGAATATGTCCACGATGAAGCGACAATAGATATGAATCCTGACGAAAACCGCCATGATTTGTCAACTTCGGTTATTGAGGGCGATCGAGGAGAAAAATATTGTGGTAAAGGAAGGGACGACCAAACTGTATGGCGGTCAATGCCAAGCCAAACTGAAAAATGGTGAACAGCACTGGCATTGGAAATACGCAGCCAATGAGCGTCAATATGCACCGAAAGCTTTGAATCGCAAGTAAAAAAAAATAAGGTATTGGCAAGACACAAATGCGGGGGATAAATATGCTTTTATTGCAATAACACAGTGAAACACGAAAAAAAATAACCATACACGGACACCACTACGTGATAAAAGACTAAAAAAAAAGACCCGTGTCTCCCAATTTTTCCCAAAGTCATGCACTTTTTTTTTATGGGCCGCCAAAGATTTGGGCCTCGGTATCATTTTCGTGAAAATGTGATCATTTTCTCAGGCTCATATCTTGCAAACCGTTCAGAATTTCGATTTACTCTCTGAGGCAAAGTTGTAGCTCTTGTCACAAAGAACAAAAATTGCGAACATATAAAATCAAAAAAACTTCACCTTCCAGATCAAAATCGCAAAAAACTTAAAAAAATTCGATTTTTTTTTTACCTTTTTTCCCGTGTTCAGGTCCATAGGTAGCAAACCGTTCAAAATTCAAGGAAACAATCAACTACAGAAATTTACCTAAGATCTCAATAAACATATAAACATTTCTAGAACATATAAACTTCCTACAGATGATTCTTAACACTGTTTAGGTAGCACGCAAAAGTGAAAAATTTGCCGAAAATTGTTTAATTTAATTTTTTTTACCTTTTTCTCCTGTTCAGGTCCATAGGTAGCAAAAAATGAAATATGCCTGGCCAGAACCATGTGTTTGTCCAAGGGTTAACACCGTTTAGGTAGCGCTTAGGTATCACGCGATCATGCACCGACAGCAGCAGCACAGGCAATGCAGTAAGCTCAGCACACGCAACAAGGGACGCAGCACACAATATAAAAGCGACACGACGCTCACATCGAGGCATTACACAGCGCGACGTCAACGAGAGCTCAGCGGTGAAAGTTATAAAGTGAAAGTGAAAGTAAAAAAAGTGAAAGTGCTACAGTATAATTCGCACACAACATTGGCAACTGACAATTTCAATATGCAGTGTGAAAATATTGATTTATTTTGCCACGTTTGCGGTCATCAAACCAGAAAAAAAACATCTACAAGATTTCAGAAGGAAAAGAATCTTTTAACTAGTGAATTCAAAAGAGCATATACATTGTTTTTCGACGAAGTGGACTTGACCGGTGCAAATTACACACCTAATACAGTGTGTCGCCAATGTTATAACAATCTCATGGCATGGTTGAGTGGAGGCAGAGGTACTATGAAATATTGTAAGCCGGTAAACTGGATTAATGGCCCAGGTGATCATGATGCAACCAGTTGCTATGCATGCGTAAATTACACATGTCGTTTAAATCGACATTCTGAGAAGAACAAAATTTATAAAGCAACTGCAACGGCCACACTACCAGTGCTTGCACCTGAAGATTTTGTATCACCAAGGCTGCCAACTCCAGATCGTACTACAGAATTTACAGCAATGAGTATAGCATAGTATCTCAATGTTGAAGTAAATAAAAAACAAACGAAATATTGAGATCTTAGGTAAATTTTTGAAGTTGATTGTTTCCTTGAATTTTGAATGGTTTGCTACCTATGGACCTGAACACGGGAAAAAAGTTTTTTGCGATTTTGATCTGGAAGGTGAAGTTTTTTTGATTTTATATGTCTGAACGGTTTGCAAGATATGAGCCTGAGAAAATGATCACTTTTTTACGAAAATGATACCGAGGCCCAAATCTTTGGCGGCCCATAAAAAAAAAAGTGCATGACTTTGGGAAAAATTGGGAGACACGGGTCTTTTTTTTTTAGTCTCTTATCACGTAGTGTTGTCCGTATATGGTTATTTTGCCATGACTTAAAAAATTACACACAGTGTAATGTTATACTCCGGTGCAATCTTAGTTCATGCTAAGGACCGTTTTCAAAAAATGAACATGCCCTTTTATAGAACAGTGGTGTTATTATACAGGGTGTCCCCTAAACTTTTGCCAAAACTTAAACACGTGATAGCTGAGAACAAAAGCTACAATGTTTGTTCTTACGCCAATTGCCTAGGTGGCTTCGTTTTCGAGATATTCGTGTTTAAAATAATTGCATTTTTGAATGCATTTTCAATAAATGCATCATAATCTACTTTTTAAATGAAAAAGAAATATCATTGAAAATTGCTTCAAAATTGATTTTAAATCAAATGCGACAGGAAATGACTATTAATACAACTACAACTGAAATATGAGACCGCTTATCTAAGTGCATAACGCAAAAAGGCTCTCATTTTGAAAATTTTCGTTAATTGAAAACATTTTAAAAAAAAATTTCGTTTTCATTTCAAACGGAAAAATAAATTATTTAAAATCAATTTTGAAGCAATTTTCAATGATATTTCTTTTTCATTTAAAAAGTAGATTATGCATTTATTGAAAATGCATTCAAAAATGCAATTATTTTAAACACGAATATCTCGAAAACGAAGCCACCTAGGCAATTGGCGTAAGAACAAACATTGTAGGTTTTGTTCTCAGCTATCACGTGTTTAAGTTTAGACAAAAGTTTAGGGGACACCCTGTGTAAGTTTGAGTAGTAATGCCGCTTTTAACGCTTTGACGACTTTGAGACGCGCGCTGAGAGATTATGGCACGATAAGTTGGCGCCTATGAGTTATGTATGGACACTATTCTTCGCAAATTTGGCCCTACCATTCATCCCATCGAAAAAATTCACAGCTGATGAGCAGTTACTTTGAGCAAGACTCAGATGCAGTTTCGGGCAATACATTCCTTCTAAGCCTGGAAAATAGAAGTAAATCCTGTAGCAGTGCATGACTATAATTAACATAAAGATGGTGTCGATAATATTGATGAAATGCTACGAGGATTCACTGGCAAAAGAAAAACAAACTGCTGGCCTGTGACATTATTCTATAATTTGTTGGATGTTGCTGGACTTGCAGCTTTCAGGCTTTTTGAACGGAGTCACCCTATGTGGAACACCAATAAGTCTGAAAGCGCAAGAAATTTTTGAAAGAGCTTTGTATGGAGTTGGAGCAGCAACAATTGAACAACCGATACAAAAAAATAATTAATTCTACAACAAAAATTTCTATAGATTTGATAGATTTCCAACGGGACCCTGCAGTACCGAGATCGCCTCCTGCAGTATAGGTAGGCTTTCAGAATTCAACATATTTCAATTAAATTCATTTTAAAATATATGTATTTTAAAATTATCTGTTATTGCCTCAGATCAACACTTTGAAACGGCGAAGTGAGACCTGCAAAACTGCTAAAACTGAAAATAAAACAACAGCAGTTTGTGACCATTGTTTAACTCCGACATGTACCAAACACTATACTATAAGAACATGTGAAAAGAGTTATTTCGCAAAATATTATGCCGGTGCTGATACGGATTCAGATATTGATGAAGATGCGGACAGTACCCCAACGACGTCAACACCAAATCCAAGCATTTCAAAAATAGAGCGTAGAATTTCGGCCATTTGAGAGGTTTAAAATTAAACTTTCTCTGATTTTTATTTTATTTCAATTAAAACACCTTTGCCTACATGTTTCATTAAATTATGAGCCCAAATAAAAGAAATATTGACATTAATATAAAAAAACTTCTTGAGAAGCTTGAAATGCCATACAAAATACATAACTGGGCACTGAGTGCCCAAGTCACGAGATTACGTTGTATAGCTATGTCACGGTTCTAAGGTTAAGTTTGCTATTATTTATAATACTGCAACTACTAACAATATTCACATAAAATGTGTAAAAAAACTCTGTTTTTTTTGGGTTTCAAAGTCCAATAAATTTCCCCATCTATATTAAATTAGATGTCTTTTCAAAACACGTGCCATTTGGCGGTATGTATTGATTGTAATGTATTGGTTCTTTTGTTTATTATTGTCAACATCAGCTGATGTCTATAATTTTTAAATATAATTATAATAGTTTTGCAACGTATTATTTATTTGAACGTTCCATTTCTAATTTTATTATTGTAAATAAGAATTTCAGTGCGTAAACAATATAATTTTGAATTATTTAAAATGCAAAGTTTGAGCTCTATCCGTCGAATGCATTTCATCCAAAATTGGCAACTACTTATAAGCAATGAAATGCAAAATACTTCCATCTGCCCATCCAGGATCGCCATTTTTCTTTAAATTTGCAAATTTCTTCAACTAACGCGAAGAACTGTGGCGTGTTCAATTTGACAGCTGAAGTGATCAAAAACGTTGCGCTGCGTTTTATAAACTACCCATTAAATAACGTAACTCAATGCAGGTAGTCACGGAACAGCTGTAACGTTTTATAAACTACCAAAAGTAACGCGAAGTGACTGATTCACGACTTATAGAATACCACCCTTAGAAAAAATTGCCATCGTAATATTTAGGAAATATTCTTCAAAAATTGTTTAAGAATTCAGGCAAGTTGTGCAACGAAGTTCCTTACCGCACGCACCGGGATGGGGGCTAAATGAAAAAAAAATAAACAACTTTTGTTTTAACACTATTATGTTACAACCCAGTGTTATCAACTACTCGTGCATTGCTTACCATAGATAAAGGAAATAATAGATATAGCGCGACCATTGTCAACTTTGTTCACTAGGTGCTGTCCTGTATTACTGTCACTTTCACTAAAGTTTCCCATAATTCTCATTGACGTTTATTCAAAATTGTGGGAAATTTTTATGAAAGTAATTTTAGCAATCGAAAATGTGACAAAATGAATGTGATTTTACATAATAGCATTTGTTTCTTATTAAAAAACTATTTCAAAGCCATGAGGCCGGTGTTGGGTTATCAATAGGAGAAACCCCATAAGACCGCCCGGAACGCTCTTTTAATCTAAAAACTTTCCCGGCCAACAACTGTAGCAACTTCTGTGGTCGCAGATACTAAAACCGTTAGAGTGTCTGAGGACTCGCAACAAGGAATGGTAGCTGAACCGGAGGAAGAACCAATTTATTAGGGCATATACGGTGGTGACATGGCTTTGCAATTCGATGGCCATCAGATATTCTACTTTAAGTATCGTGTTGTATTCTTATATACTTGATATTTTTGTTGCAAATAATTTTTTCTTTTGATATAAAATTTTAGATTTTTATTGTCATAACTTTTGACTTTTTTGGGAACAAAAAAAAATCGCATTTATTGCTTTTAACGACATCTAGAAAATTACCCATTGCACTAAAATTTTCCCAACACTTGTGCTTTATCTATTTGTTTACTTTATCCATAGACTAATATAGGTATAGATAAATTTATTCTCTCATCGGACGCTTCATTTTACACTTTTCGTCTATAAGAGAAATTAATTTAAAAATTAACTTACACCAGGTGGAGTTACAAAATATGCTCAGTTAACTGTTTAATATCGTTTGGTGTATAAATGTATTTTGCACTTTTTTGTTGACTTTTATCGTTGGTATACATTGTTTACATTGTGTTTAACACAACTTGTTTGCCACAAACACACGAAATTCAGTTGTTGTTCCTTTGTTGGATGTTGTTTACTATTGCCTCTATCTGGTATTATTGAACCCATGTTTTCCACCATCCAATGTTTACTTTTCACCGTACCTATGACATTTAATTTATTGAGAGAATAAATGTATCTATACCTATATTAGTCTATGACTTTATCTATGTTGCTTACTTTTGCTTTGGTTTGTGTCTAGACTAGGGAAAATACTTGTTTAATGGGAAGTTTTCTAGGTGGAGCCAGTAACCGATAACTACCATTATGGGAAACCTGTTACAATTTTGTTCGTCTTTTTATATATTTTATAACTCCGTGTGAATGATACTGGATTCTCGATGCCACAGACGAACGAATTTTGTTTGTTTACGTATTATTTCAGATGATAATGGGACTCGTCGCTCACAATAAATTTCGAGCGAAAATCGCCTGCTGCGTCGTTGGGGTTCAGGAGAGCATGAGCATAGTTTAGACGCGATTGGTTGTCTTCAGGCAGTAGCTGATAAAGTGCCTGCACTTTATAAGGGGAAGTCTTTAAGTTTTTCATCAAAATGCGTTCAGGAAGAGCGTGTAATGTGCAATTGCGTGGAACGTCGTCTGGTAGAAGTTGGCTGCTCTTCCGTGACATATTGTAACGTGACGTTATAACCCGAAACTACATGATTTAAGTAACCAGCCAACAACACCCGAACGCACCGAACACTTCATCCAACCAACCACACACACTTACTCTATCGACAATATATCGTACCAGTGAACAACTTCAGTTGGGAACGACCACACACACTGTTAAGAATGGTCAGTGTGCGACAGCGATCACACAAGAATAAGTGGTTCGCTGTAATTCTCATTCACATCAATGCGGCTGCAGTACTTAATGTTAGGGTTGATCAGAATCATGAAACAGTCGCTACCCAGCGCCAACCCGAAACGATCGCATATAGATCTCGGGATTCTAATTCCGAAAGGAATCAAGAGTAAAACTTTTCCCTTAAATATACATATTTACCATAGCGGCTTATGCTGACTATTCCATCAGAGCGATGTAGGTTGACTATTCCGTCATAGCGACTTCGGCTGACTATTCCACCATAGCGAATTCGGTTAACTATTCCACCATAGCGGTTCAGGTTTGCTACTCCACCATAGCGGCTTAGGCTGACTATTCCACCATAGTGACTTCGGTTGACTATTCCACCATGGCGGCTTAAGCTGACTATTCCACCATAGTGGCTTAGGCTGACTATTCCACCATAGCGACTGCGGTTGACTATTCCGCCATAGCGACTGCGGTTAACTATTCCACCATAGTGACTTCGGTTGACTATTCCACCATAACGGGTTAGGCTGACTATTCCACTATAGCGACGTCGGTTGACTATTCCACCATAGTGACTTCGGTTGACTTTTCCACCATAGCAACTTCGGTTGACTATTACACCGTAGTGACTTCGGTTGACTATTCCACCATAGCAACTTCGGTTGACTATTACACCATAGTGGCTTCGGTTGACTATTCCACCATAGCGGCTTAGGCCGACTATTCGACGTTACTGTTATTGACCGATGGGAATCCGAAAGTGAGGTACTGTCTGGAAGTACGAACCGATCTTGAACCACTCTGCTAACCAGATCCGACTTCCCCCGTGTGCATAACACTAAGTTCTCGATTCCCTAAAATCGGTTGACCGAACCCAAGGGATATTATCCAACCGTTCCCAGAAGAGTTTTAACCACCCTCAGGAAAGTGTACCCCCCCCCCCTTACCGGAAGAGACCGCTGCCTGGAGAGAATTATCATCCGAGCACAAGGAGTAATCACACCCATTCCCAGAAGACTGTTCTCAAAACGTGGACCAATTGATGTTGTTTCCTTGCATCAAATTATTTTGTAATAAAAATCAATAAAGTATCTGAATTCAAACCCCCACTCATTTCGAAAAGTTTAGTGGATCCTAACGAAAGAGTCTGGGCATGATTGAGCCCACCTCAGCCTTTGACAAAACCACGTTACAATATACAGCCACAATGGCTGATACTCCCGAGCATTACGATGCATTACAGTGGCTTTTCTGTCACGCGTTGTTCCAGTCACTTCGAGGCGAGCGGTTAACCGGTTTAGTATTTGAATTGTTGGCGTACAACGGCCGGGAAATCTGCTACGAAATTCACGTTGCGCCAAAATCACTGATGGATTATTCCGTAAATACTAGTCACCAGTATTTTGCGTTCTTGTGGAGTATAGCGTTCCGTAGTGTGTCGACAATTTTTCTGCCTCTGTTGGCTCTGTTCAACTGTTCAAAACAAAATTGACAGTCGCCTGCATTTACAAAATTTATAGTAACTCCCGATAGCGTGACATATTTCGAACCACCTTGTATTTTGTCTAGTATTTCACTCTGTTTTCACTTTGTGATGATGCGTCTGCCGTATTTCACACGTCTGCGAAAAATCCCACGCTGTGTTATGCATCTTTAAGATTTTGCGTAGAGTCTCCTTTACTTCGGTGAATCAGAATCTGCTTCTTCCTGCGCATAAATAAATAAATGGTTTCCCATTACATCCCATGAAGGGACCGGGGAGAACTTCTCACAATCACTGAGCTGTGCGCTTTCCAGTTTTCACTCACTGATTGGGACCTACAGTTTTACACCGATTCCGAACGGTATTTTGAGAAGCTTTTTCATGGCTATATACTCGATAGTGTCGCCGTCACTATGCGAGGTGACCGCCGCCGAAGGAAATTTTAGGTGGTCAGAGCAGGGTTCGAACCCAGGATCTCATGTACAAGAGCCGCGCACACTAAACATTGCACCACCGACGGCCACTACTGTGATCCTGCGCATACTGTGATAAATTAAAATAATGTATCTATATTTTCGAGCACATGTGTTAAATCCAGTAGTTGCATATCCTGATATCAATATGTATCTCTGCGTGTGTGTGTGTGTGAGTTTGTGTGTGGCTATGTGCGTGGCTGTGGCGAAAACGCAACAATGCCATTGAGCGATTTCATATTGTATTCGTATTGTTTCAATGTGCATTCAATGTGCATTGATGATCGAGACAGAATGTAATTAATTCAATTTGTTTACATAATTACAGAGCTCTACAATGTCGATAATTTCGCCAATATGCCTGCATATACCCCGCTGTGTCAGTGGGTATGTGTGTGTGTGTGACTGGATATACATATTTGTAGTTACTACAAAAACACACGCTCATACACACACACACAACGAGAGCATAGTATTGTCCCTTATGAAATAATATGTGTCCTTTACAGTTCAATGTTTTTCAATGCAAGTGAGTGGGTGTGTTGGTGTCTTTGTATGCATTTGTATGGGTACATATACATACGTAATCGTATGCCTGTGTGAGTGCATTTAAATTCAATTTCCACAACACCAAGAGCAGACCACGCACTCCTGCAAACATTGTCCTGGACGGAGTTGCTTTTACTACTCTGTTACAAAAACAATTGTTTTACACGAAGTTGTGTCAGGGAAGTCGCCCCTTTTCCCTGCGGCACTACTGTAATTAATACATTCAACTGGAGTTTTCGTCATGCAATGGCAGTGCGAATAAAGCAATGACTGGTATCCACAAACTTTTCACCCTTTTTGTATCGACCACTATAATGGCCAGGGTTTGTGCCGTGTTCCCTGTTCGTTCGCGGTGCCCTATATACAATCGTTGCATTTGAAGTCTCTAATTGAATTGTTGCAGGTTTGCCAGCGATTTGAAATTCCTTTGGTGCTGGTTGGTAGCTAATATCCCGCTTGACTCCATGCCCACGAAATATACGATTTTATAATAAAATGCCAGGACTTTATGAATTTTATTCAATGTAAGGTATCTCGGATTCGTTGTTTCCCATTTTATACATGATTTGAAAATGGTCCTGTATGTGTGGCATGCGTCCTTGCGTTCTTTGTTCGCATAGTTATTAATTTAATTTGATACAGATTGTGTTTATTTTAGCCAGATTTTGAATGGTTTCTGTTCCATTCAATTGCAGTCGCAGTCCGTTTGTAGTATCATCATATTACTATGGCAAAATTTTTAAAGGCCTTGAGCGTTAGTTAAATCGTTTCAAATGCAAGTTAAAAAGAAACTATATCTTATAAATCTATTGGTACTCAAACGCAGGGTGTTCCATTGATGTACGTACAAAGGACTAATACCATAGGTTAGGTTAGGTACAAGTGGCTGGCGCTAGTGAAACGTTTAGTCTACTGCGGACCATTGTATTAATATAGAATGTCATGTTCCGTCCTCAAGATTGATCCTGTAAACTAACCTGGTATGGTAAAGGGATATTAAAGTCATACGGTATTCCAACGCGGTATTATAGGATATGACTACCAGGACCAACCTGGTACGGTAAAGAGGCATTAAAGTAATACGGTACCCCATCGCAGTATTCCAGGATGTGACTGAAAATGAGACGTACATTATAGTCCGTGACGAACCAATTAGTGGTCCGCAAAAATTTTCCAAGATCATTCAGCTAAACTTCCTGATTGTCCATTAGATTCAACATGAAGTAAAATCCTAGCTATTGTGACCTACTCACTCAAAATGCCGGGCAGTAGGTCCGGAAATATTCGACGGTCTCGCCACCGCCTTTATCCCCACAAATTCTGCATTAATCAAGCACTGAGTTTCCAAGTCGAGACTCCTGTCTGTCTACTCAAAAATGTCAAGTGATCAAAGATACAATCGGAGAGGTATCATGTTCACGTTTAGCGTACGGTTCAGGGCATAACTTGACCATACCTGCCTGGTGTTCATGCATTTTATGTCTCCAGAACAGAGCGGTAAAGGGATCATCCTTTTTTTATTTTTTTAATACATTAACCAAAGACTAACAAAAATCGGTCAATAAAATTCAAATTCAAATAAATGTAACTGACACTAGTACGGTCTTCAAAGAAAATGTTATACCACGGAAAAATACAAGTCTGTGATATACATAGATTAAAAACTCGCCTCAGAGCACTGCAACAATGCGGGAACGCATGAGGAACATGGTGGAAAAATTCTGTCTGTTCTTGATGTTGGAATTATAGGCCTTTCAGTGATGTTGATACTTAGGGATCTCCGATCGATACTAATTCGCACAAGTGAATTGCAGAATTGAGTTTATATATATACGATTGATGATCAACCGATGGTATCAATTCAGGAACAGTAGTTGGGCATCTGGTGATGAACTTGTGACGGAGTTCGAAACTGAATTGTCTATTATTTCCAACAAAAACTAACAATTTTTGAATTAGAAAAATGTTCATGACTTGTACGCTTGTAGTATGAATTTCTCATACATTAACAAAAGACTAATCATCCTTTTTTTATTTCAATTCATAACGAATTAGCTAAATTTTGAAATTATTCGCAAAGAAAAAAAAGAAAATTGGATGAAATTTGTATCAATTCAAATGAATTTGGCAAAAATTAATTACAATTCATTTTCAATTGAAGTAAATTTGTCAAAAATTAATTGCAATTCGTTTCCAATTCAAATGAATTTGATAAATTAACTTATACTAGTTTTTTCCAAAATCAATTTAATTCAAACGAATTGGAAATGAATTCCAATTCATTTGAATTGGAAATGAACTGCAATTAAGTTCGCCAAATGCATTTGAATAGTAAATAAATTGCAATTCATTTTGCTAAATTCATTTGAATTGGAAATGAATGGCAATTCATTTGAATCGGAAGTAAATTGAAATTCATTTTGCCAAATTCATTTGAATTGGAAATGAATTGCAAGTCATGTTTGCCAAATACATATGAATTGATTTAAATTCCATTCAATTCATTTTTGGAGAAACGAATTAATTCAGAATTGTGATAATTCAGTGCATGAATGAATCGCGAATTAATTCAAAAAAGAATGATTCGTTTACAGCTCTACTCAAGAATATCTATGACTTATAGCGTAGACAGACGACAGCGTTAATTTGCATTAAAAGCTCACTAATGTGAATTAACATTTTGCCCTGACAGACGACAATTTTTGCATTTAGTAAACAGCTGTTTGTGTGTAAACAACTGTTTGTTTGTCAAGTAAATTTTTGGACTTTTACAGCGAAATCAAATGGATAGAAGGCGGAAAATACGATACCACACGCTTCGCTTCATTCCCTTGGAAATCTTAAAATGGAACAAATGCGTTTCGATATTAAATATTTCTCATTTTTTTGCAAAAAAAAATTAAAATAACTCACCTTTGCTGACTTTGAATCCATTTTCAATTGATGATAGCAAACAATTTGACAACAGCTGGTTCAAGATGTATCAAATACATGGTGATAGCAGGTGGTGTTGTTGCAATAACATTCACTTCAGCGGTGTCAAGCATCAGTACATAAAATCAACAAAGCAAACAACAAACACAAGAAAGATCCACTTCCACTGTGTTCCGGCTATCACCTCTAGGTATAGATACATCTTGAGCTGATTGATTGTCGACGGTGTTGCCATATTGAAATACCTAAATGCAGTATAAATGCACTCTGATTTCATGCATTTACGCCAAAACTAATACACATTGGGACGGGGACAATTCACAAGTTAATTTGAATTAAGACTGCTAATGCAAATTAACGCTATCGTCTGTCTACGCTATTAGGGATTAGTTAGCCATGAGCTTTGATGTATTTATAAACCCCTTCAAACTACCGTTCGGAATCGGTGTAAAACTGTAGGTCCCAAGCAGTGAGCGTAAATCTTGAAAGCGCACAGCTCACTGTATGTGAGAAGATCTCCCCAATCAATTCATGAGATGTAATGAAAAACCATTTTTTCCATATTTAGTTGTAAATGAATCACTTTTTTGGTTTCAATTGATACTGAATTAGATGAATTTTTAATATATTCTTTTCACAAAAAAAAAAATAATTCAATGAAATTTGAATCACCTCAAATGAATTTCGCAAAAAATGAATTGCTAATCATTTCCAATTCAAATGAATTTGGCAAATTTACTTACTCGAGTATTTCAATCAATTCAATTCAAATGAATGGGAAATTAAGTAAAATTCATTTTGCCAAATTCCTTTCTATTGGAAATGAATTGGAATTCATTTTGCCAAATTCATTTGAATTTGAAATGAATAGCAATAAATTTTGCCATATTCATTTGAATTGGAAATTAATTGCATTCATTTGGCTAAATTCATTTGAATTGGAAATTAATTGCAATTCATTTTGCCAATTTCTTTTGAATTGGAAATTGGAATTACAATTCACTTTGCCAAATTCATTTGAATTGAATAGCAATAAATTTTGCCATATTCATTTGAATTGGAAACGAATTGCAATTCTTTTGGCTAAATTTACTTTAATTGGAAATGAATTGCAATTCAATTAGCCAAATTCATCGAATGGAAACAAATTTCATTCAATGCCTTTTTGTAGAAAAAAATTAATTCAGACTTTTGCTGATTCAGTGCAATAATAATTCGGGAATTAATACAAAATAAAATGATTTGTTTACAGCTCTGCCCCAGAACATCTATGATCCTGAGGGATTAGGCCTTAAGCATGACCTTGGATGCAAAAAAAAAAAACCTTCTCAACCTACTGTTCGGACTCGGTGTAAAACTGTATAAACATAGCTCACTGCTTGTGAGAAGATCTCCCCAATCCCTTCATGAGATCTAATTGGAAACCATGTAAAGAGTTACAGCCAAAGTCACGATCTCGAAAGAAAACTTACGCAATCGAAAGCCAGTCACTCACTTTCGTTCTTATCCCAGGCTTTAAATGTTATTGAGTGGTTGCGTGTTTGCAAAATCGGAAGCCCCTAACTATTTTCGCTGTCGGCTAGGTGAACGAAAATGTCAAAACCAGTCACTTGTCTTTTGGTTGTCGCATAGCTGGAAATCAAATAAAAGCTTGAAACAAAAACAATTTAAATATAATTCAATGGAAGAAACACAATGGACAGAAAATAATGTCATTATAATAAATTTGTTATTAAAATATATTTCCATTTCAGCACAAAAACGCCAACTTTGCGATACCTACAGATACTGGTTCTTCGTACTCTTCTCTCTCGCTTCGAAATTAAATGGCGAACGTCAACTTTATGTTATTGCTTTGAACAACAACCACACAAACACACGTAAAACCATGCGACCGACAAGTCGAAAGATAGTGACTCGGTTTTTGAAACGAAAGTGACTGGCTTCGTACGCTTGGATTTTGTAGGAGAGGGTGTAAATGGGGTCCCATTTTGTACTGAATTGTAAATGCTTTCGTTTGCTCCCAAATCAGCTGTTTGTCGCATAGAAAGAAAGCGAACGTTAACGTTCGACATCGTGACTTTGGCTGATATTAAAATATTTTATTTAAATAATCCTACAATTTTACAAGCGCGAAGAATTTGCAAGATTTTTTTGGTTTAAATAATGTGGCGAGCAAGTCAACCATTCAGCATATTGTAAAGACTTTTGAATCTTTGTATACACTGGGAGATAAAGAGAAGTCTGGCCGAAGACGACACTAAAAAATGCAGGTGCTAAAGAACAACATTATTGAAGAAATTGGAGCAATAACACCCGTAATATGCCAAAGTGTTATCCAAAATATGGTTAAAAAAGCACAGATTTACGCAGCGGCTTGGGGCGGTCATTTAGCCGATATTATATTTCATACATTATTCTTATAAACCAAACTTTCCGAAAAAACCGTTTCCCATTATATCCCATGAAGGGATTGGGAACCTACAGTTTTTCATCTTTTCCAAACGGTTTTTGTGAAGATTTTTCACGGCTAAATACGCGACAGTGTCGCCATCACTCAGCGAGGTCGTCGAAGGAAATGTGAGCTGGACAGAGCAGGAATCGAACCCACGTTCTCATGCACAAGAGCCGCGGACACTAGCCATTGCACCACCGACGGCCTCAATTTGGTATACAGCCCCTATTTCATTACAATGTCATATCCAAATTATATTAAAGAATTTTTTGACGCACTCTCTCCGGTGTTGGTAAGATCATAGTCAATCGGCGACTTTGCATGTCTGAGAAAAAGTGTAGTTACTTTGTTAAACTCCAATCAGCTTTCCATTCTGGTTGCCTCGTTTATTGCGCCCAAGATGTATCCATTCCAGGTGGTAGCATTAGAACAGCTGATTTAGTGTCTGGTTTCATAAAATGAATTTTAACGAATGAACGAATCGTCCAAAATTAAAACGTTAAATTTTCCAAAATATGATCATATAAGTTATTTATTTAGGAACTTCATTCCTCATATTTGACCATGCACCCTAGATATTCAGCCTTATTACGGATGTCGTTGTCGTATTTCAACTACGACAGTTTTGTAAAAGATTAAAGATAACACGGCAACTTTGTCTTTAATCTTTTACAAAACTGTCGTAGTCGAAATACGAGAACGACATTCGTAATAAGACTGATTTACATTTTAGTTTGGCCGATTCGTTTGTTCAAATCATCTTTCTTAAAACATGTTTTGTTATAACGTTGTCAATTTGTCAAATTCCAATATCTTTTATTTTAGTACTTTTTTGCTCAGTTTTATTGCGATTATAAAACGAAATTTTTGAAATTTTTTTTATACCCCATATGATAACACTGTAAGTATAATTTGAAGTTTTGAAATGACACACAAAAACACCGAGACACCCCAACTAATTTTTGGGTCATAGAATCCAGTGGTATACACCGTTTTAAAAAGTTAGCTCAAAATAACGAGATATTTCGATTTTAAATTTGTAGTAGATTTAAGGTAGTTTTTGATTTTTTTTGAGGCAAAAACCTTCAAAAGCTCTTGTTCAATCAATTTAAATATTGTTGTTCGACAAAATGTAACCGTGGAATTAATATACATCTATTTGGAAGCAGAATTAGTTTACCTCTTACAATTTGGGCCATAATAATTTTGGGATTCGGGATTGGCATCGCTATTACAAACAGATGCTACAAGATATATAACAAAGTGTTCACTTTGACACATCCGCCGCTTAGATGTTAACACATCAAAAATATAAGCATTTTATTGACCATTTTAAAAAAAATAGAAAAATGAGTGACGAAAAATGCAAATCACTTGGGAAATATTAAATATGTCGACGACATTTGGCTGAAGATGCCCTCAAAGCTTACAATCAGTATTTTTTGGTTACCCCCGCTGAAGAAATGCGAAATGTTGATCATCCACCTGAATTTACGTGCATCACATGTTTTAGTGCATTAAACAAATGGTGGAAATTACAACGATATTCGATGCCATTTGGACTTCCAATGATGTGGACCTATCCAGGGGAACATGATACAGAAAACTGCTACGCGTGCAAGAACGATGTAAATGGTCTCAATCGAAACAGTAAGTTCACTTAGATAGACTATAAATATATGGAATACACAATAATTTATTCTTATAGAACGATCCGGTTTTATATACAAAGGTGTGCCAAGTGCTCACGTACCAGTTCCACACAGTGATGAATTGCCTGTCCCAGTACATCCATCGACATACCAATATGATACTGCGTCCTATGAAGTACAATCAGAAACTTCAGCAACATCATTATATCATGCTGATTCTGATTACCTTCAGCCAGTTATACAATATCCATCATTAATTTCGCAGGAACATTTCCATGTCCGCTTGAAAATGGACGTCCATTATTTCTAGATATAAATTTTGACAAATAAATAATAAACAAATTGATTTTAAACAAGTTCTTAAAGGTTTTTCATTCAAATAAAATCAAAAATCGCCTTAAATCTACTACAAATTTAAAATCGAAATATCTCGTGATTTCGAGCTTACTTTTCAAAACGGGGTACACCACTTGATTCTACGATCCAAAATTAGGTTGACGTGTCTCGACGTTTTGTTGTGTCATTTTCACCTACTAACAGTGTAAGTGGTACTGCCTGAACAGCAAATATGTATCTCAAATTTCCAAAAACAAAGTATTATCAACGTTCTCCCTTATTGAAGCGAAAAGGGACGTAAGCAACAGATACACCCTGGACTTTGAATCAACATAATTAATATGTTGGACTGAACAATAGGTTGAATATAATTAATGCTCCATTGTTTTAATTCAATGAAATGCATTGTAGCAATTGCATGCAAGAAATCATCAAATTGATGGCAAATTTTTAGGCAGGCGATGCATAACTTTCATTAAATTTATACAATCATTGCATAAATATAAGGAAACCAACCTGAGCTTATAAGCTTGGAGTATGAATTTCTCATACATTAACTAAAACTAACAAAATCGGTCATTAATTTCAAATTCAAAAACGTAACCGAGTATCAAAAAATCTATACCACCGACAAATTCAACTCTGTGATATAGTAAAAAACTCACCTCAAGGCACTGCATCAATGAGAGTATGCAAGAGGAAAAGAAGAACATGGTGGAAAAAAGCCGTCTGTTCTTGTGTTGGATGATAGGCCTTTCTTCGATCGATACTAATTCAGGTATGTAAGTAGGTTTAGCCCACATGTTTCCTTCTTGCGATACTCCAGAATGTGGCTGAACAACATTCGTACATTGGAGCCTGGGGAACCAATTAGTACTCCCTAGAAAGGTCCTAAGAATATTCTGCATAATTCTGCTATTAAATTCAACACGAAGTAAGATCCTAAATGTTCTGTGCTACTCATACACAAGGCCGGTCAGTAGCAATTGCGTCCTCATTCACATAGCTTCTGCAGTAATCATGAGCAGAGATTCTAAGTCTAGACGCGAGTTTGCCTATTACCAGTGTCCAGTGATCACTGCTACTAGCACCATGTTTACCGACCGATTTAGGTCATATCTTGACCATACTTGCCTGGTGATCCTGGAATCTGTGCCACAAGATAATCCATCATTCGCATGTCTGAGAGATCCGGTTTTAGGCGAATGTGGCATACCCACATGCTCTATATCCATTGGAACAGGTAAGGTAATTCTTAATCTTGTCAGGTCATCTACTCTATGGTTCTTTGGAGTACTCCTGTGCCCCGGCACACAAGTAAGGTGAATATCAAAATTCTTGGACATCTTATTTAGAGAGAAACGTTTAGTCTACTGCGGACCATTGTATTAATATAGAATGTCATGTTCCGTCCCCATGATTCATCCTGTAAACTAACCTGGTATAGTAAAGGGATATTAAAGTCATACGGTATTCCAACGCGGTATTCCAGGATGTGACTACCAGGATCAACCTGGTACGGTAAAGAGGCATTAAAGTCATACGGTACCCCATCGCAGTATTCCAGGATGTGACTGAAAATGAGACGTACATTATAGTCCGTGACGAACCAATTAGTGGTCCGCAAAAATTTTCCAAGATCATTCAGCTAAACTTCCTGATTGTCCGTTAGATTCAACATGAAGTAAAATCCTAGCTATTGTGACCTACTCACTCAAAATGCCGGGCAGTAGGTCCGGAAATATTCGACGGTCTCGCCACCGCCTTTATCCCCACAAATTCTGCATTAATCAAGCACTGAGTTTCCAAGTCGAGACTCCTGTCTGTCTACTCAAAAATGTCAAGTGATCAAAGATACAATCGGAGAGGTATCATGTTCACGTTTAGCGTACGGTTCAGGGCATAACTTGACCATACCTGCCTGGTGTTCATGCATTTTATGTCTCCAGAACAGAGCGGTAAAGGGATCATCCTTTTTTTATTTTTTTAATACATTAACCAAAGACTAACAAAAATCGGTCAATAAAATTCAAATTCAAATAAATGTAACTGACACTAGTACGGTCTTCAAAGAAAATGTTATACCACGGAAAAATACAAGTCTGTGATATACATAGATTAAAAACTCGCCTCAGAGCACTGCAACAATGCGGGAACGCATGAGGAACATGGTGGAAAAATTCTGTCTGTTCTTGATGTTGGAATTATAGGCCTTTCAGTGATGTTGATACTTAGGGATCTCCGATCGATACTAATTCGCACAAGTGAATTGCAGAATTGAGTTTATATATATACGATTGATGATCAACCGATGGTATCAATTCAGGAACAGTAGTTGGGCATCTGGTGATGAACTTGTGACGGAGTTCGAAACTGAATTGTCTATTATTTCCAACAAAAACTAACAATTTTTGAATTAGAAAAATGTTCATGACTTGTACGCTTGTAGTATGAATTTCTCATACATTAACAAAAGACTAATCATCCTTTTTTTATTTCAATTCATAACGAATTAGCTAAATTTTGAAATTATTCGCAAAGAAAAAAAAGAAAATTGGATGAAATTTGTATCAATTCAAATGAATTTGGCAAAAATTAATTACAATTCATTTTCAATTGTAGTAAATTTGTCAAAAATTAATTGCAATTCGTTTTCAATACAAATGAATTTGATAAATTAACTTATACTAGTTTTTTCCAAAATCAATTTAATTCAAACGAATTGGAAATGAATTCCAATTCATTTGAATTGGAAATGAACTGCAATTAAGTTTGCCAAATGCATTTGAATAGGAAATAAATTGCAATTCATTTTGCTAAATTCATTTGAATTGGAAATGAATGGCAATTCATTTGAATCGGAAGTAAATTGAAATTCATTTTGCCAAATTCATTTGAATTGGAAATGAATTGCAAGTCATGTTTGCCAAATACATATGAATTGATTTAAATTCCATTCAATTCGTTTTTGGAGAAACGAATTAAATCAGAATTGTGATAATTCAGTGCATGAATGAATCGCGAATTAATTCAAGAAAGATTGATTCGTTTACAGCTCTGCTCAAGAATATCTATGACTTATAGCGTAGACAGACGACAGCGTTAATTTGCATTAAAAGCTCACTAATGTGAATTAACATTTTGCCCTGACAGACGACAATTTTTGCATTTAGTAAACAGCTGTTTGTTTGTAAACAACTGTTTGTTTGTCAAGTAAATTTTTGGACTTTTACAGCGAAATCAAATGGATAGAGGGCGGAAAATACGATACCACACGCTTCGCTTCATTCCCTTGGAAGTCTTAAAATGGAAAAAATGCGTTTCGATATTAAATATTTCTCATATTTTTACAAAAAAAAATTAAAATAACTCACCTTTGCTGACTTTGAATCCATTTTCAATTGATGATAGCAAACAATTTGACAACAGCTGGTTCAAGATGTATCAAATACATGGTGATAGCAGGTGGTGTTGTTGCAATAACATTCACTTCAGCGGTGTCAAGCATCAGTACATAAAATCAACAAAGCAAACAACAAACACAAGAAAGTTCCACTTCCACTGTGTTCCGGCTATCACCTCTATGTATAGATACATCTTGAGCTGATTGATTGTCGACGGTGTTGCCATATTGAAATACCTAAATGCAGTATAAATGCACTCTGATTTCATGCATTTACGCCAAAACTAATACACATTGGGACGGGGACAATTCACAAGTTAATTTGAATTAAGGCTGCTAATGCAAATTAACGCTGTCGTCTGTCTACGCTATTAGGGATTAGTTAGCCATGAGCTTTGATGTATTTATAAACCCCTTCAAACTACCGTTCGGAATCGGTGTAAAACTGTAGGTCCCAAGCAGTGAACGTAAAACTCGAAAGCGCACAGCTCACTGGTTGTGAGAAGATCTCCCCAATCAATTCATGAGATGTAATGAAAAACCATTTTTTCCATATTTAGTTGTAAATGAATCACTTTTTTTGGTTTCAATTGATACTGAATTAGATGAATTTTTAATATATTCTTTTCACAAAAAAAAAATAATTCAATGAAATTTGAATCACCTCAAATGAATTTCGCAAAAAATGAATTGCTAATCATTTCCAATTCAAATGAATTTCGCAAATTTACTTACTCGAGTATTTCAATCAATTCAATTCAAATGAATGGGAAATTAAGTAAAATTCATTTTGCCAAATTCCTTTCTATTGGAAATGAATTGGAATTCATTTTGCCAAATTCATTTGAATTTGAAATGAATAGCAATAAATTTTGCCATATTCATTTGAATTGGAAATTAATTGCATTCATTTGGCTAAATTCATTTGAATTGGAAATTAATTGCAATTCATTTTGCCAATTTCTTTTGAATTGGAAATTGGAATTACAATTCACTTTGCCAAATTCATTTGAATTGAATAGCAATAAATTTTGCCATATTCATTTGAATTGGAAACGAATTGCAATTCTTTTGGCTAAATTTACTTTAATTGGAAATGAATTGCAATTCAATTAGCCAAATTCATCGAATGGAAACAAATTTCATTCAATGCCTTTTTGTAGAAAAAAATTAATTCAGACTTTTGCTGATTCAGTGCAATAATAATTCGGGAATTAATACAAAATAAAATGATTTGTTTACAGCTCTGCCCCAGAACATCTATGATCCTGAGGGATTAGGCCTTAAGCATGACCTTGGATGCAAAAAAAAAAACCTTCTCAACCTACTGTTCGGACTCGGTGTAAAACTGTATAAACATAGCTCACTGCTTGTGAGAAGATCTCCCCAATCCCTTCATGAGATCTAATTGGAAACCATGTAAAGAGTTACAGCCAAAGTCACGATCTCGAAAGAAAACTTACGCAATCGAAAGCCAGTCACTCACTTTCGTTCTTATCCCAGGCTTTAAATGTTATTGAGTGGTTGCGTGTTTGCAAAATCGGAAGCCCCTAACTATTTTCGCTGTCGGCTAGGTGAACGAAAATGTCAAAACCAGTCACTTGTCTTTTGGTTGTCGCATAGCTGGAAATCAAATAAAAGCTTGAAACAAAAACAATTTAAATATAATTCAATGGAAGAAACACAATGGACAGAAAATAATGTCATTATAATAAATTTGTTATTAAAATATATTTCCATTTCAGCACAAAAACGCCAACTTTGCGATACCTACAGATACTGGTTCTTCGTACTCTTCTCTCTCGCTTCGAAATTAAATGGCGAACGTCAACTTTATGTTATTGCTTTGAACAACAACCACACAAACACACGTAAAACCATGCGACCGACAAGTCGAAAGATAGTGACTCGGTTTTTGAAACGAAAGTGACTGGCTTCGTACGCTTGGATTTTGTAGGAGAGGGTGTAAATGGGGTCCCATTTTGTACTGAATTGTAAATGCTTTCGTTTGCTCCCAAATCAGCTGTTTGTCGCATAGAAAGAAAGCGAACGTTAACGTTCGACATCGTGACTTTGGCTGATATTAAAATATTTTATTTAAATAATCCTACAATTTTACAAGCGCGAAGAATTTGCAAGATTTTTTTGGTTTAAATAATGTGGCGAGCAAGTCAACCATTCAGCATATTGTAAAGACTTTTGAATCTTTGTATACACTGGGAGATAAAGAGAAGTCTGGCCGAAGACGACACTAAAAAATGCAGGTGCTAAAGAACAACATTATTGAAGAAATTGGAGCAATAACACCCGTAATATGCCAAAGTGTTATCCAAAATATGGTTAAAAAAGCACAGATTTACGCAGCGGCTTGGGGCGGTCATTTAGCCGATATTATATTTCATACATTATTCTTATAAACCAAACTTTAAGAAAAAACCGTTTCCCATTATATCCCATGAAGGGATTGGGAACCTACAGTTTTTCATCTTTTCCAAACGGTTTTTGTGAAGATTTTTCACGGCTAAATACGCGACAGTGTCGCCATCACTCAGCGAGGTCGTCGAAGGAAATGTGAGCTGGACAGAGCAGGAATCGAACCCACGTTCTCATGCACAAGAGCCGCGGACACTAGCCATTGCACCACCGACGGCCTCAATTTGGTATACAGCCCCTATTTCATTACAATGTCATATCCAAATTATATTAAAGAATTTTTTGACGCACTCTCTCCGGTGTTGGTAAGATCATAGTCAATCGGCGACTTTGCATGTCTGAGAAAAAGTGTAGTTACTTTGTTAAACTCCAATCAGCTTTCCATTCTGGTTGCCTCGTTTATTGCGCCCAAGATGTATCCATTCCAGGTGGTAGCATTAGAACAGCTGATTTAGTGTCTGGTTTCATAAAATGAATTTTAACGAATGAACGAATCGTCCAAAATTAAAACGTTAAATTTTCCAAAATATGATCATATAAGTTATTTATTTAGGAACTTCATTCCTCATATTTGACCATGCACCCTAGATATTCAGCCTTATTACGGATGTCGTTGTCGTATTTCAACTACGACAGTTTTGTAAAAGATTAAAGATAACACGGCAACTTTGTCTTTAATCTTTTACAAAACTGTCGTAGTCGAAATACGAGAACGACATTCGTAATAAGACTGATTTACATTTTAGTTTGGCCGATTCGTTTGTTCAAATCATCTTTCTTAAAACATGTTTTGTTATAACGTTGTCAATTTGTCAAATTCCAATATCTTTTATTTTAGTACTTTTTTGCTCAGTTTTATTGCGATTATAAAACGAAATTTTTGAAATTTTTTTTATACCCCATATGATAACACTGTAAGTATAATTTGAAGTTTTGAAATGACACACAAAAACACCGAGACACCCCAACTAATTTTTGGGTCATAGAATCCAGTGGTATACACCGTTTTAAAAAGTTAGCTCAAAATAACGAGATATTTCGATTTTAAATTTGTAGTAGATTTAAGGTAGTTTTTGATTTTTTTTGAGGCAAAAACCTTCAAAAGCTCTTGTTCAATCAATTTAAATATTGTTGTTCGACAAAATGTAACCGTGGAATTAATATACATCTATTTGGAAGCAGAATTAGTTTACCTCTTACAATTTGGGCCATAATAATTTTGGGATTCGGGATTGGCATCGCTATTACAAACAGATGCTACAAGATATATAACAAAGTGTTCACTTTGACACATCCGCCGCTTAGATGTTAACACATCAAAAATATAAGCATTTTATTGACCATTTTAAAAAAAATAGAAAAATGAGTGACGAAAAATGCAAATCACTTGGGAAATATTAAATATGTCGACGACATTTGGCTGAAGATGCCCTCAAAGCTTACAATCAGTATTTTTTGGTTACCCCCGCTGAAGAAATGCGAAATGTTGATCATCCACCTGAATTTACGTGCATCACATGTTTTAGTGCATTAAACAAATGGTGGAAATTACAACGATATTCGATGCCATTTGGACTTCCAATGATGTGGACCTATCCAGGGGAACATGATACAGAAAACTGCTACGCGTGCAAGAACGATGTAAATGGTCTCAATCGAAACAGTAAGTTCACTTAGATAGACTATAAATATATGGAATACACAATAATTTATTCTTATAGAACGATCCGGTTTTATATACAAAGGTGTGCCAAGTGCTCACGTACCAGTTCCACACAGTGATGAATTGCCTGTCCCAGTACATCCATCGACATACCAATATGATACTGCGTCCTATGAAGTACAATCAGAAACTTCAGCAACATCATTATATCATGCTGATTCTGATTACCTTCAGCCAGTTATACAATATCCATCATTAATTTCGCAGGAACATTTCCATGTTCGCTTGAAAATGGACGTCCATTATTTCTAGATATAAATTTTGACAAATAAATAATAAACAAATTGATTTTAAACAAGTTCTTAAAGGTTTTTCATTCAAATAAAATCAAAAATCGCCTTAAATCTACTACAAATTTAAAATCGAAATATCTCGTGATTTCGAGCTTACTTTTCAAAACGGGGTACACCACTTGATTCTACGATCCAAAATTAGGTTGACGTGTCTCGACGTTTTGTTGTGTCATTTTCACCTACTAACAGTGTAAGTGGTACTGCCTGAACAGCAAATATGTATCTCAAATTTCCAAAAACAAAGTATTATCAACGTTCTCCCTTATTGAAGCGAAAAGGGACGTAAGCAACAGATACACCCTGGACTTTGAATCAACATAATTAATATGTTGGACTGAACAATAGGTTGAATATAATTAATGCTCCATTGTTTTAATTCAATGAAATGCATTGTAGCAATTGCATGCAAGAAATCATCAAATTGATGGCAAATTTTTAGGCAGGCGATGCATAACTTTCATTAAATTTATACAATCATTGCATAAATATAAGGAAACCAACCTGAGCTTATAAGCTTGGAGTATGAATTTCTCATACATTAACTAAAACTAACAAAATCGGTCATTAATTTCAAATTCAAAAACGTAACCGAGTATCAAAAAATCTATACCACCGACAAATTCAACTCTGTGATATAGTAAAAAACTCACCTCAAGGCACTGCATCAATGAGAGTATGCAAGAGGAAAAGAAGAACATGGTGGAAAAAAGCCGTCTGTTCTTGTGTTGGATGATAGGCCTTTCTTCGATCGATACTAATTCAGGTATGTAAGTAGGTTTAGCCCACATGTTTCCTTCTTGCGATACTCCAGAATGTGGCTGAACAACATTCGTACATTGGAGCCTGGGGAACCAATTAGTACTCCCTAGAAAGGTCCTAAGAATATTCTGCATAATTCTGCTATTAAATTCAACACGAAGTAAGATCCTAAATGTTCTGTGCTACTCATACACAAGGCCGGTCAGTAGCAATTGCGTCCTCATTCACATAGCTTCTGCAGTAATCATGAGCAGAGATTCTAAGTCTAGACGCGAGTTTGCCTATTACCAGTGTCCAGTGATCACTGCTACTAGCACCATGTTTACCGACCGATTTAGGTCATATCTTGACCATACTTGCCTGGTGATCCTGGAATCTGTGCCACAAGATAATCCATCATTCGCATGTCTGAGAGATCCAGTTTTAGGCGAATGTGGCATACCCACATGCTCTATATCCATTGGAACAGGTAAGGTAATTCTTAATCTTGTCAGGTCATCTACTCTATGGTTCTTTGGAGTACTCCTGTGCCCCGGCACACAAGTAAGGTGAATATCAAAATTCTTGGACATCTTATTTAGAGTTGCGCGCCTGTTGTGGACAGTTCCTGAAATCAGGAATACAGATTGCTGGGATTTTATAGCAGCCTGACATTCTGAATAGATGTTGTTTCCTCCGGCGGTGATTATGTATCGTCCCGGCAAAACGGCAACATCTCCGGTTGCCATGATATGAAGACAGTACATGCACATTTCAATATTGTACAATTTACATCAACTAAATGGATACCATGCATGGACATGTGACTGTCCGTAGAGGTGGAAAGTTTCTGATAGCCATTCAATTGGGAGTGGCTGGAAATGATTCTTCATTGGGCAGTCCAAGCAGCTCACTACTTCCACGCAGTATGTCCTGGGCAATGGCTTTTCGGAAACCTCCGTTAGCTAGCTTGAGTGAGAAGAGGAAAAAATGAGCAGCCTGATTGGTTATGCGATCACTGACATGTATCAGATTTAATAGGTGAATGATGTCACTGAAGGTCATCAAACTATCGGGCAAATTCTTTTCTCCTTAGGAGGTGGGTGAGCTAAAAATACGACGGATAGAAACCAAAAGAAGAAAATCAAGGTTCGCCTACAATCAAATATCCTAGCAGTAGGTAAAATTCAAAAACCCGGTGGACTGGGTTTGCATTCCGCCACCGTTCATAATGGCAGTGAAAATACAAACACAAAAAAGAAAATATAAAAAAACCCTATTTGTTGCCGACGCCTGCAAACGTTATAAGGACTTCGATTTACGGATATGCTCTTGTAATGTAAGATTTCTTTATAGATCCGTTGCAAGTATCCAATTGGGAGATGTCCTCGAAAGTTTTAAGGCTGACATTACCGCTAACCAGGAAATGCGATGAACAGGACATGGCTGCATAAGAATAAAAACTGCGCTATATACCAAAGTTGCCATGAGAGAAAACATGAATTTGGTTGCGGAATTGTAGTTGGCAAACGGCTGCGACATATAGTCTCTAGGTTCAATCCTGCGAGTGAACGTATAGCCACAATCCGCATAAAAGCGAAATATTTTTATATTTCCCTAATTTGTGTGCATGCCCCGACAGAAGAGAAAGATGCTGATCCCAAAGACATATTCTATGAGCTCCTAGAGGAAATGTGCGACCGCTGCTCTGGCCATCCAACTATTGGCAATTTCGGTCTACATGCTGACACTTACGACAACGGTATGAGACTGATTGCTTTTGCCGCAGCAAAAAATATGGTGATTCATAAAGACATCTACAAGACTACTTGGGTAACCCCTGATCAAAGAACTAAGCACCAAATTGATCACGTGGTAATTGATGGAAGACTGCAATGACCAGAGGTAGCCTCAGCCTACTGAAGCTCTCGCAACTTTTGGCACAGGACCCACCCCCTCCCGATGACAATCCTGAAGTCAAGTGGAAACCCATTTTCGACTCCATAAAAACTGCCGCGACAACAGTACCTGGTTTTGAAAAACCACTTCGCCACAAACCATGGTACGATGAAGAGTGTCGCATTGCAAATAATGAGAATTCTAGAATTATGGACGATAAATTAACCGACAATTCTAGAATTATTCAGGAAACATCAAATGCCACAAATGAGAAACTGCAAGAAATCTCGGAAGTTGTGAGCAATATGGAGATTCAAGTGAACGATCAATTCGAAAAGGTTGAACATAAGTTCGAGGAAATGGGGCAGAAGATTGCTGAAGTTGAACATAAGTTCGAGGAAGTCGAACGGGAACTAAAAAATTATGTAAGCGAATTGCAAAGGAAAATTAATGAACTTCAGTTACAAGACGGGCCAGTGCGAGTAATTTCTGAAGCCTCTAGTAGATTGAAAGCTCCCAGTTTCGATGGCTCTACACCATTTGACGTTATTAAATTCCAATTCGAAATGGTCGCAATTAAGAACTTGTGCACCAGCAACGACAAAGCAGTAGAGCTAATTTTAGCAATGAAAGGCAGCGCAGCAGAAGTCCTTCAGAGCATAACCGTCAGTGCCAGAAACAACTACGAGGCTATACTGCCTACGTTACAACGCAAGTATGGTGGCGATCACAAGAAGGATTTATATCGCATGGAATTAAGAGGCCGAGTGCAAAAGAATAATGAAACACTTCAGGACAACTGAGGTGGAACTTTTGGAGCTGATGACTTCTCCTGGTGAGTCCCACCCATTCTTGGATCAATTTAAGAATGAAGCATTCGTCAACGGCATCCGTGATCCTGACATAAAATACGTGACTTGTGCCACACAAAAAGCTACATTCTCCGAAACCGTTTCGTTCGCATTGGCATAGGAGACAGTGAAATTTGTGTGCAAGCCTCAAATACAAAGAGTTAGAAAAATTTAAATGGAGTCGGAAGCAGGAGATTTGGAGGGTGCAATAAACGATCTTAAAGAAATGACCCAAGCCCTCAGCAAGGCGTTATCAGGCGGAAGTAAGCCCAGATCAAAGTGCTACAATTGCGACAAACCTGGTCATATTGCACGAAACTCCAGAGAGCCACGAAAACGATCCAGATCGAGCTCACCCCAACGTGGCAAATTTTACTATACAAAATGAATCTCCGTTAAACTAAAACGAGCTAGCCCAGAGGGGCATTGGCTGGCTCCCACAACCGATGGCCCCACGATCTCCATCTCAATAATACAACAGAAAAACAATAACCTCACTGTCTACGGAGCTATCGATGGTCGGGTGCGCATATTAACTATGGACACAGGCGCGTCACAATCTATCATCAGATCTGATTTGATAAATGGACCAATGGAATCGTTACATGGTGTAAGACTCCGCACAGCAACGGGTGAACCAGCCGTTGCCAACATGAGTATCGAACACGTGTTAATTGTCGCCGACATTGTAGATGAAGTGATAATTGGCGCAGATTTTATGATTGCCCAAGGCCTTAAGTTAGATATGGGGCAGCAAGTTTTGACGTGCGCTATCGTGGAAATTTCTCTCAATGTGGGATACGACAATACAATACAGATTAAAAGGCTGATCGCTCACAAAGATGTAAAATTGCCACCAAACTCAGAAACCATAGTACGGGCCCGAAGATTGTGAGATCGGCGGTTTGTGGGTAGTTTAACCGGCAAGTATAAAAAACTATAGCATCATCACTGCCAAAGCTCTAGTAAACTCTAATAATTAAGGATACTTGCCTGTACGAGTTCTAAATTTGTCCAACAACGAGGAGGTGATCGGCGACCGCGGTCATCAACTGTGAAGTTAATTCGGAATGCAGCAAACTATCAGAAAATTAGCAGAAAGTACTGGAGTCTCATCTCAGTGAGTAGGTGCGAGAACTAAGGGCATCTGAGGAAGCATGCTTCTGCCTTCGCCCTGAAAAAACAATGCCAAGGTAGAACATCAATGGTAAATCATGACATCAACACAAGGGAAGCGAGACCAATAAAACAGGCGCCCAGAAGTCTTCCACTTGCAAAAGGAGATGAGGTGAAGGAACTTGTAGCTGACATGTAGAAGGATGATGTAATCAAAACCTCTTCAAGTCGATGGAGCTCGACGGTTGTACTAGTTAAGAAGAACGATGGAAGTACTCGATTTTGTGTGGATTATAGAAATCTGAACGACGTCACCAAAAAGGACGAGAATTGATGACACATTGGATACGTTGTCAGGAACAAAGTGGTTCTCCACGCTGGACTTGCAAAGTGATTATTGGCAAGTAGATATAAGCGAGGAAGACAAGGAGAAAACTGCATTCAGCGTAGGGGATGGTCTGTACCAGTTCAAAGTAATGCCATTTGGACTCTGGAACGCTCCAGCCACCTTCGAGCGATTAAGGTAGTGCGTGTTGAAAGGACTTCATTGGCGAACATGCTTGGTGTACCTAGACGACATCATTGTCATGGGGAAAACATTCGATGAACACCCGAAGAATCTTTAAGAAGTGCTTCAACGTATAACCGCGGCTGGGCTGAAACTCACACCGAAGAAGTGTTATCTTTTCCAGAAAAAAGTAAAATACTTGGGACGTCGAGTGACAGTAGATGTCATTGCCACCGATAAAGACAACATTCTGGCAGTGAAGGATTGGCCCCAACCACAGAATCTCCATAAATTACGCAGTTTTCTAGGACTCTACACGTACTAAAGGCGGTTTGTGCCGGGTTTCACCACAGTGGCTGCAAATCTTCACGAGTTGACAATGAAAAATCGGCCGTACTGTTGGAGCGAAAAACAAGAGGAGTCATTCCACCAACTGAAGCAATATTTATGCATGGCTCCTTTGCTTGCATATCCCGTAGCTGGAGAGAAATTCGTGTTTCTAAGGTGGTGTTGCTAAGGTGGCTACTGCAATTTAAAAACCCCGAAGGCCAACTTGCTCGTTGGATTGAAAGGCTGCAGAGCTATGACTTCAGCATTGAGCATAGCAAAGGAGGAAAACACGGTAATGCAGATGCCCTGTCTCGTCGTCCATGCAGGCTGGAATGCAAACACTGCTCAAAAGCAGAGGTGAAAGAAAACATCATTGACAGCAATCCAACGAAGACTGGTCAACAGCACAAAGAAGCGACCCTACACTGGCAAAAATCATTTCTGCAAAAGAAGAAGGTAAAAGACCAACACGCAATGACATCGCCTCAGAGAGCCCCCTGATGAAAGCATATTGGGCCCAGTGGAAAAGCCTAAGGTTATTGGATGGTTGCCTATACCGGTTATGGGAAAGTGAGTATGGTACAATAGTCAAAAAGTTAAAAATCATTTCTTCATTTCCTTCGTCTAAGGAAAAAGAGATAATGACAGAATTCCATAATGGCCCGAGTGGAGGACATTTAGGAATAACCAAGACCATTGAAAAGCTAAAGCATCGGTTCTACTGGGTTGGCTGTCAACAAGCGGTAGCCGATTGGATAGCAAATTGCCCCTAATGCATGGCAGCTAAGGGACCAACGCGAAGAAGTCATGGCCATATGCAGCAATACAACTCAGGTGCACCCTTTGAGCGCATGTGGCTGGTCCGTTTCCAGTCAGTAGCTCAGGAAACCAGTACGTCTTAGTGGTTATGGATTACTTCAGTAAATGGCCCGAAGTATACCCTGTTCTAAATCAGGAAGCGAAGACTATAACTAAAGTGTTTGTGGATAATTGGATATGCGGTTTTGGTGTCCCCTCGGAACTCCATTCGGACCAGGAATCGACCATCTTCAAAGAAATGTGGTCTTTGGAATGGAGAGTTCAGTTTGTGATTAACCGCCGGAAAGTAAGCAACGCGATTTGATAGTAAAATATAAGACTTATTAAAGTGGTGTAAATAAAGTAAACTGTTGTACTAACTATATACGTAAAATAAAAGGAAGTTAAATCATTGTAATTATCGTAATTTAAAACGAATCTTGTTTTATTATTGGGAATAAAACATCGCAAAAAGGACGAATAAGGAAATTCGTAACAATATGTTATTTTGAGCTAAGCAAGCACTTTAGAGATAAAGCCCCTCCCGAGTAACACAAGTCCAACTATACCAGACTGTTTTGCTTTATGGTGCAGAATCCTGGATCTTAAAAATGTATGGCCTTGTAGTCCACAACTGCGAGTATTGATATAGTTAAGCGGATCAAAATAACGCGATTGCACTGGGTAGGCCATATCATTTGAATGGATGAAGACGAGTCAGCACGAAGGGTTTTCGAAATTGAATTCGTAGGAATACAAGAAATAGGAAGACCAAGGCTCCGCTGAAGGAATTAGGTTGACGAATCCCTGCGTACGCTTGGTATTGCCAACTGGAGAAGTAAAGCAAAAGATCGAACTGGTTGGCGAAATATGTTATCTTTGATTTGTAAGATCCCTGACCCCCGGGGTTGTTCATTCAACAACATTGTTTTTCTTTCAGTGTTGATCCCGGGGGATTCATTTGCATTAAATTGCTGGACGAATCTGAGGGTGTAAGGTTGTACATTTATGAATTAAAATAGATGGTTGGAAGTTGAAGAACTTTTACATCAGGATAATGTACAACTTCATAAATTTCATGCTCGTTTGTCTTTCAGTGTTGGTGTATAACCGTACTCTATACAAATGAAATATATCCTTATCATCCAAAGTATCAATAGATCGGGCACAGCCTGAAGTTATGCAGACGATACCAAGACGAGCTCGGAAAACTTAAAGGTTTCAAGCAGCTGATAGTCCATTTAGTCCTGGACTTTGTAATAATTTCTATGGCAACTTCTGGCATATGAGGAATGTGGGCACTTTCAACGGGGTTCACGCAGAAAGAGTTGCCAGGGAAATGAGTGGTAACAGAGAGATTGAGCGAGTCGCCACTACAGAGCAACCCACTACAGTAGCTCAGAAGAGCCCATCAGATTCCCTATCGTCATTTTCCTTAACCTCTGCTGCATATTCTATTGATTTACAGGATACGATCCACGAGTTGTTCTTTATGCCGCCGTGCCGCCTTTATGCCTTATTCTTTAGCCTAACGTTTGAGGATGTACAAAACTCTACGCCATGGTAATAATGTGAGTATTAAAGTTTAGTTTTGCATCAAGCCAAATCAAGTTGGTGCTATCCAGGGCAGAGATGCTCAGAAAAATATTCAGAGGGATGGATGCTTAACCTCATGTGTTTATTGTTTTTAAAGTTAAGTTCCACAATTGTTCCATCTCTGCTCAAGTCTCTTTGTTGGTATTAATAAATAAAGTTTAGACGAACCCCTTGTCAAATGGAACTGAGTACCATTCAGTATAAATATTAGAATAGGTTTCTATCAAAGCCATACATATTTGATTGATACCAAAAGACATAAAACAACGCACCTAAATAACTGATAGTAATGATTGAATGTTTATTCTAATACAGCATTGATTGCAATTGCGGAGGTTTTATACCCATCCGTTAGATTAAACCCGTAAATACCACTCACGACTTGGAGTTGTTGTTATGTACAGTGTCTTTGTTAGGGAGTGACGCTTAAATATTTGACAAATACTCGAGTACACCCATGCCATATATGGTACTGAACATGTGTATCTGTTCCTACTTACATTCATATCATAAATATGTCGTACATACGTTGTTTTATGCAGACGGCGCCCACTAAAGCCCATAAATTCTCACACAATTTGACAGTTTGTCACCTCCAGCCAAATCGGTTTGACTGTTTACGGGGTACTTATCAATTTCGAATGAATTATTCTCACTTACTAGATGAGTTTTCTGTAAAAGCCATCGAGGAAACGTAAATAAAAATTAATATTTTCAAGTCAATGGGCTGGCTGTGTTGACAATTTGTTGCGTTTCCTGCCATAAGTTGTGTGCTGTGTGTGTTGCAGTGCGCATGCCCAGCGGCTAAAAGTTCTGCTCATGTACATACATACATAGTACGTTGATTGTTGGCTGAAGCGCATTCGTGTCTGACACACGCATTCGTCCAACAACAGCGGGACGTAGCATGTTACATGATTTGTGGTCTTCACTGTTTGCTTACCAAGCACATCTGCAATATACAAGTGTTGGTAGCGCTTGTGCGTTGCTTATGCACAGACCAACATTAATAGTTCGTTGCAGTTGTAGTCCAAGCTGACGGATAAGTGTTTTTCCGAGCCGAGTAATAACACACTGGCTTGCATTAAACGGGGAAGACGTAAACTCCCCGCTTATTAGGCAAACAACTTTTTCCATACTTACTTCACCAACTACGAATCGCTGTAGTTACTTTTGTGTACACTTGTAGTGCATGAATATGTCTATAGTACCCCTCATTGTTATATTTATATTCTGTCATTTAGGAGCACTAAGTCGCTTCTTCGACTGGGCAAGACTGACTTGCATCTTCTCATTGGTGTTGTCACCGGTCACTATGGTGCTGTAGACTTCACCCGTAATTGAATTGTGAGCGGTGTTGAATATTGCCGTGCTTGTTGGGATGAAGAAGAGGTTGAGACCATTGAGGACCTTGTCTGTCACTGCCCAACCCTACATCGAAGGCATCGTCGTTGCTTTGGCTGGTTTCAGACAGAGGGCATGGCCTCTTTGTGTGATGTGGCCATTGAGGATTTTATGGAACTTTTACAGTGTCTGCCAATAGATCCAGGCAGGCGAAACCAACATCGGATGATTTGTCTATTGGTTCTCTCTACCCCACTGGTGATCTGGAATGGTAATACTTGACCTGCACCTGTGGATCCTCATCTTGGATAGTATTGTATTGACCAAGGCTTATCGGAGGATATATATATAGAAGTATATATATATACAGGGGGCATAATTGAGTGGCTCTTGTGTTTGCGCTATGTCTATGTAACAATCGAAATTTGCACTATTAGTGGGGCTCGTCCCCTTCTCTTCCCTTCCCACCCCTTCTCACTTTTCTTCTCATATATATGGTATTGCCCCCTCCTAACCAAGACGTGGTCAGAACTGCTATTGCCTGGAGTAAGAACAACAAAGAGCCGATGGATTACCATAAATTATTTCATATTATCAATCTCAAAACATGGACGCAGTATGGAAGTTTGTTCGGCAGCCAACCTTATGCCAGTTCTATCTGAGCAAAAAGAAACACCCTTTATCTACGATTTAATTCAATTTTTCGGCTGAGTTGAAATTCTCAAGTCTCTCTAAACAACGGAAATTATACTCATAGGGCAAAGCGTGCTCGGGAAAATTATAAACTTAATAATACTGTTACCAGATCTGGTGTATCTACAGCAGTGTTGTCATATCTCTAATCTTAAGTGATAATAAACCAATCGGTTAAATTAATCACGCCTTTACTTTTTCCTACTTTTATTAGATTTTAAACAGGCTTCCGATGGCATACGCAGGACCACAAATGTAGACTTAAACAACAAGGGAATGCCGGAAAAGATAATTCGGGAGCAGTGCAGATATCACGAGTAAGTATGTATTAACTTTGAGCCTCTATATATTCGCCCCAATATTTTTAGAACTTTAGGAATGTTTTATTTTTTTTATTGCATAATTTATAATATTATATAATTTATTATTCCATATATTATTACACAAACTAAAATAAATTACCGATTAAACAATTTCATTCCATGTTTCATTTAATTTCACTGACTAACGATTTTGTGTGCCAAATAGGACTACCGAAGTAGAGAGCGAATGTGCGCTACTGTTGTGACTGGAGAGTGGCACTACCTCTCCAATGACATCTACATGTTAAACTCAACAATACAAAATTAGCTAGTGGACTGGCGAGTAAGAAGGGCTGGTTCTGAATGAGCGATGAAATAAGTACTATGGCACTACTTACCCAAACTAGCGGGCAGTAAGACGCTCCACTTCGTATGTATTTGTATTTACGGCGAAGTTGTAATCTGACAATTTAACTTGAGAAATTGGCCACCACTTTTGCTTCAGCGTTTGTAGTAGAGTATGTACAACTTTATTAATTAGGTATAAGTATATATGTATGTAGTATATGGGATTATTTGTGACAATTTTCTATACATAAGGTATTTTTTCGTGTATACTAATATATGCATTTCATTAGGCTTTTGCTGCTAGGTTCATCATTCCGACTTCTGTGCCACAGTTCAAAAGTATATGTTCCGGTGTCATTGGAGCACTAAGGGGCACCCACTGTTTCGTTAGACCAGCATCATCACGAGCGGATTGTATGGCCTGTTGCAGGGCAAACGAAACGTTTACCGCCAAGCATATCGAAGGTTCACCAGTGGCTGAAATATAAATATTTTAAAATTTGAAATGCAGTTCAGAATTCAGTCATACATACCTTTTGATCCCATGAAACCGGCGGGATTCGGACTCTGCGCCAGTAACTCAATACGGAAATCAATTGGTATATCTTTGGCGCCAGGAGGCTTGTAGTTCCACGAGCGGTTTGTTTTCATCTGACCCGTTGCTTTATCAGTTACACAGAGTTCCGTTGTCCAGTAGCCCAAGCCCATTATGAAGGCGCCCTCAACCTGGCCGATGTCAATGCTGGGGTTTAAACATTCGCCAGCGTCTTGCAAAATGTCAACACGTGTCACCAGATAATTTCCAGTCAATACGTCTAATTTAACTTCGGTTAAGCCTAACCCGCAGACAGTGTACGGGTCCATTTCGCCAGTCTTGCAGCCGTCACTGGCTAACAGATTGATGTTCTGACTGTATGCCTTGTTAATTAGATCCTTCCACGAATGATCTTTCAGTTCCTCCTTTGCAGGAGCCAGGCGTTCCAACAACGTCTTGCAACACTTTCGAACTGCCTAAAGACAAAAAAGGATCAACAATTACTTTGTCGTACATTGAAAATCAGATCATATTAACTTACAAAACAAACGCTTTCACTTCCTATCGATCCACCCGTCACCATGGAGTTGGCACCATTGACGGTATTGCTGGCCTCAACGCGAATCAGGCTAAGCGGTATGCCAAGACCGTGAGCAGCGACTTGGGCGATTTTCGTATTCATACCCTGCCCCATTTCAACACCACCATGCGTTATCACCACGGTACCATCACCGTGATATATTGCTACTGTGGCTGGAAATTGGCCGAAATATCCCACATGGTATTCCATTATGGCCAAGCCAAGTCCTCGCTTCGTCCAGCGGTTATTCTTGTTAAATTCTGCGATATCCTGGCGTCTTTGTTTGTATTTTGTTGTATCCAAGAAGCGGGGAATCATTTGGGATATTTTGTGGCCGGAAATCAAGTTGGCAACGCGCACTTCGATTGGGTCCAGGCCCAATTGGAATGCAGTATGTTCCATGACATTTTCAATCATTGCAATAGCTTCGATGGAGCCCGGAGCTCTGCAGGCTGTGTTGGAGGGCGAATCCGTAATCACCATGTATCCGTCTAAGATGAAGTTCTCAGTGGTGAATTGATAGCAGTTCTTCGAAAGCAATACAGTGTGTCCCATGGGTGATTCGTTGGGGGAGTATCCAGCGTCTTCGAAAAAGGAAAGATTCAATTTAACTATTTTGCCAGAATCTTTGGCGTGAAAACTGTAGTCGACATGGCATGACCACCTCTTGCCCAGAGACTCCATCATCGATTCCAAAGACTGAACGAATCGTACGGGTCGGTTCAATGTATAGGCGGCAAGAGCAGCACCACACGCCGCAGGCAAACAGCGAGTTGCTTTGCCTCCGTATCCACCGCCAATGCGTGAAGTTTTCACTTGAACCTCGTTGTTGTTCAACGCCAATAACTGCGAAATTACTATTTGCGCCAAATCCATCCACTGTGTAGAGACGTACAACTGCAGACCGCCTTCGGTAGGAATGGCCACAGTGGTTTGGGGCTCCATAAAGAAGTGATACTGAAGACCCATGTCCAACACGCCTTTTCCAGCAATATCAAACGACTCCATTACGAACTCCTGTGCTTTTTTTGAAGTACCTGCAGTCGAAATGTCCGATTTGTGGGTGTGCCGGATCCTATTTGAGGGTCCACCGTTTAAGACATCCCGCATAGAAGGAAATAGTTCTTCTGCTCCTCCCTTGTACGTAAGCTTTACTAACGCAGCCGCTTCGTTTGCCATACTGTTCGATTCTGCTACTATGAGTGCCACCGGCTGACCATAGAATTTTACTTCTCCCTGTAGGAAAAGATTCTCATCTTCCATGAAGAAAAAGTTGTCTGTTACAGCAACTCGATTCGATCCACGAATATCCTTGGCCGTTAACACCTTCACGACACCGGGTAATTTTAAAGCTTCCGAAGTGTCCATACCTACAACAGTAGCTCCGATCTTCGTTGCCGTAATAAAGGCAGCCCACAACTGTTGGCTTTGTGGTGGCAAGTCATTGGCGAACATTGCTTCGCCAGAGCACTGCAATAAGCCTTCGTGTTTCTCTGTGGGCTTTTTCACCGGGGAGCAACTTTCGTTCATTTCGAATACTTGATTGCCCGAAGAAACGGGACGCTTCAGCACAACGCCTCCGGACAAAAACTGGGCAGCCACTCTGCCTGTAGGTGCATGGGCCAATAGGAATTTGTAGAATAAACCCTGGGCTAGCTTGGTGCGGTATGCCGGAGAGGGTTCTGGTAAAACAACAGTAGCAGTGAATTCCTTCTGCATCACTTTAAACGCCGCTCGAACGCTGTCTGCGTGAAATAGGTCCTTATTGATCAAACACTGCTCTAGCTGTGAGGCACGCGAAAATCCCTCATTGAGGCCACCATAGCAAATCCGAGCAGACTTAACTATGTTGCCAGGTTTCTGAATCTGCACGAGGAATGCCGCGTTCACATATGCATGAGCATTTTGAGCTCGGGGCATTATCTGGAAAGAAATTCAATTATTAAGGTAATGCCGGGTTACATGCCACTTGATTCTCTGCAAACCTTGTATGAATCGAACACGTAGTCTTGGCGTGTATATGGCCGCAGAATGATGGATTTGACAACCTTCTTGCTCATGTTGGTGCGAAGATATTCAGAAAGCGAACACACTTTTTCCTGGCCAGCAGCTACGTGCAAGACTACCTGGGCATCGAGAGCTTCAAGAGCAACATATATATCCGAAGGAAACTCGTGGTGTTGGTGCTTGATAGACAAATTACCCGCCAGAGTGCCCATCTGTAAAGCAAAATGTTTAAACTAGGATGCGTCGACTATTGACACGCTGTGTACGTACATTTCGGACGGGGACATTGGCAATTAAGTCAAAGTGATCCCACAATTTGGAGCAATACTCGAAGCCAGGCGTATTGGAAGCCTTACGAAAAACATCCATAGCATCGGAGAGACTGATGTTGCCACCTAACACCAATGAATCCTTTGAGATATTGTGCCCGTGCAATGCAGTTATTAAATTAACATCGATGAATTTATTTATGTTTTTCGAACGTCGGTACACGCCATGTGCTGTATTGCCAGCAACTAACATGTAGTTGTCATCCTTAAATTGTGACAAAACTACAGACAAGTCATCCAAGGTTTTTGGCCAAAACCACTGCTCTCCATTGTGGCACGTTAAAGAAGTCCTCAATGGTGCCTTCGATTTAGAAGGACAATCACAAGCACGGCCTGTTTTCGGGCACATCAAATTTGACAAATCTTCAATGTCGCGACACTCCTCGGGTATCTGGATATTACTGTCGGTGGCGAATGATTTCATGGCATCCAATATGGGCCGATAACCCGTACAGCGGCAAATGTTGCCCCCAAAGGCATTCTCTACTTCCTCCATGGTGACTTTACCTTTACGATCCTTCAGCAAGCCGTACATATTCATCACAAAACCGGGCGAGCAATAACCGCACTGGGTGCCATTCATTTTGGATAAACGCTCCTGTATGGGATGGTAGCCATCCCGTTTGTTGCCAATGCCTTCGCTAGTAGTTATCTCCGAGTCGATGCAGGTATTCAGCAGGGTCAAACACTGGAAAAAAACGAAACGAGAAACTTATTTAAAATAGGACTCAATCATCATATTTAAAAGGCGATTTATAAAACAGCTGATTTGAAATGAAACACATATACAAGAGATAATTGCGGGAAAGTGCATACCAAAAATTTAATGAGATGATGGTGTACGTGATAGAATAGTTTTGGTTCAGTAGTTTCGTTAGAAGGAAGAATTTTTATATATGATAAAATATTTTTTAATTTAAATACAAAAAAAAATGTTGAAATGTTAAATTTTAGTCCCGACTTGCCTGAAGCTCACATCTCCCATTCTGTAGAAACTCCTGTACAAATCGTACCTGAATTTGGAAACCTGCAACAGTTTCAATCACGATACGAACAAAAATGTTGCATGGCAACTGCCGAAAAAGACACTGCAGGTACGGCAACGCTGCTGTCCGTAACACCGGGAACACAACTCGCATTCTGTAGAAACTCCTGTAAAAATCGTACTTGAATTTGAAAACCTGCCCCACACAACTCCCATTCAGTAGAAACTCCTGTAAAAATCGCACATGAATTTGGAAACCTGCAACAGTTTCAATCACGATACGATCAACAATATTACATGGCAACTGCCGAAAAAGACACTGCACGTAAGGCAACGCTGCAGTCCGTAACACCGGGGATACAACTCCCATTCTGTAGACACTCCTGTAAAAATCGTACTTGAATGTGAAAACCTGCCCCACACAACTCCCATTCTGTAGAAACTCCTGTAAAATTTGTACTTGAATTTGAAAACCTGCCCCAGTTTCAACCACGATACGAACAAAAATGTTGCATGGCAACTGCCGAAAAAGACACTGCAGGTACGGCAACGCATTCTGTAGAAACTCCTGTAAAAACCGTACTTGAATTTGAAAACCTGTCCCACACAACTCCCATTCAGTAGAAACTCCTGTAAAAATCGCACATGAATTTGGAAACCTGCAACAGTTTCAATCACGATACGATCAACAATATTACATGGCAACTGCCGAAAAAGACACTGCACGTAAGGCAACGCTGCAGTCCGTAACACCGGGGATACAACTCCCAATCTGTAGAAACTCCTGTAAAAATCGTACTTGAATGTGAAAACCTGCCCCACACAACTCCCATTCTGTAGAAACTCCTGTAAAAATTGTACTTGAATTTGAAAACCTGCCCCAGTTTCAACCACGATACGAACAAAAATGTTGCATGGCAACTGCCGAAAAAGACACTGCAGGTACGGCAACGCTGCTGTCCGTAACACCGGGGACACAACTCGCATTCTGTAGAAACTCCTGTAAAAATCGTACTTGAATTTGAAAACCTGCCCCACACAACTCCCATTCAGTAGAAACTCCTGTAAAAATCGCACATGAATTTGGAAACCTGCAACAGTTTCAATCACGATACGATCAACAATATTACATGGCAACTGCCGAAAAAGACACTGCACGTAAGGCAACGCGGCAGTCCGTAACACCGGGGATACAACTCCCATTCTGTAGAAACTCCTGTAAAAATCGTACTTGAATGTGAAAACCTGCCCCACACAACTCCCATTCTGTAGAAACTCCTGTAAAAATCGTAGTTGAATTTGAAAAACTGCCCCAGTTTCAACCACGATACGAACAAAAATGTTGCATGGCAACTGCCGAAAAAGACACTGCAGGTACGGCAACGCTGCTGTCCGTAACACCGGGGACACAACTCGCATTCTGTAGAAACTCCTGTAAAAATCGTACTTGAATTTGAAAACCTGCCCCACACAACTCCCATTCAGTAGAAACTCCTGTAAAAATCGTAGTTGAATTTGAAAAACTGCCCCAGTTTCAATCACGATACGATCAACAATATTGCATGGCAACTGCCGAAAAAGATTCTGCACGTATGGCAACGCTGCAGTCCGTAACACCGTGGACTGCAGTGGCGCGGTATAAGGAGATGGGAAGTGACCGACATTTTAGGCGAATCAAATGGCATTGGGCATGAGTGAGCAAAATATGTAAGAGAAGTAATGAAGCCCGAAAGATTTATCAGAGAGTCAAAACCTAACCCTACGGCCATAATATAGGGCTCCTTTCCTGGTACGTCTATACGAGGATCACTATTTGTACACATTTCGGGTATAGCTAATAATAACAAAAATTTTTAAATGAAAACGAATTTATTGGTTTTCAAAATATTTTGCATTCGTTCAAACCATTTGTCATTGCAGAGTTTCCATTCCTCTTGAGACACCTCCAAAACATGGTTTTTGAACGGTTCAACTGCTTCTTCGGAGCTCGTAAATCGTTGACCACGCAGTTTATCTTTGATATTCGTGAACAAGAGGAAGTCATTGTGTGCCAGATCAGAACAGTATAGAGGATGAGTCATCAGTTCAATGTTTTGACTGCTCAAAAATTCACCTGTTTGACGAGATGATGAGAGCTCGAATTGTGATGATGGAGAATGATTCGTCTTTGTCGGTTGGTTTTACGAGTTCAGAATTGACCGTCCTACTTTGCTCAAGCGGAACAATGGCCACACTCGGTCGAAGAAACGGGCGACCTTTTGCTTCGCTGTGCTTCTTGTACGAACTACTTTTATTGGATTGAGCTCACCTTGAAAGACCCACACGGTCGATTGCAACACGAAAAAATATAACCATATACGGACACCGCTACGTGATAAAAGACCAAAAAAAAAGACCCGTGTCTCCCAGTTTTGCCCAAAGTCATGCAGTTTATTTTTTATGGGCCCCCAAAAATTTGGGACCTCGTTAACATTCCTGCAAAAAGTGATCATTTTGTCAGGCTCATATCTTGAAAATCGTTCGGAATTTTGTTTTACTCTCTGAGGGAATGCTGTAGTTCTTGTCATACATATGAAATAAAAAAACTTCATCTTCAAGGTCAAAATCGCAAAAAACTTAAGAATCACTTTAGGGTATTAAGAATCATTCCTAGGAAGTTCATATGTTCTAGAAAGTTGTTTATTGAGATCCTAGGTACATTTCTGTAGTTGATTGTTTCCTTGAATTTTGAACGGTTTGCTATCTATGGACCTGAACAGGGGGAAAAATGTAAAAGAAAAACGAATTTTTTCCGATTTTGACCTTGAAGATGAAGTTTTCTGATTTTATATGTCTGACAAGAGCTATAACTTTCCCTTAGAGACTAAATCAAAATTTCCAATGATTTGCAAGATATGAGCCTGACAAAATGATCACTATTTTGCAAAAATGAGGCCCCAAATCTTTGGAGGCCCATAAAACAAAAAACTCCTTGAATTTGTGCAAAACTGGGAGACACGGGTCTCTTCTTTTTTGTATTTTATTACGTAGTGATGTCCGTATATGCTTATATTTCCATGACTTAAAACATTATACACAGTGTTACTGTCTTGTTTCCGGCTTATACGCATATACCCATGATTCGTCACTTGTAACGATTTTTTACACGTTTTTGCCCACCAATTGACACAAGCCTTTTTTTGAGCGATACAACAAAATGTTCATGCAAAATCGAATGCATTGAAGTGGAACTAATGTTCTAGGAGGCGTCTATCGCACGATATGTCACATGACGATCTTGCATTATCAGTTTACGTACTGCTTCGCTGGTTTGTAGCAGAACAACCGATTTTGGACGAACCTCACGAAATTCATCCTGGAGCGAAGAGCGCCCGAGACTGAGCCCTTGTTACCGGCGATTTACATTAGTTTTTGATGATGTTTCATTACCAAAATTCGAAACTGTTGACTCTTGTCTCGATAATCTACACCGAAAATCGTAAAAAACCATTGCACGAAAATGTTCACGGGTTAATTCCATTTATTGGCAGAGATATATTTTTCAACATCCTGCAAATACAACAAATAGTGATCGTAAGTCACAACGTTCTATGTATGTTTAAGCTAACCAGTACTATAAGTTTCAGTCGAGTGAACCGACTTAATCATACCCTCACCATACCGTACCTCATCCATTGCGTGGGAGTTCAGTTAAAAACGCCCATACTCAAAAGTGGCCATATTCAACAGCAGATTGACGACATTGCGCTAAATATTGTTGAATACCCAAATTAGTTAGTTTCCCTCCCAATATTTGTATGCGAGGTACAAGAATGGGCATGGCTAGTTGTTGCCAAAATTTTGATCGGTTATGATTTATTGGAGATATCGAGTCGGCAAACCCCAAATACGCCCAACTTTTGTATAGGACGAACGAAACTGGGCATGGCACAATTCCCAGTTATTAGTTACATAGAAGCTTTTAGCAAAATATTGCCTAGTACCGAATTTTATTAAGATCGGTTGTTGTTTACGAGAATTACCGTGTGGGCCAACCGGTCATCCGCCCAACTTTTATATGGGAGATACCAGAATGGGTGTGGCAAAATAACTCATTTTCTATAGGAGAGCTTTACTTGGCTAAATACTGACTAGTTCAAACTTTCATAAAGATTGGTTTGGTTTTGCGGGACTTTTCATGCCGAACAACCAGACTCCCAAACAAATTTTGTATTGGAGGTACCACAATGGGCGTGGCAAAATCACCCTTGCCTTAATCGGCGATGAGCCCTTGATAACGTGAAGCCTTATACCTAATTTGATTAAGGTCGGAAGTGTGTCACGCGATTTATCGGATTGACAACCCGGATGAATGCCCAGTTTTGTATGGGAGGTACCGGAATGGGCGTGACAATCTCGCCCATTTTCTCCAGTTAAGTAGGCATTTACAGATTATTAACCGGTGTGAGAGTTGAAGCTAATCACATCTTCCAGCAGAAATGTTTGAAAGAAATATGATTTTGTGCTAAATGTGTCGATTTGTATGGGAGGTACCAGAATGGGCGTGGTCAAAACGCCCATTTTCAATCCCAAGTTCAATATTGGCAAATACTTAGTCGTCACCTCATTCGAGGTTGACACAACATCATTGGAGGTTAATAGAACCTCATCGGAGGTTGTCGCAACCTCATTAGAGGTTGAAACAACTTCATTGGAGGTTGCCAGAACCTCATTAGAGGTTGACACAACTTCATCAGAGGTTGACACAACCTCATTAGAGGTTGACACAACCTCATTCGAGGTTGACGCAGCCTCATTGGAGGTTGACACAACCTCATCAGACATTGACACAACCTCATGAGAGGTTGACACAACCTCATTGGAGGTTGACACAACCTCATTGAGGGCTGACACAACCTCATTGGAGGTTGACACAACCTCACCACATGTTGTCACGTCCGAATTGGAGGTTGTAACAACCGAGTTTAGGTATTTTCACAAATGAATTTTGAAATTTGTTTTAATTATTAACTGATTTATATAGGGTAATTCTTAGGGTAATCTTTGCGGTATTACATTTGTTACACCTTCCAGTTCTGACTGTTTTGAAGTCCCGAACATCACGGGCCATCGCAACAATTCCGACGTGTAGTATCTGTTGGTTTACCTATATCGTTTTATATACAGACGATTGAAAAATTTCAAAACCGTTGATATTTTATTGGGCATTTTCTGCAAAAAAACCGTTTTAAGACAAACTATATTTGCACTCACCTTTGTTAATAACTACAAAAAAATCTTGATATTGATATAATATTTTTATATATTAATGGATATAATTATTTTGCGGTAACCGAATTGAAAATTAATTCGGTTGTACCTACAGAATTCATTACAAATTCGGTTACAGCAACCGAATTGGTACCACATTCGGTTACTCCAACCGAATTTAGTACCAATTTCGGTTGTTGGATCCGAATTAATTCCAATTTGGTTGTTCCAACCGAAATTTTAAAAAATTTTGTTGACACAACGAATATAGTTAAAGATTCAGTTGTTGCGAACGAATCAATTATGAAACGAGGGTGCTTCAGCTGAATTTCAGTTGTGGGGACTAAATTCGGTTGTGGCAACCTCAATTCGGTTATAGCAACCGAAATTCGGCGGCAACAGCTGAATTTGCATTTGCTACAACCTCTTTTCAAGCAATTAATTCTCTGGGTGTGCCTAGGCCAGGATAAAGAAGCCGATGATTAGAACGACCAAGACTCCTCTGAGAGGACCAGGTGGAAGAATATCGGTATGACCAACCGGAGAAAAAATGCGAAGAATCGAACCAGTTTGAATGAACAATAGTTTATCTGATTTGAGAACGCACATAACCTAAACAGGTTGTAGATGCCCAACAAAAGCAAGAATATCGGGCGCCGGTAAAATCCCTAACAATTAAGTCAACTATTAAGGTGTTAGCATTCGTGAATTGCAGCACATTAAATTCTAATTGTGAAATTGTAATTTTTACGTATTTTGTGTTTTTGGGAATGTGCACCACATGCGCTGGTGACAGATATTTTTCAATTCACCTTCCCTATTCTTATCAGCTTAAAGTATTTTTAATCGTTATCTTTCATTCATCAGTATTATGACAAAAAAAAAATATTCTTTTGCAGGGTAATTGAAATAAATATTGTACTAATTGTTATTGCATAAATACGAGTCTTATCAGTTCAATTCTATCTAATCTGATCAGTTGTGTTCAAATCAAATTTTACAATGTAATGCCAAGGCAAACAATAGAAATATTGAATACATTAGTAATTCTTTGCCTACACAGTCAGAAATATTGGCTGTGTTGCTTTAACACATAGTTTGCTTCTAAAAATAAATTCAATTACTACTCGAATTAACTCAATTAAAATTTGTATAGATATAAAATTTGGTAACAATTAGAACATTTCTTTTATATATAGTACGATATGTGACACCAGTGACATTATTATTCGTTCAAACACCATTGCTAAGACAAGAGAGTGGCAATTAAGATGCCTGGGATCGATCCCTGATCTGTGTAAAATTGGTAAGTTATCAGGGAAATAATAAACTACTCAATGATAATTTTACAACAAAATTTAAATGGGGTTTGCGAATTTGTAAGTGTGAATTGACGCGGCATTTGTTTTTGTGTATAAAATATTGTACAAGAATATAGATAAGGTTCACTTCATATCGCGCGATCTAAGACTGCTGGTCCAAAAAGTGCTTTTTGTTATCAACATTTCGTTCAGCCGGCGACTGCCGTGACACCCATTTCAATTAATCGCCAGATAACAGGCATTAACCGGTTTCAACGACATGTGCTACAAAAGCTTTTCGCACGTTTTGACTTGAATTTGCGAGGGTGTTTGCATTCGAAAACTCGCCACATTGGCCCACTGTTTGCTCAAGCAAATTGGGCCAATGTTCTTTGTACTTTCGGCTCAAGAAGTAACAAATATTACGTGATTTCTATAAAATGTGAGTTAGGACAATCGTTTTGGAAATAAGTTTTCATATAGCTGGCACAAAAACCTATATACCGATCCTGGTACTAAACATGTTTGAATAACATTCATTTCAATTCTACATACATTTCAATTTAATTCAACTCAATTCAATTCAATTCAATTCAATTCAATTCAATTAAATTGAATTAAATTCAATTCGATTCGAATCAAATCAATGCGATTCGATTCCATTCAATTAAATTCAATTCAATTCAATTCAATTTCATTCAATTCAATACACTACAATTCAATTCAATTCAATTCAGTTCAATCCAATGAAATTCAATTAAGTCAAATTCAACTCAATTGAATTCACTTCAAATCAAATAAATTAATCTCTATTCAATTCTATTAAGTTCAACTCAACTTCAATTCAACTCAATTCACTTCCCGTCAATTCAATTCAATTCAAATTAATTAAGTTAATTCAATTCATTCCATTTCAAATCAATTCATACCAATTAAATTCAATTCAATTCAATGCGATTCAATTAAAATTATTTAAATTCGAGTGAACTCAATTCAATTCATCCCATTTCAAATCAATTCAACTCAATTCAACTCAATTCAATTCAATTCAATTCAATTCAATTAAATTCATTTCAATTTCATTCAATTCAATTCACTACATTTCACTTCAATTCAATTCAGTTCAATTCAATTAAATCAAATTCACTTTAATGCAATTCAATTCAAATCAATTCTTTTCATTTCAAATCAATTCAATCCAACTCAATTGAAACCAATTCAATTCAGTTCAATTCAATTCAATGCAATTCAAATCACTACAGCTCAACAATACAGTTCGATTCAACTCAACTGAATTCAATTCACTACAATTCAACTTAATTTAGTTTAATTCAGTTCAACGCAGTTCAGTGCAATTCAATTCAATTCAATGTAATTCAATTCAATTTAGTTCAATTCAATTCATTTCAATTCAATGAATTTCAATTCATTTCATTTCATTTTAATTCAATTCATTACAATTCAATTCAGTTCAACTGAATTCAATTCAATTCAATTCAGTTCAATTCAATTCAATACAATTCAATTCAATTCAATTCAATTCAATTCAATTCAATTCAATTCAATTCAATTCAATTCAATTCAATTCAATTCAATTCAATTCAATTCAATTCAATTCAATTCAATTCAATTCAATTCAATTTAATTCAATTCAATTCAATTCAATTCAGTTCAACTGAATTCAATTCAATTCAATTCAATTCAGTTCAATTCAATACAATTCAGTTCAATTCAATTCAATAGAATTCAATTCAGTTCAACTCAATTCAATTCAATTCAATTCAATTCAATTCAATTCAATTCAATTCAATTCAATTCAATTCAATTCAATTCAATTCAGTTCAACTCAATTCAAATCAATTCAATTCAATTCAATTCAATTCAATTCAATTCAATTCAATTCAATTCAATTCAATTCAATTCAATTCAATTCAATTCAATTCAATTCAATTCAATTCGATTCAATTCAATTCAATTCAATTTAATTCAATTCAATTCAATTCAATTCCATTCAATTCAATTCAATTCAGTTCAATTCAATTCGATACTATTCAATTCAATTCAGTTCAATTATATAAATGATATAGCTCTTGGTTCCAACGACATCGGTACTCTCCGTTTTCTTTAACATGACCATATATTTTACGGAGCCGTTTTTCATCCGCTTGCGATATGACCTAAGTTTCGGAGCCATATGCCAGGAATGGTAAAATGAGAGTCTGGAATAGCTGGACCTTTGTCCGTCGAGAGAGGGCTTTGTTGCTGCTTGCTGAACCCAAAATAGCATCTATTTGCAAGCACAATTCAAGCCCAAGCACATTGTTGTCCTTGCCAACGGCGGATGTAAGGTTGATAAATACATCTACCACTTCAAAACTAATTCGGTTGTCAACGTTCAAGTGCGGACCAAGTCGAGAGGTTTGTCTAGTTGTTGACACCATCAATTTTGTCTTCCCTTATTAACAGCAAGACCCACCTTCGCTGATTCTTTGTCGATTCTTGAAAATACTGCAGTAACCTCTGGAAAATTTCATCCAATGATATCTATGTCGTCAGCATACGCTAGCAAAATATGGCTTTTTGTGTTGATGGTCTTGTTCGTATTTACTGCAGCCTTTATCATTATTATCTCCATTAAAATATTGAAGAGATTGTATGAAAGTGCGTTGCGTTGTCTCAATCTTGGTACAGAATGGTTCGGTGAGGTACAAACATTCTAAGCACACATGGCTTATTGGTCACCAGATTCCCGTTCTCGTCTTTGCAGCCCAATATTCGGCCCGTTATTCGATCTTCTTTCCCTCTGGAATGCAATTATGACTCATGGATTACGTGTGGATTGCTGTCTGACCAATAACGCATATTTTGCTTATTGACGAAGCCATTCATCCAGAAATGAGCCTCATCGCTGAAGATGATTTTCCGATGAAATCCGAATCATTTTCAAGTTGTTGCCCAGCCCAATTCACGAATATACGACGCTTATGGTGGTCAAGCGGCTTCAGTTCTTGCGTCAATTTGATCTTGTAAGGATGTAGGCCAAGATCTTTTCGCAAAATTCGCCACAACGACGCCCAACGCTTGAGAACGACGTGTGAGAGACACTTTTGGGATTTCTTGAACTGAAGCCTCAGCGGCAGCAATATTCTCGACACTACGGGCACTTCTTTGTCTCACTGGCACGGGAACATTTTGTACTGTGCCTGTGGATTCAAATTTTTCCACTAGACGCTCAATTGTTGATCTGGTAGGACGATTATGACGACCATAAATAGGACGTAGCGCTCTTAAAGTTGAGGCCACTGACTCCAAATTTCGGTAGTAAATTTTAATAATTTCGACTAGTTGTTGGCTCGTATATCTTTCCATGATGAAATGGCAAACCTTACTGAAGAGAAATGACAAAATAGCGGGAAAAAATATGGCGTCATTTGCTGTCCCTATCGATTTACTTTTGTAGCGTCTCTGTTGAAAAACCCTTTATATTTATAGTTAAAACAAAAACTACAATCATTTTTGTAGTTGTTCAAATATTTATTTTAACATCCTCTGACATAATTGATCATATTGCGCACAAAAAAATTTAAATTTTTGTCGAATTAAAGATATTTGATTTTTTTTGAATTTTGAAAATCGGAAAATGTTGATCTTTCTTTTCGAATTCTTTGAAATGTATCTCGATTAATTTTAGCGATATTGCACTCAATTAATCTTTATTGAAAGGAGTAATTGGGTGACTTTAATATGGCAGCTAAATTATATTTATACTGACTTCAATTCGATTGTGCCAAATATTTAAATCAAATATTGCTTTTGAAAAACATTTTGAATTTGGACCAATATAACTTCTTTTTGTCAAATGCTTTCAATAAATATGATAGGCTGATCTCTTCCCCAATATCTCAGTGTAACTTTTGCCACCGCCTGATTGACCACAAAGAAGGTGGTACTAATTTAATGATAAAAGTCTGATTATTTAGTTCCTAAATTGAATAACTATTTTTTCTCAACAATTTAAAAAAAAGTAGGTACGCAGCTTAAATTGTGATAAAAATATCTTTCTCATTATTTTAATTTTTTATACCAATTGGTGTTCATTTGCCGGAGTTATGTCCTAGACATCACTTACAACATTAAATATAAACATAAATCGAATCACTGGCGTTGAAGTGCATACAGGTGGTACTGAAATTCATCAAAAAACGAACATTGGCATTATTATAATGTATTTGTACCTGATTATCAGTGAGTTCAAAACTAGAAAGCTCTCAGCTCACTGATTGTAAGAAGCTCTCCCCTATCCCTTCATGGGAAACCATTTTTGTTTGTAACTGAATGTTAATAAAATTCGCCTTAATGTGCTTTCTGATGAAGGTAAAGAAAATAAACGTGCTCTCAAACGGCACCGTAAAACTTCAAGTGAACTGTGGTGTTTTAAGGCCTGGTATGTGAATATCTATTAGAGATGTTGAAAAGTGTGTTTAATATGTCATGTATACTTTGACAAGGTCTACTTCAAAATTGTGTAACATCCTATACTTTTCATAGTAGTACCTTAATTAAAATTATTTTTGGAACGAAGTTCCTTATCGCACGTTGCGGGATGGGGGCTAAATGACGAAAAAAAATTAGACAACTTTTTTTAACACTATTGCGCTACAACCCAGTATTATCAAGTATATTGGCTTTGGTTTGTGTCTAGACTAACATATGTTGGGAAATTTCTTGTTTAATTGGAAGTTTTCTAGGTGGAGCCTGTAACCAATATCACTTGCTCGTCCAACTTTGATCCATCCGTGAAAAATCTGATACTACTGGTATCCCCTTCCAGTGGCTTTTCCCAGGTATTCCTGTTCGGAATAGAAGTCCTTAGATTTGTCGCTGGTAGAAGGTAGGGCATACAGTAGTCCCTTTTTACGGGAATAGAGTTGATCTGGTGTAGTAATTCAGCGTGTCCGGAAAGCCCGGATTCCAAAACGCCACAATCACTGCTTCTCACCAGGGATGTAGCGGCTGCCGATTCGGCCATGATATCACGAGTACAGATGTTCAGGATAGCACTAAGTGCAGTACCCGACGTCGTGCTCATTGCCCCACAAACGCTAATCAGTGCTGGTCTTTCCATTTTTTTCAAGGAATTCAGAACATAGTTATTTTGGAGGGACCTGCACCAAACTACGATGCCATAGAGAAGTATTGGTGATCTTAGCAGACACTCCCCAGCGCTTTCCTAACGCCCATTTACAACAGTAAAGAGCGACAGACGTCTTTTTCACCCTCTCCTTCACATTTGGTGTCCAAGACAGTTTTCTGTCGAGAATTATTCCCAGATACTTTACCTTTTCCGTCAACTGTAATTGCACCCCATTAACTGACGGCAGTTCAAATGCGGGTATTTTATATTTCCGATAGAACAAGATAAGCTCGGCTTTAAGTGGGTTAAGTGATAGTCTGTTGTTAGCGGTCCAGTTCGAAATCAGACTAAGTAGGCTGGTTGTACGAATGCTAAGTAAATTTAGTTTTCTACCCGTACAGATGATAGCAATATCATCGGCATAGGCAAAGACCTGGCATTCGGCCCTGTCCAATTCAAGAAGCAGTTCATTGACAGTAGTTAACCATAATAGTGGAGACAGAACTCCCCACTACGGTGTCCCCCTGTTAACGTTCCTAGCAATTGTAACATCACCTCAGTCAGCTATGACCGATCTATCCACCTGAAGCTGCCCAATTAGGCGTGTCACTAAGCTGTCGATTCCTAGATTCTATAAAAACCTAAAAATCGCCGAAGGTTGAATGTTATTGAAGGCTCCCTCGATGTCCAGGAAGGTCCCCAGAGCGAAGACCTTATTCTCAAGAGAGTTTTCTATTATGTTGACTAATAGAATATAATAACTAATATGCCCTTGATATAGGCATGCTGAGTACTCGATAGTAGATTTTGTGGAAGATTACTTCGAACGTGAATGTCCAGTAATCTGTCCAATGTCTTAAGAACAAAGGATGCTAGACTGATTGGTCTAAAGTCCTTTGGTTTGACATGAGAGCATTTGCCCGCTTTCGTGACGAAAACCACTTTCGTTTGCTTCCAAATGCTAGGAATGACTCCCAGCATAAGGCAGCCCCTGAAGATTGCCTCCAACCAACTACAAGGTGGCGCAAAAGTAATCCTCCTATCAGAAAATGCTATAAATTTTGCGATTGGCCCCTAATGTCAGTTCTGTTTTGACATTTGTGTAGTAAACACATGCGAAATACACGTTAATAAACAATGTTACGCTAGACTGCTCCAGAACGCGGAATATTGCTGACTATTTCCAACACCAAGAGGAAGATGATTTTTCATCAAAAATAATCATGAGTGATGAGGCCCATTTCCATCTTAGCGGGCACGTAAATAAGCAAAATTTACGATTCTGGGGCACTGAAAATCCGCGTGTAACCCACGAAGAGCCATTACACCCGCTCAAAGTCACTGTGTGGTGTGCTGTTTTCGCTGGAGGAGTCATCGGACCTTTTTTCTTCGAAGACGTCGCGGGCCAAACGGTTAATGTGAATGGTGAGCGCTACAGAGCAATGATCAACGAGTTCTTTTTGCCGCAACTTGATGAATTGGGATTGGAAAACATGTGGTTCCAACAGGACGGTGCAACGGCACACACTGCACGTGCCACAAAAGATCGCCTGATTTGACCGCTCCAGACTTCTTTTTGTGGGGCTTTTTGAAGTCGCGGGTTTATGTCAACAACCCTCAGACTCTTGCAGCTCTTACAGACAATATCCGTCAAGAATGTGAGGAACGCGCGGAAGTTTTGGCCAAAGTGATGGAAAATGCCATAAAAAGGGCTCAAATGGCAATCAACTGTGGCGGCGGCCATTTACATGACATCATATTCTCGACTTGATGTAAAAAAAATTAAAAGACCAAATAAAAATAATCCACAAGAAGGATCAAAGTTTTTAATTTTTTTTTAAATTACAGCCAAAAAACATCGGAAGTTTACTTTTGCGCCACCTTGTATAAGGTAGGTATACTGCCTCCTGTAGTTGCGCGGGAATTAGCCCGTCAGGTCCGGCTGATTTATAGGGATAAGTACCTCCTCTTAAAAATTTACCTATTCTTGAAAAATGGACCAATTCTAAAAATAATCCTATATCATAAAAAAACCTTTTCTTCAACAAAAAACCCTTCTCTTTAAAAAATACCTTTTCGTACAAGACAAGAAGCCTTTCTTAAAATAAGTAAATTTTCTTAAAAAAATAAAAGTAGTAATTCTTTGTAAAAAAAATGCATACTTTCTTTTCTTAAAGCAAGTACTTCATCTTAAAAATAGTAGCTTTTCTTTAAAAAACATTAGCTTTTAATAAAAGAAGTATCTCTCTTTAAAAAAAGGCCTTTTCCGGAAAATATAATACATATTCTTACAAAAAGGACCTAAAAATATACTTTTTTTTTTAAAAACAAATTCATTCTATAAAAACAAAATTAATTTTGTTAAAAAAAAGTTCATAATTTTGCAAAAAGTATCTTTTGTTAAAGATTCATTTAAATGATCGTATTTTTCAACGGGCGCCTTAGGCGTGTTGGAACTAATTGGTACATAATATATAGCGTAAGGAATTTCGTTCCAACCGGGTGGCCCCTGACACCTCATGTGATTTTTTTAGGTAAATACCTCTACTGTCACACCAATTATCTCGAAACTTAAGAGCTTTAATAAACACAAGTGCATACATTGTTATTTAGAGTATTACTTCGCCTATCGAACGGCATATAAATTACATGCTTATCGGTAACCGACATACATACATCTACCGGTGCACAGTGGGGGGATTTCTGGAAAAAAAAATTATTTAATAATGCAGCCGTCTCTAAGCAGCTAGACCGGCCAAGATGAAATTTCACACAAGCATAGCTGAGGTCTCATGCAACATAAATTGATATATAAAAAAATTAAATTTCTGATAAAATAAATAAAATTAGTCCTCATCGAAGGCCGGTAGTAACTACTAATGTATGTAATCCTTGATAAGTACCTTCTTGTGAATTATCTCGTCATCATTGAAAAACTGTTAAAATAGTAATAATATTTCCTAAATATCATAGACCCCACAGGAGCCGCATAATATAAGCCTAAAGTCGACTACATCTATCATAAAAAAAAATGGACCCCTATAAATCTTTGAATTTTATTTTTATTGAAAATATTTTTTTATATTTATTTGGTACTTCAAGTATTTGGTACTTTTGGGCGCGTTATCATTTTGTCTATTCTAAAACTAATAATAAACCTAACCAGAGAGAAATAGAAAAGAACCGCTATGCCTCTCATCGTGTTCTCTTGATGGCGACGAGGTAGTAGGCCATTTTATCGAGGTCGAGTTGCTTCTGTTATTTACCGTTTGGTTGGACCACTACGGACAGGCATAAAAGGCAATAGGTATTTTCGTTCGACGCAACCAACATAAAACATAATTTAGCTGTCATTATCATCAATTAAACACTATTTAAACTTGGTTTGCTGCATGGTTTATAATCGCTATTTCTTCTTTGGTCTCTCATTCTACATCATTTCCCTAGTACCTTTTCGATCAGCTGTGCCATAGAAACCCCCTTGACCTAACTCAGGTATCACAAATTAATATTAGTCCATTTTGAGCCACTGTTCGAGTTTTCGAACAGCAATTTTTACTATTTTCAACCCAACATATTTCTCGATTTCGATGTATACGCGGTGCCAAACCCAGTGATGCAGTGCTATTGGAAACTTTGTTGACCATCACGAAATAATTACATTGCTCACCCAACCAACAAAATCATATCCCACGGGGCTCTGATGACATACCATTAGTGTTTTCATGAAATTTTCCATGAAATTTTTCACAGAGATGTGGCTGTATCTCACCGATGTCGCGTTGGATCTCGGAATTGGGCTCAGAAATTATTTCTGGTTTATTCGCATAAACCCGAGATTTCACAAACCCCAAAGAAAGGAAACGCAAGGCGTTAAATCGTATGATCTTGGTGACCAGTTTACATCAGAATTTTCGAGATAATTTGTTCTAGAAATCGTTGCTGCAATAAATCAATTGTGTAATGCGCTGTGTGGCAGGTGGCGCCGTCCTGCTGATACCACATGTCGTCCAGTTCCATGCCGTCCATTTCGGACTACAAGAACTCCGTTATCATGTTACTGTAACGAATGACGTATACAGTCACTGCAATTTCGGCCTCATCTTCAAAAAAGTATGGCCCAATCACGCCGCCTGACCAAAATCCGCTACAGACGGTTGCTCGTTGTGGGTGCATTTGTTTTCCATGGATTTCATGGCGATTTTCTGTGCCCCAAATTCGACTATTTTGTATATTCACGAAGCCATTCAGATGGAAATGCGCGTCATCGGAGGATATGACTGTTTTGAAAAATTGGCATTGACTTCACTTTGCTCCAGTACCCATTGAACGAATTGTCGGCACTTTCCATGGTCTGCTTGTTTGAGCTCCTAAGTAAGGTGATTTTTGTACGCATGAAGGCGGAAGAAGTCTATTCTCAAAATTCGCTTGGAAGTGTTTCGTGAAATTTGAAGTTGTTTAGAACGATTCCGAATTGATGTTTTCGGGATTTCGGCGACACTCACGTTTACAGCAGCAATGTTTTCAACAGAACGACCGGTACGTTGATACACAGAAGTCTTACAGTGCATAACCGACCCTGTTTCTTCAAATTTTTTGACCACTCATCGTATGGTGGACACATTAGGTGCACTATCTCGTGTGGAAATTCTTCGAAGTTTGCGAGCGGTCTCAGCATAACTTTCCAAATATTTGTAATAAGTTTTCACAATTATAACACGATTTTCTTTCGTAAAGCGCTCCATTTTTAATAATGGGCATAAACATATCTGACAGCTGCCAAATTTCAGAGTTGCCACTTGCACAAATACTACATTGAAAGTGCAATCTCTCTCGACTTTATATAGAGCAAATTTCTAAACGGAAAATAAGAGAGTAATCTTTTCAAAAATATATTACTTTTGAAGAAAAATCTACCAATAAGTTTTTGTTGAAGTACCAGATGCCACCGATCGGAAAACAAAATTTGGGTCATTCAAATGGCAATTATTCGACTTCTCTAACAGCCAATATCGGTGAGACTATATTAGACAACAAAATTCTGACGACGGATTTGAGTTCAGCGAACCTTAGTTAGCATAGAAAAGTAATTTTCAATTCAAAATTAATAATTGCTTGCAACGCGGCTCAAAATGGGTTAAGCCAAAAATTTGATAAAACGTAGCTATTTTCGGATTTAATTAATGTTTGAGTAATAAAAAAAATCACATGAGGTGTCAGGCGACACCCGGTTGGAACGTAGTTCCTTTCGCTATATATTATGTAATAGTTAGTTCCAACACGCCTAAGGCGCCTGTAGAAAATTACGAAAATTCAAATGGATCTTTAAGAAAATATACTTTTTGTAAAATGATAAACTTGTTTTAAGAAAATTTTTTTTTTTTTGTAGCATGTATCTGTTTTTTAAGAAAAAACCCTTTTTGTAACAATATGTATTATATTTTTCCGAAAAGGTCCTTTTTTAATGAGAGGGACTCTTTTTTTTTAAATATAAATTCTTTTTAAGAAAAGGTCCAACTTTTAAGAAGAAGTAATTTTTGTAAGAAAAAGCCATGAGACTGAATTTTATTTACAAAGCAGTACTATTTTAAGAACAGGAACTTTTTAAAGAAGTGGCACTCTTTTTAGGAAAATATTAGTTTTTTACGAAAATGTACTTACTTTCAGAAAGGCCACTTATCTCGAGAAAAGAAAATGTATTATTTTATTTGTAAGAGCAGATCCTTTTAAGAAAAGGAGTTTTTGTAAGAAAATGTATTTTTTAAGCAGTTTTTTTTAAGAAACGGATTTTTTTTAAGAAATTAAATTTTTTTTAGAATTGGTTCTTAATGTACCTTATAAATGTACCTATTCCTACATTTTTAAGAGTAGGTACTTATCTCAAGAAAAGTTATTTTGTGTCACAAAAACGATACTATTTAAAGAAAAGGTATTTTTTTTTTAAAGGCAATTTGTTGTAAGAAAATGTACTTTAAGAAATAGTACTTATTTAAAAAAAATACTTTTTCTAAGAAAAAGTACTTTTTGTAAGAAAATGTAATTTTTTAAGCCAAGGTTCTTCTTTAAGATAAGGTATTTTTTTAAAGAAAACGTACTTTATTTAAGAATATGAATAGGTATTTTTTTTGAGAAAATTTACTTTTTTTAAGAAAAGCCAGTTATTTAAGAAAATTTTATATTTTTAAACTTCTTTAACTTTGGCTTTTCTAAATTTACCTTTTATTGGGTTCGAAACTACAATATATACTAAATATTGGTTACAGGCTCCACCTAGAAAACTTCCCATTAAATAAGAATTTTCGCAGCATATGTTAGTCTAGACACAAACCAAAGCAAAAGTACACAACATGTGTGATAATACGGGGTTGTAGCATAATACATAGTGTTAAAAAAAGTTGTTTACTTTTTTTCCGCTACGTGCGTTAAGGAACTTGGTTCCAAAATTCGTAATTTTTTGCAACGCAGCTCAAAATGGGTTAAGCTAAATACATATTTGATAAAACGTAGCTATTTTCGGATTTAATTAATGTTTGAGTAATTAAAAAATATAGAAATAAATGAGATATAACAACGAAATTTGGCAGTGTGCGTACCGATATAATGTTTGAATTCACATTACATTGAATCGCCATGAAATTTTTTAAAATATGTCTCCTAACCATAATCCCAGCATCCCAAAAAACAATATCTCAAATTACCAAACATGGGATTTTCAGAAAATTTTCCGAATTTTCCACAATTGTGTCTAGGCTTTTAACGTGCGTTTAGCTTGCAACGGGCTTTGTGGGAACACATGCAGATATCAGAATTAGGTTAAAGAAATCGCGAGGCAGCTGTATTCTTCGAGATATTCTTCGCCGAATATAATTATTTTTAATTCGACCGAATTTAGAGGGCTGGAAGGTAGGAAACTCTGGTACCCCTAAAATTGATCGACGTATAGCTGTTTCAAATATATAATATAAAACCTTAATATGATTGAAAACAAATTCTTCTAGTATGTATTGATCAAAATGTGGTGACACCTTTTTTGCGAAAAGTGTATAAATCTTGGTGTTTTGACGTAGAATACGTCTTACCTTACGGTATGAGGAGTCATGTCAGGTTTTTATTGTTGTAATCTTTATTTCATTGAATTTGAGGAAACGGCTAGATGCATTTTTTTAAAATTTTTTTTGTAGGTAAATGAAGATGTTATCTTTCGTTTGATATACATTTCATATTGGTTGATATATTTCTAGTATTTTAATTTCTCAAATGAAAATTGTTTAAACACATACACTCAAACATATGTGTGGTGTTTGGTTGAGTGTTTTTGGTTGCTCAACATTGCTTAGGAACATGTATCTAGTAAAAAGTGAAACGAACAGCAAACTAATGTTGCTTGGCAACATGTATCTAGTAAAAAGTTAAACAAACAGTAAGCTAACGTAATAAAGCTTTTGTGCGAAAGCTTCAATAAAGCTGTTGTAACATTAATTTTGAATTGTAAAGCGTAAAGCTTTCACACAACGCTCGAATGCTAATGCGAAGACTCGATAAGGTAAACCTTTTTTAATATTAGGGCGGCCCTCTCAACATTCGCAGAACTTATTTCAATAAAAATATTAATTAAAATACATAAATTAAATTAAGTTTAAAAAAATTTAACATAATATTCTTCTTTTTAAACGGACTTGAATTAAATGCAGTTGGTAAATATAAAAATTACAGCAGACATTTGTCCGAGGCCTTCGGCCACGGACTGTCCCTGCAGGCTGTGTCAGAGACACGGCCATTAAGTTTAACGTAGAATACGCCATCCGATAAGACAGAAAACATATATAACAATAAATGATAAATAATATAAGCAAATGAATTTATTGTTATATATGTTTTCTGTCTTATCGGATGGCGTATTCTACGTTAAACTTAATGGCCGTGTCTCTGACACAGCCTGCAGGGACAGTCCGTGGCCGAAGGCCTCGGACAACTGTCTGCTGTAATTTTTTTAATGTTTCGACTCTAAATGCATGTCATGCTAAAAACAATGCATTTCAACAGGTTTTTTTCACTTGATATACAACATATGCTTGTGTGAATGTATTATATTTTCCAAAATTTATATTGTTTTTCATTTAGCCAAGATACTCTCAAGTGACTGAAAAGAAACAAGGGAAAGATTTCCAAAACAAAATTTCTCCAAATGTCTCGAAAACTATAACCCCAAATCGAAATCTGCCAGCATGCGTTTCGTAGGTTTTTGGTATATATAAATATATATAAAAATATCTCCAATAAAACCAAAATTCATAGTTTTATAAGAATTAAAATTTTTTAGATGGCCGAGGTCGTCATCTTTAGGCTGCCTTTGTGCGGCTCCAGTGGAGTCTATGGCGTTTCAATATGTCAATTTGTCTAGCACTTTGTATTCATGTGGAATACCATCTTGATCCGTCGGGCCGTTTAGAAACCGATGAATTGTTTTTTTTTTTTTTGAGAAATCCCCCATTGTGCAATGATAATTTCAATTTGCCAGCGAATTTCAACTTTAACCTATTTGAGACAGGGACAAACATCACAGTCATACTGTTAAATGTACACATGTTTATCGGTAATAAAGTCAAAACGAAGCTAAATACTATTTCCGATACCATTATATTTTAATCAAAATTCAAAAACACACAAATGAGGAACACCCTAATTGGCTTCCTTTAGGAAATCAAAATAAGCTGTGAATCCGAGATCGGCTGCTATGCCTAAGTTTTCCGTATGATAAAAGCTCAAAAGACACACTTGTTTAACACTACTTACCGAGTTAACAGCCCGCGTTTTTAATTCTCCACTGACGGGATCCTTGCTGGTTACAACGCAAATGCACACGCCGCATCCTCCCTCTTGACACATAAATTTCGTTGCCGACAGTCCGGCATGATCGCGTATAAATGTATTCAAGGTTATGTCGCCTGGTAAACTTGTCAAGTCCACTACACAGTATTACACAATTTCCATTGTTACAACTGGCAATATCTCAAGTACTGATAGGGTCCATCCACACTTACCCTTGTACGACTGTCCATTTATGGAGAACGATGTCATCATCTTGTGAAATAAATTGTCCAGAATTTGATTAATTCCACAAACTGATGTTGTTTATACTCGTATAAAAGTCAACTATAGTGCGCAATACGATACTACCTACTCTGCGGGTGAGCTGGTTGTTAATGAATGCGAGCAGAGCAGTTGGCCGCCCGTGGCACGCTTAAGAAATTGCCAGTCACGAAAAGCTTCCGCGATAGCTGACAAAGCGACGTACCGGCAGAATTATTAGTTAAAATAATAATCATTGTTAGTGTGAGAAATTCAATTACGGTAATATCAGCGAAGATAAGGCGGCCGGCCGTCCGTACCTCTCATCAAAACACTGAATATTAATGGTGGTGCCCTGAAAAAGCTTCGCTAGAACATTTAAACGAGCTGTCGCGGGAATTGGAGAGCTGCTATTGGTGACAAGAGATCGTTTTGTTATTATTAATTTTGTTTTGAAACACTATTCTAAACAATTAAGCAGTGTCGCGTCGTTCGTCGATGTTGATGGCGACGGGGACAGAAGAGAACAGGTACTTTAAAGAATGGAGTGTTTGTTTGTTTTGAACGCGACACCAAACAACACTTGAGAGATGAATACGTACGATATAAACAGCCATACATATGTATATACAGTGACGAGCAAAATTGTAACAGGTTTCCACATGATGAAAGTTTCAAACTTTAGTTGTTAGTATGATAAAACGTCTCTCAAACCTGTCATAACTTATTATGAATAAGGCCAGGGGGCTTCGATGTCACCGCTCATCGACTATGACTATGATATAGGTTTAAATAATGTTTGATTGATACTAATTAGGTATATCAAATGGGACTGTGGTTTAAAAACCCCGGGCATCGGGATTTTAACCCTAGTGAGATAACGTACGTTTATGAGACGTATGACAAATAAGCATTTATTTATTTCTTTGATTTTTAAGGGGAATATTGTACATCGGGTTTGCAGTTTAAAATTTGAGCGCTTTTCTTTAGGTATAATTTTTTTTATAGAGCAAGATTTATAGCCTGTTTTTGTAACTTATAGCCTGTTCAGCTAACTTTTTTGTTTAAGCAGACGTGGGATTGCAACCCAGGCGATCAAGTTTTTATTTGAGTTTTTGTTCCATTTTCGTCCGGGAGTGAAAGCTCATTTTACTAGCTGCCCTTATGTCAAAGTACATTGTTGCCAATGTGTTATTCTTGTTGATTTTAAAAGTTCTTTCTATTGGAAAATACCCAAAAATTAGCAAACTGCAGGCAACACTGATCTATCAGCTGTTTAAGTGGAAGCAGCTGATTGCAGACAAAATAAAATAAACAAACAGCAAATTGCAAGAAGAAAAGTGGGAACAATTAAAGTTAGTGAAGTGAGATAATTAAAGTGTTTTTAAAATGATGGCATCCGTGGCTTTTGGGGCGACATGTAGCGACTTTTTTTGTTAGAAATATCCATATTAAGCAACAATTTTAATTACTTTTCTTGTAAATGCGTAAAGAAACACATTTGTAAACAAACTAAACCATTGACATTTTCTGATTGTCTAATCTGACGTTTTGTTTCGTTCGTGTTTGATTTGGCTGAACCAAATTTTTTAAGCAAAACGAAAGCTCTTTTCGTTTCACGCAAAACAAATCGTACAAAAACCAAAAGTTATCTACGCTAGTCATTTGGCGTACGAATGATCAAAAATTAATAGCCTGTTTTTGTAACTTAATTTTTGATCATTCGTACGCCAAATGACTAGCGAAGATAACTTTTGGTTTTTGTACGCTTTGCTTTGAGTGTAACGAAAAGAGCTTTCGTTTTGCTTAAAAAATTTGGTTCAGCGAAATCAAACACGAACGAAGCAAAACGTTAGATTAGACAATCAGAAAATATCAATCATTTAGTTTGTTTACAAATGTGTTTCTTTACGCATTTACAAGAAAATTAATTAAAATTGTTGTTTAATATGGATATTTCTAACAAAAAGGTCGCTACATGTCGCCCCAAACGCCACGGATGCTATCATTTTAAAAACACTTTAATTATCTCACTTCACTAACTTTAATTGTTCCCACTTTTCTTCTTGCAATTTGCTGTTTGTTTATTTTATTTTGTCTGCAATCAGCTGCTTCCACTTAAACAGCTGCTAGAGCTGTGTTGCCTGCAGTTTGCTAAATTTTGGGTATTTTCCAGTAGAAAGAACTTTTAAAATCAACAAGAATAACACATTGGCAACAATGTACTTTGACATAATGGCAGCTAGTAAAATGAGCTTTCACTCCCGGACGAAAATGGAACAAAAACTCAAATATAATCTTGATCGCCTGGGTAGCAATCGCACGTCTGCTTCAACAAAAAAGTCCGCTGAACAAGCTATTAATCTTATTAATTTGAAACTCATTTTATTTTAAAACATTTTGCAACCTTTACTATTATTGAGACCTCAAACTTGCATGTCTTTAAGGCGTATGGTTATCTTTTATGTATAAAAAAATTGCATGAGGTGTCAGGGGACACCCGGTTGGAACGAAGTTCCTTTCGCTATATATTATGTACTAGTTAGTTTCAACACGCCTAAGGCGCCCTTTGAAAAATACGATAATTTAAATGGATTTTTAAGAAAAGATACTTTTTGTAAAATGATATAATAATTTAAAAAAAAAATTTTTTCTAGAATGTATTTCTTTTTTATAAAAAAGTATATTTTTAGGTCCTTTTGTCAGAGAGGTACTTCTTTTATTAAGAGCTAATGTTTTTTTAAGAAAATGTACTATTTTTAATATGAATTACGTTTTGCATGATTTTTTTTTACGAAGAAGTACTTTTTTTTAGGAACAAGTACTTTTTAAAGAAGTGGTACTCTTTATAGGAAAAAGTTATTTTTTTAAAGAAAATTTACTTATTTTTAGTAAGGCGACTTACCTCAAGACAAGAAAAGAAAAGGTATTATTTTATTCTTAAGAAAAGGTACTTTTAAGAAAAGGAATTTTCGACAGAAAAGGTTTTTTTTTAAGAAAATTTATTTTTTAAAGAAATGTTTTTTTTTTAAATTTTAACTTTTTTAGAATTGGTCCTTTTTTCAAGAATAGGTAAATTTTAAAGACTAGGTACTTACCTCATGAAAAGTTAGTTTGTTTCACAAACAGGTACCATTTAAAAAAAAGTAATTTTTGATGTGTTAACATCTATAGGCGCGGGTAGGGGCTAAATTCACAAAGTGAATACTTCGAAACACAGCCGTTAAACTCCTCTGAAACGTCTGAACCGATTGGTATGAAATGTTGTGTGCATATCGGGTAGGTCTCAGAATCGCCCAACTTCTGTTTTTCATACCCGTAAATGATAATGGCGACCAGGGTCGGATTAACAGTCTGTGAGGCTCTAAGCAGTGAATGATATGGGGCCCCATATTTTTTTTGTTACTTAGTTTTTTTGTTAATAATTTTTTTTGTTTATAAATGTATAAGTGAGACAGAACTTTTTCTTATGTATATTTATTAGAAAAGCAATAATTAAGCAAATTTTATTTTTACATTTATACATGAAAACAATCGCTTAAAAGTTAAACCTTCTTTTTCCTGCACTTTTGCCGAGCAAACTATTCGATTAAATTGTCAAAATTCATGCGACGCGTTACATCTGATTCAATTGACAGAAGAGCCAACGAACTTAGTCGATCTTGTCGCATAGTCGTTCTCAGAGGATTTTTTATTCTTTTTAACTGCGAAAAAGATCGTTCTCCCGTACAGTTTGTTATCATTAATGATAAAAATATTCTGAATTTCCACGTTAGGAAAGACTGTTTGAAGTTGGTCATTCACAATGATGTTATACAAATCAGTACAATTTGCACTTATATTTTTATCTGTTTCCATTTTCAAACGAACGTACTGATGAAATTGTTGTAATTCATCATAGAGATTTGAATTTAAATCCTCACGATACGATGCGACAAGCGACTTAACTTTTGAATGTACCTCATCGTTGGTTAAATTCATCTTTAATAAAAATGAAAACTTTTCTGCCAGATTCTGATAAATGTCGCCTCTTGTTTTCATCTCGACTTGAAGAATATTTAAATCATGGGTCTAGTATTACCTTTTCCTTTGTTTCCATAATTTGAAATGTGCGAGGCCAAAAACGGATTAAATTTAGCGACAAGTTCTAGCAATCCTAAGTAGTTCCCGTTATTCACGGATCCAAATTTTTCATATGAACCTCTAATTGCCAATCCCCGTTCTGCCAATGTTTGAATAACAGATACAACTCGGTGCAAGACGTGCTTCCAGTATTTGAATTCTTCCTCCATTTGGTCATCAAACTGAGCTTTTAATCCCAATCCCTTTCGTCGAATCAAATATGCGAGCATTGCTTCTCTATGAGACTGAGAATTTTCGTGTTGATCAATGATACAAGTGTTACGCCAATCACTGAATCCAGATACCAGTCGAGATGAGACATTTGATGAAAAAAGTTTACAAACAAAACAATAAACGTCGCCCTTTGATGGAGAATACAGCAGCCATTCGCGAATGTACTTTTCACCGTTGGCTTTCGTTCCATTAAAAATGTTTCGAGAGCAGAATCTTGTTTGTTTCCCATCTTGGAAAATTCTCCGCGAGTTTTCCAATGAACTAGAGTGGTGTTGACATTTATGTGGACCCTCATTTGTCCAGTAGCTAATATCATCCGCAGTTAGTTCAGTCCACGTTCCAGAATCATTGTTCCTGTTTCCTTGGTGTGCGAGATTTAGAATTGTTGCATCATTGTTATTGTCATCAGCGAGAGACGGTTCCTGAATTTTTTGCCCGCCGTCATCTTCTGCCACGTTCCTTACACCATCAGGATTATTGGACAGCGATGTGAAGGTTTGAAAGAATGACGTTAATTTCGGCAACTTCTTGACGACTTCCTCATCTTTTTGTTTTTTTTCTTCGGCTAGTTTCAGTTTTCGCGATCCACTCAGAAAAATTCTCTTCATTTTCTTTTTATTTTTCTTTTGTATGTATAACCTTCCACTGGTACGCTTTTTGTTATACTGAAAAAATTTTAATAGACAATGACGGCAGTACACGTCGTGTGCAATTCGGGGAACTCCTAAAATCTCTAAAAATGATTTTTTTTTGTTATTATGTATTTCCCAGAACTACAACCCAGTTTTTGCAGTTCTTGTAGAACACTAACAACACACACATCATACAAATTCATTTATTTCGTGGTGACTTTACACGTCATGCTTTTATGAGTAAAACAATTTTTGACATATACACGTCAGTGTCCGCGAAAGGGTTAAGCCAATTTTTCGGCGATAAAAATGTTCAAATCTTAATTTTGACATTTTCTGATTATATTATATTTTATTTATAAATAGAAACAGATAAGGAAAAATACAGAATTAGGAAAACTAAGAACAAATGATATGCCTGATCTTAGGAGCCCCCATTTTAAAAAGTCATTTTCACAACTTCTTTTAACTGGCATCGGAAAAGTCATTTCATAGAAATTAAGATTTTGTTTTGTTTAAAAATTCATTTTTAAAACTTAGAAAAAACTATACGCCTGATCTTGGGCCCCAATTTTTCGGGGGCCCTAAGCAGCTGCTTAGTTTGCCTATGGGTTAATCCGGCAGTGAGGGTGACCCACCCCTATATAGATCACAGATTTGTCCGACTGCGAAACACAGATTGTCACACTGCAAAAAAGACACACATTGATGTAGCGGCAGCGAATAGTTGGCTTGTGTGGGTGCGGAGCACTCTCAGAGCAAAGAGAACAATGACGTGGTTATACGCATTTATATACAAATGATATATTAAGAGAGCAACGAAAATTGTGTGAACTTGTGTAGCGTATGTACGAACATAACAATGTATGTAATCATGTGTCTCTAGCTTTGCATTCTCTTTGTGTTCTTGTGGGAATAAAACAAAAAGTATTAAGCAAGAAAATAATGACACTTCTCTTTAAATATTTTTAAGCAGGGACCGTAAATAACAAAAATCACGTTGATGTTTAGATAAAAAAGGCAGGCAGATGAAGTAGTCGAATAAAAAAAGCAAAGTGTCGTTGTGTTCCTCATACAGTTATGACACCGAATTCACCAAGCTTTTTATTTTTCTGTTTTTTAAATAAAAGGCAGAAACTAATTGTTATTTTTTGACTTTTATTTTTTCAGGTAAAAAGTATTTGTTATTTTTGTCCGTTATTTTTTCAGGCAGATATATCAGGCAAATTTAATTTTCTCAAGAACTACTGCCCCTAGAGGGGTAAGGTAAAATGTATGACGGACCCCCATTATTTTTTTCTTCCTAACATTTTTCCCAAACATACCTACACCCTATATTCACCCCCTAAGGGGGCTCCCACACAAAAATCTAATTTTTATAAAATAAATTTAATAAAATTAAAAAATAAAATGTTTATAAAACAAATTTAATAAAATTAAAACAAACAAACAATTAAAATTAACAATTAAAGCAAACAATAACAATTAAAGCAGAGAAAAAGACTAAGGCAATTGCCGCTTGAATAAATAAGAAATTAAGTGCATGAACTGGAAAGGGCCGGATGTGGGGTTAACACTATGGACACATTTTCATATTAAAATTAGTTTTATTTTTCACAATTTACTTTCAGTACGCATAACGTCTCAAGATTTTCTGCTCATAAATTATAACGTAAGTCCGTGCATAAAAGCTTTAGCACCGAAAAAGCTCTCTCAACTGTGACTTGCGTTGCAGGGCCTGAATGAAATATTAGAGCTAGTCTACGCAGCCATGGAAGTACGTATCTTTTGCCTTCCCAATATTCCAATAAATTTGCGTCTATGTCTGTTCTTTTTGCCTTGTACGTTTCTATCTCGTAAAAGGCTTTTTGTATATTTTCACTGTTCAGACCGTCTTCCTCATCAGATGAAGAGTTGTCAACCTCCAAGTCTCTTATGCAATTTCTAAAAAATGAGGAAGAATTATCTGGCATAGATAAATTTTCTTCTTCATGGGTTGAAGTCGTAGAAAGCGCTGGAATTTCATTTCGGTTCTGGAATATTGGGATACAGAATTATAAAATAAGTAACAGATATAAACTATTATTACCGTTTTTAAACTCTCAACTCGATGAATTGTGGTTTTTGGCAGACTGAATTTTTTCCCGCGAAAGCAAACGCCTAAATCTAGGATCTAAAAATAAAGCAGCGTTCATGGTTTCATTATCTACAAGCTCGGTTTGCCTAAGTTCAATGCAGTTTAATAACTTTGAACTGAGCTCATGATTTTGGTTTTTTAAATGAAGCGTCATTTCTAGCCAATACTTGTAAAAATCACCCAGCAATAACTGACATGCTTCGAGTTTTAATGTTAAAGTATGTAGTGGGCTCAGCACTGAAACAATACTTTCAATTGTTATCCATTCCTCAGTAGTTAGTAATGTAAAATTTTGTTGACAAAAGTCTTTGTAGTCTAAAACTGTTCTTAGCCTAGTGAAGGTTGAGCTCCAACGTGTTACTACATCTAGTTGCGGTTTTCGCAGTCCCAATTCTTTTATTGCATTCCTTTAAAAAAAATTATCAAGTGGTGTCGATAAGAATTATGTACATTATATACTTACCGGAACTTCGGAGTTCTTAAAACCTTAACAACTTGCCTAGCGTTGCCAATGACATGTGTATTCAAATCGTCCAAAAAATCCTTTACAGCTAATTATAATACCATCATAATTTAGATGGCGTGTCAAGTTTTCCACAAGTCATCGTTGTCACTGTGAACATTCTCTACATCTTCGTTGCTTTGGGAAGATGATAATAGCTCTACAGCTTTTATTAAGTTGCGACCATTGTCGGTAGTAACTGAATAAATTTGATCTAGTAAAATATTGTAGTCCTTTAATATATTTTTCACTTCGAGCATTGCGAGCGTAAAAACTACGATTTGATTTCCAACAATTAGTTGCACGTTTACTCCTAAAACACCGCGGTCGCCGCGAGTAGCTGTGTCTAACTTTAACGAAACTAATTTTTTGCTTAATGTTTCTCGGATTTTCACTTTTTAGTTTTACAAACTTTCAGTTGCATGCTCCATTATATTCCTTGATGTTATGCAACAAGGCATTTCAAGCCCATCAAATATGTGCTTAGTTAGGGTTTTAAACGAATTCGAGTCCAAGAATGACAACGGTCACGACTCTTTCGTTATAAAACCAACACAAGCATCGATGACCATTGTGTAAAATTGAAGGTTGATTTATAATTTATAATTTTTTCCCTGCTTCAGATGTTGATGGGTCATATTTTAGTCGTTTTACATACTGCTCCACTAACCCCGGGTGAGATTTTGAAAGATGCCTCTTTAAGTTGGTGGTGTAAAGGGCATTGACTTTTTCACCACATTTTTAGCACTTCGACTTCACACCATCCCCTTCAAAAAAATCACGTAAATATGAATTTCGTTTCCTTCCCATTTTTTTAAAATGGAATTAATGTAATTGATTTGTTTTTGTTAATAAACGCAATTTTCTTCGATCCGATTTAAAGTGAAATGATTTTTTGAAAAGTGACGGCTACACCCAAAGCAGAATCTTCATTGCCTGCTATGTTAGGAAGGAAAAATGAATGGGGGTCGGTTATACATTTTACCCCTCTAGGGGCAGTAGTTCTTGACAAAATTGAATTTGCCTGATATATCTGCCAGAAAAAATAACGCACAAAAATAACAAATATTTTTTGCCTGAAAAAATAAAAGTCAAAAAATAACAATTATTTTTGACTCGAATCAAAAAAACACAAAAAATAACTAACATTTTTTGCCTTTTAAAATAAAATTCATTTTTGTTACGGTCCCTGTTTTTAAGTCAATTTTGTGTATTGTATTAATATTGAAGGGGTTTTCAACAGAGACGCTACAAAAGTAAATCGATAGGGACAGCAAACAACGCCATATTTTTTCCCGCTCTTTTGACATTTCTCTTCAGTAAGGTTTGCCATTTCATCATGGAAATATATACGAGCCAACAACGAGTCGAAATTATTAAAATTTACTACCGAAATTTGGAGTCAGTGGCCTCAACTTTAAGAGCGCTACGTCCAATTTATGGTCTTCAGCGATGAGGCTCATTTCTGGCTGAATGGCTTCATCAATAAGCAAAATATGCGTTATTGGTCAGACAGCAATCCACACGTTATCCATCAGTCATCATTGCGTCCCGAAAAAGTTATGGTTTGGTGCGGTTTATGGGCCGGTGGCGTCATTGGGCCGTACTTCTTCCGTGATGATCAAGACCGGCACATTACTGTGAATGCGAATCACTACCGTTCAATGATAACCGAATATTTTTGGCCCCAATTGGTTCCAACAGGACGGCGCCACAAGCCACACAGCGAATGCCACAATCAATTTATTGGAAACCAAGTTTGGTGAACGTGTTATCTCACGAAATGGCCCAGTCGATTGGCCGCCTCGGTCGTGCGATTTGACGCCGTTAGATTATTTCCTGTGAGGCTACGTCAAGTCTATGGTCTTTGCCAACAAGCCAGCGACGATTGTTGAACTTCGTACGAATATCGAACGTGAAATTGCAGCAGTATCGGCCGATTTATGCTTGAAAACCGTCGAAAATTGGGTTCAGCGTCTGGACTTCTGCAAGCGTGCCCGTGGTAGCCATGCAAAATAAATCGAGTTCACTACATAATGGCATCGAACGTACTTTCACAGGAATAAAGAATTTCATTGGTATCTAAAACCGGTTTTGTTTTATTTAAAAAAAGCTTTTGTAGCGCTCTTATTGAAAAACCCGATATTTAAATGAAAGGCTAACATATGATTGAACGCCTTTTTTTATTATTTTGAAACGTAAGTCAAATAAAATGTGTGTGCGTAGCACTCTCAGAGCAAAGAGAATAATGACGAATTATACGTATATAAAAATGAGACAGCAAGAGAGCAACGAAAATTGTGTGAACTTGTGTAGCGTATGTATGAACATAACAATGTATGCATGGTCATGTGACTGTTGCTTTCTATTCTCTTTGTTTTTTTGTGGCAATAAAAGAAAAAGTATTAAGCAATGAAATACTGACGCATGTGCTTGCACTGGTCTTTAAATCATTTTAAGTATAAATATTATTTAAATGTAACGTCATCATTTGATTGAACGCTGATTTTTATTTTCCAATGTAACATTTACTAAAGTGTTCATTGAAATCGAACACGTACCGTGTAGCAAAAGGGTGTTAACACATCACCTGTGAGTTGGAACACTCATTGGATTTTTTTAAGAAGAGGCAATTTGTTGGAAGAAAATTATCTTTTTTAAGAAAATGTACTTATTTTAAATATAAGTACTTTTTTAATAAAAGGTACTTTTTGTAAGAAAATTTACTTTTTTTAAGAAAAGGTACTTCTTTAAGATAAGGTATTTCTTTTTTTTTTGAGAAAATTAACTTTTTCACTTTGGCTTTTCTAAACTTACTTTTATTTGGGTTCAAAACTACAATATATGTATACTAAACTAGCTGGACCCGGCAAACTTGCAACATATATTGTCAGTGGTAAAAACACGGATTTATCACTTGAAGCGACTGCCCTTGCGCTTTATTAATAGTCATCGCAAATGCCAATCTCAAACTGCAATTTTTTTAAATCGATGGGCATATCTGTAGGTATCATGGAAATGCGTGGAATCAGGGCATCGGTTCGTTTATAATTTCCAGTGAATATGGTAGCCTCTATAAGATTATTTTGAATTTTTTTAAAAAATGCATTATTGGGATAACGATATTTAGGATGCTCTCGAAATTGACCTCAATGATATTCATATTCATTAGTACCTGTGGTCACTTTCTTAGCTTCATAGTCTACAATTTTTAATAGCAACAAACAAACCAACAAACAAACACAAACTCATTTATATATATATATATATATATTGGTTACAGGCTCCACCTAGAAAACTTCCCATTAAACAAGAAATTTGCCAACATATGTTTGTCTAGACACAAACCAAAGCAAACGTACCCAATATAGTTGATAACATAGATATGGTAAACAAATAGATGAAGCACAAGTGTTGGGAAAATTTTAGTGTAATAGGTAATTTTCTAGATGTCGTTGAAGGCAATAAATGGGATTTTTTGTTCCCAAAAAAAAGTCAACAAATATGACAATAAACATCTAAAATTTCATATCAAAAAAAAAAAATAATTTTCAACAAAAATATCAAGAATACAACACGTTACTTAAAGTATAATATCTGATGGCCACCACGTCACCACCGTCTATGTCCTAAAAAATTGGTTCTTCCTCCGGTTCAGCTACCATTCCTTGTTGCGAGTCCTCAGACACTCTAACGGTTTTGGCATCTGCACATACATTTTGTATTTTATTATTTTCACAAAAATTTCCCAGAATTTTGAATAAACGTCAATGAGAATTATGGGAAACTTCAGTGAAAGTGACAGTAGTACAGGACAGCACCTAGTGAACAAAGTTAACTATGGTCGCGCTATATGTATTATTTCCTTTATCTATGGTTGATAATACTGGGCTGTAGAATAATGCTGTTAAAAAAATTTTGTTAATTTTTTTTCGTAACGTTTCATACCCGCTATGAAAATGTGTTCATCAACTGCAAATTGTTCGTTACTGTGGTGTAAGTATGGGTTTTGCTGCAATGAATTTGCTTCATTATTGCAACGAATTTGTTTCGTTGCTGCAATGAATTTGTGTTATTGTAGCAATGAATAAGTATCGCTATTGCAAGGATTTTTTTCAGTTTTTAAATGAATTTGTTTCATTACAGCAATGAATTTGCTTCATTGTTGCAACGAATTTGAGTCATTGTTGCAATGAATTTGTTTCATTACTACAATGATTTTGTTACATTGCTGCAATGAATGTTTTGAGGTATGTTTGAAATAATTTATTGACAATTGTACATAAATACATTGTTAGTATTACATTGAAGGTGTTTTGATAAAAACATTTTTGAATTTTAGATTAAACATTTCCATTTTCTAAACAAAAATTAAATTTTTTTATCAAAACACCTGCAATGTAAAACTAACAGTGTACTTATATACAATTAACAATAAATAATTTCAAACACACTTCAGAACATTCATTGCAGCAATGAAATAAAATCATTGCAGCAATGAAACAAAATCATAGCGGCAAAGAAACAAGTTAATAGCCGCAATGAAACAAATTCATAGCACCAATGAAACAAATTCATTGCAACACTGAAGCAACTTCATATAGTTTCATTGCAAGAACAACAAGAGCAACAAAGAAACCAATTCATTGCAGCAACGAAACCAATTCATTGCAGCAACGAAACAGATTCATTGCAGCAACGAAAGAAATTCGTTGCAATAATGAATCAAATTCATTGCTGCAACAACATACTTTCATCACAGTAATGAACAATTTGCAGTTGATGAACACATTTTCGTAGCGGTAATGAAACTGTACGTTAGCTCACTTTCGAAGACAAAAATTGTTGGGGTGATGAACATTTTCATCCCTGTGACGTTGCTTTTCCGTTCAGTGTATGTTGCTGGCGCCGTGTTTTATTTTCAGCGTGCAGCGTAAATGAGGACACGACAAAATTAATAGTTTCTACCACCGTTATAAAGGAAAGTTTAGAGAAAAGAGTGAACGTTTATAACCGTTGTGGCTTAACCGTAGTGGACGAATATATTTACCTTCGGTTTAAAAACGCTCCGAAAATGATGTGATCCTAAACTATCGAAGACAATCATCGAAATCGACGTAGTTAAGCTAATGAGTATACCAAGATTACGCTGGCTAGGACATGTTTGTAGAATGGATGACAACGAACCTGCCGGAAAGGTTATCGAATACGTACTCGAAGGACATCGAAGAGTAGGGCGAACACATGATGTTTCAAAAACATCGAAATGATCGTCCAGCGAATGTGAGTTCGAACCCTATCCGCGGGGATTTAATTTTTTTCACTATCCATTAAAAACAGAATCTGTTTGCTTAAGAGGAATTGCAGACTTCTAAAAATATGTAACTCGAATCAAAGACAACTAAAACTGAGACATATATTTTGATTTTGTGCTTTTTTGTTTACTTTTACTATTGGAATATCCTACCTTTGCATTAAATGTGATCATAGAGTAAATATACCTAAAGGGCCGCTTCTCTTAGAATTTCTGATTTGATCTTTGAAAAAAAATTATTTGTATGTACATTTATTATTGTAGAATGTGATGAGAAAATACAAATTTGCATTCCGGAAAAGCAAAGGCTTCCAGGACCCAAAAAACCCACCCCGTCTAAAGGCGGACTTGCCTGTTGTGGGGTAATTTTTTCCGGTTGTCATATGAGGTTTGTCTATTAGAAGTGAAGAAAATGTATTCGAGTTATCAGAAACGCAGTTTGTCGCGGATGAGCGAAGGAGAGATCGTTTGGTTTATGAAATCTGTGGAAGATGATTCTAAATATGAGTTGAGCGAAGGTGAAAGTGAAAATGACGAGTTTTTGATGTGCAATAATAACCTTGCACAAATGTTGAGCAATTGGAAAATACATCCAGCAGCGACTTTTTCTCAACGATTAGCAGTTTCGATGCAAACCATGAAGATACCTTTCAAATAATTTTAATTTCGTTCCTTTTGGCAGCGGCGCCAACTTTCTTCAGCAAAGCAGCAACCAGCACACCCCTGCCATCTACATATAAACCAAAACGGCCAAAGCGTAATCGCTCTCCATTGCCAGAACTTGACGAAAGCTTACGGTGTTTATCACCAACTGCAGGCGGGTTCTCTGGTACTTCTACGGATATAAATCCACAATCTTCTGAATTTAAAAACATTTTATGGAAGAAGAAGCATTTGGAGCTACATCGCAACGAAATAGTTTTTGCGGTGATCAAAGTGTACCCGAGCGCTTCAAGGAATTGAAAACACCATTTCAATGCTTCATGTACTATTTACTTCACCGACGAATTTTTTGATAAAATCGCCAAAGAAACCAATTTGTATGCTCATCAGCGAATATTGAAACAGTGCGAACATTACATCTGCCGATTTGAAGAAGTATGTTGGGATATTGCTATACATGTCTGTCTTTCGGTACCCAAATACGGAAAGCTACTGGTCACAACATGCATTCGAAGCCATCAGAGCAACCATGCCGGTAAAGCGATTTTTTCAGATTCGCAAGTTCCATCATTTTAACGACAGCTCTTTGATGAAGTAGGCTACGGCCAGCTTTGTAAAGTAAGACCTATTATTGAACATTTCAACGAACTCTTCGACTCAGTTCCGAAGACACCACGATTGTGCATCGACGAGCAAATGTGCTCGACAAAAATGTTAACTGCTTTGCGCCAAAATATGCCAGATAAGCCACATAAATATGGAATCAAATTGTTTGTTCTATGTGACTCCTACGGATATTCATACAGGTTTGATGTCTATAGGGGTGCAGGTGACAATACTGTAGTAGAAAATGCACCAAATTTAGGTGCGACATCTAATGTCTTTGTACCTTTATCGCAGACCATTCCAAATTTTATAAACCAAATTTTATATTTTGATAATTTTTACACATCTCTGCCACATAACGTTGAAATCGAGTACCCAAACTTAAACAAGGAGAACTCATGGATGGTTTGTTAGGTCGCTATCATATTCGGATGAAAACAAAGAAGTGGACCTTGCATCTATTCTATCACTTCATAAATATGGCCACGGTAAACGCGTACCTACTTTACCGTCGCATTTATTCAAGAGATCGTTAGTGTTTAAAGTTTCCTGATTTTCGTGCAGAAGTAGCTGACGTGCAGTGCAACATTCAAAAAAAGCAGCAAAAACCGAGTTGGACGACCCTCTACCGCCTGCTCAAATGATTCGGAGCCAAAAATGAGAACAACTTACGCACCTCCAGTTGACATAAGGTACAATGGCATTGGTCATATTCCCGATCATTTAGATCGAACCGGAAAGCGGATGTGTAAAATGCCTGGTTCTAAAGCAGAAACGCAAATGTTTTGCACCAAATGCAACGTCAATTTATGTTTGTCGGAAAATAAAAAATGTTTTCAGCTTTTTCATACTCAATAATCTTGAAAAGTTTTCTTATTTGCAACAACTGTAAAAATCTGGTGCCTTTTTTCAATAATAAAAATAAATATAAAGAACATTTTTTAATACACCACGACAGGCAAGTACGCCTAAAGGCGGGCTACATACATTTATCTCTAGGGCGCAACCCTTTGATTTTTTTGAACTTTTGACTTCAAATTCGTTTTTTTCGATCTCAAATTATCCTATATGAATTTTTTCATTGAAAAGGAAAATTGGCCGGTTAGAGGGTTAAAAGAAAACACAAAATTCCAAAATGAGTTTCCACAAAACAATATAAATTTAAGTCAACAGGTCCTGTAACTTCACCTGGTGTAAGATAATTTACATCGATCATGTCTCTATGGCGTCTACCTTTCGACGCAGAGTGTGAAATGAAACGTCAGATGCGACAGGTTGTCCCTCTGGGTTTTTTTTACTCTATGAATGTGATAGATTAAATTGTTTATGATTCAAAATTAATTTTTCATTCTAACTATAATTATAGATATGATTTTAATACGTTTAGAATTACAATTGAATGAACTACATATCTCTACAAAATCATAGACCTATAATTCCAAAAAGTAGAGTTTTATTTATACGATATCTTACGATATCTACTTAATTATTGTCGTTCTTATAAAGTGATGAAGATGTTGTTACGCCTTTTTGGAATGTTAGGTTCCGGTATATAATTATAAAAGCATTAAATTTTGTTTTCATTTATAATGCAAAATATAAAATGAGATCAGACAAGTATTATTTCATTATTCAAAATGTTTGAGAAAAGTTAACGTGGTAGTTTCCTATGACATCATATGAAAGAGAGAACTTCACAGAATCAGCGAACCGTACGGTTCCTAATTTGTGTGCTCTCTGATCAGAACCCACTGTTTTACCATGAATATGCGGTTCTCAGCATGCATACTAAAGGGTGTCTCAGTAAGAATTCACTTTTTAATTTTAAAATAAAAACACTAATTTTTTGTGATAGTGGTGATTTTTTTATTGGATTGTAAAGAAGACATATTCCGACTAAGTACGGAATGAAACACCCGTCAAATAGCCCCCACGGCTCTGACTACAGACCATTAGTCTTTTCATGAAATTGCCCATGACTTTGTCACAGATATCTAGCTGTTTCTCACCGATGTTGTTTCGGGTTTAATCGCATGATATAGGTGACCACTTGACATTAGAATTTCTTGAGATAATTTGTTCCGGAAATCGTTGCTGCAATTGTTGCTGATTGTTTCATGCGCGGTATCATGTTCCTGTTACGAATGCTGTTCACAGTCACTGCAATTTCGACCTCATCTTCAAAAAAGTAAGGCCCAATCACGCCACCTCACCAAAATCCGCACCAGACAGTTGATCGTTGTGGGTGCATTTGTTTCTGAGTTATTGCCTGAGGTTTTTCTGAGCGCCATATTCGAAAATTTTATGTATTCACGAAATGCGCTTCATAGGAGAGGATAACTTTTTGATGTGTTAACATCTATAGCGGCGTATAGGGACTAAATCTATCAAATTCAGATTTTATGCTGCTGCTAAAACCAGATTTTCCGCGACTGCGAAAGAGAATAATGACGTGTTAAACAAAAATGAGCGAGCAAGAGAGTAATGAAAGACTGGTGTGGCAGGGGTGAGGCAAACGAAATTGTGTAGAGCGTATGTATTAACATAATAATGTATGTATGTACATGTCTCTGTTGCTGTTGATGAACGGAGATATAAAGCATAGCCACGCAAAATTTCATTTGGGCTTGCGCAGTCGACGTTACGGTGACACACTAATGGCTGTTTCGTTGCTCTTGATATGGCAAACATGTGGTTATGTGACACACGTATACGTCAGCTACTTCGGACAAAGTATGTGTGATGTTGTGTGTGTGGTTGTTTCGTTGTTGTTGCTATGGCCAAACAAAGCGAGTCATTTGATGTTCAGCATTGCCCGGTGTATACAAAAACAATATTATTTTTTATTTTCTAATGTAACATGTACTAATGGTTTCATAGAAATCGAACAGGTACCGTGTAGCAAAAAGGTGTTAACACATCATCCGTGAGTTCGAACACTCATTGATTTTTATTTTGTTGAAAAATTGACATTGACTTCAGTTGGCTCCATTATCTATTAAACGAATTGCTGGCGCTTTCCATGGTCTACGGGTTTGACCTCCTGAGTAAACTGAATTTTGTACGCATGAAGATGGAAGACTTTTGTCAAAATTCGCTGCGTAGTGCTTCGTGAAATTTGAAGTTGTTGAGTACGATGCCGAATTGATGTAACTCTCGGCGACACTCCCGTTTACAGCAGCAATGTTTTCAAGAGACCGCTCGGTACGTTGACGCACAAGAGTCTTACTGTCCATAACTGACCCAGCCTCTTAAAATTTTTGTAATAAATTTCACAATTATTTTTTATTTATTTTCAAAATTATAACGCGTTGTTCTTTACACTGTGTGTAGCATTTTAAGTCATGGAAATATATTCATATACGGACACAACTACGTGATAAAAGATCAAAAAAACAGACCCGTGTCTCCCAGTTTAGCCCAAAGCCATGCACTTTTTTTATGGGCCGCCAAAGATTTGGGGCCTCGGTGTCATTTTTGCAAAAAAGTACCGTTCGGAATTTGGATATACTATATGAGGGAAAGTTATAAACATTATAAACATAATACGAATATTTTTTTTATTATGTTTGATGTGTTAACATCTATGGGCGCGAGTACGGCCTAAATTCACAAAGAGAATACATCCAAATACAGTTTGTCCGACTGCGATCACACAGATTGTCCGACTTTAATCACACAGATTGTTTGGCGTTAAACTCCTCCGAAACGGCTGGACCGATTTGTATGAAATTTTGTGTGCATATCGGGTAGGTCTCAGAATCGGCCAACATCTATTTTTCATACCCCTAAATGATAAGGGTGACCCACCCCTATGTAGAACACAGATTTGTCCGACTGCGAAACACAGATTGTCAGACTGCGAAAAAAATACACACTGATGTAGCGCCAGCGAATAGTTGTCTTGTATGGGCGCGGAGCACTCTCAGAGCAAAGAGAATAATGACGTGGTTATACGTATATAAAATTGAGATAGCAAGAGAGCAACGAAAATTGTGTGAACTTGTGTAGCGTATGTACGAGCAAAAAATGTATGTATGTATATGTGGATGTTGCTTTGCATTCTCTTTGTTTTTTGTGGGAATAAAAACAAATGAAATTAAAAAATTTTCGGGAAATTTTTAACTTTCACTACCTAAACGGTGTTAACAATCACTCCTCGGAAGTTCATATATTCTAGAAAGTTATTTACTGAGATCTTAGGTAAATTTTTTAGTTGATTGTTTCTTTGAATTTTGAATGGTTTGCTACCTATGGACCTGAACCGGGGAAAAAGGTTAAAAAAATCGAATTTTTTTAAGATTTTTGCGATTTTGACCGTGAAGATGATTACGGATTTTATGTGTCCACAATTTCAGTTCCTTATGACAAGAGCTACAACTTTGCCTCAGAGAGTAAATCAAAATTCCGAACGGTTTGCAAGATATGAGCCTGACAAAATGATCACTTTGTTTGCAAAAATGACACCGGGGCCCCAAACCTTTGGGGGCCAAAAGTGCATGACTTTGGGCAAAACTGGGAGAACACGGGTTTTTTTTTGGTCTTTTATCACGTAGTGATGTCCGTATATGGTCATATTTTCTCGTGCTGCACTGTGTTAGTAAAACGCTCCATTTTTAATAATCGGAATAGACATACATATATAGAACATATATAGCATAGAAAAAATTACACTAAATTGCAAAAGTGCAACCTTACTGAGGCACCCAATATAAGGCTAAATCTGCAGATATAGACCCTAACTAGTAGGATACATAGGGTAATGGTCGGCTTCTGAACAGTATACCGCGGTAGTGTCTCTTGGCGTTGGGGTCCAAAAAGATGCGCAGCGGAAGTGCCAGCGTCGAAGAGCACCTAATCAAGACCAGAGCAGATATGCCATCTTGGCCCGGGGCTTTATTTACGACGAGATTTGCAAGTACCTTTTTAACTCCTCGCTTTTGAATAAATATCGGAACAAGATACGTAATTGATCACGGGGAGTGGTTGATTGCTATCCGACAAGGAATAGTTCATTGTACACAATTCGCCCAGGAGGTTAGCTTTATCAACCGGATCAGTGAATGTTATGTCACTTTAACAAGAGTTGGGATAGAGGAAGAACTGTCCTTTACTCTTCTTAGAAATGACCACAAGCTCTTACTTCCTCTAGGGAAGAAGGACTTTAGTATGAATACGCGTTCCGTTAAGAAACTTTTCGCGTCGAAGTACTTTGGCACACTTGGGTCTTGCCTCTTTGCGTATTAGTTCAGTATTACCGTTTCTGTTAGAAAGCCAGTCTCTGAAGGCGTCCTCTTTGGATTTGACAGCATTCTTGCTTGTCTAGTTATACCAATTGGAACGAAGTTCCTTATCCCACGTTGCTGGATGGGGGCTAAATGAAAAAATTTTAAATAACTTTTTTTAACTCTTTATTACAACCCATTATTATCCACTATATTGGGTACTTTTGGTTTGCTTTGGTTTAAAGGGAAGTTTTCCAGGTGGAGCCTGTGTATTACATATTGTAGTTTTGAAACCAATAAAAAGTAAATTTAAAAAAGCTAAAGTACAAGACTGGCAAATCCACAAAGTACAACCCTGAGCATGGAATTACATTTGGCAGCACACTTACTCTTACACTCGTACTTTTGGTTTGGTTTGTGTCTAGACTAACATATGGAGGGATATTTCTTGTTTAATGGGATATTTTCTAGGTGGAACCTGTTTATTACATATTGTAGTTTGAACCGAATAGAAAGTAAATTTAGAAAAGCCACAGTGAAAGAAATTTAAAAAAATAAAATTTTCTTAAATAAGTACGTTTTCTTAAAAAAATATCTATTCATATTCTTAAACAGAGTGCGTTTACTTAACAAAATACCTTATCTTAAAGAAGTGGAAGTAAATTTTCTAAAAAAACAGTACCGTTTCTTAAAAAAAATATTTTTTAAATAAGTACCTTTTCTTAAAAAGTACATTATTTTACAACAAATTGCCTTTTCTTAAAAATCTACAATTTCTTTAAAGAGTATCTTTTTTATGAAACAAAATAACGTTTCTTTAGATAACTACCTACTCTTAAAAATGTACCTGTTCTTGAAGAAAGGACCAATTCTAAAACAAATTTCCATTTCTTAAAAAGTAAATTTTCTTAAAAATAAATTAATTAATAAAATTCATTTCTTGAGATAAGTACAATTTCTTTAAAAAATAAACTTACCCTAAATAGGGTACAATTTCTTTAAAAAGTACCTGTTCTTAAAAATGTACTTCTTTGTAAAAAAAATAAAGTACTTCATCTTACAAATAGTACCTTCTCTTAAACAAATAAGAGCGCTTAATAAAAGAAGAATAAAATTATTACAAAAAGGACCTAAAAATATACTTTTTTTAATAAAAATACATTCTATAAAAAAATAAATTTGTTAAAAAAGTTCATAATTTTACAATTATAATTTTACAATTACAATCAATTTAAATTATCGTAGTTTTCAATATAGCAAAAGGAACTTCGTTCCAACCGGGTGTCCTCTGACACCTCATGTAATTTTTTCCGATGGTTTAACCGCAATAATTTTCGTCGGGATGAATGAATTTCTACCAATCAAAATTATCTTCTCGATAATTTCAGCAGCAGCATCTATGATGTCATTGTCTAGAAAACAAAGCTTTCAGTTAAAATGCTGATAAAAGTTGTTGATCTGAGTCCAACGTGCCTCTTCGTAGGTACAAATTGTTCGATTCGAGATTGTGTTTGAAGCGAGACGAAGAGCTGAATACGAAAAGGACGCTGAAAGTATACAGTGATCCGAATTACCAAGAGGTGTAAGCGTGTGAACTTCGTACTTTTCAGTGTGCGAAGTTAAAAAGAGGTCAAGTAATTTTTGTTTGTGCACTTCAACACTCGAAATGTACGTCGGTTCATTCACTAATTGCGTTAAGTCATTATGCGCGGCGAAGAGCACAGCGTATTGGCCCTTCTCAGTTGTATGGCTCGAATGCGAGAAGAATTATGGAAATTGAAGTCAATAGCAACAACCCTTTCACTGTTTAGTGGAAAACAACTTTATATTTTTTGTAGAATGTTGATCTAAATCCTAGAGTATTGCTTAGGTATAGGCGAAGATATGTCACCGCAACGTAAATGATTTCATTACCCGGAAAACTTTGTTTACCGCAATGACTACGTTTCCTTACTATGATGATTTTGTGTCAGTGTTGCGATTAATATCGTTACGATTAAGTAAAAGCTTTTATTTACCCTTAATTACCAAATTAACCTAATGTAAATAACAGGGCGATTAATGCTGCGCCTGAAAATATACCTTTACAACATATTTGTTCGCCATACCACTATTAGGAATCACCCGCGATATCTCACCACTGGTTCTCGAAATGAATAGAAATCGTCACATCAACTAACCGACAAATGAGAGATCACCGCTATTGTAGGTCTTAGTAGAGTTTTCGAGAACTAGATGTCAGAACTTGAAGACTCTGGTAACAAAAGGAAATTGACGTATAACACTATCCCAGGATGAAGAACTAATATAAATAGCAGCTGAAAAGTCAGTCTGTGAACGAGGTATTAGTAAAACGGTTGAATATACACAATTGCGAATTAGTAAACTCTTGTGCTGTACGAGTATAAATAAAATAAAAGGAAGTAAATCTTTTTTGCATTACCGTAATTTAAAACGAAGCTTGTTTTAAAGGGTCCGCCAAATAATTTTTTTTTTGAAAATGCTATAAAAAAAACTACTAAATATTTTCTCAAATTTCTTTTTTATTTGAAAGTGCAATCCTTCCGTTAATAATGGAAAATAATTTCATTCAAATGGCTGCCTCGGCTGGCCATGAAGTAGCCTACACGATCGGGCCAATTCTTAAGCACATTATCGATTGTGTGCAGCTGTATTTCACCAATGGCTTCACGAATATTGTCCTTTAAAGCGGGTATGTAAACAAGCAAAATTCGCAAACGCAATCGCATCCTGTGTTGTTCATCACTTAAACCGTGATAATCTGCGTGGGATAAAGAAAATTCGTCTAGTTTCAGATGGGTGTGCTGCCCAAAATAAAAATTCGATAATGATGGGAGCACTGTGTAAATGGTTGACGTCGGATGAGGCTTCTGAAATCGAATGCATCGAATTAATATTCCCTATCACCGGACACAGTTACCTACCTCCTGATAGAGTTTTTGCAGTTATTGAAAAAAAAGTTCGAAAAATGGATACTATAATAAACCCCGAGGACTACCTTTAAGTGATACGTGAAATTGGCACAGTTCGATTAGTAGGAAGCGATGTGACCGTGTTCGATTTCAAAGCAGCGGTGAACTATGTACTTAAGCCAACATCTACGTGGCCGTATCAAATCAGTAAAGTTAAACGTGTGATCCTTCAACATAAACGTGTTTCTACAAGATGGCGAGGAGAGTTTGCTTACTTACACGAACGTCGGTCCCTATTTACGTGAAGAAAGGAAAAACAATGAGGAATTTCACAGTATCCGTCATACCGAAAAGCAATACAATCAACGCTTCTAAAAAAAAAGACATCGAAACACTATTGAAGAAACACTAAGGTGATAACTGGTCCACCCTCCCTTCCATGGAATTCTTCAATCTTCTCATTTTCAATAGTAGAGAGGTGGAAGATGAAGATGAAGGTAATGTCAAAGAACCGGAATGCTGCGCTCAAGATGAAATGCCAAATATGATCGTTTGCTTTTTTTTAATAATAATTTTTTTGTATTGCCTATAAACATTTTTGTATTTTGAAATGAAATACATTTATCATCGAAGAAATATCAAACTTTTTAGTAAATACGTGTGAAATAAGATGAAAATTCATAAATTTCAACTGTTTGACACTTTTTGGCCACGTTTTGAGTATTTTTTGCAGGTTTTGGGGCATTTTTTTTTAAAAAAAAAAGAAGGTGAGAATCAAAGTGCTCACTTGCCATTTTGACCCCCCCCCCTTTTAATGAAAACTACCCGGTCAAGATCAAAAATTTCACCTGGTATCTACTACTGACCACCCAAAGTACCGCCTAACTGGGAATTACCGCTGTAAGTAATCCGGAAGTACGCTAAACAGTTTTCCCAAACTCGAGAATTGAAAATTTTGTTAAAAAATCACCCAAAATCGGTCAAGACTGACTGTAGGGTGAATCTTTTGAGTTACATTTACTACCTTTACCAAGGCCGTTGCTTTAAGAAAACTAAAAAATTTTATGTCTTTCTTACAAACAAATGAAAAAATTATAGGCCTTTCAGTGTGTGGTGATACTTAGGGATCTTCGATCGATACTCATTCGCTTAAGTAAACTGCATAGTTCAGTTTTTATATATACGATTGATGATCAACCAATTCAGGCACAGTAGTTAGGCATCTGGTGATGAACTTTTAACGGAGTTCGAAGCTAGTCATGCCAGTGAGTGTGCTGGTTAACTGAATTGTCTATTATTCCAACAAATCCCAACCATTTTTCAATTAGAAATATATTCCCGACCTTTTAAGCTTGTAGTATGAATTTCTCATACATTAACTAAAAACTAACCTATTAGTCGGATCGTTTAAGGATGTACTACAGATGTATTGCGGAGGACACGTGCTTTTAGGATGTTGTATTTGGAGACACCCTGTTGTGTCAAAGTGGAGGACTTTGGTGCTGTTCATGATTTGAAAACTATTAGTTCTAAACTTTTAAGCCGATTTTTAACATTCTTGACTTAGAGTAATCTTCTAAGACACGCAAATAAATATATGCCACATCGTGTGACTTACCTCTAACTTCTTAAAAGATATTTGTAATCAAATATAAAAAAGGTAAATTTTATTTTAGAATGTTTGGTTTTCTTCTATTTTCATTTATTCAAATTTTAATTTTTGGAGACACCGCCCTACTAAGAGTGTTTCTGGTCCATTCATTATTTTGATATAAAACATTGATGCCTTTTGTAACATTTATGTTTTTTGTATTGTTTTATGTAATAACATTGTCAGAGTCGTGCATTTATATTGAAATATTAAGACTCGTTTATGCTCTTTTGCTCAGACTCTCTACATGAGAGCGGAAAAAGAGTGCAATGAGTTCTCTATACTATTCAATACTTTTTGCCGTCGCTCTGTTTATGACAAAACAAACCAATTGTTCCAATGAGTTAAATATTGCTTTTTATTCAGTTGCATGCCAGCATTCAAACAAGCAGGTCGTCGTCGCTCTGTCTATGACAAAGCAAAACAAATTCTTTCAGTGAGCTAAATATTGATTTATTTATATAAGCAATATTACATCGAAACGTTCCCGGCAGAATGTATTAAGCGACAAAATGGAAATTGTTCAGGAAACGAAAAAAACTCTCTGTAAAGTAGCTGATTTGTACTATTTTTTCGGTTATTACCATTTCATTTGCTTAATAACTCATGACGTGGTTATGCAAAGGTCATTCTCTGTACATCGAAATGTGGAGCTTGGCATACATTTTGAGAATATGGAAAAAAAAGTCATTGTCGCCAAATATGTCGCTTAATACATTCTGCCGGGAACGTATCGACATCTAATGTTAAAGCAGATGTAAGAAAAAAGAAAGTGCAACAGCAAAACAGCCTTCTAAACTATTCTTTTTTTATTTTCCAATGCAACATTTACTACTGTGTTCATAGAAATCGAACAGGTACCGTGTAACAAAAAGGTGTTAACACATCGCTCGTGAGTTCGAACACTCATTGGATTTTTTCCCATTGTCACCTTAATGAACAATATAATATAATTAGAGATTTGGTTTGATTGTTCTAATATAGATTTTTTTTTATAAATTTGTATTGTTGTTTCACTGCCAACTTAAGGCTTATTGATATATAATTGTAATTTCTTATCAGTTAATAAATTGTTGTTTTTACCGTACAAGTGTATACTCATCACTCTTGAGATTTAGTAGTACTTACATATGCGACAATCGCGTGTAAATGTGTCGTCAGTTTCTACAAAAGAAAAAAACAATTTATACTTCATCGGGTATGATGTCCCACTAAGTCCAACCACTACTGCATTCAAATAAAAAAGTTGCTATTAACGGCACGAAGCTTGCTGGCTCTGATTATTTTAGACCTTACGCTGAATGTATCCCTTTTTTGATGTTTGCAGGCACATAAACGTCTTTGTAGCTTGTCGCAACAATAGTATACTTGTGTCCAAACACATTGGATTGGATACACAATGCTTTACAGGTTATACGAAAATATATACTTTTGCGAACCAAATATGATTTTGTTTGTTGAAACCTGCAAAAACGTGAAAGACACCAAAGAATCAAAAAAAAACAGAAAATCTTCACCATCTTCAATAACGGAAAAACAAATATTGATGATCGAAATACGCTATATTGTTTTTCAATCCATGAAAATCTCTGCACTTTTGCATGCCTTTGAAAAAATTTTGGAAGCACTTTTGCCAAACATACTTTTTGAGTTCGTCATCAGCTTCAAAAATCGTTTTGACCACGAAAGCTGTTTATAATATGCGGCAACAAAAATAAATCAGGACTGTGTGGTGGCTGACCTATCAAATCAATTAATTGGCTGGTCTTAAACGCACTTGTTTGAGACGATATGTGGGAGACAGCATTACCGTGATGGAGAGTGATTATTCTTTGGGCGTTCCTTTTCCTTAGTTTACCAAAAATGTCTGCCTAACGAACTGTCCATTCAGAATTGTCCGTCCTACAGTGCTCCAACGGGAGTGTTGCCACATGACCAGGAGTGCGTAAAAAGCAGGCCACTATTTTCTCGTATTGGAAGACCCATGCAGTCGAATGATGTATATACCCACGTTCATATGCATACTGGCATATTTCGTTGACTGTCGTGATTTGTCGTGGCCGTCGGTGGTGCAATGGTTAGTGTGCGCGGCTCTTGTACATGAGATCCTGGGTTCGAACCCGGCTCTGACCACCTTCAAAAAAAAAATTCTTTCGGCGGCGGTCACCTCGCATAGTGACGGCGACACTATCGAGTATCTAGCCATGAAAAATCTTCTCAAATTACCGTTCGGAATTGGTGTAAAACTGTAGGTCCCCATCAGTGAGTGAAAACTGGAAAGCGCACAGCTCAGTGATTGTGAGAAGTTCTCCCCAGTCCCTTCATGGGATGTAATGGGAAACCATTTATTTATTTTTTTTTGTCGTGATTTTATATGCATATTTGGAGGCACCGCCACTGCAAAAAAAAAATCGAATTTTTTTTAAGTATTTTGCGATTTTGGGCTTGAAGCTGAAGTTTGTTTGATTTTATATGTTAACAATTTTTGTTCTTTATGGCAAGAGCTAAAACTTTTCCTCAAAAAGTAAATCAAAATTGCGAACGGTTTGCCAGATATGAACCTGACAAAATGATCACTTTTTTTGCAAAAATTACACCGAAGCCCCAAATCTTTGGGGGCCCATAAAAAAAGTGCATGAATTTGGGCAAAACCGGGAGACACGAGTTTTTTTTGTCTTTTATCACGTAGTTGTTTCCGCCTATGGTTATATTTCCAAGACATAACAAATTACACACAGAGAAATTAAAAATTTTTCGGGAAATTTTTCACTTTTGCGGCTACCTAAACGCTACCAACACACTACCTAAACGGTGTTAAGAATCATTCCTAGGACGTTCGTATGTTCTAGAAAGTTGTTTATTGAGATCTTAGGTACATAGTTAATTGTTTCCTTGAATTTTAAACGGATTGCTACCTAAGGACCTGAACAGGGGAAAATGGAAAAAATTTCGAATTTTTTAAAGTTTTTGCGATTTTGACCTTCAAGATGAAGCTGTTTTGGTTTTATGTGTTCACCATTTTTGTTCCCTATGATAAGAGCTATAACTTTCTCTCAGAAAGTAAATCAAAATTCCGAACGGTTTGCAAGATATGAGGCCCCAAAATTTTGAGGGCCCATTAAAAAAAGTCCATGACCTTGGGCAAAACTGAGAGACACAGGTTTTTTTTGGTCTTTTTTCACGTAGTGGTTTCCGTATTATGGTCATATTTTTTCGTGTTGCACTGTGTAATTATATGCTGGAAAGGAAAAACAACTTTACAGCTTTTAGGAAAAACAAGTAAAAGTGTTAAATTCGGCTGTGCCGAATCTTTGATACCCTCCACCTTAGTGTTAACCAGCAAAATATTAAATTTTAAAAAGGACCTTTTTTAAGAAAATGTACTTTTTTAAAAAAAATAAAAATAAGTTACTTGTTCACATATTCAATTACTTGTTCACAAATGCATTGCTCACAATGCTTAAATGCTCACATTGAAAATGTACTTAAGAAAATGTACTTTGAAATGTACTTTGAAATGTACTTTGAAATGTACATAATGTACTTAATGTACTTTGAAATGTACTTAAGAAATGTACATTTCTTAAGTACTTAAGAAGAAATGTACTTAAGAAGAAATGTACTTAAGAAATGTACTTAAGAAGAAATGTACTTAAGAAATGTACTTAAGAAAGAATTGTACTTAAGAAATGTACTTAATGAAATGTACTTAAGAAATGTACTTTGAAATGTACTTTGAAATGTACTTAAGAAATGTACTTTTTTTTTAAAATAAAAAAGCATTTTTTAAAAATAAAAAAGAATTTTTTGAAGAACTGTTAAAAAAAAAGACAAGCTGGGACGAGAGTTGAACCAACAACCCTCAGACTCCAACGCGGAACCCTTTACCCATCAGGCCACAGCGACCTTAGACGAAGTGTGACAAAATTCATATAAATGTATGAACACATGAAAGTAGATCCAAACATTCTAAAGTACTTACCTATTATAAAGAACAACAAAGATTTTCAACATGGAAATTCACCACACGGCAAAGGAGTAGTTTAGTATAAAACTACAAAAATTAATGTGAAAATTTTATGAGTTTTTTTACGTTTCCAATCATGAAATTTTTTCCAATGGACCAATTTCGCTGATTTTCAATACCAAACTGCTCAGGAATACGTGGAACATTCTGGCCAAAAAACAAACCGCGTTATCGCCGATTGAAGTCGTGAGAATGTTTTCAACAGACGGACAGACGGACATGGCTATATCGACTCCGGTTGTTATAAGGATCAAGAATATATTTACTTTATGGGGTCGCAAAGCCTTATTTCTATATGTTACAGTCAGAATGACAAACTGATATATACCCTCTATCACTTACAGTGGAGGGTATAAACACATTAAAGACACTACAAAGACCATTGTGGTCACAATTACCGCCAGATGCGGTATTTATAGATCTCGACCAATATTTCAGGACCGTATGTAGCAGAGATTTTTGACTTCACTGATTAAATGTTAGAACTTGATCACCTAAAAAATGGAAACCCACAGAAGTCGTTTTTCCTTTTCAGAACAGAAATTATGCGGTAAACTCTGCGGACAAATTTTGATCGGGCCAAATGCCGATGCGGATAGCCATGCAGTATTGAATATATGAGTGTGGAAGTAATACGAGTACCCAATACTTGCAATACCAGTCCACGCACATCATCGATATTTTGTGGCACAGCTACCGACCTTGGACGACCTCCAAGAAATGCCTCTCGAAGTGAAGGACTGTATCAATTTGATTCATTATACCAAATGTTCACAGTATTGTACATTGGTGTATCATCGGCTTATAAAGATTTAAGTTCATCAATGCACTCTTCTCTGGAGAATCCACATCGAATGGGGTGTAAAATAATTCCACGAAAATGTACACGAGTGAATTCCATTCTTTGACTGAGATGAATATTTCTGGTGTAGATAGGTATATTACACGCCTCATTAGTTTTGTTACTTTGTATATAGCATCCGAAATAATGCAATGGCATTTGGAAAACAGTAAAATTGGATTTTGAGTCACTGTAATTTTACAAAAAATGCATGCCGGAAAAGTACTCCCGAAATTACTTAACTTGTTTCGGACTTTATTTTGAAGTTAAATTTATGAAATTATGCACAGACTATCTATCATTCAAATGGCCGCGTCGGCTTCGCTTGAAATGTTTCAGGCGGACGATCAAATTTCTGATGACTCGGTGCAATATGTGCGGCTTTATTCGGGTTATAGCGTCGCAAATGTTGGCCATAAACTCATCGAAAGTGGTTGGCTTATTAGCTTAGATTTAAGACTTGACGTAGCCCCAGTGAAAATAATCGAGTGGTGTCAAGATCGTGGCGGCCAATTGATGAACGTTCTCCTTGAGATGACGCAGTCGCTAAATTTGTCCTTGAAAATTTCGAGCGTTGCGTCGCTTGTATGGCATATAGCACCGTCTTATTGGTACCACATGTCGTATATATCGAGCTCTGACGACAGAGGTCGGTTAAATTCGGTGTATATAGAGGACAATTTGCGGCAACTGTGTCTCATTCATCATTGTGAATGAAATAAGGTCCGGTAATGCCGCCACGCCATAATGCTGGATGCAGTAGTGCTTGGTCCAACGCTTGTGAATTATATTCGCTCCAAAAAACTCCAAGTTACGAGGGCGGTCCCAAAACTAGCCGACCTGACGTACGTATGGAGCTACAAGTTTTAAAAAAAAATATTTAGCTATAAAGTGGCAACTTCATTAAACACATGTTTGAAGTTTCAAGGCACCACGTTGATTAGTATTTCTATTTGAGCCATCAAAGTAAACGATCTCAGTGAATTTGTAAACAAGGAAAAACTTGGTCATCGTAATGTAATTCAAATGTTGCCATTTGAAAGGTTTCAGTCCAAGCAATATTAAGGCCGACCTAAATTCAACTCTGGGGGAGTCTGCTCCTTGATATATATTGGGTAGCAGAGTTTAAACGAGACCGCACGAGCTGTCAAGACGAACACCGTGGCTGTCGACCAATTGGGGTTTTCGCGCCAGACACGGTTAAGAAAATCTACAAAATTGTATTGGATGATCGTCGGCTAAAGGCACGTGTGCTATCTGAAATCTTAGGCATTTCAAAAAGTGCTATACATTGTATATTGACCGACGATTTGAAGATGAGAAAGCTGTGCGCAAGATGGGTGCCGCGCTTGCTTGCAATAGAGCAAAAACAGTGTTGTAAAGATGTTTCAGTTGAGTGTCTGTCGATGTGTCACCACAATAAAGCCGAATTTTTGCGTCGATTTAAAACCATGGATGATACATGGGTCCACCACTTCACACATAAAACAAAGGAACAGTCAAAGCAATTGACAGGAATAAGAGAATCATGTCCAAAGAAGGGGAAATCGATTCCATCTGCAGGCAAGTTCCTGGCATCTGTTTTTCTGGGATGCGCAAGGGATAATTTTATTGATTATCTTCAGAAAGGAAAAATCATCAACGGCGAATATTATGCTAATCATAACTTTGGAACGGTAAGACCTCTGGGCTTCGTATAGGTCATTTTGGAAAGGTAAGAGCTATGGCTATCTTCCAAATAAGTTACCTGCCATCTGCCTGAGCAACTTGAGGTTATGTGAATTTTTTTTCCATTTTTTTCCGAAAGCTCTGTATCTCGGCGATTTGACTTTTTTCTTATTTCTTTTTTTTATTGATTCAGAAAGGCCTCGTAAAGACCTTTCCAACAAGCCCAAAATCCGACCACTGGCTCAGAAGTTAGCAACTTTACCCTACTACCCTCCGACCACCAAACCGAAAATTTTGACACCGCTGCCATTTCGCACCCTTGCATTTTCGGACATGGTCCTAGTGAACTTTTCTTCATGAAATGAGCCAAGGAATACGCTGGAGAAATTTGTCCGGAACTTCCTGAATCACCCTGTATATGCCAATTTCTGGGCCTCTGACCGGTTTGGTTCGCGAACTATGGCCTCTTTTGATCATCCTCATTCTGTTAAAAATTTAAAGTTACAATTTGTGAGGTTTTCTAGGCACCAATCAAACAACTGCCGTGGAGAAGTCTTTTGATCTTCCAATGATCGTTGCAAACTGGCTGTGCGTCTCTTTTAACGGTGCCTCCAAGTGCGTCACTAGGACCTTTTCTGCGGCTAGTTGCAAAGAAAATCCACTCAGCGGTACATTCAAAGTCTGCTTCGTGGTAACATAAGTTAACAAAGTTTTTTTTTTTACAATGAGCAGCGGAACCGTCAGAATAGTATATAACTTTGTTTGGAATTTCTTTAAATTTGTTTTTAAAAATGCAATCATATTCCGGTGAAACAAATGGACTGCAAGGGAATTATGTACAACACAGTCAGATATTAGAATATAATTTGTATATTCTATGTTACCATTTGATTTATAGTATATTGCAATCGGGTATAGTGGTGCTTGGGTATTATATATATATATATATGGTTTCTCATTACATCCCATGAAGGGACAGGGGAGAACTTCTCACAATCACTGAGCTGTGCGCTTTCCAGTTTTCACCCACTGATTGGGACCTACAGTTTTACACCGATTCCGAACGGTA